>CM031239.1:291519647-292756286 GCA_018340775.1 Taxus wallichiana var. yunnanensis | reverse complement strand
TTTGATTGCCTCAAAACTTTCCTTGCCTTGAGATGTCCACTTAAATGCAATGCTCTTTTTTAACATCAACGTTATTGGCTTTACGAGAGGCGCAAAGTTTGGGACAAACTGCGGACAAAATTGATCCTTCCCAAGAAGCTTTGAAGAGCCTTCTTGTGACTTGGCAATGGCAGCGCTCGAATTGCTTCAACTCTTTATGGGTCAATTGTCAATCCCTCCTTTGAAACAATATGGCCTAGAAGTTTTCCCTCATGAGCCAGAATATGCATTTTTTGGGATTCAATGATACCCCAAATCTTCTACACCTCTGAAATACCTGCCTCAGATGAAAGAGGTGATCCACTACATTTTTAGAGAATACAGTGATGTCATCAAGATATATCAGAACTATTTTATTGATCAACCCCTTGAATTCCATATCCATTGCCCTTTGGAAAGTGGCTCCAGCATTTGATAGGCCAAATGGCATCTTCTTGTAGGCATATGTGCCCCATTTGGTGGTGAAAGCCATCTTGAACTGGTCATCTTCCTTCACCATTACCTGATTATACCCTGAGTAGCCATCTAGGAGAGAGAATCTCTCCGAACCGGATACTACTTGCAATATTTGTTCCATTGAAGGAAGTGGGTAATGGTCTTTAAGAGATGCCCTGTTGAGGTCTCGGAAGTCCACACACAATCTGATGTCTCCGCTCTTCTTTCTGACCGGAACCAAGTTTGCAACCCAGCCTGAGTGCTTGATCGGAAACATAATGCTTGCCTCTATTAGCTTATTTAGCTCTTTCTTCATTAGAGGCTCAATGTGAGGGTTGACTGGTCTCTACTTCTGTCTGATGGGCTTAGCATCTGGATCCAATTTTATGGTATGTTGTGCCAACTTCGGATTGAAACCTTTCAAGTCTTCATAGCTCCAAGCGAAGACATCTAGAAATTCCTGGCAAAGTTGTATGAAATCTGATTTCTCCTACTCAGTGGCCAGTTTACCAATTTGAAGTGTTTTGCCTTCCCCAAACCGAGAATTGGCTCTAAATCTTCTCTTTGACTGTATGTTAGCCTTTTCCTTACGGAACTGGTCGTTAGGGTTGAAGATAGACTCCAATGTTACTAAACCCTTGGGAAGCTTGTTTGTCCGCAACTGCACTACTTGATCCCCATACTGCTGCTCTAATCTATCCTGATTCCTAGCTGAGAATTCGGCCTCTTCTTGTAAGAAATTGACGATCTGTTGATCGTTCTCAAACACCTGCCAGCTTATGTTATTATCTGGAACTGCTGGCCTCACAATCACATGGATATGTGGTTGCGTTTTTTCCCTTTTGATGTTGTCAACCACATCAAACGTTGCTCCAACTGCTGCGAGCCTATCCGCTACTTCATTTTCCTTCCTGGGTATGGACATGATATTGAAAGCTTTGAAATCCTCAACGAGGTCCCATACCCTGTTCTTGTAGTTCTTCAGCAGTTCATTCTTTGTAGCATGTTGTCCCTTGACTTGATTGATGATTAGCTCGCTATCTCCAAAACACTGTAAGCTCTTTATGCCCTTTTTCCTGGCCCAATGAAGTCCGTGAATCAAGGCCTCATATTCAGCTGTGTTGTTTGAATAGGAAAACTGGAAACGGAAAGCTGAATAATATTTGATGCCTTGAGGTGAAACAAGCATAGCTCCTCCTCCTACACCTTGCTTACTCCTTGATCCATCGAAAAATAATTTCCATACCTCATTGTCACCCTCATGGTTTGGTTTGGTGATGCTAGGAATAGGCTTGTTTTCTTCATGTATGCAATAGACTCCTAGCTTAGATTCTTCTACTTCTTGGTAGGGATCAAAAGCATGTACCTTGCTTGCCCATTCGTCAAGAGTCAAATATGGGATGCTTCCAACTTTGGTGTTAGCTTCATCTGTGCCTGGATAATCTTCTTGATCAAACGCTGAACAGTTGGCATTGATTTGGCTTGGAGTATGAGGCTCAATATGAAAGTTTGCAATTGGTTTGGATCTGATTGTGACCTTAGTACCATATCTTGTTCTGAACAACATGTGTGACCAATCAGCAGACAAGTAGCCTCCAATTTTGGCTGTGAAATCCCTTGACAAGCATAGGGCAAAGAGTGGTGGCAAATCTATCACCGACACATCTTGTAAAACGGTAACGTTGGGGCACGTATGCAAGGTAAGATTCAAACCTTTAATTACTCCCATGGTTTCTACTGCTGTCCCATCCAATTGCACTACCCCCTTTGATATGACTTCATATTGGAGACCCAACTGATCAGCTATTTGCTTGGGCATGACAGAACTACTTGCCCCAGAATCAATCATGCAATTGTGTACTAATTTATCCCCGATGATTAATGAAACATAGAATGGAGGAGGTTTCAAAACTTTACCTTGTTGTCCTCCATGATTCCCTTCAGGCTGAGCAGCATTTGTGAGGACCTTCTCTTGCATATGGGCCTGCTGGTTCGAAGTTGACCAATTCTTCATGGCAGCTTGTAGAAGATCTCTTTGTCCTGGGATGGATAAAGATTCCCACATTGATATATTCACGTTTGTCTTCTTCATTTGATCAATGATGCTAAATGGGGATGAAAGATCTCTTTGTTGTCCTTTAGTCTGTGTGTTCCTTTCTTGTGCATGGGCAGCAACAGCTGGCATTTGAGTTGGTTTGGAAGGTGGTTTGGGCTGTCCTTGCGTGTTTGGGACTGTATTTTGCTTACCAACACCTTGTGGAGTGATGGAAGGTTGTAGATCACTTGGAGCCAATGACTGCCCTTCACCTATATTCCTCTTCTTTGATCTTGTGTTAGCTACTACACTCTGAGGAGTTGTTTGATTCATGCCACAAAAATCCTCATCTTGCCAATTCACAAGTGCGGTATCATTTGGAGCTGTGTTTTGCTGAGATGTCCCTTGTTGCTGATTTGTTTCTTGACTCACTTCACTCTCTACGCCAGTAGTTGTCACCATCAAGGCTTGGTTCAAAGCACCATTAAAGCACGTAGATTGGTTGTGAGGTTCATTGCATGGGAAACACCAATCATACTCTTGAGCCATGTTGTTTTGGACTGGCACTAATGCTTTAGAAGAAGATGCAACATTGGGGGTATAGGGTTGGAATGGTCTATTGGCGGGAGGCCTTACTTGGCTTTGATTTTGATTTGCAGCCTGAGCTGGTGGCCTATTTTGTTGGTATGGGGGCCTAGCCTGGTATTGCGCTTGAGGCTGATACGGTCTAGCACTTTGAGCTTGCTGTCTTTTGATAGTAACCAGCTCATTTCCCAAATTTTGTAATTGTTTCATGACCTCTTGGAGTTCATTTGAAGCACTAGAGGATGAAGTAGAAGTCTCATTTGAACTTTGATTTCTAGGAATGGGAATAGGAGCCAAAGTGGGTGTTTGACTAGTGCTTGGATTTTCTAAGTTTGGATACATGGGCATGGGAGGCCTAGGAGCTAGTTTACCAGCTTGAACAAGACAGTTTTCAGCTCTAATGGCAATGCTATAAGTAGCAGGTATGGTTGTGCCTCCCATGGATTGAATTAATATAGAAATATCAGAATTCAAAGCCTTAAGATAGTATAGAAAAGCACCTTCTGCTGCTGGCCTTACTGCCACTGGAATCCTCTCCCAAGACCTTTGAAATCTGAAGTTGAAGTCAGTCAGCTGCTCGTTGGGAGCTCTTTTGATAGTTGTCAATTGTTCTAGTAGAGACAAATTGTCTCCCTTTTCCCCAAAGCGCTAATGGAGAACTATGCATAATCGATTCCACCCGTGATAGAACCAGCTCTAAGGCTCCTAAACCATTGCAATGCCTTCCCTTTGAACGAAGATGCCAACAATTTTGACAGCCACATCTACTTCATTTATCTCATGGATTACACAGACGTTAGCAATGTCTTTGACATGATCGCTGAGAGTGGTATGATTTTCTCCAGTGAAAAATGGAATGTTCTTCAACGCTGCAATTGGAACTGGATTCTGTGCATTGAGGGCAAGTGGGCTACTGCCAGTGAAATTGACAAAGGGATTCGGTGGTTGTGCCATTCTGATTGGCCTGAGAACCCTTGTTGATTGGATGAAAGGTCTACCAGGTGGAGGTGTAGAGAGAGTTCTGTTAGGTGGAGATGGTGATCTTTGAGCTCTTCTTCCCCTTCTTTCTCTGCCTGGAGATAGGTGTAGATAAACAAACAATCCTTCCTCCCTAGTTCTTGACCTAGTCTGTATTCTTCTCATAAATTTTCCAGGCTTGGACTACTGAAACCAGCAGATTATGCCTCTTTTGGAGTTGCCAGATGTGCAATTTTAAAGCTCCTTCAAAGCTAGAACATAGAACAAGTGCACATCGATATGTTGTAATGAAAGTAAAGACTTCTAAGGTCTCACCGGGTGTGCCAAAACTGTTGATGCAGAATCACAGCACCCCTGGATGTTGATCATATTTCTAGGGTGATCGTACTAGCATCCAGTGTGATTGCACAACATGGAATCCTTTCTCCCTGTGTGGGACTTGCAAAAATGAGAAAGGAATCTCCAGAGAAGGTTGGTTCCTATTCCTCTGTTCAGATGCACACGAAAATGCAGAGGGTTTACTAAAAATCTAATCTAACTTGCCAAGGAGACAGGGTAAGAAGATGCATAAAAATAAACCTAAGCTAATAGAGGTGATGCACCGAGGAATGAAGAACACCTATCTTGCCAATAAACACAAACCATTAAAATGTGATGCAAGATCATGCACAGATAACAAAATTTGCAGTGAAAGATCAGGAGGATACAAATGAACACAGAGAGGGTTGAGAATCATCCACAGACATGCATTACTTGATCCAAATATTGATACAATACACTGTAAAATTCCAAGAGGCAAAGTTGCATTACAGTTTTAAATGGGAGGTTCGAACTCCACAAATTCGCCTGCCAAAGAGAAGAAGGGAGGGGCAAAGAAAGAATGTTCGACCTTTAGAAAAAAGCCCCTCCTTACAATTTATACGAAGAATGAGAGAGGGAAGAGAGAGGAAATCCAGATCTACCCCAACCACTTCTAGGTTGCATTTAACTCATCTCATTATGGCAGCAAGTGAGAACCCTAGCAAAAGCGGTGAACTGTATTTTGCATTTAAGTTGGTTATTGAAACATTATTTCTGGCCATTATCACGTGCCAGAGGCATTTTTGATTTTCTATCAACAAACTTAACAAAATGTAAGATTGACCCCAGAATCATGTAGATAATTTCACCAGCTTTCCATTGATATAAAGAACGTGAAAATCCGAGCTCTGGATCGAACGTTATGGCGATCTGAAGATTTAGGGCAAAAAAAGGACAAAACGGATCGGCGGGAAAATATTTGAATTTTTTTCCGCTCCCGCCACTTGGATGACACGTGTCGGGATCGATAAGTTCGCGGGTTCATCCTCTAAAAATTCCTTCTAGGCCCTTAAACTTGGACACATGGGACTATTTTACTGGCTCGGGCACGAGGGGCGCACTTTGTCCTTCGAAAATTTGGTATTTTCACTTTGGGAAGATTTTCCCATTTCTCCCCCGCGCTCCGCCACTCAAGTGCCACATGGCATGATTTCATTGGATGTGGGCTCTTCCTAACCATTTCCCTTTTGTTTATTGCCTTTGGAAAGTTTTTCAAAATTTTCCCGCCGGGCCGATGAGGTGAAGACACGAGTTGAGATTTGATTCGTTGGCGGCTCTCTCGGCTTTTCCGCCCCACGCGCATTTTTTCGCCCAATTGCCCGCATACGAAAGTCCCTATTTCAGCCCAATCGGCCGGTTTGTGTCCTCCGCATACTTTTAGCTGGATGTCCCAAACCATCTGGGACAAATATCTCTGAACCACCGAAATGGACCGACTTGCGCCAAACCGGCCGATCCGCGCCCCGCGCATACTTTTGGCCCGGATGTCCCAAACTGCGCGAAGTAAGACTTAGGAAATTTTCTTCATTTTTTTAGCCGGTTCAGCTTTTCGCGCCCGCGAGTCGATGTCTCAACTCTTGCGAACCACCTGATGGCTTTTCGGCCAATTCGCGCCCCGACGTCCCAACTGTCCAGGACTGCCTGGACTAGGACTTAGCCGATTTTCTTCATTTTTTCAGCCCCAAGCTTGGTTTTTGCAATTTTTTCACATTTTTAAAACTTTTTGGGTTTTCTTCTTGGATAGGAGAGTTAGAAAGAACCCGAGGGGACCCCAGAAACATGATTTTTGCCTTGAATCAATCTAATTTCGAGATTGAATAATCTGATGCATGTTATCAAAATTACCTTGGGGGGTGAATTTTTTATAGCTTGATTCCTTTTAGGCTATTCGATATTTGCATATTTTGATCTTTTATAGCTCTCCACGTTGTATTAATATGACATTTCTATTTTGAGATTGCCTTAGTACTTGGTTGTACTACTCTGCTCTTGACTGAGAGTTGTTTCTTTGTATTTTCTCCTTGTACTTTGTTTAAGATGAGATCTTGAGCTTTACTTCAATGTGGTCCCCATTAGTAGGTTCTTTTTGAGCTCTAACTTTGGAGCATGTAGTTTGGTTGCTTATTTGCTTAGTTGACCTTGAGCATCTGAAGCTCTGAACTGGAAATATCTGGAAGTTCTTGTATTATGCTCTGTTATCCTTGTAATTGAAGACTCTGTACTATGTGGCTCTTTGTGCATTTGGTTTCAAGCTTACTCTTGGGCATCAAGTCTATCTTTATAGACTTCTGATTTGAAGCTTTATTTTGATGGGTATCTTCTTCTATTTTGATTCAAACTCGGAAACTGGTTCTCCTTGTGGGTTATTCTGGTTTTGTTTAAGCGTGTGAGTATTGCATTTAATGTTAGGAAATAAGGGATAAAATATGCGGAATAATCCCTTACAGAATCACAACAGTAGAAACTAATATGCATAAAATATTACAAATCGCAAATAAAAGTGTAGAATAAATAACACAACACAGAGAGACAATATTTAACGTGGTTCACCCAATTTGGGCTACGTCCACCAAGAATCACTTGCTCAGATTTTATTACAAGCCTCCACTCTCTCAATATAATACCCAGATCTGTTTGGAGCTATGCTCAACAAACTCTACAGAATTCACACCCGAATTCAAAACACATCTGTAATACATTTTCTTGTCTATCTATCATATGCATAAGACCATATAAATAGACAACTGCTTAAGCAGTTTGATACAAAACCATGGGTATCAAAACCAAGGGCAAAAAACCGTGGGTATCAAAACAATGGGAAAAAGACCGAAAAAACCATGGGCCCAAAAATAGCCCATAACGGTTACCCATTACCCATGGGTTAATAAACCACCCATGAAAATTTGCTTGAGGGCTTCGCCCGAACCCCCCTGACCCACTCACCGGCGAGCGGGACCGCCGTAAAAATACCCGAGTGTAACACATGGAAGGTGTACCATACTCTAACATGAAAATAGGCTCCACAAACATAACAATCTCCCACTTGGAGACTAGTTTCCACTGAGCAAGCTTCTCAACCCTTCACTATCATCCGCGAAGGCCAACCAAAGCTGAACATAGCTTTAGTTTATCCCTTGTGACCACCTTGGTCATCATGTCTGCAGGATTCTGACTGGTATGAATCTTCTCCAACTTCAACTTATCTTCCTCCAAAGCTGTCCTAATGAAGTGATATCTCAACTATATATGCTTCATCTTGGAGTGGAAAGCAGAGTTCTTAGCTAGGTGTATAGCACTCTGACTATCACTATATAGCTTACATTCCTCTTGCTTATGCCCTAACTCCTCAAGCAATTTTTGTAGCCAAATCATCTCTTTGCTTGCCTCTGTGGCAGCAACATACTCAGCCTCCGTGGTTGACAAAGCCACCAGCTTCTGTAGTCGTGAAATCTAGCTCACTGCTGTTATCCCACCTACAGTGTAAATATAACCTATTGTGCTCCTCCTGCTGTCTACATCTCCAGCCATGTCTGAATCTACATAACCACGTAAAGTGGTGTTTGATCCACTGTAGCACAAAACTGTCCCCATGGTCCCTCTCAAATACCGAAGGATCCACTTTACTGCTTGCCAATGCTCTTTACCTGGATCACTCATAAATCTACTCACAGCGGCTCCCTTTGCATGAGCAATATCGGGACTAGTGCATACCATGGCATACATCGATCGCCAACTCTGATGAGTAAGGTACCTTGGACATTTGGTTTCTTTCCTGCTCTGTCATGGGACACTGCTCCTTTGATAACTTGAAATGGCCTACCAAAGGAGTCCCAACCGGTTTAGCATCCTGCATGTTAAACCTGTCTAATACCTTCTTAATGTACTCTTCCTGAGATAAAGTCAACTTCCATTCCTTCCTATCCCGAGTTATCCTCATACCAAGGATTTGTCTGGCTGCCCCCAAATCCTTCATATCAAAGGATTCACTTAGTTGTTTCTTGAGTCTTTTTATTTCCTGCATGTTTTTACTTGCAACCAACATGTCATCAACATACAAACACAGGATAATATAACTTCCATCCTCAAATTTCTTTGTATACACGCAATGGTCAGAATGACATCTAATATAACCTTGCTCCATCATGAAGCTATCAAACTTCTTATACCATTGACATGGAGCTTGTTTCAAGCCATACAAGCTCTTCTTCAGTTTACACACCATCTCCTCTTTACCTTTGACCTCATAGCCCTCTGGTTGCTGCATATATAGTTCCTCCTCCAAATCACCATGGAGAAATGCAGTCTTTACATCTAACTGTTCTAAGTGCAAGTCTTCTGCTGCCACTATTCCAAGAACAGTTCTAATAGAAGTCATTTTTACTATAGGAGAAAATATCTCATCAAAATCTATACCTTGTTTCTGTGCAAACCCCTTGACCACCAACCGGGCCTTATATCTTTTCTTTCCTCCTTCTTCATCTTTAACTCTATACACCCACTTGTTCTGCAATGCTCTTTTTGCCTTTGGTAGCTTCACCAAATCCCAAGTCTGGTTCTCCATGAGAGACTTATGCTCCTCATCCATGGCTTGCTCCCACTTCTTCTTGATATCTACCTGCATTGCTTCATCAAAGCTCTCGGCTCTCCATTATCGGTGAGTAATAAATAATAAAGAGAAGGAGAAAACCGTTATGGTTCTTTTCTTACCCTAGAAGACCTCCTCACTGTAGGAGTTTGGGGTTCCTATTGAGTAGGTTCCTGAACTGATTCATGGGTCACTTTCCCATCCGGAAGATCCTCTACCACTGCATATTCTTTCTTGGATTCTTCCCTTTTTTCCTGCCACTGTTGCTTATACATGACTTTCCCATTAAAGACCACATCCCTAGACCGAATGATTTTCTT
Source organism: Taxus wallichiana var. yunnanensis (assembly GCA_018340775.1). NCBI lineage: Eukaryota > Viridiplantae > Streptophyta > Pinopsida > Cupressales > Taxaceae > Taxus > Taxus wallichiana. The sequence goes on along the minus strand of CM031239.1, from coordinate 292,746,949 downwards.
GTCCTTAATACTCCAACATTTAAACCCAAAGCCATCACCACCATAACCAATGAAAGTACATTTTTCTGATTTAGCCTCTAGCTTGGTTCTATCATCCTTGTCTATATGAACAAACACTTCACATCCAAAGACTCTAAAAATGAATAATCAACTTTCTTACCATACCATGCCTCCTCGGGTATGCCTCCATCAAGGCACTTGGAGGGTCCTCTGTTTATCAAGTACATGCAATTTGTGCTCACCACTTCGCCCAAAAAGAAAGAGGCGATCCCTGCATGTAACCTCATGTTCCTAGCATGTTCCATTATTGTTTTGTTCATCCTTTCGATACACCATTCTCTTTGTGGAGTTCCTAGAATCGTCTTTTGCTGCAGATTCCATTCTTAGAACAATAAGCATCAAATTCATTGTTGTAATACTCCCCTCCATTATCGACCTGAGACATTTTAGCTTAAGACCTATTTCATTCTCTACCAAGGCCTTCCATTTAACAAAAGTGTCAAATACATCAGATTTATTTCTAATACAATAAACCCAAACTTTCCTTGTTGCATCATCAATAAAAGTAACATAATAACTTGAACCCCCAAGAGATGATACCTGAGCCGGTCCCCACACATCAGAATGTACCAGCTCTAACTTACTCTCTTTCTTCGTAGGTCCAACCTTGAGAAACCTTACTCACTTCTGTTTCCCATATATGCAGTTCTCACAGAAATCCAAACTTGTTTCTGTATATCCAGGAAAATTCTTCTTTATGATGTTCATGCCCTTATGGCTCATATGACCGAGCCTATAGTGCCATAATGTTGTATCTACATCTGAAGCCACAAGATTACAATCATTAGTACTATCAATGGTTAAATACAAGGTTCCAACCTTCTTACCTCTTGCCACCACAAGAGCACCCTTGGTAACCTTCCAAGAGTCTACTGTAAATATCACAGTACAACCATCACTTCCCAACTGCCCTGCCGATATCAAATTTCTCCTTAATGTAGGCACATGTCTGACATCCTTCAATAGCCATGTATTCCCATTCTGCATCTTAACCGGAACAGAACCTTTTCCAACTATCTGCAAGGCTCATCATCACCAAGAAAAACATGCCCAAAATCATCTTGAACATAATCAACAAAATAATGCCTATGTGGAGTAGCATGAAAAGAAGCCCCTGAATCTAAAACCCAAGATTCAGTAATATTATGCAAAGAAAGAATCAAAGCATCCTGACATACATTACCCGATGCCACATTTGCCTCCTTGTTTTCTTCCTATTGTTTCTTCTTATCCCGAAGCTCCCAATAATCCTTCTTTGCATGCCTAGGCTTTCCACAATTCCAAGCATACAATCTTGTTCTTGGATTTTGACCTTGCCCGATCTTTTGATTTTCCACGGTTTCCTCTATTCTTCTGTCTCCCTCTAGTTTCCACTGTCAAAGAATTCCCTGAAGTAGAAGATTCCCAGAGCTTTTTCTTCACATTTCCTCACTTAGAATCACCCCTACAACATCCTCAAACTTCAACTTGAGTTAGTTGGAACCGAGTTACTTACCGCCATTACCAGGCTATTCCAACTCTCAGGTAAAGAGCACAGAATTAATAAAGCCCTAACTTCTTCATCAAATTCTATTGTAACCGAAGCTAGCATATTCACTACCATATTGAAATCATTTAAATGATCTGCTACTGAACTATTCTCAGACATCTTCATATTAAACAACTTTTTCATTAAAAATATCTTATTAGAGGCAGAGGGTTTTTCATACAACTTCCCTAATGCATCCATTAGATCTTTTGTAGTCTTTTCCTTTGAAACATTAAATAATACCGAAGATGCAAGACTCATCCGGATCGTTCCAAGTGCCTTCCGATCCAACAAATCCCATTCCGCATCTGTCATACTCGAGGGTTTGTTCACCTTCTCAGAAAGTGGAGTATAAAGATCCTTTTGATAAAGGTAATCTTCCATCTGCATCTTCCAAAGACTAAAATTTTGCCCGTTGAATTTATCAACCCTAGATCTTCCATCATCTGCCATAGCTCCCACTCAAGATAAAACTTTCCCTGCGATTCAACACTTCAGCAAACCAAACCAGGCTCTGATACCAATTGTTAGGAAATAAGGGATAAAATATGTGGAATAATCCCTTACAGAATCGCAATAGTAGAAACTAATATGCAGAAAATATTAAAGATCACAAATAAAAGTGTAGAATAAATAACACAACACAGAGAGACAATATTTAACGTGGTTCACCCAATTTGGGCTATGTCCACCAAGAATCACTTGCTCAAATTTTATTACAAGCCTCCACTCTCTCAATACAATACCCAGATCTGTTTGGAGCTATGCTCAACAAACTCTACAAAATTCACACCGAATTCAAAACACATCTGTAATACATTTGCTTGTCTATCTATCATATGCATAAGACCATATAAATAGACAACTGCTTAAGCAGTTTGATACAAAACCATGGGTATCAAAACCAAGGGAAAAAAACCATGGGTATCAAAACAATGGGCAAAAGACCGAAAAAACCATGGGCCCAAAAACAGCCCATAACGGTTACCCATTACCCATGGGTTAATAAACCACCCATGAAAATTTGCTTGGGGCTTCGCCCGAATCCCCCTGACCCTCTCACTTGGCGGCGAAGGACCGCCGTAAAAGTACTCGAGTGTAACACATGGAAGGTACCATACTCTAACATGAAAATAGGCTCCACAAACATAACATTTAATTTACCTCACAAGTATCTTGTAGCATAATGTACACTTTCATTATTCCCAGTTTGGGCTCGAGGTCTTGAATCATTATGTAAACTTGAAGTTTTTTGGTTACACTTGTAGCTCTTTTGTCATAAACATCTATGTTGTCATTGATTTCATCTTCTATCCTCCTTGATTACTATAACTTAGATATTTTGAGATTTGACATCTTCTTGATAGATAGATAGGCTTGTTCATTTGATTCTGGAAGTTACAGTATTAATACTTTGATTGTTCTTGATTTCATGAGATCTTTGTACCTTGTATGTGGCCTTCTGGAAGTTGTAAACAATTTCTCATTCTTGCTTCATTTGAAAACTATAATTAAAAATGGCTGAACTTTGTAGTATTATCTTGAAACTTCATTTTATTCAGCTGTTAAGCTAGAATGAAAGCTCCAAAGTTCTTCAATTTGATGACTGAAAGTGTAGTCCATTTCTTTTCTTAAAATACTGCATTTAATCTTCATTACACTTTAGTATGTATGCTGGAAAATTTAAAATATCCATTTTTCATGGCGAAGCCCTGCCAAAATTTTCCCAGATTTCCTTCTTTAATTTTTGTTTCAGTTGTAATAGATGTACTTTCTGATTTAGAAAATAGAATGTATCACTTTTCTATTGAAGCTGATTTGTTGTTGGAAACTGAAACATAATAACTATTATCTTGATCATGGCATGCTTTTCTGCTTTTCTGTATCACTTATTTGATTTACATACAACTTTTAAAGCATGTATTAGTTAAAAACAACATGATGGAAAGATGTAAATGTCCATTTTACATGGTGAAGCCCTGTCAAAATTTTCTTAGACTTCTTTCTCATTCTGTTTCTAGTGTAATCTTCTCTCTCTAGTTAACTTCAGCCTTTAAATTCTGACTCTTCTTCTTCAGTTGTAATCTGGAACATGTACTTTTATCTACAAGTCTCTCCTCTATTCTGTAATGCAACTTCTTCTATTTCTAGAATAGTTGCTGAACTTTGTGTTGCATTCTTCCTTCATACTAGTATGTACTTGTCACTTATCTGCTTTATGTACCATAGGATAGAAGTTATTGAACTCTACAATCTTTATCTATAGTGAGGACTATAAGATATGATTTATTTCTTCTTGACTGCAACCTGTTCCTGCACACTTGAGAAAATAGTTAGAAAATATTTAGGATTTTTGGCCTCTCTTATGTCCATGTTTTTCTTTTCTTCTCTTTCCTTCTTTCTAAGTGAGTAAATCATGTATATTGTTTGATCTTCAAGTAATCTATATCTCCTGTTATTTAGAGATCCATATGCATGAAATAGGACGAATAGGAATATGGATTAACCCTGAGCTTGTAACTGATGATTTTCTCTTTTCTATTTTTAGGTATGGTGCTTTCAAAAATGAAGATGAAAAGGTTACAAAGCTGAAGATGAGGATGCATCAACCGAAGGACAAACCTCAAGGTAATGATGGATTCACTCATACTCCTTTATTTTCTCTTTTGTGCATGTGTACCTCTTATTTTAGTAGGTGTACTTTAATTTCTAGTTACATCCCATGACTTGTGTGGGAACATTTGAAATTCCTTATGAATAAAACGTTGAATTGTGAAATTGAATTGTGTATTTATTTCTGCATTTTTTCTTTTCTCGATGAGGACTATATGATGAACTAAACAACCCAATAATATAATTGAATGTCTTAATCATAAAGGAAAGATCATTAAAGAATACCTGTAACATCTAGTAATGAACTCTAATTTCTGTAATCTACAGTCATGATTGTTGCTTCAAAACCTAACACTTTATGTATTCTACAATTCGGTGTCTTCATCAAGGAAACACAATTGTCCTTCGCGGATTTATTTTATTTTTCTTAAGATAACATGAAATTGTAGGCTATGTGATCTGTTCTGTTTTGCAACAACACACATAGCTGCAAATTTCATGTAATCATTAATTAATTCAACAATAAAAATATTGTCTGAAAGAACCTCCCCTAGCTTAGTTATACTTCACCACTGCTATCCATCATAGCAAAGTTTCGTGTTGCCCATTTTTTCACTAGTGAAAAAATTGTCAACAGGTACACATGATACCCTAATTTTCAAAGGGTAAAAGAGTGCATCAGGTAATTACATGAAGTTGGTGGACAATTCCGTGGACATAAAAACCCAAAATTCAGGAACCGCGATCGTGGAGCCATTTTTAGCAGGTTCAGCAATAACCAAACCTAAAACTATGATCGCAGTTTAGAACCACAAGTGTAGTTCTAAACCCCGATCATGGAACTTGGAGACAAAAAAAAAAGCAGTCCCACGAGTCCTCATTTTCCCCATTTTTCATTTCAAACCACGATTTCTCCTAGACATTTTTCACTGGAGCTTTGAATACCACCTCAAAATTGCTCATCGGACTTTTGGATCGCGATAGATTCAACCATGCCACCAAGACGAGGAGGTAAGCCCCAATTTTAATCATTTTTTTGCATTTTCATGGGGTTTTCAAAATGTTTGTTTATGTATATAATTTTATTGTTTTATCGGTTAATCGACAAGCTCAAAATCATGCAAACTGTGAAAAATTCCTTAAAACACTCGAACATTCCTCAAAATCCTCCTCCAAACATAGATCCACCTCTTGTGGCTCTTTCTATCCCCACTAAACCAGTAGGAACACAAGATAATATCGTTGGAAGAACCCAAGAAAATAAAATTTTCACTGAGAAAATTATTCAGCCTATAAGACAAAATCATGCCATAAATCCATCCCACATGACTTTAGCCAACACATTGCAAAAATTGATTGGAAAAGTTGACTCGCAACTAACCAAATACATAGATGGAATACCTTTAGAGGTGATTGTAGGTGGTGGTATGTGGATAAATTATCCCATGTGGTCGTAAGATAAAAAAATTGGAAAAGACCTCATTTGTGCATTATTTACTGCCCTGAGAACCAATGCCCCCCCACGGCTACTTGGAAATGGTTCCCAATCCATTGGTGCCACGATGACCGAATCAAAAAAATATTTGGGACCTATGGTGGATGGTTTTTTATTATCCACCATGTAACAACAATGAGGTTCCTCTCTATTTTTGAAGAAATTATATGGTGAGTTTGTGCTTAATGAGGTCCTAAATCATTTTAACTTTTCTAACTTTTTTTTGGGTGAAGAGGTGGCTTTACATAGAGTAGACTTGGTGCATGTGTAGGTCAACCAAGGATCCCCATGCCCCAAAACCCCCGCCTTCCTTGATTATCCCTCCTACAATGAATTAGGTTGTGGAGATTGACACACCGCATACATTGAGGGAGCTCGGTGACACTCGACCCAACATAGTGACCAGATTACATCTCGGTGATGTTGGTGGAGCTGTCGGTTCTAGCACACCATACCAATGCGGATCATGTGGTGTCAGTATGCACTATGGGTGAGACATCATTTGTTGGTTCACATGATTTCTTTTCTATGGATGAGATGTTGGGGGATGTTTTTAGAATGGAGCCATTGATATTGGTCTTTCACGGGTAAATTTCAAATAAATATAAATAAATATATATATATATATATATATACACACACAATAGTTTAATTCATGTTTGAGATTTTAATATATGTGTATTTGATTGTACGTCATGTACATACATGTAAAAACTAATTTTTTATTTTATTTTAAATAGCAAGAGTCAATGAAGGAAACATCCATCGTCGACATGCTAGCTACTACAATGGACGAGTCTCAAACGTAAGTTTCAAGTTGTAAAAGCTTACATTTTTAATTTCATTTCATTACACTCTTATTTTTATAATGTTTCACATGTATGTTGTACATATTAATATGTTTGTCTTTTATACACAGGATCCTGGTGGGTCATCATCTCGATCTGGGAACTAAGGCTACTAGCATGCCTCACATGAGTTTTATGCGAGTTAGTTTTTTTCTTTACACTTTTATTTCTAATTGTGGAAGTTCGGTGGATTATATGCTTTCGAACTCTATTATGTGGTGCGAGTCATGTAGATTAATATTGATTTGTACATGTTTTTTGTATAGCTTATGACTACCAAAGAGACTCCTCCATATATGCAGACTATGGATGTTGTTGTAGATCTTGTCATAAAGATCTACGGATCCACTAACTAAGGTATAATTTTTCTAATTTGTTAAATTTTGGAAGTTCATTATTTCTTATTACTTAAATCTACAATATCAAATTTTGTATATATGTGAAATATTTACTTTGAAAATTAATTATTTGTATGTAGCTTACCCCTCGTGAGTCTATTGTTGTCCCTGCGATGCGTCAACGAAAAATTGATAGGGATCATGACATTGCGGTAATATTTCACATGCATTTTAACTAAATTGTACAAGTTTCTAAATTTTGAATGTATTTTGAAATTTTGGGTGTTAAAAACTTGTTGTTTATGAATGTGCAGGTTAGGTTGCAGACCTGCTTAGAGATGCTTAGAACCATAGATGAAATCCATAGTGGCATCTCCCTCCACTACATCCCCAGGTCGTGGATGTGTAACTTCTAGCAGGGTGAAGAGAGGGAGGATGTTTCACAATTAGATTCATAGTCCACCTCGATGTACATAGATATATATATTGGCCATCTGGTCCTAGTGAACATGTTTCTTCATATATATATATATATATATATATAGTATTTTGCAACCACATGTGGTGTTGTATGTATGACACACTTAGTTCGAGATGTACACATGTTATGAACTTACATATTTTCAGAGACGTGTGTCGAAGCACACTTTGTTTGATTCTTATATATCCATGTGTGTTGGTTTTCATAACGATATTACTTCTATATGTTTGATTTGATTTCATTGCATGTATGATATCCTTCTATGTATGTTTTCATAACCATTTATTAGTTCTAGATATGTATGTTTGATTTAAAACTAAAAAAACCATGTCCCGGAGCACTACATGGTACAATTGTTAAGCAAACCTATTCCATTAAGCAAAACCATGCTAGGTGAACTACAAAAGGGCAATACGTAATTAATTTTTTTCTTTTAAAGCTAACACTCATCTGTTGCATATCAACTAATGTGAACATTGATAGAAATAAGCGAGGTAGAGTTCATCTTGAACTATATGAATATAACGTTACTTATGGTGCAACATTGCATGGTACAAGTGTTAAGGCTGCCAAATGCTATATTTTGCAAACATGCCATCAAACCACCTATACCAACACATCCGAGTGGCTAGGTGAATGCTAGAGGAGGTGATGTTTTGGTGCGCGACAAGGTATTTACTTCGGGGCTACTTCGTTCGGGCGTAGTCCCTTAAGAGCCCTGAGATAAAAATATCATTCAACTTTGACGGGTGACTACTCAGACTCTGTGGCACTTAGAGATGTATCGTCTTATCTGAAACCTTGATTTAGAGACCCTCTACAATAACCTCTCTCGAGCTTTTTCCTTCTCATATCGGTGCTCTCATTTACCCTATTCTTTTGCAAACGCATGAAATAGTGCGGTGCGAGCTAGTGTAAGGTTTGTCAAACACTATATTTTGCAAATGTTGCTTCATGTCACTTGAACCAACTATGCTGAAAAATCCGGGTGGTCAGGTGAACACTAGAGGAGGTAGTTTTTTGGTGGGCGACAAGGTCATTGCTTTCAGCTACTTCATTCGAGCGTACTCCCTTAAGAGCCATCGGACAAAAATATCATTCAACTTTAATGGGTTACTACTCCAACTCCGTGGTACCTAGAGAAGTCTCATCTAATCCAAAACCTTAGTGTAGGGACCCTCTACAATATACTCTCTCGCTTTTTCCCTTCTCAGATTGAAGCTCTCGCTGCCATATTGTTTGTAAATGCATGAAATAGTGCGGTTTGAGCCAATGTAAGGTCATTTGTCAAACACTATATTTTGCAAACGGTGGGTCATGTCACCAAACCGACTATGTTGACACATCCAGGTGGCGGTGAATGCTAGAGGAGGCATTTTTTTGGTGCGTGAAAAGGTCATTGCTTCCAGGCTACTTCGTTCGGGTATAGTCCCTTAAGAGCCCTGAGACTAGAATATCATTCAACTTCGACGAGTGACTACTCAAATGTGTGGCACCTAGAGACATATTTTTAGATCCCACACCTTAGTGTACAAACCCTCTAAAATATCCTCTCTTATTTTTTTTTCCTTCTCATATCGGTACTCTCGCTGCCCTATTGTTTGCAAATGCACGAAATAGTGTAGTTTGAGCCAGTGTAAGGTTGTCGGATGCTATAATTTGTAAACGGTGGGTCGTGGTGTCACCGAACTAAATATGCTAACATGTCCAGGTGGCCAAGTGAATGCTAGAGGAGGGTTTTTTTGTCTACGACAAGGTCATTGCTTTCGGGTATTTACTTAGACACTTAAAATTGGTTACTCAATTTAGTGTCCCTCTCATCCATTTACTTGCTTAGGTAACCTGGGGCACGTTTTACGTCACCAACTATCCCCTTGGGATATTATCCAATTTGTGATTTAATCACTTATTCCAAATTTAATTCACCCCATCACATCTTACCCATGAGTGATTAAATATTAAATATTTGATTACGCTTCTTCCCATGCATCTTAATCACTTATCTACCCCAAATTTATTCTATCTATGTACCACATCTATTTTTCCTCTTCCCTAAGTGGGATATTTCCCGTATTCGGGATAAATCTTATCTTTCTTGAAATCGCTCATTTTGGCCATCTCGGAAGTCTATTCCGCGATCGGCGCCGACCCATATGGTCGGCGCCGATTTTCTAGGAGCGGCGCCGATTATAAAAGCGAGTCCAGAACTCAGTTCTAGGGACCGAAAAAGAGACCACGAACGAGTGAAAAGCGAACAGACGAAAAAAGGAAGCACTTACGCACGAACAGAGAGCGAGAGAGATACAGGTTGTGAGAAAGAGAGATCTTCTTAGCATCAATTGTATCAAATTAGGGCAGATCCTGTCTGAATCAATCCCTGAGAGGAGCACCGTTACTCTGTCCCTGTCACATCAGCATCGCACACCACCATCTATCATCTGGTGACTCTGTTCCAGTGTCTCGCCAACTTCGGCACATCCAGCAGACCACATTCATCTTCTAATTCCCGAATCTTATCGCACAGTCCCTGATTGATCGATCTGTCTTTAGTCGACGCCGATCTAACCCAGTCGACGCCGATTAGTCTCAATCGACGCCGACCACATCAGTCGACGCCGATTCTACCCAGTCGACGCCGATTTCCCTGCAGACAGGTAAAAGGACACAGGTAACACAAATTCAACATTATTTCTTAGTTCCCTGTTTTCTGTGCTTTCTGTCTGCTGTTTAGATTCTGTCTTATTACTGCAATCAGAAGATCTAGCTTTTTACTTACATCTTTTATCATGCATGCTTCTTTTCTTAATTGAAAACGTGGACTGACATCCGCCGAGGAAGCTTATCGCTTCCCGGACCCACTTCTCGGGCAGTCCACCTAAATATCTTTTAACGTGGTCTTTTTCTGTCAAGCATCGGTGTTTTGCAGGATACACGGATCTATTGTGCGAGTTGCTCGTGTGCGCCCATCTTATCTACATCGGCTTCCTCATTTGTCTACATCTTCGGATCTTATCCATCAGGTATCGATTTTATTGGAGTTTTTCAGGGTTTTTGTGTTTAGTTTGGTGCATTAACTTGGACAGGTAACAAGCGCGAAATTCTTGATCTACATTCTGGCACGCCCGGTGGGACCCAACCAAAGTCCCTTATTGGTAAGTTCATTTCTTTCCTAGTTTTGAACTTTGTTCCTTTTCTTCACTGATTTCTATCAGTCCTATTTGAGCATTTCTTTTCATCATTTCAATCTTGCTTTTTTTTAGGTGAAATCGTTATCTTCGAAATTTTTCTAGTTCCTTAAAAATAGAGATTTCTGTTTCACCGTTATCTGGATATATCTTTCTGGGTTTTCTTTGGTGTTTTCTTAACCTCTTCTTGCGGAGCACATTGCTTGTTCGTGGGATTGTTCGAGGGGAAGAGCTCAACAACGTGCTTTTTGAAGTCCACACACCTTGGAGAGCTAAATCTACAGGTATTTCTCTTTTACGGTGTTTCCTCCTTTTTAGGATTTCTTTGTTTGATTGTCTATCACATTCGAACACTTCAATTTTTGGTGCTTAAAAAGAACTTAATCGCATTTGGGAAAGAATCTGTTTGACTTGTCTTCATCGAAATCAAACACTTCGTTTTTAAGTGCTTAAAAAGAACTTTTCTTTGTCATTGCTGCATGTTTTTCATCTAGTTTTAATTAGGCTGGAAAATTGATCAAAATCGGTAGTGACACTATTTGATTTTTATTTTTCACCCTTGCACACAAAGCCAAAATCACTAGGTATAAAGCATTTAAACAAAATTCCTTCCCTGGCCTCACCTACTTGGAAGTGATATCCAAGAGGAAGAGCCTACGCGGTACTCAGGCCGCGCTATAAATTCACGGAAGATTTTGGTATATATTGGCAAAGCACCCGACTCCCTTATCGCAGCGGTGTGTGAAGTGCGGGGGTAGGCCCCTATATCAAGCCACGTACCGGTCTTTTACTGAAGTGCCTTCGGGACTCCTCACCAAACATTACCCAAACCATCCTTAGTTTGGCTATCTGAGTAGTTCCTGTTCTAAAAAGCCTTCCCTAACATTTTCTTTTCTTAAAAGCATCAAAATTTAAAGGAGATAATCCCTTACTTTTGCTTGAATTATGCGTGCATTAGTTAGGTCAATCTTCTTTTCTGCGTGTTTATGACGGTTATCACTCGGTCACAATCTAGAAGAATGGCTCAACTTGGTTCCTTCTTCCTCCGAGATCACCACTAGTGTGGAGGTTTGGCACCCCAATCTTCCTCGGGACATTTGTTAGTTGGTTCCCCATCTGGTCATATAATCCTTCTATCAAGCCAAGGCAATCCCATCACGTCCGACTTCCCTAGTCCTTCGGAAATATCATCGGCTCGGAGTATGTTCCCGTGGGGATCACGAATTCGAGGCATTCCTCGACCGCAATCCAATAGCCCTCATGGACTACCTAGTACACAAATCTATTCAAATATCGATCAAGGACCACCAATCCAACAAGTGTACGATTACCCTCGTGGATCATCCCAAGCCTTTGTAGAGCAGTTTGCATCGTCGCTCTTGCCTCGAGTCACGGAGAAGAGCGAGGCCCCTATGCCTCCCTTTTCTCTTCCACCTACCATATCGACTAGTTCTCAAATAGTCTTACCTATTCCTAACACCGCAGTTACCTCGAGTATTCCACAACCTACTTCTGAGAAGTCTTCTGCCCTGGCTATAATGAATGCGTCTGCACACCCGCATATTGCTGTTAATTCATCTATGCCCTCCATCGTGTCCCAAGGTCAATACCTCTTCATGAGCCAACCCCCTCCGAATAGTCAGTTGGCTCCTACTTCTCGTCCTCTAGGGGGTCTTTCTTCCAATATTCCAGCAACTGTGACCTTCGCCCATCCTTTAACATCGGCACCCTTAATACCTAATCCGGCAGTAGAAGGCCCCTTTCAGGTCTTGTTCCCCAACATGTCCAATCCAACCAACACCCATGTTCCTCAATCTGTCCCGATCCAATCAACAAACATAGGAGTCCACGATCACGAGGCTCCATCCGTCATGACCTTTATTTTCTCAACCACTTATTATCTCACGGCTGCTATCATGCAAGCTATCTCACAGCAAATACCCCACCGGTGTCACGAGAACACCTGGTTATTCCTCTTATCATCCTATCCATCAACAGATGAATCCTCCATTGACACCTCAACAACATCCACCACTTACTTCTTATGTAGGACATACCAATGTACCTCCTCCTCAATCGCGTGGTTCAAATTCTCTTGAGAAAATCGCGAGACTTGGAAGCCTCCACAAAAGGGCTCGTCCTTCATACTCCTTTGAAGAAGTGTGTAATGAACCCATTCACCCCTCGGTAGCTTTCAAGCCTTATCCTCCCAATGGGAACTTCCTAAATTTTCAAAATTTCATAGTCGGGAAGACCCTCAACAACATTTGCGAGCATTCGAACATGCTTGCTACCTCATAGTCCAGGATCAGGAGCTTATGCTCCGTACCTTTCCTATGTCTCTAGCGAGGACTGCTTTAGACCAGTATACAATAACATTCCTCAACATTCCTGTTTTCTTTCTCTCAATTGGCCCAAATGTTTGTTGAAAACTTTTCAATAAATATCGCGCATAAGATCTCGATCACGAGATCTTTATAACATTCGCCAATTCGATGATGAGTCTATTGCAGACTTTGTCGCTCGTTGGAGAGGGATAATCAACCAATTGTCTTTCTCCCTTCCTCAATCCCAACAAATCGAGTTGTTTACTCGATCTTGTGCTAATCACATTTCTTCTACTTTAAGGATCCAAACTTTTCATACCTTTGAAGAAGCCTTCACGATGGCACGCAAACTTGAATCTCGCGCCATTGAGCAAGGGAAGCTAAAACTTCGCTCTAAATCTAAACCAGATTTTTCTCGGTTTACCAAACCAAATTCTTCCCCTTCTAAAGACAAAAATCAAGGATCCACCAACGCTATCGTATTAAAAGCATCACGAGCCGACAATACTTCTAATCAAACACCACGAAGAGACCCCTCATCTTCTCGAAAAGGGACTTCATCATCTCGATCCTTCGCTCCATTGGGGGAATCATATGCCTCTATCTTAGAAAAAATGTTGGAAGTTCGCATGATCGAACTTCCCCCCATTAGGGATGTTGATGAAAGCCGAGAACGCCCATTCTGGTATAGGGAAAATGATTTCTGTCCTTATCATAGAACCAAGGGTCATGACATCGAACGATGTCAGACTTTCAAAAATCTTGTCCAGAAATTCATTGATAAAGGCGAGCTCATTCTGGATAACCCAAATGCTCCCCCAAATCAGGCGCTCGATGTTTTTAAACAACCTTTTCCCAATCATGCCCCGAACCATAATGCTTCAGAGTCTCAAAAACCAAACACTCATACCATCAACTTCATCTCTACCGAAGAATCTTCTTCCGAAACCAAGCCATCTGCAAACACATCAATCGAATCAGAACCTCCTTCCACTTCATCTATCACTGGAGTTCCATTATCTTCAGATGGCCCGTCTTTGAATATTCCTACATTACTAAGCACGGAGTCTTCTTTCTCCGCTCCTTTGTCTGACCTACCATCCATACCCGAGACAGTGTCATCCTCATCTGTCTCATCTTCAGACATTCTTTCAATACTCGAGGCAATTACATCCCTTCGAGTTTCCACTACTGAGCACATCCATACATTGCTCCCATTCCCGCTATGACTATGTCCTTGGTAAGCGTACTTATAATTGTGCCGACTTCGACGGAAGCGTCTTCGATTTTGACCCTTCCTATCTCTTTTCCTACAGTAGTTTCACCCATGATTACTGCATCATAAGTAGTCTCTTCGCAAGGAACTGCTTCTTCATCACCCCCTTCTTCCATCACCAATGTTACTTCGCCTATTAAGGAAAAATCAAAAGAAGTAGCACCAACACCTATACACTTGGTTCCGGAACCTAAACCGAGACAACCAAAATCTAACATTACACCATCAGTACCTCCCCACCTACTTCCTCCGAAAAGGTTACAATCACCTTATGCCGTTGAAGTTGTCACCATCCCTGAAAAAGGAAAGCCCATATTTCGGACCATCAAGACTCTTGGTGCTCTTCCACAAAAATCTCTCTCTACGCCTCATAAACGATTGGATTTGCCCGCTGAGAAGGCGTTTTCTTCTACACACTTATCAAAGCCATCGTCTTCTTCTACAACACATTCTTCACCAATACCCCGAAAAATAGACTTACCTACTAAAAAGACGTCACCTCTTCTATCAGGATCATCATCTTCATTACCAAAAACCAAGGCACCCTATGTCCCTCGATTACACCTACTTTGGGAGCTTCTTCCTCTTCTAAACCGACATTATCTAAATCATCAGTAAATTCGACCAAAAGCCCCCTTTGTCTCCAAAGACCGCAAAATTTGTCACATATCCATCATCTTCAAAATCTATTTTAGGGGCTCCTCCTCCACCAAAGTCAATCATGTCTCACTTACTCCCATCCCAAGTACCCAAGATTGCTCCTCAAATGTCCAAACAAATAAGAGGATCCTAAAAAAGTATTAAACCTAACATGCAAGTTCTTTTACCTCGGCAGTCGGTTAATGTAAAAGAACCACCTTCATCATCTCTATCCTCCTCTTCGTCTACCGGATTCTATACCGAAATCCTTCATCAACTTATCCAATCTTCATCCATAACCCTTCCTCCGATTAAACCTTATAACCCTAAAGGAGTTAAACCTACCTGGTTTAACTCTGATCTGATTTGTGCTTACCACCGTACCCCGGGTCATGATACTGAGGGATGTAAAGCTCTTCAAGCCGTTGTCAAGAACCTTCTGGAAGAAAGTGACCTTTTGCTGGAGGAGGAGGAACAAGTACCTCCTGTCACCTTAGCCTCATCTGAGCCCCAACAATCCACTCAGACCTCTGGTGGTCCCACTCCACTTGATCTTCCACCTTCCCAAATTGACACAATCCATATCGCCACTAGAACCCAACACTATGATAACCCATCTTCATCTTCAGCATCTCGACCACGGGTTGTCATTTCTGCAGCCCCTGAAGGCGTTTCTCCTTCCTCATCAGCCCCACGACCCAGGGTCTCTATTCGTGCTGCACCTCGGGCTCAAGTTCCCGTGTCTGTTGAGGAGAGTGTTATGAAACAACTCACCCAGGCTCCGGTCAAAATGTCTCTTTTGACCTCATCCAATCCTCTCCACAACATCGCCAGGCTCTAATCGATAATCTGCGTCGCATCGCAGTGAATTCAGATGAGCCCCAGCCCTACGAGTTGGTTGTTGGATTGAATAGACTATCAACCACCATTTCTTTTGAAGATTCAGAAATTCCTTCTCTTTCTTCAGAGGATTTGGAGGCTCCCCTCTTTATCACAGTCCAAATCAATAACACTACCTTAAAACGTGTTATGATCGATAGTGGAGCTGCACTCAACGTCATCTCCTCGCACACGTTTGAGCAACTTAAGTTACCAAAGAATGTGGTGTCATCCCCGCCTTTCGCCCTTCGATCATTTAACGATCAGCTAGCAGTCACTCTAGGAACTGTGGTCTTACCCATTCGAGTAGGTAAGAAGCTGCTTCATGAACTCTTCTACATCGTCGAAGGAAAATTCCACTATAATATGATCCTCGGACGCTCCTGGATTCGCGCAATGCATTGTGTCCCATCCACCCTCCATCGATGCTTAAAATATCAATATGAGGGCAAAATATATACTCATCCAGGAGATCCTTTTCCTTCCGCACAATGCGACATGACCACAAGATCTGCCCCTTTAAAAGAAAATGCATGTTCTCCTGACGGGGCCTCATCTTCTTCCATACTGCTGACTAAACTACGGATTTACAAAATCTAGAAGAGACATTGCAGCGTTTCTCACTAGGAGAGCTTCCTCTCTTTTCTTTGATGCCCATCTCAAACCTAATGAGTATGGTAGACCGGACAAACAACCTGAATATCAACCAGGTCTCGGTCGCATCGTCACCATTGGTCTGCCCAATCAACAGACTAATTTCATCTACGGTGGTCTTGATACGCCTCACTATCGCCCAGATTCTCCTCCTAAGACCAAACCTTACTTAACAGGGTTTGATTATCTCTGAGAATCACGTTTGCAAAAACTTATCTATATCGATGCGCGTGGAAAGGTTTTGGCACGGAAAATATGAACAAGGTATACATGACCTCAAGTCCATTCCTACTCTCATGCCACATCAGAAATTTGGTTTAGGGTTTAAACCCCTTTCAAAAGCCACCGTCACTATTCTTGATGAGCCTCTTCCTACGGAAGAACCATCTTCCCCCACTAAATCAGAAGCATCACTTGATGTGGACGATGACATTTCCATCCCACCTAACTTTTTTTTTTTTTTTTATCAATACCATTTCCTTAGGGCCATTAGTCTATGAGATTAACAATCGGTCGCTTCTCATACCATTAATCTTCCTGAAATAGTTGGAGACGATTCTCCCACTATCAACACTATCCACTGTGCGGATGATGATTCTGTCCTCACCTATCTGGGGGCAGAGGATTCATATCTCCCCAAAACTATTCCTTCTGACACGTCTACCCTTCTCAACGAGGCCACTATCGACCTTAATATAGGGACTTCTGAAGATCCTCGCATCATTAAGGTCGGCCAATCCCTTAATCCACAGGAATTAGGGGATTTTACCACTTTTCTTTCCAAACATCGTCAAGCCTTTGCTTGGTCATATGAGGATATGCCAGGACTCGATCCCGATATTGTGGTCCACAATATCGTTACTCTTCCCAATATCAAACCAGTTAAGCAAAAATTACGTAAAATGCACCCTAGAGTAGCCCTTCTTGTTAAAGAAGAATTACAGCGCTTGCTCTCGGCTAACTTCATCATCGACCCATCGATTATCCACAATGGGTGTCCAATGTAGTACCAGTAACTAAGGCTACTGGGAAAATTCAAATTTGTACCGACTTCCGGGATCTTAATCTTGCTTGTCCAAAAGATGATTTTCCTCTACCTAATATCGACCAACTCGTAGATTTAACTGCGGGTCATGAGATGCTTTCTCTTATGGATGGTTTCTCTGGGTATAATCAAATCCTCATCGCACCAGAAGACCAACATAAGACTTCCTTCATAACTCCTTGGGGGACCTTTTGCTATCGTGTCATGCCTTTTGGTCTTAAGACGCGGGCAGCTGACCTATCAACGAGCAATGACCTACATCTTCCATGATCTCTTGCACAAAACTGTGGAAGATTATGTTGACGATCTCCTCGGCAAGTCCAAGCGTCGTCAGGATCATCTTTTCATCCTTGCACCTCTCTTTGAGAGGCTTATCCGCTTTTGTCTTCGTCTAAATCCATCTAAATGCGTATTTGGCGTTCTCACTGGTAAACTTTTAGGTTTTATCATTTCCATCAGGGGTATTGAAGTCGACCCCGCAAAAATAAAAGCCATCCTTGAGATGCCTCCCCCGTCTAACTTGAAGCAACTCCGAGTCTCAAGGGCGTCTTGATCGGTGCGTCGTTTTATCTCCCAATTGTCGGACCGTTGTCAACCTTTTCACCATCTCCTCCGTAAGAATGTTCATTTTGAATGGGATGAGCATTGCCAAAAGGCCTTTGATGATCTCAAAGCTTATCTTCTTTCTCCACCCGTGCTTACACCTCCACGCGAGGGGGAGCCTTTCTATCTTTATATCTCTGTGTGACCATGCTCTCGGGAGCCATGATCTCACATCGGGACACTTGTGGTAAAGAACAAGCTATCATTACATCGTCGCACCCTCCATGAGTATGAGACACGTTACTCGAAGTGAAAAACTATGTTGCGCTCTCTTCTTTGCAACTTCTAAGCTTCGTCATTATCTCCTTAATCATAAAACTTACATTGTCATAAGTGTCGATCCCCTCAAGACAATTCATGCAAAGCCTTATCACAATGATCGTATCACTCGTTGGCTTATGCTCATGTGAATTTGACCTCGAGTTTATCCCGCAAAAGGCTATCGAGGGTCGGGTTATTGAGATCAATTAGTGATGCTCCTCTTCGGACACTCGTGATCCCCTTGCTCGATTCCCGATGAATATATCCAACAAATTGATTTTGGTCTATCTCCATTTAAAGTAAAGCTCTTCTTTGATGGATCAAATGTCGGCAAGGGGAGGTGCGGGTTTCGTAATGATTCCTCCTTGGAGTACGCCTATAATAGTTGCACACAAATTAAACTTTGAGTGCACCAATAATGTGGTGAGTATGAAGCTCTTGTCTTAGGTCTTCAAAATGCCATTAATCTCGGCGCTCGTCATATTGACATCTTCGGTGATTCTGAACTCATCGTTAATCAGGTCACGGGTGTCTATCAATGCAAGAATGATATCCTTCAAAAATATCGTGACATCGTTCTTGCTCAACTCGATCTTTTGATAAGTTCACCATCGAGCCATTCCTCTGCATGCTTTGTAAATCGATTTGCGGATACCATGGCCTCATTAGCCTCACTTATCCCGCCTTTTACGAAGACTCGCGTCTTTATGTGGGTGTCTGACGATTAGATCAACCATCTTATCTTGGGCAACTAACTTGATCAATGTTGTCACTGACCCATACCCGGGATGAGTGGTATCAAGCCAGATTGTTGATTATCTATCTCATTCGATCCTTCCTCGAGATCGACTTCAGATGGTAGAAGGTCTTTTGTCCAACGCGCCAATCGCTATACTATCCTAGGCGGGATTCTTTACAAACGCGGCTTTGATGGTATTTTGCTTCGATGCCTCAAAACCCATGAATCATCTAAAGCTATCCAGGAGGTCCATGACGGTATCTGTGGTGGACATTTTAGTGGTTTATTTGTAGCTAAGCGCATTTTACGTTTGGGGTATTATTGGCCTTCTCTTAATCGAGATTGTTGTGAATAAACTAAGAAGTGCGTCAAGTGTCAGCAACATTCCAATCTCACGCACATCCCTAGTCAGGCTTTGCAACCTGCGGCGGATTTGTGGCCTTTTTCGCAGTGGGGTCTTGATCTTATTGGTCTCATCAATCCCCGTTCTTCACAACGTCATCATTCTATCATTCACCTTGCCCTTTGAGTACTTTACTAAGTGGGTAGAAGCTATCCCTCTTTCTTCAACAAAGGCTAAACCCATAGTTGATTTCGTCTATCAACACATCATTTGTCGCTTTGGCGTTCCACATAAGCTAATCACAGATAATGGTAAGTCTTTCAAGAACGCTGATTTGTAGAATCTCTGCAACGCTTTCAATATCAAACTCAGTTTTTCTTCTCCATACTATCCTCTCAAGCTAATGGTGGTGAGCGTCAATAAAACTTTGCGTAGTATCCTCTCGAAAGGTAACTAGTCAGTGGTAGGGATTGGCATTTACATATCCCTTTTGCTCTCTGGGCTTATCGGACTAGCATTCGTACTCCTCTTTGGTGCTACTCCCTTCTCTCGTCTACATGGAGTGCAGAAATTTGTCCTTCCTTTGGAAGTCCAAATCCCATCTCTCCGTGTTTCTCTCGGAGAATTTGTCTCGATGAGGATTATCGTCAAAATCGTCTAGCACTGACTTGAATTATTAGATGAGCGGCATCTTAACGCTCTTGAGCATCATCAGGTCTATCTTGGCGTGTCAAACGTGCTTCTGACAAGCACTTTGACAGTGACTTCAAAATTGGTGACCTTGTTCTTAAGGAAAATCAAAATGTCACTACACTCGAAAAAAGTCAACGTGGTAAGTTTGCTCCCAACTGGATGGGCCCCTACATTATCACTCATAAATATGGGTCTAGGGCTTATCGTTTATCTTCCATGGATGGTGTACCTGAGGCGGAACCTCTCAATGCCTTGCATCTACGGCCCTTCTATTGTTAAAATCTATCTTACACAAATCTAGTCGCAACTTAGATCTTCCATCCATCCTAATAACCAGTCATCTACTTTTGTGGTGATTTGAAATCGTGTGGTTCTCCGCCTATTGCCTCGTTTACCTTAAATATGAGTATCGCGGCTCTACTCATTGCACGTTTCTTTTGGATATGTTCCTCCTCATGGTGGGAATACCTTAATCACCACTTCATCTGTCCCAAGTACTTATCTTAATTGGATCTACTCGGGGCATGAGTACATGTTCTTCTATGTTCTCTTCCCCATCATCGATCTATCTAGGTCTAAACTCGGCTTCTTCCAAAGAGTTTCAAAAAAAAAAAAAAAAAAAAAAAAAAAAGATGCTACCCAAAAGATGGTGATCCCTTGAAGGACGGCTATCCATACATTATCAAGTGAATCAAAAGAAAATAGACCATACCCTCGAAGGATGGCTATCATTAAAATTCAAAATACTGAGACCGCTCCCTTGAAGGGGGAAATTTGTTTCTCAAAGAAATATTCAAGGCTTCTTGTAATCTATCAGCCTTCCAGTCAGTTTATACACTTTTTAGCATCACTGAAAGACTTCCCGCATCGATCAGTCTTTCCATATCAAGCAAACTTCCCGCATTGATCAGTTTGCTTTTCTGTCAAAGTCATGAAGCTGAGATTTAAGACCTTTTGTCGATCATATGGAGAATCCTATTTTCCTATCATGGACATGTATCCTGTCCCTTGTAAATTCCGACAAGATACTTACTTTTCTTTCCATTTCTATCCTAGATCTGGTTTGCGACTAGTTAGTGTCAGGTTTATTTTAATCTTATATAGGGCCTTGTATGCTTGGTCTTTCGGTTTCTTATCTGGATTTTATCTATGGTCGGTTGGAAGTCCGACTTATCATTTCCCTTCTTTTAAGTGTCTTCTCTTCTAAAGTCACGGTTGTTTCCATTTACATCTTTGGCTCTTGCATCCTGTTAAATTGACATTTCACATGTTAATTCAATCACAATTTATCTTCTATCAAAATTCCTCTTATCTATCAAAACATCTATCTTTATTCATTTCTCATTAAAATTACATCTATCTATACATCAAACACATCTATCATTATCCATCAAAATATTTAAAATATGTACATCTAAGGTACATTATATCTAATCTATACATCAATCACATCCATCAATCTATCCACCAAAATGTACATCCAAGGTACATTATATCTATCCATATCTAATCCAAACATCAAACACATGTACATCCAAGTTACATCACATCCATCTATCAAAGTTATATCCACATCACATATATTTCTATCATCTATCAGTCTATATCTATCCAATCACATCTATTTTATCCACATATCAATCTATCTAATCACATCTATTTCTATCATCTATCAGTCTATACCTATCCAATCACATCTATTTTATCCTCTATCAGTCTATATCTATATCCATCTATCCATGTATATCCAAAATTAAAAGCATGAGTACAATTATATGACAAATAATGAATCTATATACACATATGTGTCTGTACAAAAATGGGTGGCTTTGATCAAGCCATCTAAACAATGCCTTCAATCGAGGCTACATCACTTATCTGAGATACAAAATCTATCAAATCTCTATATAGTAAAATCTGAAGCGTGGAGGACACTATCTCCTCCACCCTCCTCTGCACCTGGCTGTCTCTCCTGACCGCCGCCTATCGAGCTCGATGCACCTGCTGCTGGAGGTCTCGGCCCACCTCGATCTCTCCCAGTGCTCCCTCCGCCTGAGGCTCCGCTCGCCGTAGCCGTCGCTGCTCTCCTCCTCGCCCCGTATCGAGGCACATCTGGGGCATGCTGCGCTAGGGCATCCTCGTAGTATCTCACCTCAGCGAGGAGGCGCGAGTACGTGCTCGGGCTCACGGTGCCGGTGCTCGTGCGATCTTCTTTGGTCTGTCTGCTTTGAGGCTGGCTTGGTGGCGCTCTTGGTGGTGCCCCTCCTAGGGTCGTACCCTATGTACCAGACTCTGATGTGGCACCTGTCTCCCCATACTTGGCCCTGAGGGCCTCCCTGTGCCGAAAGTAGCGGTCCCTCTGCTGGATCGCTGTATCTCGCTCCTGGCGAGCGGTGTCTCTCTCCACAATCAGGGCATCCCTCTCCTCCGTCAAAGCCCTGATCTCCTCCAGAGCTACCTGATGTGTCTGTGTGAGGGTGGCATGCTCTCCCTCTAATCTATCCAGCGTAGCAGCTATGTCCTCCTCATCAGCATCTATAGAGGGCGGGAGATGTCGTGGAAGCTCTGTGTCGTACCATGCTGCGTAGCCCTCATCCACCCCCGCGTCATCATCAGTCTGCGTGGAGGGTGGGGCCTCTCTCAATGGGTCTGCTGGGATCAAAATCGGTAAATCCGTCTCTGCTTATCCACTTTATATGGCGTGTAGGTGGTGGCAGGCTTTATGTACTAGGCCGAGCGCCTCAATATCCGCATGAACGGGACCCACTCCCACATATCTGGCCTCCGGCCCCTAACCACCGGCTCGTCTCAATCTTTGCAAGTGTGCATCGGCCGGCCCATGTCGGGAATGCGATATGGTCTCGGATGACTGATGCGGTGTAAGCGTCTGGCGCTCAGTACCACCGGTGGTCTACTGTATCTCCTGCGGCCATGTCAGCCCGCCATCTCCGAAATCCATAGTCAATCCCTCCCTCTGCTTTGGCATCAAGGAAGCCGGATGGCACGATCCGCGTATGTGCTCATATGCCAGTGATGGAGCACAAAGCGCGTCAATCCTGTCCTCCGGCCAGTGGTGTACATCCATAGCTCATGGTAAATCTGAGCTATCAGGGCATCGGCGAAGGCAAAAACCTGTCTGTACCTGCATCTTTGAGAAGATGTCGCACACACAGTCTAATAGTAACAATGGGAATCTCCCACCTCCTGAGTCTGGCAGGGCAAAATAGGATATCGCCATCTGAATCAAGGCTATCCGCTTTGCTCAGGGCTATCTGCTGCTGTCTTGTGAGGCTATCCTCCTTGCCCCGGAATACTATCTCGGAGAAAATCTGCCCTACCTCTGTATAACCGACCCAGGGCCCTCTGCTGCTGCTCCCGGGGTGTGATCTCAATCGGGTCCCCAGTGATCGGCAATCTCAGGATCCTGAATATATCCTCATGGGTGATAGTCATCTCACCCGTCCTGAACCAAAAAGTGCACGTGTGGCTGTCCCACCGTCGCACTAATGCCCGCATGAGCTCCACATCTCGTGGCACTCGTCTATAATATCGGAAACCCCCGAGCCCGGCTAGCTCTAAATGCTGCCAGTCTGCATCTGTCACATCAGGAAGAATCGTCTCCAATAGCTCAGGGATGGCATCCCTCATATGTAGTACCTCTCGTGCCTGCATCCACGACATCAAAAACATAATTAGTCTCTTATTTCCCCAAATCACATCTTCCAAAACCATAAAAAAAAAAAAAAATGAATATCTTTCAATCGGCGTCGATTTGGTAAAATCGGCGTCGTTCATTTTAGTCGGCGCCGATTAATACCAATCGACGCCGATCCAAAACCAATCGACGCCGATTAAACCAATCGGCGCCGACTGCCTGGCGGACATAAACCGGACCCCGGCCTCCCATGCAAGAAAAAATCAACAAAAAAAAAAATAAATTAAGAAAAGTGGGTTCAAGAATGACCACTTACCCCAGGTCGTGTCCTCCTGCGCTTCTGACCGCTCCCAGAGGCTTCCATGATGCTCAAATCACAAATCTGTCTCTCTCTGAATCAATCGTCACGTTGAAAATAAATCGTTTACGTTTTCCGTTCGCATATTTATATGTGCCTGGATTGGTCGGCGCCGATTTTTTGGGTCGACGCCGTTTGTTCTAGTCGTCGCCGATTAGTTTGGTCGCCGCCGATTTTCTATATCTGTTTGCCATAGTGTTGATGCTTGGCTTACTTATCTATCTGATCATTGTTGTGTGCTGAATTTTGCCTTTTGGCACATTTTTTTTAGATATCCTTGTCTATTTCGGGTTTGTTCCCTTTGCGTGGGACACTCGTACTTTTTGGCAGCTTAGAGTTAAACGGGTCTGTAGGCACTAACGTCGTCTGCTTTGCAGACCGTCTAGTTGTCCCTACCAATGTGTCTCTCTTTAGATGCTGACTATTTTGCAGTTCTCCTTACCCTCATGGGTCTGTAGGCACTAACGTCGTCTCATGAGGAGACCGGCTAGTTTGCCCTACCAATGTGAGTTCCTTAGGTTGCTGCCTTTTATTTATTTTTATGCGTCATCAATGATCAGATCTACTCCAGGCATCCGACTGGGGCACCTTGCATTTTTCATCTACCTTTTTCAAACTTGGGATCGTCTGTTCTATCATCCATCCCATCCCTAGTTTGAGGGGGATCACATCATCACAAATTCTTCCCTTCTTCCATCCCTTTGTTTTTGTCTCATAACCTTGCTTATCGCAAGTTACTTGACAAAAAGGGGCAAAATGTAGACACTTAAAATTGGTTACTCAATTTAGTGTCCCTCTCATCCATTTACTTGCTTAGGTAACCTGGGGCACGTTTTACGTCACCAACTATCCCCTTGGGATATTATCCAATTTGTGATTTAATCACTTATTCCAAATTTAATTCACCCCATCACATCTTACCCATGAGTGATTAAATATTAAATATTTGATTACGCTTCTTCCCATGCATCTTAATCACTTATCTACCCCAAATTTATTCTATCTATGTACCACATCTATTTTTCCTCTTCCCTAAGCGGGATATTTCCCGTATTCGGGATAAATCTTATCTTTCTTGAAATCACTCATTTTGGCCATCTCGGAAGTCTATTCCGCGATCGGCGCCGACCCATATGGTGGCGCCGATTTCCATAGGCGGCGCCGATTATAAAAGCGAGTCCAGAACTCAGTTCTAGGGACCGAAAAAGAGACCACGAACGAGCAAAAAGCGAACAGACGAAAAAAGGAAGCACTTACACACGAACAGAGAGCGAGAGAGATACAGGTTGTGAGAAAGAGAGATCTTCTTAGCATCAATTGTATCAAATTAGGGCAGATCCTGTCCGAATCAATCCCTGAGAGGAGCACCGTTACTCTGTCCCTGTCACATCAGCATCGCACACCACCATCTATCATCTGGTGACTCTGTTCCAGTGTCTCGCCAACTTCGGCACATCCAACAAACCACATTCATCTTCTAATTCCCGAATCTTATCGCACAGTCCCTGATTGATCGATCTGTCTTTAGTCGATGCCGATCTAACCCGATCGCGCGATTAGTCTCAATCGACGCCGACCACATCGATAGTTCGCGCCGATTCTACCCAGTCGACGCCGATTTCCCTGCAGACAGGTAAAAGGACACAGGTAACACAAATTCAGCATTATTTCTTAGTTCCCTGTTTTCTGTGCTTTCTGTCTGCTGTTTAGATTCTGTCTTATTACTGCAATCAGAAGATCTAGCTTTTTACTTACATCTTTTATCATGTATGCTTCTTTTCTTAATTGAAAACGTGGACTGACATCCGCCGAGGAAGCTTATCGCTTCCCGGACCCGCTTCTCGGGCAGTCCACCTAAATATCTTTTAACGTGGTCTTTTTCTGTCAAGCATCGGTGTTTTGCAGGATACACGGATCTATTGTGCGAGTTGCTCGTGTGCGCCCGTCTTATCTACATCGGCTTCGGCTTCGGATCTATTGTATCGATTTTACATCTTCGGATCTTATCCATCAAGTGTATCGATTAAGACCAAAATTCGGACGGGTTTTCGGGAGACATCTCATCATATCCCCACACTTGGCATATGTACCATCTACAATATCCTCTCTTAGTGTTGCTCTCGTGCCCTATTGTTTTGCAAACACGTGAAATGGATTGAGGGTCACAAACACTATACAAGTGGGTCGCACGGGGAGGATTCATTTTGAGCTAGTGTAAATTTATCAAACACTATATTTTCTCACCAAATTGAGCTCACATAGGTAAGGTATTTTAAACACTTGGGAGGGCTACCTTCGTCGGAGCAAGAACCCCCTCCACGGGTACATAAATCATTGATAATTGCTTTTTATTTCTTGTAAAACAATGAAAGCTTCTCTTAGCTTTGAGAATTTAAAATTCTCTACTAATACGCTAACTATGTGAAGGTGGAAGCTTTTACGGCACTAATAACCTTAAAATAAAAGTCTTAGTCAAAGAAATTTAATTTTCAAATAAAAACCATACTAGATATATACAAAATACACAAATCTAAAATAAAATACATGAACTTAAATCTATCTAACTAAAAAATTTATATATATCAAAGAAATTATATATACTAGACATGAGCATTGAAAATTCATTCCAATTAACCATCAGGATCAGATCTACTCGAATAGCTGACAATATTGCTTCATGATCGACTCTCGAACCTTCCAAAGAATCTTGTTATCGGGCCTTCCTTGATATCTATACGGCTGAATATTTATTGCTATAACTAAATGTGAATATAAGAGTATTTTACTCTCTGTGTCTCAAAGTCTTCAAACACCAAAATAGAGGAATTTTTTAATGGATACCATTGAAGCCAAGTTCCAAAGTAAATACCAATGACCCCTGTAGGATACTCAATATATTTTCCATCTATAATAGGAGAAGTCAACTTCTTTCTTTCCTCAATGCAACGACATAGGAAATAGTTTGTTCCTTCTTCATTGTCTTTTTTCGTAATAACTGCAAACATGTGTCCTACAAAAAAATAAAGGTTGAACAACTCAAATTTAAATTACATATTAAAATTTCAATGGACATAACTCAATAAGAAAATTAAATAAATAACCATAAATACCTTATCACACCAAAATTCCTTGGATGTTGCAACTTCATCTGCGAAACAAGTCGTAATGCTTGTGGAGGTTGATAACTAGGAAGTGGAGTTAGAGGCCTAAAAATATATCCATCCACCCATTCCTTGAATCACACTCAATAGTAACAAATTTGATACACGATGCACAAAAACATGTCAAATTTATTGTCCATATGGCCCACAGTAGCATCGAGCTATAAAATGAGTCCATATCACTGGACCCGGTGAGTGTCATACAATCCTCATAGTTAGCAATTTGTTGTTCCTCTATCAACCAAAAATATCTACGAACTATGGAATTTTCTTGAGAACCTCGGGCCATGTTGAAATACACCATTCCACTATGCTCTTTGCATGTTTTAAGTTAGCACCATCTTTGTACTTCAACTCTTTTCTTGCAAGAGCTCTTTTCACACATGCCCCTGCACCGTCATGCTCTCCTTTTCCATGTCCAGCCTCAGTGAAAATTTGAATATGTTGCACACCCATCTTGACATGCATTCTTCTCATCCAATAAAACATTCATGCATTCTTAAACTGAGATGTGTAATTATCGACCATATATAATGTTCTTTGAATTCGATGTCCCTATCGGACAAGTTTCCATAAAATAGCTGGAAACACTTTTGCACAAATTCAAGTAGAATGAGTACGATCATCAACGATATAAAAGTGGTACTCTCTTACAAAAATTTGATCATTCTCTATACTTTGTTAGAAGAATGTACAAATGCTATATGCACAAAAATGGTAACTTGTCTTTGAGTTGTAATATTGCGATTGAACGTCCATTTGTGGTTGCGATGTGTAATTTCTGCAAAATTGACCACTTTGAAACTAAAGTACCAATAGGAAATATGTCCTTGCATATCTTGAATTGTTCATCCAACCATCAAGCTCTATGTGTATGCCTAGCATACTCATAAATAATTTCATCCTAAATTTTTCTCAAAATTGAAAAACAAACATTTGTTTTGTAACTAGCTCAAACCGTTTAGACTCTTTTCCATCTTTCAACTTGTATGCAACTAATTTATATTTATCAAACTTAACTAAATTATGTCCTATTGTACCTTCAATTTTCTCATGGATGCAAATTTCTAATTTAGGTAATCCACCGCATGTACTACTACAACTTCCATCTAAACAATCCCGACTATAAAAAATTATCAATTTTTTTTTTCACAAAATATAGTAGGAATGAAATTCTGGAAGATATTGGTGGAACTTGAACACCGCATTTTGATAACATAGTTTCAGAATGAAAATTAGAATGAATACGTAAAAATTTAGCATAATGCATCGCAAATTCAACATGTTGCCTACAACAACAAGTGGTGCGAGCGTGGTTGATTTTCACAAAGAATGGTTTCAACATTTCAAAAAAAATTGACTAATTTTAATTTTAAGATTCTCTTGTTCAAACTTACGAAAAAATCTAGTTTGAGTCATATCTAAGAAAATTTGGATGTGGTTCACGATTAGTAGAACCAACTCTCTGTTTTATAACATCTCTTGTATTAGGTGAAACTCTAGTGTTATCATGCCAAAATTGAATAACAACTTCTCTTATAGCATGAGAATTATTTTTTTCCTTAAGCGGTGCTCTAGTAGCAAATGCCCAAAAATCAGCATTATTGAGTGATTGAAGGATATTACGTCTTTCAATTGCTTCCATTAGAGTTTTTTGATTAACTTGAAACATTCAACTTATTTGCATAATCAAACATTTGTTTTTTTATTGATTCACTTACAACACTAGTAGCAAGTACATGACGCACAATATTACTATCCCTAGTGCATCTCATGACACCAACAGTGTGATATGCATCATAAAGGTTTTCAACAATTGTAGAGGTTTGACCACATATATTAGATGTTGTCAATCCTAAGGTGTTCAATGTAGGTCTCATTTTAATCAATTTCATAAAACTAACTAACAACTGACATCTTTGGGAATCATTTAAAATTTCAAAATGATTATCCCAAATTTCACCTTTAGTTTTCTTCGATTTTTCGTTCAGAAAGTTTTTCGGACATTGGTTTCAAAAAAAATTCATCAATTTCAATAAGAAAATTAGGTTTCTTACGTAAAATTCTAGGAGGTGTTTTTGTCAAATTTTGCTTTTCTACGGTTTCAACATGAATTTCCTTATTCACATTTTCATTGTCTCCTTCAATTTCAACATTTGCTACATCATGAGTATTTAATTCTTCTTCAACATTAACAATAAAAACATCTTCATCATGAGTATTTAATTCAACTTCAACATTGACAAAGAGAAACATTACCTTGTTTTTCATTGTTTACAATAGTTGGGGTTGAATATGAACCTCTTCTTGATTCATGAAGATTCTACATTCGCTCAACATTTTGAATTTTGTTGGGCTCTAATTTTTTTGATGTTTTGTTACTTAATGACTTCCTTTTTTGAATTCATTTCTTGTCTCCCATGATGTTTCTCTTCCGGTGATAAGAAAAACGTGTAGAAAAAGACATAATTTCACAGTAAATCATATGGTAACATCAAAGAGTAAAAATCACATGGTAATTCAGACATTGGGATGTGTGTAAATATGATTTAAGAACTACAAGGGCCCTTTAACCAAGATTATGGTTCATAAAGCATGCTCACGGTTTGTGTTATAAAAATCATGATTGTGGTTCATAAAGCGCTCACGGTTTGTGTTATAAAAACCGCGATCACGCTTTAGAAACCGTGATCACGGATCTATCTTCCAACCCTAAGCCTTGGGAAATATTTGTTTTTCCCCAACCAAAGCTATGGAAGGTCATTATGAAGTGTAAAAGGTCAAAAAAACCTAAAAAAATTTCTTCCAAAGACTTGAACCTTGCAAAAAAACTGAAAACATTTTAGAAAAATAGTACCATCATGTAGGGGAGATTGTTAGCTTCGTAGAAATATTGATTTTAAAGTGAATAGAATAAGATAAATATCATTTTATATTTTTTTACTAACAATAGGTTTTAAGACATATTTTCCGTGAATGTTCATGTCTACGTTTAAGACTGTAACTTTTGTTTCACTTATCAAAATGTGATAAAAATTATACCATCCCAAGTGTGGACAAATTCTATACACGTTAAAAATATATATTTTATTTTGATATTTTTTGATATAGTTATGGTGGGAAAACGGAAAGCACTCCATTTTCTAAATATTTTCAGACCACTTTCATGGAAAAAATCATTAAAAAAATATTGCTTAAAAAAATAAAAAATAAAATCCATCCCAAGATAGACAACTACATCTAAATTTTCACCAAATGAAAAAAAAATAACAAGATTTGGTCATCCAAATCACGGGCAAACGGACTACAATCTTATAAGTTTTTAAAAAAAAAAACCAAGTCATATAATTTTAAGTGTTTAATATAGCTAAACTTGTCCATTTTTTTAAAAATAGTATTTTAGAAACTAGATTCCGGATGCTACGATTCATATTTATATAATTTTTCTAATTTTGAATGCGCATATTGCTAATAATCCCTACAAGTTGAGATTTCGTTGTTTTTTGCAATATGACGTCCACGGATGACCCCATTTTTGTCCATCAACTTCTTGCACTTACCCCATCCACATTATACAAAGCTTGCGACCAAACGATAAAATCTTGTGCCCAAAACCGAAATGTTTAGAGGGTAAATCATTACACAAAAGAGGGTACACGTTTATATACAATGGATAAAAGA
Source organism: Taxus wallichiana var. yunnanensis (assembly GCA_018340775.1). NCBI lineage: Eukaryota > Viridiplantae > Streptophyta > Pinopsida > Cupressales > Taxaceae > Taxus > Taxus wallichiana. The sequence continues at coordinate 292,716,087 of CM031239.1, read as the reverse complement.
CTACACATAAAAATTACAAATATGCATCCAAAGTGGATAAAAGACTACATCCAAAATAGAAATATCCGAGAAGGTAAAAGAATGCATCAAAAGGTTCACGCTTTTATCCAATGGATAAAATAATGTAACCACATGATACGAGATATACATCCGATTGCATCCAAAACTGAAATATCCATAGGGTAAAAGAATGCATCTAGAAGGTACATGCCTATATCCAATGGATAAAAGAATGCACCAAGAAAGTATAGATTTGTGTCCAGTGGATAAAACACTACATCCAAAGAAGAAATATCTAGAGTGTAAAATAATGCATCCGAAGGGTACATTTATATATCTAATGGATAAGAGAGTGCACCACGAGGGTATAAATATGCGTCTAATGGATAAAAGATTGCATCCAAAACATAAATATCCAGAGGGTAAAAGAATTCATCTGAAATATACATGTTTATGGCCAATGGATAAACAAATGCACCCATGCAAAGTCTGAGATCTTTGTTCGGTGGATAAAAAAATGCACCAAAAAGTATAATTGTTAATACAAACTTAGACTACAAATATATCTTTTTATGGCACTGATTATCAAGAAACAAAGAGAAACCCAGAAAGTTTCTGAAAACCCCAGAAAGATGATATAATTTTTGTGTCAAAAAAATTGTCTATACATAATTGTACGGATTTTTTTGAGAGATGTGCCAAAAACTCTTTAAAAATGCCCAAATTTCTTTGTCTCAAAACATGGACAAGTTTACAATTGAGTCTAGGGTTTTAGCACCTTCCAAATCCAATGGCACACTCTATTTTGCATAAAAATGCATGCTACAAAAATGTGCTAACAAATTAAGAATATATGAAAACAATAAACCCTTGCTTAAAAAAAACTTATAGATCGATGTCTACATCCCTTATCACTTTGATACAGTGTATGATTTTCTGTCACACCAAAAGACAAAATCAACCTCTCACATAATAGGTATGGTTGGTGGGTGAGTTTAAGAGGTATGGGATGAGTCTAACTTGTCCAACAAGCCTCCAAAGTGGCTCAAAGTAAAAATAGAGATTTGAAAATTTAGGTTAAGTAAAAAATTCAAAATCAATAAATATACATCTCAAATTAATAAGATAACAAGGACTATATACCACATTAAATGCCCCTAATTTTTATATCTCATTTTATCTTAATCGGATGATTAATTGAATAAACAAATCACATTGCTTTAAGCAATAAAAAGGTGAAAATTTCATCACAATAAATAATCACATACATAATTATAAAATAAAACAAAGGAAATAAAATAAACATTCAAACCCCTTGGTCACACATGAGGTTACCCCCCCATGGGAACCTCCTAAAAACACAAAAATACACATGACACAAAGTTTCCAAGGTGACCTTGTTGCAAATATCCAATATTCCTCCATTGTTAGTCTCTAACCCCTTCTTGTTTATTGTGATATAATTTCCTACAACCAATCAAAAAATACCCCTTCGACCTCAAGGCCGCATCAAATACATCAAGAAATAAAACACACATACATATCATCCAATAACATCATACACAAAGCTATATCATCATCATCAAAATTAGGAATTTCTATCAATTATTTGCAATCATTGAACATATCAATTTTGATAAGTCATAACATCAAGAAGATCATAAGGTCAGTCCAAACATCTAAATGTAATCATCATCATCATCAAGAATCTAAAACATTAGTATATAACAAAGTAACATCTCTAGATCATCATCAAATACTGAAATATCTATCCACAATATGAGTCACAACATATCAATAATCAAGATGTCCATATTGGCTATCAACATGCTAACCAAAATATAATAATAATGTCCATGTATCTAATCAACAATAATCAAAATCATAGTATGATTAACATCGATGAGGAGTGGGAATTACAACATGAGAGAAAGAAAAACTAGACATTTCTCCCTATTTAATATTATCACACAAAAGCAATTGGTCATATCTCATACATCCTTCCGTTGTGTCGATGTTGCTAAAAATGGTTTCTCACATCTTGGGTGATTTTTATTAGTTTATTTTCCATTCAATGGGCCTCCTCCGCCATTGTGATTTCATATGCTTATATTACTGCATCATCTCCTTTTTACAACCTCCTAGGCATCCATCCCCAACACCTCCATTTTCCCTTGGCTAGGTATCCCCTACTTCCTCTTCCCGTAACCACTTGTGTCCACTACCACAACCAATATATTGCATGTTCCTCCGTCATTCGACTTGGTATGGTGTTGTCACCCCCTCCAATGATTGTCCTTTGGATTTTAGGGTTCGCTACATATTTTAGGGCTACGGGATCCATCTCTATTCAAAGAATTTTTTTCCTCAAAGTATTTTTGACACGGTAACATGCATTACTATTTTTACACATGAGAAAAACTAAATTTGTAAACATTTCACCCCTTCAACTAGAGTTACCATATTTCAATTGAAATATAAATCATATAGATTTATAATCTATATGTTATGATCATTATAAATAATGGTGGTAAAAATAATTATTGAAATGTAATTACCATAAACTATGGTAAGATTTTTGTAACTTAAATTCAATAAATTATGATGAAACTTATAGTTGAAAGTGAGCGCAATGGCATATTAAATTACAGTTTAGTTGACAACTATGTATATAGTAATCACATGTATACAATGCAATTTTAACGATGAACGGTATATGTTACTTGATTTAAAGGGGTATTTATTACTTTTGTAGTTGATGTTGATAAGGGGTGTGATTGATTTTGTAAGGTTAGGAATATAGATGAAGCATTACATTTAAAGGTTATATCTCTACATTTCAAATTTGCTACAAATTTGTACATATACATTTGCAAAGCTTATATCATAAGTGGTAGCATTTTGTAGAATTTTTAATTTGAACTAAACATGAATACATGAAGAATTCGTAAATTTGTTGATTTTATATAATGAGTGGTATCCTTTTTTTGGCAAACGTCTTTAACACTAAACATGAATACATTTTGATACAGACTTTGGGTAGTTAATTACTTTTTTAGTTGTAGTTTTTAATTATATGGGAGAAATTGTGTGATTGTTGCAACATGTTTGAGGCAAGTGGTTACATCAGTTGTTTGGTTGGTTTTTTGTTTAAAAATCAATTTTTGTAATGTCGATAACATGTTGATTAAGGGGTGTGATTGATAGTGGCAGTGTAGGAATATAAATGAAATATTACATTAAAAGATTCTACACATACATTTCAAATTTGTTAAAAATTCATACATATACATTTTCAAATCTTATATCATGAGTGGTATCCTTTTGCGGACTATTTTATTTAAACTAAACGTGAATAAATTTGATACCACTTTGGATAGAAGTAGTTTGAATAAATTACTAGTGGAGGTTTATCAAAGTAGTATTTTAATGGGCATGGGATATATGTGTCATAAACAATAAAAAGTGAAATTAAGTGCTTGTAATCTTCACACATACTCTTTTATCAACCAACTAGTTTCCCAAAATATCCTACAACTAAAAATAACTTTTAACAACCACGAGGCTAGCTACACTTTTATTAAAGTACTAACAACATTAAAAAAACTGGTAAGTAATAAAATTATTTACATAGAAACGAAGGCCATGCGAGCATTATGTAAAATTTCTTATAAAGTGCGAGAGATTCTTAACAACTTAAACCCTAAAACTATATAAAACATTTACCTCCACAATGAGAAACATATGACTAAGTCCATGACTATCCCTTGATATGAACAATATTGACAAAACACTTACAAATGTCCTACACAGAAAGACCCTATACTAACAACATTTTCAGCAAGGAAAACAAGATCACAACTCTATATTACAATTTAGAAAAAAGACATCAACTGTCAATAATCTGTAATAACCACTCCTTAAAAATAACACAATTTTCCCTTCACGTTATATTAGAGTCCTACAAAATGTGAAACCCCGCCAATATTCTTGTATATCCCACCCTGGATATAAGAGAGGAATGCCACATAGCTGCAACACTAAAAGCTGAAACTAATGTTCTAAGAGGATATAAACGTATAAAATATGCCTTGAGAACATTTCCACTATAAATACTGGAAAATTGAGCCAAAAAATTGGGACTTGTTAAAAATTATGGAGAATTCAGAATGTGAGATGTTGAAGCAGCAAACAATTGTAATCATGTTTTGTTGATCTTCGCCAAAGCAAAATAAGGGTATAATCAAATCACGAGACCCTCTTTAGTCGTCTGGAGCTCAAATTGATGTTTATCAAAAATGAATAGAAATCGTCCAACACTTAAAAATTGTTTCGACCTTCTAATATTGCATTATTGACCCACAGTATTTTATCTGGATAGATAACATGATGGATGCACGAATTTACATTAATATTAAATTTTTCTGTTCGCACATTTAGTACTTACCTTGACAAAACAATGTAAATCAAAATTTCACCCACAAAATTACATAATATAACAGTGCTCAAGCTCCAACATAGATGGCCTATTGTTAGTATATAAAGTAGATCAAAAGTGTACATATGTTATAGGCAAATGCAAAAAAAAACCAATTCAGACTTATCCTCTATGCAGTCACAATGCACAGAGTTTTTAGACTCCACGGGTCATTTTGTCACATTGAGTGAATACTAAATTTGTGCTTGTCATGATAATCCTTAAGGCATGTGTGGTAACCACACCTGCTTAATTAAAACTCCCATTAAAAAGCCGAAACAAAGGTTTCCCCTTCTTCTCAAAATGGCAAATCAGCCCATGTTTTACCAAATGTGACACATACAATCTATCTAACACTGAATTAATCAAAGGATGCCAAAAAGATGATAAAAAATTGTACATATTTGGGACTTAAATAGCATTCCCCAGTTAAAATCCTTAATATATGATTAATTAAATGTAGTTATAACATACCTCAAAATAGAAGGCCAAATATTCTAAGACAAAACCCAAAAGAAAGAAATAAAATATTGAGGCTACCTCTCTTCCGCCATATCCTAAGACAAAACTCGAAAGAAAGAAATAATATACAATGACTATCTCTTCTACAAAAAATAAATGGAAAATTAATGGTATTTATTACAAGTACTATTACCCAATTTTTCCCCTAAGCGAAATTGGAATAACATGACCTCACATGGAGAAATAGAAGGATCTACTTGGCCATGAAAGCTCACATTTTAGGCTCAAGTGGAGAAAGTCGGTGAAGCACATCGAGCACATTGCAGAGGAGTTTGGGAAATGAAGAATCTCCGAAGTCCAAAATTTTGACTTCGAGAGGTGGGTCGTTTGGAGGTAGGATAAAGTGAAATTTGGGGATTTGGCTAAAAAAGAAGCGGGAAAAAGGGAGCAGGAAATCCAAAACCCACTACTACAAGGGGGGGTGTTTTGAGACAATAATAGAGACAATACTTAACCAAATTGTCTCAAATAGAGACAATAAAAAAGTTGTATATTGTCTCTATTATTGTCTCAAAGCGGGTGTCTCTAATATTGTCTCTAATTATTGTCTCTCCAGAGACAATATAGGTTGATACATATTTTGTCTCTTGAGAGACAATATAGTTTTTGTCTCTCTAGAGACAATATCATTATTGTCTCGCTAGAGACAATACAAAATACTAATTTTGTCTCTCTAGAGACAATACTAATTTCAATTTTTATTGTCTCTCTAGAGACAATACGAATTTAAAGAATGAAAAATCTGAATTTCAAGAATAAATAATAACCAAATATCATATAGTGCAATCGACGGCTACATATCGTCTATGATGTCGAGTAGACTGGTAAGGAATATTATAAATTAAAAACAATTTGATTTGAATCTTGTGCCCAACAAATGGGTCCACAAACATTTTATTAATATCAAATAAGATAAAATACAAAAGGGTGTCTAAATACCGTTAACCCTTTAAATACAATGATAAAATACAAAAGGGTGCCTAAATGCCGTTAACCCTTTGCATACAATATGAACACCTCTCCACCCCCAGCTTCAAGCGATCCATCTGCTTCCCTAGTGCTACTTTGAGGTTCTTTTTCTTAACTTTAATTTTGAGTCAGTGTCTCTCTGTCGGCAGTTGTCATTTCATGTTCTTCGCTTTGATTGTCTCAACTTTGATACAATTCTCTACTATCAATAGCACCAAGCAACTCATCTTTAGTCTACATCAAAACAAAGATTATAATGACTTGTTGCGTTTATCAACTGTCACTTGAAAATTTATAACCGACAAACATCTCATTAAAATACTGAGGTTGAATTAAACATATAACAAGAAACCATCAACCTTTCATAAAAAAGGCCATCTTTAATAACAAGGCATGCCTATGCTGAGCCTTTGCATAATGTGACGAGTAACTTGAAAATACAATACATAATAACATTGCTCTTATACTTGAAGTTATTCTGATGATACAAGCTCACATAACAAAGAGTATACTCACCTCCAAGCATAACTTGACCACGAGCTTTTGTAGGCCAGGATGAGAAAAGTTTGTATTGAAGTAAACAATCTGGAGAGATTGAATAACTTTAGCGAAAAGGTATAAAGAGGATAAAACAGTTTGCAGCCAACCTTCAGAGAAGCCCCTCCGACTAGAAATCCATCAACATTAAGATGTGCTGCCAACTCAACACAATTTCCAGCATTTACTAAACCTGCAATATGCAAAACAAGTAATGGTGTATTTATTCCAGTCAAACAAGAAGCTGACTGGCACATATTAAAGTGATTCTGCACGACGTGAGTAAGAACATGTTATCCTACATGAACATAGAGAATTTATCCACTCTTTACAATGACCTTAAAATTTCAGCAATATTCAAGTTTCCTCCTCCATCGTTGACCCAAAAGAAGATGGCAGTGATGATAAGAATAAAAAATCATTCAAATTGTAAGGAGAGAAATATTGAGAGAAGCTAGTTACCGCCATAGATAATTTAGATTGACTCTGCTACTTCAAGATTGACATTTAATTTAAGCCAATTCCATAACATACATTATTAACATGTCCTTAAAGAAACTCTTGTTCAACTGTTGCAGCAGTGCATACTATGCAGACTTGTTTGAACATGCTATTGTAAGACAAATATGGATGACATTAAAAATGGTTTTGCATACTGTTCACTGTTCTATAGATGTTTTTTTGTCATCATCCCAAAAGGTATAAAATAGTACATATGGAGTACATAATTAATTGGTATTTTCCTCAATCGGTTCAATTCTCCAAGGTGGTATGTTAAGATAATAAATCCTAAATGTTAAATGCTATATGCCTCAGAAAAATTTGTATATCTAAAATCGTCAATAGTTATTAACACATTCAGTTTCTATTTGTTTATCAAATAAATAGTGAAATAGATATGGATGGTCATGAACTGTAAGGTGTAACTTACAGTAGAGACTAATCAATAATTTCACTAAACTTAATATATGGTACATACCGTAGAACACTCAAAGTCAGAATCAACTTACGCAACACGAAGAGCCCAAGTGTGAATCCATTCCAGCCCTTTAGCAATCTCAGCATCACCGCCACTTAAATATTTTGCTATAAATGATGGATGGAGAGCTATCAATATGCGAGATGCTGAAAAAAGAGACGATCTTCTAACATATGCTTCTAGGTGATTAGATATCTCCCTGCACATAGAAAAAACCAATTAACATATAATTCATAACAAAGAACATCTACAATCACCGAATTTATAGTAGCCAAAGAAAAATATTCCTTACCGAGAATGCAACATATCTATTAGAGCATATAACAATTACAAACCTCAAAATACAAGCTAGATAGCCTCAAACTTCAGTCACTAGAAAAAGATGCCTCTTGACAAAGAATGTACCTTTGCATGTTCTAATTCCTCAAGAAGCAGAACTCCTGCTCCCTCCCCATGAAAAATCCATCACGATCCTGTCAAAAAGTGGAGCAATTAGTTTAAATTCATTGCTTTGACTTGAAAATATCCTCTCGATATTTGGAATACACGACAAGTATGAGAAATCTTAATCTGCTTAGGTCAATATATAGAATTATGACATTCAAAGGAAAGCAAAATCTACAAGCTTTGCCGACATTCAAAGGAAAGCATTTTCCAAGAAATGTAAAGTATAGCCAGTGAATTTTTTAGACATCAAAGTCCATCAACAGAGAATATAAATACATCTCAAGGATGATTCTTTTGTGAACTGGAATCTAAAGAAATCATGAATAGAATGCATCAAAAATAGTAAATCATCAAAGGATGGAACACAACACTATAGTTGTAACACCATACTGGAAAGACATAAATTTCATGAATCCTCTTCTTCATCACACCTAGACTACAATTATGCCATATGTTTAGTGTACCATGTTTTATTGCAGTGACATGTAGGGAAACTTGGTCCATTTAAGATTATTTTAGTGAAACTAACTCTTGTTTTAGCATTAATTTCAATGCTTATAAGTGTGGATGGACTGACGGTCACAAATTATTAAAAAATCCCATTACCTATACAAAATTCATGATAATGCAGCCACTTGCATTGTGAGGAGGCCTGGATTTTCAAATTATACATCCCTATCAAGTTTTTTCTTAGTTTTACCAGTATTTAGATTTAGAATTTGATTTGCAGAAGAATGTTTTTCATTGTTTTAAGAAATGATAGTGGAAATTCATAAATCCACCTACATTTTTATAAATTTACCTCTAAATTCTTTATTAAAATATAATATAATAAATAAATTTCACTATTTTTATGCCTTGTAGTACAAGTTGTTAAAAAATTTAATTGTAATTTACATATCTAAGGCAGCTACATATCTAGTTTAGATAAATAAGGCAGCTACATATCCCACCCTTTTGAGATAAATAAGGCAGCTACATATCTAGTTTAGAACAAAACATCACAGCCTGTGGCAAGGTGTGAGCAATATTATCTTGTGTCTACTGCATTACATTATACTTCAAATGCTTCTTTATCTATTGAGGTTGGAGAATATGATTTGGTAGTTGTTGAGTTGGATCATAAAAAAGCATTCGCTCTATCATTAGATGAAAAAATTTAGCATGGAATTTCTATCAAAGAAGTTTATTCGTGATCTTTAGCACAATTCCTTACAATTGTTTTGATCCAGTATGTAGAGGTCCAACTGGAAGCTAATAAATGCTTGTTGACAATTTTTACAAATGCAAGGAACTTAACTATGAAATTGATTTACCATGAAGTGAAAAAGATGGGTTTGAAAATGCCCAAGGAGTTAGCAATCAAGTACAAAGGTTATCCACTTCTATTTCCTAGTCAGCTTGGCAATTCTGATTGTTCTGTTGTATACACTTCTGAAGAAAAGGTTAGAGAACATGAACTGCAAGTGTTATTTCGCATGGAAATACTTGCATCAAAGATTGTTGGAAGTTTTTGTTTGACAGAATGCCTCAATCATCAACATGTGAAATAAAAATATTAGCCTTGATGAATCAGACATGATTATTAAGGAAATGTGATCCAAGCAGAATTATTATTACCAGAACGTTAAGAGCTCGGCCTTAAAATTATGTGGGTGTTCAGGTAGCTTTTCACGGGACACGTATACAAGATTGGGAAAATCATGCCCCTCCATGTCGCTGTCCTTACCCTTGTCTAACAATATCTACATACAGTTATAGCAAAGATAACAATCAGTACTGAAATATTGAGAATTTATTGTGAAAAATGGAAACGTCATTTTTTATTGTGGGTAACCTCAACAATACTGTGATGATCTCATGTAGAAACTCCAGAGCTCCATTCTTTGAATCCTTTGTGATCTTTCCACTTGTCTTTTGGGACAGTTCCCATTTGCACAGTGCTATTTATGGAATATTTCATGTCCTCGTACATATTCTAACCAAAAAGAAAACATAATAAGGACCAAATACAAAATCTTATATGCAGCTGAATCAATCTATGCAAATGATGGTAACACTCAATGCCCTTGTGTTATATGTCCTTTCAATAATTGTCGATTATTCTTTCGGTATAAAATGGCACGCCGGATTAAGGATATCATAGACAGGATGGAGTCCATCATGAAAGATGCAGCTGAGTTGAAGCTCGTTGCAGATTTGACTCATTCAGATCAGCAAGCCTCCACGAGTACATCTCAGAATGTGAATTGGAAGATATCGAGTGTGTTAGAGAGGGATGAACGACCTGTGGCGATAGAGCCCAAGGTTGAAGAGATCCTGAGGTTAATAGATGACCCTGCAGCTTCTATTATTGCCGTTGTTGGCATGGACGGCACTGGGAAGACATTCCTATTGCAGAATGTCTTCAACAGAATAAAAGAGAGGTTTGAGTATTCAATCTGGCTTTCTATTTCTCAAACTTATTCTCTTCAAAGGTTGCAGGCTGACTTGGCAGCCAAGATAAATTTAGGTGATGTTGTTAATGGTAGAATAAGCGAGGTGTAGGCGGCTGAGTTTATTCATAGCCAGTTAGAAAGCAAGAAGTCTCTGATTGTGCTTGATGATGTATGGAGGGCTACTGGTGAAGATGACCTGATAAGAACACTTGGTCTTCCCGTTGGGAATAACACCCAATGCAAAATTGTGGTGACCACGAGAAATAAGAATGTTTTCCGAAGCATGAATGCTCGTGTTTATGAAATGCAGCTCTTATCAGAAGAAGAGAGTTGGGAGCTCTTCTGTGCTTTTTCCTTCTCAGATTGCGAACAGAAGCGACCGACACGCGAGCTTGAGAAGATCACTACGAAATTGAAGAAGAATCTAAAAGATCTTGCCATCGCTATTAAAAAGCAGTGGCGAGAATCTCTAACAGGGAAGACATCTTCAAGGGATTGGGAGTCCAAATTGCGTGAGATAAGAGAGGTATCTAATAAGTATGACCCGATTATGGAGATCCTAAAGTTGAGTTATGACTCTCTCCCTGCTCCTCTCAAGCCCTGATAAGAGAGTTGGGAGCTCTTATCAGTGTTGTCTATGTATGATAATAACAAATTTAGGGTACTGCCAGAAGGGTTTGGAAATCCGAGGGGATTTCCATAGCTGCGTTATTTGCATATTGAAGCTTTCTATGTGTTGAAGGAGTTTCCATATTTGGAGGAGGGAGCGATGCCGCTCCTCGAGAGACTAGTAGTGAAGGACTATGAGAAGTACCCCAATATTACTTCAGTTTGTATCACAGGTTCCATAAATCAATGGAAATAAAATGCAAACTATAAGCCACAACCATGAAAAAAAAAAAAAAGTATAACAAAAATAAATGGCTGCTAGGGAAATTGGTTAGAATATTGCATCACGAAAGCGAAGGGAAACAAAATGAGGATCTACGGAAACTACGAGTCTATAGAATCTACAAAATCATCATCCAACAATAGAAAATAAAATGCAAAGTGGATTTAAACGATGCAAAATAGGGGAAAAAGAAAGTGAAGCTATAGAAATTTAAAACAACAAAATAAGATAAAACTCTTGGCTGCAAATAACACGAGATCGGGCTTCAAATTGCTTGAGCAATACAAATATATTTGTCAATAGTGAATAGTAGCTACGAGATGCACACAAAACATTCATTCATACATTAATAGCATTGAAAATGAAGGGATTCTTTCAACAAAACCAATCCAAACTTGAGTTGGAACTTGTTATCCCGTAAAATTGACAAGGGCAATTTTACCGATAACCATACCGAAAATTTTGTTCCGATCCCTCGTCAGGGATCCCTTGCATTCGGAACGTTGCAAAATCCCTTTTCCGGGAAATCTGGTTTTCCGAACTTAGTCATTTTTGGTCTTTTGGCTGGGCGCATGGAATTACTATGTAACACCAACTTTTGAGTGCGCCCCTTTAAATCCTTTGGCACATATTTTCCTGTGTCAACAGACCTTTTGGTGCGCCTTGATATGTTGAGTCTTTCCTGCGTGTGCCATGGCGCATGCGCCTTCGTGTTAGCAACCCTTTTGTTGCGCCACTTTTTGGTGCGCCAAAGGCGCACATATTCTATGTCGACACCACTTCCGGTGCGCCAAAGGTGCACATATCTTTGTGTTGTCAGACGATTTGGTGCGCCAAAGGGCGCATACTTTCCGATGTCGACAATGATTTCCATGCGCCACTTGAAAAGTTGGTGGCGCATTTATTACTATATATCATATATATATATATATATATATATATATATATATTTGTGCGCTGCAATGTCATTATCACCAGAGAAATCACGTTTTTCTTATTATATTCTCTGAGCCTGTCAGCGCGACCTACCCTGTCATTTTCAAACACGTAGTGGACCCGTTTGCACGTTCTTCACTATTTATCCGGGTAAGAGGTTCTTATCTCTTTCGTGTGTTTCACGTTTTTGGTTCTTTGTTTGCTTGTTGGTCTGGTTTTGGATTGGAAAGAATGAAATATTGAACTAGCTCCCCCTGCTGTCTTTCCACATATTCCTCCCCCTCTTTCCAGATCTGCTGGTAGAGGAAGCTGTTCTGAATTCATGGTTTGAACCGCTTTTAAGCCGTTTCATTACAAAAATGACCCTGCAAAAAAGAAAAGAGAAGCTAAACCATATGAAAAACCCCTCTGAGAATAATTAAAGCTCTAAGAGAGACTGTATGTTTCCTTTTCCCCTTGGCGCATCTGTCACCCCTGCAACATGATCAAAACCTACGCCAATGGCGCACCCATTATGCCTGTTACATCAAGAACATTTGCGCCCTCAAGGCGCGCCTCCTTCGCATGCTGCAAGCGCTAGCCTTGCGCCCTCTTTGGCGCACCAACCTTATTTGTTGCATTACTTAAACATGCACCTCTTGGGCGCACCCTGCACCTGTGCAACATCAGTGTATATCTGCGCCAAGTGCAAAACTATCGAAGGCGTGGGCGCATTCCCCATTACAGCAACATCATGTTGTGTAGACCCTCTGTGCGCCGCGCCAAGTTACCTTTGGCGCATGAAAAGTTCATGTTACACAAACAATACATGCACCTTTGGCACACCAATTTTCCACGCAACATGAAAAATACATGCGCCTTTGGCGCATCCTGTCCCTATGTAACACCAAATCTCCATGCGCCCTTTGCAAAATGTACCCTGCAGTATCTATGCGCCATGCACCTTTGGCGCTGATTTAGCCCCTGCAACACCTTTTTCCTGTGTGCCTTACCATTTTGGCCCTGTAAGCTGCAGCTTTCATGCGCCCTGCGCCCTGAGCCTCAAAATCACTAACTCTTTCTTCTGTCAACACTTCAATGGAAGATCAAATGGCTAATACAACCTTTTTGCGTTGGGTCTCGCTTCTTCTTCGTGCAGATCAGCAACTAAGCTCGAGAAGAACATATGTCTACATCAAGCAAGAGACCTACCAAATCCAAAGGCAAGGCCAAACTTACAGAAGAAGAGATGAAATATAAATATCAGAGGGTCAGGATGCCTGACTCCCAGGCCGAATGCGACCTGGACATCAGAGACTCAGAGTTGGGTCACATTGATATGGAGGAATTCTGGGTCAGAACTCAGAAGGTAACAAGAAGTCCATGGATGGACAAACTGATGGGTAGTGCCCTACATTTTGTTGGAGGAATCCCAGTCAAGACCGTCAACAATGAATTCATGATGGTGGTTGCCCGGTGCTACAACAAGGACACAAGGTGTGTCGTAAATGACAAGGGCGAGGTCGTCATTAACCTCACTTCCCGCCACTTTGAAATAATACTTGGCATTCCTCATCATCGGCACTTTGTGGCCGTCAGCCGAGAGGATTGCATTAAGGCCTGGGACGACAATGAAGATCAGTGCATGCAGCTGATGAACGAGGTCTATTTGAAAAACAAAAAGGTAGTGACCCGATGGCCACAAATCATTCACCGTAGTGATTTTTAGAGGAGCTCAGTGACACTATCACATTCTTGAGCAGAGTCTTTGGGCTTCCTGATGCCCACTTTTTCCACAAATGGATGCTACGGTACCTTGAGACAATGAACAAAAATGTGCCTGATCAACGCTTCGAATGGGTAGAAATTATAAGCAGCACGATCTCTGAGCAGCTACAAAAATTCCCCACAACCGACAGATTCTACATGAATTCCTATGTCGTTTACGCTGCAGCTTCAGAGAGAGACTACCCAGCCCTGATGCGGAGTGGGGTTTGGCCCCAGGTCAAAATATATGAATACTATCCAGAATTGAAGCTGGAAAATAACATCCCTCAATTTACAAAGATCAACGATGCATTTTTCTACTTCATCATCTGCCTGTTGAGGCCAAATATGACTTACGGTCACACGACCAAGAGCATAGTGGCGGCCACTGAGAAATGGGGGGCCCTGTTCACCCAATTTCCCATGTTCACCTATCTGAGGGCAGCCAACTTCTTGGGAGAGCCAACTAGACTGCCGAGGTATGCTGGACCCAAGCTGATTCTGCTAGAGCTGTCAAGACAGCTGATCACCTATCATGAGAAGTGCCTCAAAAGAAAGAAGGGTGGAACTCCTTTCCCCCTCACAGTGGCAGATATACATGTCTTTCTCATCACAAGGCAAAAGACATGTTTGCAGAGCTGGAGCTGCTCAATTTGAAACACGACTCCCCAGCAAGGCCTACCTTCGACCCGAGGAATTGTCTGCCGAGGGCCAAGCTCGATCCAATCCATATCCCTCAGATCGAGGATATTTACATTGACCTATATCATGAGGTGGAGCTCAGAAGGAAGGACCATTCTCGGTTGGCATTGGCAGAAATCATCCAATATGGGGTAGCCATCATCCCCAAAGGCTTCCAAACTACTGAGGAGGAAGTGGATCAAGTATATCTTGATACAGGTGGGGACGATTGGCCTTTTGCGGCAATTGATAGAAATAAAGCACCTCAGACAATTGAGGAAAGGGTCAAGGAAACTCTGCGCAGAACAGAGCATTGGTGCCGAATGAACGGACTCATCTACCTCGGGGTCGATTTCACAACCTCCCCATTGGGTAACGCACCTTCTCGATCTAAACAAGTAGCCTAAAGGCAAAGGAAAAAGCAAAGAGGGCGAATCCAAGCACCACTCAAGAGGAAGCTCCTGAAAGTCCTCCTTCCGCTGCACCAGAACAAGTTGTAACTCTGGCTTCCCCAGAGAAAGAAGCGGAAGAAGATGTTCCACTAGGCCCATCCACTCAGGATGTCGGCACTGCTACAGCACTTGAGGTCCCTACTACCCCTTCTTCTTCTCCTCCTTCCCTTCCTCGAGTGACTCAAACAACCATTCCTTTGGTCGTGTCCTCTCCCCCTTCTTCTACTGTTCCTCCCGCTTCTTCGTCCGTCTTCTCTTCTCTCGCGGACCTCTCCCCTTCCATTTCTTCCCTCATCTCTGAGCTCCCTTCCCTTCCTATGTCTTCCCCTCCTGCAGTATCTGTTCCTCCCGTGAGCACTTCTCCGGCCTCCCTCTCGATGCTGCCTCCAAGTGTCTCCACGTTTTTCCCTTCTACTACTGCAGCTGCCCCCTTCTCTTTTTCCGGCCCTTCTCCCATAAGTCCAACCTGGATCTCCCAGTGCTTAAGTCAGCAGAAAAGGAAAGTTCCCATCGCTCCGATGGACTTCTCCGTAATCCCGTCCAAAGGGGAAAGAGACAGAAGCCTGTCACACGCTTCTCTCAGAGTACTTCGGGAGAGAGGGTTATGGAGATCGCATACCCCAATCCTCTGAAGGATAAAAAGGATCTGTCTCCGACAGATTATATAGTGACTCAAGTCACGATGGGTACATCTTCTGAAAGCCTTCAAGGAGACGCCTTATCTGCATTCGACGCCCTCTGCAAGAAGCTTCAAGAAACAAAAGAAGAAAAAGGCTATTGAAAGAGAAAAATAAACATCTGCTCCAAGCCTTACGAGAAAATGGGCAGTGCTCATCCCACAACTGCCGCCGAGACTCCTGAGCCTCTGAGCCAGGATAAAATTAATGAATATACAAAGATCAGCGAGCAGGGCATGGCCATTTCCGCTTGGAGGACCCAGATCCTCAAGGATAGTGAAAAAGTAATCACCAAGTTCTCTGATTTGTATCTGAACATCAACAAGGCGAATAAAGAGCTCCAAGCACTAGCAGGACCCATATCAGAAGAGTTGGACCATGCTAGGCTGCAGCATGAGACCTTTCAACAAATGTTCGACTGTTCAGTCGAAGATCTGGTCAAGTTCAGCGTCTTCGGCCATCCCAGGGCCCTCAATAAAGTCATTTCCACTCTAGACTACCGGATGGATCAACTGGAGTTTGTCCTTGAAAAGATCGATAAGGTAAAGGAAGAAGCCCTGGACGCGATGCACCAAATGGAACAAATCATTCTCAACATGTCTCCAGGGTTGCTTACTCCTTCCTTCACCTTAAGAAAAGTTGATGAAACAATTCAGATCTTCAAGGAGATCATTTCACGAGGGCTGGGGCCAGAGGTCACTTTTGACGCAGAATCTATCCATAACCTGCTGGCCTGTCGGGATTTCATTGGGTTCTTCATAGAAGTAGAAAAAGAATATTCCAAACTCCCAGAGAAGCTCATAGATGAGTGGGAGACTTGCGAGGCGATCAGTGAGCGACACAAGGATCCTTCCCAGGATCAACTAGGGCCCATGATCAGCAAGTTCATGGAATACCGTGCTCAATTCCACATCTCGTCACCTGAGCAGCAGCAGAAGCAGGCTACTCCCTTTCGGCCGCAGGATGACAATGATGAATAGTGGCTTCTTCTTCTCCTTCTCTCTCTTCTTTGACTTTCTTTCTGTGAATATCTGGAGTATGTTGACACAAATGATGACATCATCCATGTTGCACCATGGGATGATGTCATCCATCAAGTTGTCAAAAGTCAACATGACTTTGAGATATTTTGTATATTTTGTAAATATCTTTGTAAATAGGTGGTTGGCTCCTTTTTGCCTTCTTTTCTCTCCTTCTTCTATAAATACCCCAATACTTGTTGTATTGTGGATGAGTGAATATCTTTCAGATGAAAAATAGAAGTGAGGAGAAAAGACTTTGAGCTTTTTGTAACAGAAGGAAAATATTAATACAATATTTAGACTTTGTGCTGAATACATGTGTTATGTGCATTAGATCTTTCTTACGTCAGATCTGTGTGTTTATTCTGTTGGATCTGCTTCTGTTTTATTGTCATTTATTCATCATCAGTATTGCTTTGCTCGTTTATGCAAGTAGGTTTGGCTCTGTTTACTACCAATCCCAAAACATAAACCTTCTGACCTTTCTGCTTTGGAATTCATTTCTTTTCTCCCTTCGGACCTGCTCTTTCTTCATCCCCTCTTCCTTTCCTTTCTTTTCGCAGTCGGAAACACCCCTACTGGGATGAGATCCCAAACCCCCGAAGGCAGAATTTGTGAGACTTGCACTGATTCCTGCTGGTAGAATAGCAATAAACCAGTTTCGCTTTGCTGACTCAAAGAGGGGCTATGCCCTGCACACTGTTGGCTCGTTTATCCATAGATCTTCCCAAGCGATAGATTTTCAGACCAACAGGATTTGCACATTTTTCTTCTTCTCCCAAATCTGATTTTTCTCCTTCTTCTTCTTCTTCTTCCTTCTTTCTTGCTCTTCTTTCTTACTTCTCCCAATAAAACATAATGCTATTAATAATAACTCCTACACAACAAAATTGCCTTGCAAGTCAACACAAAATCTCTAACAAGAGATAATTAGGGAGAATAATCAACCAAAAATAAATGTGCAACAGTCATAATTAAATGCAAATCTGATATGTCAAGGAGCTAAATCTAGGAAAGACAAATATTAGTTGCACAATAAATTCTGACTTGATTTTCCAACACTCCCCCTTAATTATGAACTACTCTTTGCATATCATTAGAAATGTGAATCATGTTTGTTAAAAAGCTCATTGTAGCATTTCCGTAGCTAATCTTGATAGTTTTCCATAGCTGCTAACTTGTGCAAAGTCACAAACTCGTAAGCACTTCATAAGAACTCAAATGTCTCTTTTCTAGTGCTTTTGTAAATATGTCGGTCGGTGATATTCAAACCTACAAAAATCAAGACAAATTTCTTTGTTGTTTACAAGCTCTCGATAAAATGATACCTCGTATCAATATGCTTAGTTCTTTTGTGAAACACATGATTTTTAGATAATGCTATGGTTGAACTGTTATCACGAGGAATACTATAGTGGTTTCCTTTTGATCATGCATCGAATCTTTCAACATCCTTCGCATCCAAACAACTTGACATGCAGCACTAGTGGCTGCCACATAATCAGCTTCAGCTGAAGAAAGGGTCACAATGGGTTGTTTCTTCGATGCCCATGACACAAAACCTGTACCAAAGTGAAAAGTATACCCAGAAGTACTTTTCCTATCATCTATGCTGCCTCCATAGTCACTATCAGTGTACCCAACAAGACTGAAATCATTTGAAGTGGAATACAAAATACCAAAATCCTTTGTACCACTTACATTCCTCAATATCCTCTTCTTGGCTTGCCAATGTGAGTCTTTGGAGACTTCATAAACCTTGAAATCAGACTTACACCGTACATGATATCCGGCCTTGTGGTCATTAAGTACATAAATCTTCCAACCAGACCTCTTGAACAATGTAGAATCCACACATACTCCATCATCTTCCTTTCTTAACTTCATCCTTTTCATAACCGGTGTTGGGGATACCTTGCACCTTGCCACATTAAATCTCTTCAAAACTTCATTTGCATATTTAGATTGAGAAATAAATATACCATCATTGGATTGATGGACTTCAATCCCCAAGAAATACCTCATAAGACCTAAATCAGTCATTTCAAATTCATTCTTCATTACTGATTTGAAAGAATCTATGTTTAGATCACCGGTAAAGATTAGATCATCCACATACAAGCAAACAATCAAAATGTTACCTTGCTTGTTGACCTTGATGTACAATGTTGGTTCACCACCACTCCTTTAGAAACCATTTTGAATGAGATAGGATTCAATGCAGCTGTACCAAGCTCTTACAGCTTGCTTCAATCCATAGAGTGCCTTCTTTAACCGATACACCTTGTCTTCATGACCTGGTAGGTCGTATCCTTGTGGCTATCCCACATACACTTCCTCCTCTAAATAGCCATTTAGAAATGTAGACTTTACATCCATTTGATATACAGGCCACTTGTTATGGGCAGCAATAGCTAAAACAGTCCTAACTATATTCAATTGAGCAACCGGAGAAAATGTCCCATTGAAGTCTATACCAGGATGTTGTGTAAAGCCCCTTGCAACTAGCCTTGCTTTATGCTTTTGCACTTTCCCATCAGCATCTTGTTTAGTCTTATAAATCCATTTGACACTAATTACATCTTTGCCTTCTAGCAAATCAACCAACTCCCATGTTTGGTTCTTTTCACTAGATTCAATCTCCTCATCCATGGATTTTTCCCATATATCACTACTCACAACCTCTTCAAATGTTAATGGATCATCAATATGAGAAAATAAAGCAAAAGCTAAAAATGAATTAGTTGTGTCAACATTATACAACTCACTCAAACTCCTTGTTTTTCGTGGCATCATGCTTGCTAGAGTTGGATCCGGAGATGAAGAACTACTTGGAGTGCTAGATGGTGTTGCTCAAGGATGCTGATTGATGTAGATGCCGGTGTAGATGCTTGTGAAGTTTGTTGTCTGTTGGTGTGGATAGTAGCCTTGAAGATCTCCTTGGTGTGAATGAAGGTGTAGCTTGAGCTGCAACTTGTGGTACCATCCCGGGATTGGAAGGAGTTGTTGTTTGAGTTATATTTGGTGTTGGAAACACTTCATCTACCATATTATCATTTGGGACAACAGCTGCAATTCTGACAGTCCTCTCTATGCTTCCATCCCATGCTTCATCCTCCACAAACTGAACATCATGGCTGATTATAACTTTCCTATTGATAGGATCAAACAACTTATATGCTTTTGTTTCCTCTGAGTAACCAACAAATATACATTTTTGTCCTTTATTATCTAACTTCCTTCTCAACTCATCTGGAACATGCGCATATGCTATGCATCCAAATACCTTCATATGAGAAACACTATGTTTCCTTCTTGTCCAAGCCTCTTGAGGGACTTTGTTTCTTATGCTCTTTGTTGGGCACCTATTCATGATGTAAACAACAGTTGCCACTACCTCAGCCCAATATTCAGTTGGTAGATGTCGGCTACCATCATGCTATGAGCCATCTCCATAATTGTTCAGTTCTTCCTCTCCATGACACCATTTTGCTGAGGTGTATAGCAAGTTGTAAATTGCTTGTGTATGCCATGATATCTGCAAAAATTTATAAATTCATTAGATATAAATTCACCTCCTCTATCTGTCCTTAGAACCTTGATGTAATGGCCACTTTGCTTCTCCACAAGTGCCTTGGAATCATTGAAATAAGCAAATGCATCAGATTTGTGTTTCAAGAAATACACCCAAGTTTTTCTTGTGAAATCATCAATAAAAGTAAGAAAATAAGTGCATCCTCCTATAGATGGTGTTTGCATTTGCCCACAAATATCTGAATGCACAATCTCAAGTGGAGTTGTAGCTCTATTTTCCTTGCCAACCAAAAATGACTCTCTATGTTGTTTTCCCATAATACATCCTTCACAAACTCTTTTCGGTTTCTCAATTAATGGAAAACCTTTTACCATATTCTTCATATGTAGTAATTTCAGTGCTCCAAAATATAAATTCCCAAATCTAAAATGCCAAAGCCAAGAATCATCCTTTACCACTGATTGAAACGCTGCTTGAGTTTCTACAGAAACATCGTTTTCCTCTTTGGAGTTGTTCTGGCCATTTCCGTAAAATTGTCTTAGACATTTTCGTAGTGACTTGGAAATTTTCGTAGATATTTTGAACCTTTTTGAATGTTGTTTCAAACATTTCCGTAGTTGTTCGAACTTTTCCGTAGCTGTCTGTTGCCACTACTGATTTTGTATCTTCTACCTTAAAAGTTGCTCCAGAATTTACAGTATATGTCTCATGAACAGCTTGAGCTATTTTTCCTTTCATAGCTGGCCTTATTTTTAATGGAAACATGTGGTTTGCAGTCATTTGTACCTTGGCAATAAGCATATTGCTTGGAAGCTTGTCCAAAATAACACATTCATTATTTTCAATGTACGCTCTATATCCCTTTTGTATCAACTATCAAATGCTCATCAAGTTGTGTTTTAGACCAGCAACATAATATACATCAGGCATAAATTTGGCTCCCCCTTTTTGGTTAGAATATTAACCATACCTTTACCCAAAATAGTGACTTTGTTGTTGTTACCAAGTGTAACATCAGTTTGAACTGATTCATCCAAGCTAGAAAACAAATCTTTATTACCTGTCATGTGATTACTGCAGCCCGAATCTAAATACCATATGTCACATGGGCTTTCTTGAACAACATTGAACTCAACTAGAGAGTTTGTAGCGATTGCTTCAACAATCTTCGTGCATGCAATGAACATGCTGCCTGAGGGAGTTCTACTTGACTGATTTTGACCTTGCTTCTGCTGGTCATACTATTTTTCTTGCATTCATGAGCATAATGCCAAAACTTCTTACAATAGTGACATTGAATGTGTGATTTGTCAACTCTTTGGCCACTTGGGTGACTGAAATTCTGATTTGACCTCTACCACCAGCATTTGCATAACTGCTACTACATCCACTTCTAGGAGAACTTCTCCCTCTTCCTCTAGGACTGAAACTCCTCCTTCCTCTTCCACGATTTACAGAAATATGAGATGAAAATGCATTTTCAACTGAACTATTTGATCTATTCAGTCTATATTCATGATTGATAAGAGAGGCATGTAGTTCATCAACACTAAACTGGCTCAAATCTTTGGTTTCCTCTAGAGCCACAACTACAACATCAAATTTAGAAGGGAGACTTCTAAGTACCTTTTCAACAACCTTCCTATCCTCTATGACCTCTCCATGGGACTTCATTTGATTTATCAAACCAACAACATGAGTAAAGAAAGATTCTCGAATCGAGTTTCTCATTGATAAATTTTCAAATTCTCTTCTAAGGAGTTGTAATTTAGTAGTCTTTACCTTGTCCATACCTTGATACGCAATCTAGAGTGTGTCCCATGCTTCCTTGGCTTTCTTTCCCATCCTTCTTCCGTTGTTCCTTCAAGACGTCCTTTTGAGCTTGTGTAAGAGCATTGCACGCTACAGTCTGCGTTGGTTCCCTGGTAACCTTTTTCAACTATTTCCCAAATGTCTTGAGACTGAAACAAAGCTTTCATGGTCAAAGACCATTACTCATAGTTCTTTCCTGTGAAAATCAGAGTTTGCACACTAACCAGTGACGCACTAGACATAGAAGCCATTAATGGCTACCAAATGAAAAACTAAAAACCCAAAAATGAAATAGAAGAAGGGTTTAGCCAAGCTCTGATACCAGATGAAGCGAAATGAAACGAGGATCTACGGAAACTGTAGAGTCTACGAAATGTACAGAATCATCATCTAGCAATAGAAAATAAAATGCAGTGGATTTAAATGATGCAAAACAGGGGAAAAAGAAAGGGAAGCTACAGAAATTTATAACAGCAAAATAAGATAAAACTCTTGGCTACAAATAACACAGATCTGGGCTTCAAATTGCTTGAGCAATACAAATATATTTGTCAATAATGAACAGCAGCTACAACTGCACACAAAACATTCATTCATACATTAACAACATTGAAAATGAAGGAATTCTTTCAACAAAACCAGTCCAGACTTGAGCTGGGACTGCACATTTTTCTTCTTCTCCCAAATCTGATTTTTCTCCTTCTTCTTCTTCTTCTTCTTCTTCCTTCTTTCTTACTTCTCCCAATAAAACATAATGCATTAATAATAAAATCCTACACAACAAACTTGCCTTGCAAGTCAACACAAAATCTCTGACAAGAGATAATCAGGGAGAATAATCAACCAAAAATAAATGTGCAGCAGTCATAATTAAATGCAAATCTGATATGTCAAGGAGCCAAATCTGGGAAATTCAAATATTAGTTGCACAATAAATTTTGATTTGAATTTCCAACGAAACTTAGGAAAATTTATCTCACTAAATCCATCACAAGGGCCCTGTCTGCAAAATCTCAGCTTCAAGTGGAAAACTAATTAAAAATCTAGCATGCTAATCTTATATACATGGAAATGGCAAAAGAAAATTTTCATAACATGGTTTAAAAACCCCTAAAATTTCAAATAAAAAACACTTGCCCACGAACAAATATATATAAATGTGTAGTAAAATCAAATAAAAAATTAATTTAAACGAAGAAATATTTTAATATTTCTGAGGCATTCCTAGAGGGTTTTGATGCTTACCAGGAAGAAACGAACTAGTTTAGGATGGCGCTTGATGAGGCACATACCATAAAGTCCTCCAACTGCAGTTCATTTCAAGCTATTTCTGCTCTTGTTTCAGATTGCCGCTGGTGTTTTACAGGAACTCCTCTGCAAGTTGCTCTCTACAGAAAACATACAACATAGGTGAAAGAAGATTGTTATTGTACCTTGAGGAAGCTTATCAATTCAACTTCTCTGTCCTGCACACCTTTCACAGTGAACAGGATCGCCTGCACATGCCCAAATTATTCATATTACTCCCAATGAGACAAAATTGGAAAGAAAATAAAATTCCAGCCAAAACACTCGTAGCTATAATCAGAGTCTGCAAATTTGGTGGCTTATATATGTCAGCCAAAAATATATTTGAAGGATCAATAAACCTTGCTTGACACAATGATTTTCTTGTAGTATTTCATAAGGTTTTAATGGATGAAAAAGGATTAGATTTGATCAAATTCTAGCAAGTTCTATTAATGTTCTTCAATCTATGACTATCCATACAATTGTTTAATACATTTAACACAACCATGATAGGATATTTCCCTAAGCCTAAGTCAGAAAAATCTTAGTTGGATTAGTAATTTGTGTGGAAGCTTTTATTCCTATTTAGCAGGAAAAACAGTAAACCAGAAAAATGCTAAATTAGGGGACATTATTTTGAGTGGGAAAAAGCATTGAAGTGGTAGGAAAGGTGACATCAGTAGGAATAAGGAGTAAAAATTTTTAGTCAATCAATTATGTGTTCCTCAAGCAGGTTCAAATTGCTAGACAATTGCACTTTGATTATACCACACCAATTCGGCTGCGAGCTCCAAAAAGAAGAGCAAATTCTTTGATACTTGATGAACATTCTGAAAATTGTTCAAGGTGAGAATGTGTTTGCTACTACTTAACCTTTTAAAAGAATATTGATTTTGAAGTGAGTGGTCTAAAATGTAAATTGCTGGCACTTGTTACAGAAGGTTTGAAGATTTGGAACCTTTCTTTAGTTCATCACATAGGCCTGCAACACCTAACTGTTAAGTGTAAACAAACCCTTCAGAATTGGTTTTAGACTTCAAGAAATTGTAAACAAAAGGAAAACCTTAGACCAGGCTGCTTGAAGGTATGGCTAGGATGTGCAATGTGCTGCTTTTGTTATGTCTCTTGGGTCTCCAAGTTGCTCAGACTAGGGGTTCTTTCACTCCAGCAGAAAATTACTTGATTGATTGTGGAGCTTCACAGACCACTACAGTTGAGGGGAGGGCCTTCCAGTCAGATTCTCAATCATCTTCTCTTCTTTCCACAAGCTAGAAAATCTTGGTTACCACTGAGAACGCTTCTGTCCCTTCAGATCTCTACTTGACAGCTAGGGTGTTTACCAAGAAATCCTCATACACTTTCAAAATTCAACAGAGGGAGGGTAGGCATTGGGTGTGCCTATATTTCTATCTGTTCCACATCCCACCTATGATCTCAAATCGACATTATTCTATGTGATAATGAGACAAGTTTTTCTTGAAGGAATTATATCTAACTCCTAACCTAGAGGGTGTGTGCTGCAAATAGAAACAATATTATGAACACACACAAACTCACAAGAGAAATATAAAAATAAGGCTTTGTATTAAAAATACTCCAGAGCACTTCGGTGCCTTCTCTTTCTTTTCTTGCTTTTTGAATTACAAAATGAAACCTCTTATTTATAGAAGTTTTCCAACCTTCTACCTTAGAAAATATCTCATAATATCTCATAATATCTTATATTAGATATTATTGATCTTTTGGATATTTTATAGATATTCCCAGATATTTCTAGATATATATAATATCTCTTGATATTTTCTAGATATTATATACAATATCTTTTGATATTTTGGAGGAGTTAATATTCACAATAAATGTGAATATCTTTTACATAAAGTTGAATTCCATAAAGTTAAACTTTATCTAGAACAAGATTATATATTTCCAACACTCCCTCCTAATCTTGATTCTTCATGTATTGTAGGAGCAATACGGACCTATGATGCCTAAGCAATCTCTCATATGCTAAAATGTGTCCTTTGGTAATGGCTTGGTGAAGATATTAGCATATTGTTCTGCAGACCTACAAAACTCCAAAAATATTTGTCCATTGTTGACTAGCTCTCTGATAAAATGATACCTTGTATCAATATGCTTGCTCCTTCGTAAAAACATGATTCTTTGATAATGCAATAGCTGAATTGTTATCACAAAATATATTTGTTGATCCTTCTTGTTCTTGCTTTAGATCTGATAATACTCTTCTCATCCATATTGCTTGACATGCTGCTGTTGTGGCTGCCACATATTCTACTTCTACCAAAGAGAGAGTGACAATAGGTTGTTTCTTAGAAGCCCATGAAACTACTCCTGAACCAAAATGGAAAACATAGCCGGATGTGCTCTTTCTGTCATCTATGCTTCCTGCACAGTCACTGTCTGTGTAACCAACTAACTTGAAAATATTAGAAGTTGTATATAAAATACCAAAAGCTTTTGTTCCACTAACATATCTTAAAATTCTTTTTCTAGCTTGCCAATGAGAATCCTTTGGGGATTCCATAAACTTGGAAATAAGACTTACACCATACATGATATCAGGCCTTGTAGCAGTCAAGTACATCAGACTACCAACAAGTCTTTTGTATATAGTTGGATCAATATCACAACCTTTATCATTTTTGCTTAGCTTCAATCCTGTGGCAACTGGTGTTGATACTGGATTGCAATTCATCATCTAGAACCTTTTCAAAATATCATTGGAATATTTTGATTGACATATAAAAATTCCATTTTTTGATTGACTGACTTCTATGCCAAGAAAAACTTCATTAGACCCAAATCTGTCATTTCAAATTCTTTCTTCATTGTTGTCTTAAACAAGTCAATTGACAAATCTCCTGTGAATATTAGATCATCAACATATAGGAATACAATTAGAATTTGTTCTTGATCATTCATTTTGATGTAGAGTGTTGGTTCACTATCACTTTTTCTAAATCCATTTTCCAAAAATATGAATCAATCCTACTATACCATGCTCTCGGAGCTTGTTTTAGACCATACAAGGCTTTTTCAATCTGAGACCTTGTGTTCTTGACCTACAATTTCATATCCAGGGGTTGTAAAACATAAACTACTTCTTCTAGTATGCCATTCAAAAATGCGAGACTTGACATCCATTTGATAGACTTTCCAATTATTTTGAGTTGCTAATGCTAAAACAGTTTCGGCGAGTGTCTAGTCAAGATCTTTGGAGCAAAAGTATCATTATAATCAATTCGGGTTGTTGTGAGAAACCCTTTGCAACTAAAGCTGGCTTTATATTTTTCAACATTTCCATCTGCATTGAATTTTGTCTTGTAGACCCATTTCACACCAATTACACTCTTTCCTTCTGGAAGGCTCACAAGATCCCATGTACGATTCTTTTCAATAGAATCAATTTCTTCATCCATAGCTTTTACCCATTTTTCATTTTCAAATGCATCTTCAAAATATATAGGATCATCATGAGAAAATAATGCAAAATCAGAATATAAATCAACATTCTCATCACCTTGAGTTTGTTCATAAATCTCCCTTAAGCTTCTTGTCTTTCTTGGGGTGTCCCTGAAGTGAGACCTTTGTGTTGCCAATGTTGGATCTGATATGTCACTGCTATGAGACTTTGAATTTGAAGAATTACCTTCATTCCTTGATGCTTCATGTGGATGTAAATTTGTTGGAGGGGATGACGATCCACTTGAGATACCTCTTGTGATGCTTCTTGAAACTGGAGTGCTATTTGAAGAAGACATCACTGCACTGATCCCTTGAGGTGCTAGATGAACATTTTGTGTGATCTTTTCATCAAACTCATTCCGATGATGAGGTATTCCTGCAGTGATATTTGTTAGCTTATCAACACTTCTATCCCATACTTGTTCTTCAATGAACTCTGAACATCTCTACTAATAATATAATTCTTTGTGATGGGGTTATACAATTTATAGGCTTTTGATTTCTCACTTTGTAACCTACAAAATAACATATTTCTCCTTTATCATCCAATTTATTTCTCCTCTCATTTGGAATATGTGCATAAGCTACACATCCAAAAACTCTTAAATGTGATACATTGTGTTTCTTTTCACTCCATGCTTCTTGAGGAACTTTATCCTTCACAATTTTTGTTGCACATCGGTTCAAGATGTAAAGCGCACAAGCTACTGCTTCAGCCCAATACTCATTTGGTAAATTTTTGGCTTTCAACATACTTCTTTCCATTTCCATAATTGTTCTATTCTTTCTTTCTGCTACACCATTCTATTGAGGTGTGTACCTTGTTGTAAATTGCTTCTTAATCCCATGAAATTTACTAAATTTTAAAAACTCATTTGAAACATACTCTTCTCCTCTATTTGATCTTAACACCTTTATAGAGTAACCGCTCTTCTTTTCAACCATGGCCTTAAACTCTTTGAACACACTAAAGGCTTCTGACTTATGTTTCAAGAAATAAACCCAAGTTTTTCTACTCAAATCATCTATAAAAGTCAGAAAATACATGCTCCCTCCAATTGATGGTGTTTGCATAGGTCCACATAGATCGAATGGACAATCTCAAGAAAAGATCTAGCTCTATATGAATTTCACACGGGAAAGTTTTCCCCTGTGTTGCTTCCCTAGAATACAACTTTCACAAGGATTATTTGGTTGCTCCATCAAAGGCAAACCCTTCACCATATGCTTCTTTTGCAATAAATATAAACCACTAAAACTTAAGTGTCCAAATCTCAAATGCCACAACCAAGTCTGATCTTTTAAAGAAACTTTAAATGTTAGTGAAGAAAGCTCTTTAGATGACAAATCATGTTGAATTCTTAATGGAAACATTTTGTTTCTTGTCATTTCAACCTTTGCAATCAATTTGTTACTTGGATTTCTATCTAGAATAACACATGCATCATCTTCAAAATAGACTTTATATCCCTTCTGCACTAGCTGCCCAATACTCATTAGATTATGTTTCAAACCAGGAACATAATACACATCTGGAATGTGTTTGTTCTCACCTTTCTTTGTTTCAATATTTATGGTTCCTTTTCCCATTACTGCAACTTTATTGTCATTTCCTAACTTAACTTCAGATGTAACCGACTCATCTATGTTTACAAACATCTCCTTACATCCAGTCATATGATTACTGCATCCACTATCTAGAAACCAAATATCTTTTGTACTATCTTGAGCAACATTGCATGTAATGAACATTGAACCATTGTTATAACTTTCAGACTGATTTTCTTCAGAAAAATGTGCATTCTGTCTACTCATATCAAAATTTTTCTTCTTGCATTCATTAGCATAGTGTCCATACCTTTTACAGTAATGACATTGAACATGTGACTTATCATACCTTTGACCATAAGTATGATTCGGTTGTTTCCTCGACCTCTAGCACTTGTAGTGTATAAATTTGAATTTGTTCTTCCTCCTTCATAAAATGTGTTTTCTCTTCCGAGATCCTCTTTGGAAATCTCTTCCTCTGCCTCTATTGAAGCTTGATCTTCCTCTTTCTCTATTACCACCATTGAAACTTACGATTTGAAGGCTTGCTCAAGAGATGAACTACGATCTATTCAATCTTTAGTCATGGGATATTAAAGATCCCATTAATTCGATCTGAGACATTTGGGTTAGATTCTTTGATTCTTCTATTGCAACAACAATCATATCAAACTTGCTAGGAAGACTTCTCAATATTTTCTCTACAATCCTTTGATCCTCTAAAGTCTCACCATGAGACCTAATTAGATTTACTACACTCATCACGTGGGTGAAAAATAAATCTACTGAATCTAAGTCTTTCATGCAAATATTCTCAAAATCTCTTCTAAGATTTTGTAATTTTGTAACTTTTACTTTACTAGTACCTTGATAATTTGTTTGAAGACTTTCCCATGCTTGCTTTGATCTAGTTGCTGCTGCAACACGTGGAAATATGGACTCGTCCATTTCTTGTTGAATTTGAAACAAGGCTTTTGCATCCTTTTGCTTGTTCTCCTTCAACAAATCCTTATCTGCTTGTGTTAGTGCTTGAAACGCTTGAAAATCTGCAGGTTCTGGAAACCCATTCTCAACTAGCTCCCACACATCTAGTGAACAAAATAAGGTCCTCATTTTTATGCTCCAATAATCGTAGTTCTTCCCATTGAATATGGGGATTTGGGATTGAGTGAGACTGCTGCTCATACCCGCCATTTTGAACTAGACTAATAGAGTGAAATAAAAACTTATAACTTAAGCTCAACCTAGCTCTAATACCAATTTGAAGGAATTATATCTAACTCCTAACCTAGAGGGTGTGTGCTGCAAATAGATACAATATTATGAACACACACAAACTCACAAGAGAAATATTAAACATGGCTTTGTATTAAAAATACTCTAGAGCACTTCGGTGCCTTCTCTTGCTTTTCTTGCTTTTGAATTACAAAATGAAACCTCTTATTTATAGAAGTTTTCCAACCTTCTACCTTAGAAAATATCTTATATTAGATATTATTGATCTTTTGGATATTTTATAGATATTCCAGATATTTCTAGATATATATAATATCTCTTGATATTTTCTAGATATTATATACGATATCTTTTGATATTTTGGAGGAGTTAATATTCACAATAAATGTGAATATCTTTTACATAAAGTTGAATTCCATAAAGTTAAAATTTATCTAGAACAAGATTAGATATTTCAAATAGTTCTATTCGCAGTTTCAGCATGAAGGTAGATGTCAAGAGCAGTACATATTTATTCAAGGAGTACCTATTGATTAATGTCACATCCGATAGCTTGACAGTTACTTTTGCTCCCATGAACAATTCTATTACATTCATAAATGCCATCGAGGTTGTTTCAGTCCCAGATTTGTTGACATCAAATGTGCCGACGACTTTGTCTCCTTTAAGTTCTTTCAGTGGGTTACCTGTTATTGCATTGGAGACATCCTACAGGCTCAATATGGGAGGTAATAAGGTCAAACCTAAAAATGATACTCTTGGTAGAACATGGGACCCTGATAAGAGCTACCTAGCTGTTAATAGTTCTGTTCAAAATGTCACTGCCCTTTCTCAGTAGCATCAAATACCTTGAAAGTTAAACAGTCACGCCATATATTACCCCCAATTATGTGTATGCTACTGCAGAAGAGATGGGAAATGCAAATGTAGTCAACCCAGTCTTTAATATTTCTTGGGTTTTTTCAGTGGATCCAGATTTCTCTTATTTTGTTCTCATGCACTTCTGTGATATTGTGAGTAGGTCACTCAACCAGTTGTATTTTGATGTCTTCATTAATTCTCAAACTGCCCTAGACAATTTCGATCTTTCCTCCAAAGCATCGAATTTGGCTACTCCATATTACACAGACTTTGTGGTTAATGCCTCTGGATCCAAGAAGCTATCTATTAGCATTGGCCCTTCATTGGTGGACAATGTAGATCCCAATGCTATCCTGAAAGGTTTGGATATGATGAAGATGAGCAATGAAGCGGGAAGCCTAGGTGGCTGAACGACCCATAAACTCACACACGGACAACACAGGATAATTTTTTTGAATTGCTTCGACACATGACACGACACAACATGTCGTCACAAGTTATAACCAACTCTAGGAATCACTTGTTGCGGGGATAACCACAAGGTCAGCATGGAAACATTCACACCCAAAAGGATAAAACACTTTTTCTTTTTGACAAGACAACATATAAGTCCAACCACAGAACACACTTACAGTTAGGGCCATCCACAATGAGATATTCTTGAGGGTTATTTATTTTAATACAACATCTTGCAATTCTTAGCTTATGTTTTCAAAGAGACTCAAGATATGGTTCATACAATTCATCTTACCAAGCTAAGTTTATTCATTTTTCACTGAGTAATTAACTTTAAATCTTCTCTATTATGACATTTATTTGTTTAATTCAATTGTTTAATAAAGGAGGTAATTTAATTCCACAAGGCCATCTATCCTCACTTATGCTACTAAAACTCGCTCATAACCTTATTACAATATGGATTCGCTTTCAACATACTCAAGAGAAAGATTACCAAGCACCTTAAAAGAAAAAAAGTTAGAGGAAGAAGGTCGAGTTGAATTCATCTTTATGACCTCATTAGTTATTAACCCGGTTTTTATTGAAGCTTGAGGATTTATCAAAAATTATTAAATATTTTACTTAGGCTTTACTGGATGATTTTTACAAAAGAAAACAATTTACCTTTCAAATGTTTGAGAGACAGATTGCATGGTTTCTAAACTGATTCCTCCTACTTATTAAATCTTATTATCTTATATCAACTAATAATTTGTTTCACCTTAGGATCATTCTAAGAATTCACCATAAAAGGATAATGTTTGCTAGTGTAGCTAGGGATATCAAGTTATAAAAATTTTACTTCACAAAGGATGGTTTCATTTTGATCACTCATGGAATTATTTGATTTCAAGTGGATCACCTCTACATTTATTTGTTGAATATAATTTTTTTTTTTTTTTAGCTTCTTTAAGGGTTAACCGACCCATTTTACTTTACTTATAAAAATATTGTCACTCGGTCTTAGAAAGATTTAACTTGACAATTTATTCTCAAGATCAAAGTATTACAGTACTCATATCAATGTAAAGATTGAATACCATTTCTCACAAAGGTAAGTTACCAGTTTACCTACAGAAGGACAAGACAACATCATCACGAAATTTTAGAACAACCCAAGGCAAGAGGTCTTCTAAACTTCTTTGCAAGCACTATTACAAAATTTACCTCACATTTGACATTTTTACAAGGAACTTCATAAATTGCACTGATGAAACCTTTACAACTCTTTCCTTTAATCTACTCGCATAATCCATCTACACAAATACTAGCTAGAATCAGTTCGTGAGAACTGAGCATGTTAAGGCTACACATTGCAACAGTAAGCTAACATTTAACAATATCAAGAAAGGAATGTTCTAATTCAAAAATGGATTAAAGCACAACCCACAACTCCAAAAATTATTCGCATGAGAAAGAAATCTAAACCATCCAACAAGGAGAAAGTCAAAATACCAGTAAGAACAAAATCTCATAAATCAAGGCAAGACCTTATGGGTTAGGAACAAGAAGGTCAAGAGTGTTGATATTTCCTTCATGTATTCCTATGGATTACGTGATTGGAATCTAATACTCAACCCATCCATCTAAAGAGGTCCAAGAGAAGACAAAACATACTAATTATGATCGTAAGTACGAAACAAAATGACGTTATCCAATTTTCTCAGGGGAAGGCTTCATAGTAATATGGGTTCGACGCCCTTAAAAGAAAACAACTTTAGTTTCGGTTTTAACACGGGAGTTTACCACTACTTCCTTATAGGATTTCTTAAACGTAGTACTAGTTAACAAAACAAATCCACTCATCCAAAAGCGTCTACAAATGAGGCACAAAAGGACCATTATTCTACCAACAAACCTTATCCTAATCGTCAACTTCTCTACATTATATAAGGGAAGGCTAAACCCAAAGTCGTTAATAATTTTTATATATTTCCGACAATGTCAATAAGTATTAAAATAAAAATTGATTTCCTTAACAAGGCCACAAAATGGGACTTTTAGTAACCAAGTTTGAAGTATAAGATATTCGAGTTTGAAAACAAAGGGATTCGATACACGGTGGGTAATACACCAGTGATGCCTCAGACTCAAAAGACCTTACAATGAGTGCAAGCACACAAAAAAAAAAAAAAGAACCGACACATATATCCATCAGGAAGGTTACGCAGTGCAGTCAGGCCTAGAAGTTCTATGAGCTCCTTGCCAATGGTATAGAAGATGGAAATTTTACCCGATCCATGTGGGCTTATCAAGGACATGTCTAGCAAATATCAAACAGATGAACATAATAACCACCTATTATATTATCACTGTAATCAGCTGTCATCTAACAGGAAACGAGTTCACGAGTCCAATACCATGGATTCACCTACAACTTTTGTTTCGGTCCAGCTATTAATAGCTTGCTTGCGACCCTTAATAAAATTTGTAGAGATTTCATTCAATAAAACTTACAATGTTTCCCCCTTACTTTAATCAAACAAGAGTTTGAACCAGGTAGTAGGTATAGTAATTTTCTCAACACGTAGAGGCCAAAATAGATGTCGGGTTATTCATCCTCTAGAACTAGGTACAAAAGTCAACCATGTACAGTTCTAAAACAAAACCCTAATGCCATTTTCTAATTAAACAAAAGTAAGGAATGCCCACAGGCTTAAACAAGTTTCAGAACACAATGTCACTATTAATGTACCTTTACCAAAACAGGAGAGCCCTAAATAAGAAATACGTATTTATTCAACCAAATAGAGATATGAAGGCTTAACCTTCCATATAGTAAGGCTTCAATTATAAATACCATCACAGAATTCTTTTAAAAAAAGAGTCATATAAGCAAACAAAACTCTATAATGTTTCCTTCCCTACGAACTAGACTGCATCACTCAAAATTGCAGTAGCCCATTTAGACAAATATGAAATAGAGTAAGCTATAAGAGAGGAAAAGAACATTCCAAGAAAAACCAGCGAAATTGGAACGAGATTAAAAGGAATAACCAACACAATCAGGCAGTGATATAAACAACCACGAAAACATTTTTCTAGGCGCCATTCAAGAGGAAAGAATATTCATTTCAAGATACTGAAAGAAGGTAGAAAACTATTACAAGGAGTAGATTTAACATGCTTGATTAGAATTCTTCCAATCCAACAAGCACGTCGACCAGGGCTCGGGCAACATCAACACAACCTGTGCAACTTCTCTTCCTCAACTCGCTAAAGGTCCAAACTCGTTAATGCCATGCTCTTGACTTCATAAAATCAATGTATAGTTTGAAATGTGCATCTCTGCCCATAGTTTGGTCGGGTCGCATTGACACCCGATTATCATTCCTCGCTGATCTTCGGCGACACCCTATCTCCTCTTCCCAAAGATTGTTGCCATGCATCCATGGGTTTCTCGAAGTAGATCCAAAATCCTCCGAACACCGCTCCAAATTAGCCTTTAGCCACCACATCTTTGTGAAATCCATGACCGTGGAAGGAGGAGAACCAGAACATGAGCTCTTCGTGAGTTCTGCTCTCTTCTCCAGCCTAACAAGATTCTCTTCGGTATGCGGGAGAATCTCGCATAGAGGATAGGTTGTTTATTGGTGATCTAGCCACTTGTCAAGACAATTTCTGTGGAAGAAATGAGAGCACTGACAGTTCCCTTATCGATCCCCTTCTTCAAACTTACACAGACAAACAACGCATTCCACCACATGGGTAATGTTTGTAGGTGTTTTGTAGGGGCACAACAGAAGGCTCTGCTTTGATTTCATCGGCTATGAGGGGCAATTGGGCAAGCTCGGACCCTAAAGCTGGAGCAATCTCTAAAGATGTTTTGGGATTATAATTAGAATATTCCTTTACGAGCGGTTGGGTACTCCTGCTATTATTCACTTGTATATTATTAGTAGAAGAAGTAGAAAAGAATAGGCCCAAAATATACATAAATGATTCAAGCAATATCATTTAAGGATTGGGTGGAAGGATCTTCAAGGATTGAATTGAGAGAGGATTGTGTGTTGTGAATACCATAATTCCCGATGACACACGAGAGAATCTTGGGAACCCCATGATTTGAAGCTCGGACACAAGACATAATGATTACAACACGCTCCCGGCTCGAAAGGCATCTACCGTAATGATAAATAAACCTTTTCCTTCATCAGTTGAGGATAGCATCAAACTCTCGGTGTAAACATTTTATTGTAGCTTGCAAGGTGTGATAAATCCAACGAAACCTTTATGCACTCGCCAACTTGGTGACTCGTTTAAGTAACTCATAAAATTGCAAGCAAATGTGCTTCATGAATATTCTGATATGAAACAGATCCACCTCTATGAGATTCTCTTCCATGAGTTACATCGTAAAACAAGCAAGGTCTCAGTAGAGAATCTTTGCAAAAGAATTTCGTCAGGTCTCCTGGTAACACTCTCACTGTCACATAGTCGATTTTGACAGAAATGTCTTGAAGGAGGATCCCGAATCAGAGGATGCATTGATATTTCCCGAGAAAACAACATAGCTAGACATTCTTCTGTTGGAAGCGCTCAAAAGGCTTCAACCATACTACAACATGCCTACCGCCTAGCTAAATTACTGTCGCAGACTGTTGTTGTGGAGATCCGGCAAGAACACACCTCGCAGCACCCAAGAAAAAGGAGGAAACACGCCTACTGCACTCACGCTGGTAGTTGTGCGTGGCCAGGAAAAGGGAAACAATGCTCCTTTTTACCCAAAACACCTTAGGAAACAACAAAGAAACTCCATCTAGTCTCCTCACGCGGCCAGGGCAGGAAGAAGGAAGGCGTCCAGGAGAAACCGTGAGAAAAAAAAACTTGACAGACAATATTTCGGTGGCTTCTCAACCACTCCACACGCAGAATAACCAAGGGAGATCTCACATGGTCCGAGAGGATAAGCAAGCAGTCAAACAAGAAGCAAGGAAGATTTGCAAATCAGAAAAATAAATGAGTGCGGCCACCAGCAAGGAGTCCAACACGTCAGACTTTAATAACTCCACCCTCCACGCCAAGAAGGAGATAAAGCTGACCGTGACAAATTTACAAGTCTATGAGATTTCAACTAACTCTCCATTGAACCACATTATATATTTTCAACCAAGCCAATGTAATTGTGGCATTCCACATTGACACCGAGCCAACTCGGCGGGCATTTTATATACCACCACCACCCAATCCCTAACCACTCGACATCTTAATCAGCTCGACGTGGCCCGAGCAAACTCGGGGGGGACATATATTCAACGATGGGAAAAAGCATTAAAATGTGGCCTAAAAGGCTTTAATAATTGAACACAAAATTTTATAATTTATTTACACAAATAAAACAAATATAACTGACACGAATTCATTTATTATTACAATAGTTTTCTCCATATAATTCTCATAAGCTAAGAGGTATAAGAAATTTTGTATGATTTACTATTCAACCTGAGAAGATTAAATCGCATACAGACAAGCAAGCAAGAGGAAGTAAGAGTTGAATTATCCATTACTCCCAATAATTAAAACAACATGCGAACAGGCTTAAGCAACCAAGTGAAGAAAACTAGAGGTTGACGTTCCAAAGTGAACACGAAGCGGGAAAGCGACCATGGAGCCAAGACATCAGAATTACACACAGCCATTCGATGCTCCACAAGAGGGTCCTAGAGACAAGAACTAGGGTACACGCCGAATGGGGCATTACATTCTCCTCCCCTTAAGAAAAGCATCGTCCTCGATGCGACATAACACAACGGAAAAGAAATGGTTCGCAAACAAGAACAGGTAAAGGAGAAAGTACACCCTATGGTTTAAAATTTTAGTTGATTAAAGCACGGCCACAGGGTAGCCTTAGGAACATTTGGTAGAAATTTTAACTTTCAATGTTCTGTGAAGATTGGCAGTTCCCTCTTATTTATTTCATTAGTTCCTTTCCATTAGCATTATTCTTAGTTTAATTTCTTTTAAAATTTCATCATTGAAGCATTTTGGTTTATTCCTTATTGTGGGGCCCAACATGAGCTATGCTAATACAACACCCTATCGGAGTTCACAAGACACTACAGATTCACAAGCACACAAGTATATACTTCAAGATTGTATTACACCACAAAAGGTTACTCAAATACGGAATAGAACAGGCACAGTCCACATAACATAGTACTCATCACACATCTATGACTGACATATTAAATACTCAAACAAAAGAGTACTACAATCCACTAGACATTTCCTCAATTTACATCGATGAAAAATTCACATAACACCAAACCATGCTACAGGTACATAGTGTCCACAAGGGAATCAATGACATATCCACAACATCACAACACATATCCATCTGACATGAGTAACACATACATCAAAAGACCACTACCAAACATCACAATAACTCAACATATATCCTGAAACATCAACCATACAGACAAATATCATAAGCCTCCCTCAAACTCTTATGCCTCCCTCAAGTCTCTTATGCCTCCCTCAAACTCTTATGCCTCCCTCAAGGAGGCCGGTTGACCCTATGGTCTAAGACACATAGAGTTCGAACACTCCTAACCCAAGTGACATAATAACGCGTGGTTCAACAACCCGCTAGTTATCTGTACTCCTTGGGGCATACCCCTATACAACGAAGTGGGTCCATAGGTCCAACCATTCCATGGTGCATCCCATGACCCTATTCCACACATCATGACAATAGAACCAGCACAACAATCCAATCAAAGTGCCAAGTGGCAAAGTACAAGCCTTGGGCAAGGCGATAAAAATTCCAAATTTAAAAGAAGACCCAAATTCAAGCAAAATAAATGGCCAAATAGCCATAGTTAGTATCAAAATCCCCATGTTAGTGCCACAAACCAAGGAAATGCCCAAAATTGTAAAGCATGGCAATCAAGAAAAGTTGCTGGTCCTCACAAAATAAAGTAAAAACTCAATTACGAATAAAATCAACTTATAGTAATGTCACATTACGATAAGCGTGTGGCCTTATCTCGGCCACCAAGGGGTACTCAACGAGTTCTAAGCTTTCGGAACATCGAGCCTCGGCTCGTAAAATACATATCAATAATACTTTGTCATCATCTCTATCTCGAATCATCCCGCCACCACTTCTACAAGGCTAAACATAGTCATAGTTGCACTTAGGTTATGCATACATACAACCACATAGGAGAGAGAGGAAATAATCACATGTTATCTACTAAAGCGAGTTTTGGCTCGAGTTATTGACCCATGGTACACCATTCCTCACTCTAAACACACACTTCTACCGATTCCCTTTAGGGTCGGTTAGCATAAGGTTCACAACATAACATGTAACTACATTACTAACACAATGGTGGTACATATACAAGGTAGATCAAAATCATACATTCACTGAGTGTAACACATCACTCTACCACATTCTACACCCAAAGTGCAATCACCATACGATAGGGTTCATACACTCACCATATGACCCTAAATCACAACATGAAGCATTACATATTTGCATGAATCATACATACGATGAACATAGTACATCACAACATAACATCCATTGCTACATAACAAGGTGGTACACAAATTTCTTCAAAACATGGTAAAAACATCATGATACAACTCATCTCTTTTAACATCAATCTAGTCATACAACACATTGATACACCTACATAGCACAATATGTCACAATGCTCCAACACTATGTCATCCACATTATAATTCTTTTCACACATCACAAGTAGTAATTCACACGTGAACTCTTCATAGAATCCACAAGAAGGAGAGAGAATACTCCCATCCCCAACACATCAATATGATAACAAAATACGCATTGAGTGACATACACATCACGTGCGTTCACAATATCACAATTACGACAATAATCACATCACGCTTATACCACATTACTCTTCCAATATAAATCATCATCATGCAATACCATCATCTCCATGAAACAACATCATGTAACACCATCACCATCATGTAACATCACCATACAACACCAATCCGGCCCATAGGTTCGAGAGCTTGAGCCTATGCTCGATACCAAGTGTAATGACCCATAAACTCACACAACACAATGAAATACAGGATAATTTTTTTGACTTGCTTGACACATAACATGTCTGAACATGTCGTCACGAAGTTACAACAACTCTAGGAAATCACTTGTTGCGGGGATGACCATACAAGGTCGACACGGAAATGTTCACACCCAAAAGGATAAAACACTTTTCTTTTAGACAAGACAACAGAAGTCCAACCACAAAACACACTTACAATTAGGGCGAACCACAATGAGATATTCTTGAGGGTTATTTATTTTAATACGACATCTTGCAATTCTTAGCTTATGTTTTCAAGGAGACTCAATATATGGTTCATACAATTCATCTTACCAAGCTAAGTTTATTCATTTTTTTGAGTAATTAACTTTAAATCTTCTCTATTATGACATTTATTTGTTTGATTCAATTGTTTAATAAAGGAGTTAATTTAATTCCACAAGGCCATCTATCCTCACTTATTCTACTAAAACTCGCTCATAACCTTATTACAATAAGGATTCGCCTTCAACATACTCAAGAGAAAGATTACCAAGCACCTTGAAAAAGAAAACAGGTTAGAGGAAGAAGGTCGAGTTGAATTCATCTTTATGACCTCATTAGTTATTAACCCGGTTTTTATTGAAGCTTGAGGATTTATCAAAAATTATTAAATATTTTACTTAGGCTTTACTGGATGATTTTTACAAAAGAAAACAATTTACCTTTCAAATGTTTGAAAGACAGATTGCATGGTTTTGAAACTGATTCCTCCTACTTATTAAATCTTATTATCTTATATCAACTAACAATTTGTTTCACCTTAGGATCATTCTAAGAATTCACCATAAAAAGGATAATGTTTGCTAGTGTAGCTAGGGATATCAAGTTATAAAATTTTTACTTCATAAAGGATGGTTTCATTTTGATCACTCATGGAATTATTTGATTTCAAGTGGATCACCGCTACATTTATTTGTTGAATATAAAATTATTATTTTTGTTTAGCTTCTTTAAGGTTTAACCGACCCATTTTACTTTACTTATAAAAATATTGTCACTCGGTCTTAGAAAGATTTAACTTGACAATCTATCCTCAAGATCAAAGTATTACGGTACTCATATCAATGTAAAGATTGAATACCATTTCTCACAAAGGTAAGTTACCGGTTTACCTACAGAAGGACAAGACAACATCATCACGAAATTTCAGAACAACCCAAGGCAAGAGGTCTTCTAAACTTCTTTGCAAGCACTATTACAAAATTTACATCACATTTGACATTTTTACAAGGAACTTCATAAATTGCCTTTGATGAAACCTTTGAATCTTTCCTTTAATCTACTCGCATAATCCATTGCACAAATACTAGCTAGAATTAGTTCGTGAGAACCGAGCATGTTAAGGCTACACATTGCACAATGATAAGCTAACATTTAACAATTTAAGAAAGGAATGTTCTAATTCAAAAATGGATTAAAGCACAACCCACAACTCCAAAAATTATTCGCATGAGAAAGAAATCTAAACCATCCAACAAGGAGAAAGTCAAAATACCAGTAAGAACAAAATCACATAAATCAAGGCAAGACCTTATGGGTTAGGAACAAGAAGGTCAAGAGTGTTGATATTTCCTTCATGTATTCCTATGGATTACGTGATTGGAATCTAATACTCAATCCATCCATCTAAAGAGGTCCAAGAGAAGACAAAACATACTAATTATGATCGTAGGCGCGAAACAAAACGACGTTATCCAATTTTCTCAGGGGAAGGCTTCATAGTAATATGGGTTCGACACCCTTAAAAGAAAACAACTTTAGTTTCAGTTTTAACCCAGAGTTTACCACTACTTCCTTA
Organism: Taxus wallichiana var. yunnanensis; assembly: GCA_018340775.1. Lineage (NCBI taxonomy): Eukaryota > Viridiplantae > Streptophyta > Pinopsida > Cupressales > Taxaceae > Taxus > Taxus wallichiana. The sequence continues at coordinate 292,675,155 of CM031239.1, read as the reverse complement.
TAGGATTTCTTAAACATAGTACTAGTTAACAAAACAAATCCACTCATCCAAAAGTGTACAAATAAGGCACAAAAGGACCATTATTCTACCAACAAACCTTATCCTAATCGTCAACTTCTCTAGATTATATAAGGGAAGGCTAAACCCAAAGTCGTTAATAATTTTTATATATTTCCGACAATGTCAATAAGTATTAAAATAAAAATTGATTTCCTTAACAAGGCCACAAAATGGGACTTTTAGTAACCAAGTTTGAAGTATAAGATATTCGAGTTCAAAAACAAAGGGATTCGATACACGGTGGGTAATACACCAATGATGCCTCGGACTCAAAAGACCTTATAATGAGTGCAAGCACAAAAAAAAAAAAGAACCAACACATATATCCATCGGGAAGGTTACGCGGTGTGTAGTCGAGCCTAGAAGTTCTATGAGATCCTTTCCAATGGTATAGAAGATGGAAATTTTACCCGATCCATGTGGGCTTATCAAGGACATGTCTAGCAAATATCAAACAGATGAATATAATAACCACCTATTATATTATCACTGTAATCAGCTGTCATCTAACAGGAAACGAGTTCACGAGTCCAATACCATGGATTCACCTACAACTTTTGTTTCGGTCCAGCTATTAATAGCTTGCTTGCGACCCTTAATAAAATTTGTAGAGATTTCATTCAATAAAACTTACAATGTTTCCCCCTTACTTTAATCAAACAAGAGTTTGAACCAGGTAGTAGGTATAGTAATTTTCTCAACACGTAGAGGCCAAAATAGATGTTAGGTTATTCATCCCTAGAACTAGGTACAAAAGTCAACCATGTACAGTTCTAAAACAAAACCCTAATGCCATTATCTAATTAAACAAAAGTAAGGAATGCCCACAGGCTTAAACAAGTTTTAGAACACAATGTCACTATTAATGTACCTTTAGCAAAACAGGAGAGCCCTAAACAGGAAATACGTATTTATTCAACCAAATAGAGATATGAAGGCTTAACCTTCCATATAGTAAGGCTTCAATTATAAATACCATCACAAAATTCTTTTAAAAAAAGAGTCATATAAGCAAACAAAACTCTATAATGTTTCCTTCCCTACGAACTAGACTGCATCACTCAAAATTGTAGTAGCCCATTTAGACAAATATGAAATAGAGTAAACTATAAGAGAGGAAAAGAACATTCCAAGCAAAACCAGCAAAATTGGAACGAGGTTAAAAGGAATAACCAACACAATCAGGCAGCGATATAAACAACCACGAAATTTTTTTGTCTAGTCGCCATTCAAGAGGAAAGAATATTCATTTCAAGATACTAAAAGAAGGTAGAAAACTATTACAAGGAGTAGATTTAACATGCTTGATTAGAATTCTTCCAATCCAACAAGCACGTCGACTGGGGCTCTGGGCAAGCAAAGACAACACAACCGCGCATAACTTCTCTTCCTCAACTGCTTTGAAGGTCCAAACTCGTTAATGGCCATGCTCTTGACTTCATAAAATCAATTGTATAGTTTGAAATGTGCATCTCGCCCATAGTTCGGTCGGGTCGCATTGACACTGATTATCATTCCCTCGCGATCTTCTAGCGACACCCTATCTCCTCTTCCCAATGATTGTTGCCATGCATCCATGGGTTTCTCGAAGTATATCCAAAATCCTCCAAACACCGCTCCAAATTAACCCTTAGCCACCACATACCGTGAAATCCATGACCGTGGAAGGAGGAGAACCAGAACATGAGCTCTTACGTGAGTTCCTGCTCTCTTCTCCTCGGCTAAAAAGCAGTCTCTTAAGGATGAGGGAGAATGCATAGAGAGGACGGGTTATTTGTTGGTGATCCACCACTTGTCAAGATAATTTCTATGGAAGAAATGAGAGCACGGAAGTTCCCTTATCGATCCCCTTCTTCAAACTTACACGAAAAAACAGCGCATTCCACCACATGGGTAATGTTTGCAGATGTTTTGTAGGGAACAACAGAAGGCTCTGCTGATTTCATCGGCTATGAGGGTAATTGGGCAAGCTCGGACCCCAAAACTTGAGCAGCGATCTCTCGAAGATGTTTGGGATTAGAATTAGAATATTCCTTTCGAGCGGTTGGGTACTCCTGCTATTCACTTGCATATTATTAGCGAGAAGAAGTAGAAAAGAATAGGCCCAAAATATACATAAATGATTCGGCAATATCCTTTAAGGTTTGACTGGAAGGATCTTCAAGGATTGAAGCCCGAGAGGACTGTGTTGAGGAATACGAGAATTCCTAATGACACACCGAGAGAAGCTTAGGAACCCCATGATTTGAAGCTCGGACACAAGACATAATGATTACATCACGCTCCCGGCTCTCGAAAGGCATCTACCGTAATGATAAATAAACCTTTTCCTTCATTAGATTGAGGACAACATCAAACTCTCGGTGCAAATGTTTCAGTTGTAGCTTACAAGGTGCGATAAATCCAACAAAAACCTTTATGCACTGCGACTTGGTGACTCGTTGAAGCAACTCATAAAATTGCAAGCAAATGTGCTTCATGAATATTACGATATGAAACAAATCCGCCTATATGAGATTCTCTTCCATGAGTTACATCATTGTAAAACCAGCAAGGTCTCAAAGAGAGAATCTTTGCAAAAGAATTTTGTCAGTCTCCTAGTAACACTCTCACCTTTGTCACATAGTCAATTTGGATAGAAATGTCTTGAAGGAGGATCCCGAATAAGAGGATGCATTGATATTGCCCGAGAAAACAACATAGCTGGACATTCTTCTGTTGGAAGTGCTCAAAAGGCTTCAACCATACTGCAACATGCACGCCACTGGCTAAATTATGTCGCAGCTGTTGTTGTGGAGATCCGGCAAGAACACACCTCACAGCACCCAAGAAAAAGGAGGAAACACACCTACTACACTCACTGGTAGGCGTGCACGTGGCCAGGAAAAGGGAAACAACGCTCCTTTTCACCCAAATGCCTCAGAAACAACAAAGAAACTCCATCCAGTCTCCTCACGCGGCCAGGGCAGGAAGAAGGAAGGCGTCCAGGAGAAACCGTGAGAAAAAAAAAAAACTTGACAGACAAGATTTCGATGGCTTCTCAACCACTCCACACGCAGACTAACCAAGGGAGATCTCACGTGGTCCGAGAGGATAAGCAAGCAGTCAAACAAGAAGCAAGGAAGATTTGTAAATCAGAAAAATAAATGAGTGCGGCCACCAGCAAGGAGTCCAACACGTCAGACTTTAATAACTCCACCCTCCACGCCAAGAAGGAGATGAAAGCTGACCGTGACAAATTTACAAGTCTATGAGATTTCAACTAACTCTCCATTGAACCACATTATATATTTTCAACCAAGCCAATGTAATTGTGGCATTCCACATTGACACCAAGCCAAGTCGGCAGGCATTTTATATACCACCACAACCCAATCCCTAACCACTCGACATCTTAATCAGCTCGATGTGGCCCGAGAAAACTCGGGGGGCATATATTCAACGATGGGAAAAAGCATTAAAATGTGGCCTAAAAGGCTTTAATAATTGAACACAAAATTTTATAATTTATTTACACAAATAAAACAAATATAACCGACATGAATTCATTTATTATTACAATAGTTTTCTCCATATAATTCTCATAAGCTAAGAGGTATAAGAAATTTTGTATGATTTACTATTCAACCTGAGAAGATTAAATCGCATACAGACGAGCAAGCAAGAGGAAGTAAGAGTCGAATTATCCATTACTCCCAATGATTAAAACAACATGCGAACAGGCTTAAGCAACCAAGCGAAGAAAACTAGAGGTTGACATTCCAAAGTGAACACGAAGCAGGGAACGACCATGGAGCCAAGACATCGAATTACACGCAGTCGTTTCGATGCTCCACAAGAGGGTCCTAGAGACAAGAACTAGGGTACACGCCGAATGGGGCATTACAACCCTTATTCGTCAATGGTCTTATAGTAGGTCCTATTGTAGGATCGGTAGTGGGAGTTGCTTTGCCACACTTGGGGTCTTGGCAGGCACCTTTGGAATTCTCCTCCCGCATGGTTTCCTTCTCCGGGTAGCGGGGAGACCAAGATGTCCATACTCTTTTCCAGAGCATTTATTTTATCCCACCCAGGGAGAGTGCTGGCAAAAGTTGAAGGATTTGGATTTAAACATGCTAGTAACATTTTCTTTTCCTTAGTTTTTGATGGTTCACCTCAAACATGTTAAGCTTGTAAAGCATCAAGTTGTCTTTGTAAACCATCGATAGAGCGAGCAAGGACTACATCAATAAAATGCAATATAGCATCCAAACATGATATGATGAATAAATGTTGGCAACTTGAAGATGTTACCTGATAAAGTCATCAAGCTCATCTCATGTTGCTTGAGAAATTCCTAAAGCTCATCTTTATGTATAAACATTTAAGCTGATTTGTAGCTTTCTTGGCCTAGGCGGATATGATGTTTGGAGTGTGATTAAGTCCAATCACTTTTTGTATGGTTAGCTTAAACTTTTATGTTAATATATAAATATTGAAAATCTTTTCAATAAATAAAAAAAAGTCAATGAGAGAGGGCAGCCTTACTTGACTCCTATGGTACAACAAATTCAAAGAAACCATGGGATGTTCGGAACTGGCCAACAACCATCTCACAGAGACTCATGATGGTAGTAAAGAAAGAATCAATGAAAGAAAGTTGCAGGGAACTAACATGTTTGAAGTATTGCAATCTACTAGTAAAACCAGATGGCAGTTCACATTTTCTTCTTGTGATTTATCTGGCCCCAATTCTATTTTCGACTCTGGCTGTTCTTGTTGTAGCTACTAAATCAAACAAGAATAGGGGTGAAACATAGCAGAAGCCTTAATACTTCATATACTACAAACATTTAACCATAAGTTAGCTGCAAAGACAGCCATTCCTGCTGCAAAGATATTAGAGGCTCTTCAATGGTGGATGTAGCAGGTAGCATTCTAGCATGCCCTAAGTCCTCTAAACCCACAGTGTGCGTCCGAGCATTCCAGGTACACCACCCAACCTCAACTTGTCTGTTATGTCTGGTTTTTCTCGCATGCCCAATTAAACTATTACCTTGCATTTCTTCCTGTCTTTTAACCAATTTTACAAAGGACTCTGGTTGTTCTCTAGTAGCTAATATTTCAGAGTTTGGATGTCTAAAAGAAACATTAAACAAAGGTTGTTCCGTTTTTCTACTTTAATTGAAATGCTTCGTAGTAGTCCATCTATATAAGTATTTCAAAATAACGCGATTTGTATATGGTCTGAAAAGCCAATCTTGATTCCTCTCCCAAGTACTCTGCTCATGTCTCATTGCAGATCCTAGACAATTGCTATAAATTTGTTCCTAATGTTACTAATATGTTGTTATTTCTTTATAAAATACTGCCAAATTTCAAGTCATTTCGCATAACAATAATTAGATTGTGAGAATAGCATTGAACGTACCCAGCTGAAATCAAACTTAAAATCATGATTTGCACATAAGGAGACTAGGTCGAAAAAAACAAAGTGATATTGGTAAATAAACCCATGTAAAGACACCTTATTAGGAATAGAATTTGTAGAACATGTAGCTTAAATGTAACAAAATATTAAACAAATTTATTTCAAAATTGTCTAATATATGATGATGTTAGGCAAAATTTTAAAAATTTAAAACATAAATTTTTAATCAAGATGATCAATCAAAATTAAGAGAGTTCATTGTACAACTGGACACCCATAGAAATAGTCTTCTAAACATGTAAACATGTTTTGATAGTTCCTACAGAACAATTTGACCTAACAGGCATTGAAAGGCATCCAATCTCATCATCAAAGAAGGCATTGATAGGCATGCAATTCTATCAAAAAAGAATAGTCCACAACAGGGAAAATAAAAGACAGGCGTTGCTTTTGAAAATACCAACATAGACGAAGAACAGAGAAGATTTAAAGTTTTCTAATCTTTTGTATTTATTAGTATTTTAGTCTGGTGTGATTTTTTTCCGATGTAGCATTACGAACATCAAAGATTACAGTTAAAGATATACACAAACAGAAACAGCCCAACACAAAACAACACAGTCCTAATCTAAGTTTAACACTTCGAGTGAGACAGGACAGAGAAATAATACATACCTTAAAACGGTCCTGAATGAGTTCTTTCTCCCCCATGTAGTCCTGAAGTTTAGCCTTTACATCATGCACACAGGGTCTGGTATGGGGGTCTTGGTGCCGCTCTCATGGTTGCTGACTGTCAATTCTCATCACTAAATAGATTAATAACAATGTCCTCATACTTTCTTTCCTACTCATAATATAATCCTACATTCACAATATTAGATCATGCACCGAGGGTCTAGTAATCTGCAGAGCATTTATGAACATTTTAGTTCAACCTGTTAAGTCCAAACAATACATTATAGAAAAAAGGGGGTTACAAAAGATAAATAAAAGAGTAGAGAAGCATAAAAAAAACTGTGGCAGACAACATACATTCAGTCAACCGTATCTGAATACTTGAGAATATTGAAGAGGGTCTCTCTGTTATTGTGAAAGCAGGCATCTCTGTTAGGGAGGATCTCTAGGGAATCTCTGATAGACCAATACAGATGCTTCTTCATTGTCAAAATCTAGGGCATCTTTTTTTCTTCTTCAGTTCCTTCCCTGAAACACATAACTAAAATTAATTGCAGGAACAAAAAAGAGTCACAAACTAACAGATATGAAGCCTCCTATCTTGAATAGTCTATTTCAATATTAAAATATAATTTAAATCCTTACCAGGAAGGATGAATTTGTTCTCTACTCTTCTCTGTTCATTCAAACCAAAGAAAAAAACAATGCAAAAATACAGAAAACCATCAGACCACATTATTACAGACCTCACAAGAATATCCATTACAAATCAAGATCAAACCGATTCAGCCCCAAAAAAGAGAAGCACGGACGTGAAATAAATTAGGGAACCAAATTAAAATGTAGAGCGAGAAAAATAAAATAGAAAGAAATCAAGAAAATGTTGTCCCTTCTCCAAGCACGCGAAAGGGTTTTGCAGGATGCCCTTGAAATGCACCATTTTCAGAGGATGCCCTTTAAATGTGTCATTTCCCAAGTCTGTGGCGCTTCTTGAGTGTCTCAATCCTCTTTTCCTTCTTCAACTCCTACCCTGAAACAGAAATAAGAGGAGAACTAAATTATTATCTTACAAAGAGGCCTCTAAACGTTTAAACAAACAGATATGATAGCCTATATTTCTATACAAATATCATTTAACCCTAAGCGGAAAATACCTGTAAAGTCTTACCAGGAAGATGCATTATCTTCTCTGCTCTGCTTGTTCAAAGGAGAATTTAGAAAATAACTGCTCAGACCATATTGTTTCAGACCTCACAAAAAAACCTAGCAACATCACCTTCCTTTGTGTTCTCTCTTCTTGGTTGACAAGGGCTACATCTATTTCAAAATCATTTACTGTCATGGCACTGCACACAAAAATGCCCTCCCAAAAGTAGTAGTGGAAAAGACAATGGAACAATTTTTTTGGTTAATAATACTCTGGCACGGTGTACTACAAAGTAAAAAGGGGGGAAAATTTTGAGACGAAATTATATTTTTGTCTCAAATAACCGCCCCCCCCTTATAGTAGTGACTTGAACTCCCAAATCCGGGAGTTTACGGTTTCATAGTTTCAAAGATTTCATGAGATTAGAGTGATGAAAAGCTGCAACGTAGGGAGGAAAATCCAAAAATGTGAAGTCCAAAATTCAGACTTCGAGGTTTTGGAGTTTCAGAGATATGGGATAAGCTGGATGGATGAAAAATCCTGAAACACGAATCCCTAAAACCCTAAAACCAAAACTCTCGAACCCCTAAAACCTGAACTCCTAGTCTCTTGAAAACTTGAACTCCTAAAATCCTAAAAACACGAACTCCGATAACCCAAACCCATGAAACCCCGAACCCTAAACCCCAAAAAAACAAAAATTTTGAAACCCAAATTATGAATTTTGGTCTTCGGGGTTTTGCGATTTCAAAACGTGGAATCCCAAAGTGTATGCAAATCACAAATTGAAGTCTGAAACCCAAAGTTTGAATTTTGAACTTTGGGGTTTCAAAATTTCAGAGGTTTCATAAGATCGGAAAGATGAATAGTGATAATGACCTCTGAAGTACAGATACCCAAAGATCTGAATCTTGAAAGTAAAAAATTTTAGATTTCAAAGGGTGTGATGCAGGGTCAGAGTGTAATGCCCCGCATGGCAATGGCTTCTTTTCCTTTTGCTACCTGCCTCCACTGCCACCTTGGCCTCCTCCCAACCACCCGACCTGCCAACGATTATGGCTGTCTTGTCTGTCCTTGCGTGAGGAATGGGTGGAGTCCCGTTTTCTTTGCCATGATCTCTTTTTGATCCTCTTTCAATGCGTATAGGTGGAGTGTTGGGTGCATTCTTCTTGGGCTGCGTGTGGAGTGGGTGAGAGGCCAGCAAAACTTGCTCTGTCCAGGCGTTTTCCATTCTGGTTCCTCCTTGGGCGCCTTCCCTGCTGGCCGCGTGAGTTTGTATGGCCGTTTTAGATGAAGCTTCAAGCTAGCGAAGCAGACGTGTTGCCTTCATTTCCTTCCTTGACTGTTGCGAGGGTGGGCATGGGTTCTCAAAATCATGTTGTACAGGTAGCTTCAGTGGAGCGCAGAACTGATCTTCTCCTGGGAGTGTCGTGAGGAAGTGCTTGGCTTTATGCAGCAGCTACAGGGTAGAGAAGTAAACGTATCCCAGAAAATCAGTGGCCCCAGAGAGAGCTAAGTGCGACAGCTGCTGCAGGGCGAGCCCAAGGAATAGTTGGTGTTGATCCTGATGTTCTGGTTGCACGCGACCACAGTCGTGATCAGTGGTTGCAAAATCTTGCAGCTGTAGTAGAAGAACGAGGTAAAGCTTTAGTTGAGTTGTCTTGCCTTTTCTTTTTGGAAGTCGCTTCTGTCCAGGTGGTGAAACTAACATGGAAGAAGCTCGATCAAATCTTGAGGCAAGTTTTGCAAGTGAGGCTGAGATTTCATTCACTACTGTTTCTAATACTGACCGGAAGTTTTCCAGCGCCTAGCCATGGGTTAGATATGGTGGTTATAGATGAAGCCGCAAGCTGGTGAAGTAGCGTATTACCTCCTCTTCCTGGGGCGCTGTGAGGTGTGTTCTTGTCGGGGATCCACAGCAGAGCCCTGCCATAGTGTTCAGCCAGACTGCAGGCACGTAACAGTAAGGAAGAAGCCCTTTTGAGCACCTCCAGCAAGCAGGTTGTCCAACTTTGTTGTTTTTCATTTCTGTATCTCTGCATCCTCAAATTTGGATTCTCCTGCAAAATATTTTTATCTAAATCGACTTTGTGACAGTGAGAGTGTTACCAGCAGACCTGATGAGATTTATTGCAAAGATTTTCTATGGAAACCTTTCTGTTTGTTTCATGATGCAACCCGTGGAAGAGGATCTCATTGAGGCGGATCTGTTCCATTTCAGTGTATTCATGAAGCACAATTTGCTTTGCAAGTATGAACTTGTCAGGAGATCTATGCAATGTTGGAGAAAATGTCTTGGGAGAGCTCTGGTCCCAATGCAGGATTCAAAACATTCTCTGTTAGAGTCTGGAGAAGATTACCTAATTTCTTACACTCTGTCAATCTCAGGCATGTCAAGTTGGGCTACCATTATTTGATTAGAAATGCTCTTTATTTCTTTGTTGTCCCTCTTCTGCTGGTGTTATTCAGTGCAGAGGTTGAAACGTTGGGGAGAAATAATTTATGGAGTTCTTGAAAGAAGCCGTGCAGAAGCAGTGATGGTGATGTTTGGTGCCTTGGATGAACTGTTGAGAAAAAAACAGCGTGAGGCCCAAGGATATTGGGATTCTTGTGGTGAACTACAGCTTGTTTAATCCAACTCCATCCCTGTCTGCCATGATTATCAATCACTACAAGATGGGAGGCAATATTATGAGCCTCTTCAATGAGTCACTAGGTTGGCAGGCATAAAGTTTCCTGTTGGAATTATCACACCTTACAAGCTACAACTGTAATGTTTGCACCGAGAGTTTGATGCTGTCCCCAAATCTGATGAAGGAAAAGGATTGTGTTTCAATACGGTAGATGCCTTTCAGAGCCAGGAGCGATGTAATCATTATGTCTTGTGTCCGAGCTTCAAACCATGGTCGGTGTTTAGCTTTCTAGCGCAAGTGCTCTCGGACTGAGTGGTAAGTAGTTCGACTCTTCCCCCAAAGCAGCTGCATTGAAGCAATCTAGTGTTTGGACAGCCACCTATTGCATTCTTCTAGTCGTGCCTTCAAAAGGGAATCCTAGTGTGGTATATTGCAAGAAAAGACCAGTGAAGCAGAGGATAAAGCGGAAGGCGTGTGGTCATGTGAGTCCTGTTAGATGTTCACGGCCCGGTGGATGCGTTAAAACAGGCAAGATAGACTAACCATATACATAATATGCTAGTATCTAATAAACCTCTTGAAATGAAACTTTTTCTTTCTAGAAATTGGTTTAAATCTGTGATTTTGTGGATTTGTGTTCAATATATGGTTAACAGTTTGTTACTTCTGGATTTTCCTCTGTTGGTTGTTCTTGTTGACGTGATCAAACCCATTTATATATAAAACAAACAAAGGTTCTCAGTGTATGCTTGATTGATCATATGAAATATATATATATATAATTTTAAAGTTACCTATCGCAAAAATGTCATATATATAATTTTAAAGTTTTTTATTTCTTTTGTGAACACTGGGTATGTAATCGCCCCTAGAACGTTGCAGCTTTGACTAGTATTGGGCTCTATTATGTTATTGCCCTGGAGGAAAATATACAGTTAAATTATTATTATTATTTTTATGATAAGCGTGATTATGCACTTCGTGTATTGTGCAAATTATTAGGGCTTTTGGAAATTAGAAGTTCAATATATATGCTTGTTAAGAAGGAAGTTTTGGACCGAAAATATGTCCTGGGTTGATAGAAGGGCATAAATTATTGATAGAACCCTATTTGATTCTACTCTTTCTATGAGTAAAATTTGATAAAATTAATGACCTTTATGGTGTTAAGATATGGTATGTTGATGATTCCTTGTGTGATCGATTTAATTATGTATAGACATAATGCCTTGATGGAGTAAGGTAATATCTTTCACGGTTCGTGAAAGTTAAGGTTTTCATCAACTACTTAAGGTAACATGAAGTTCCTTAATTTAGTCAAACTTGTTTTGTACTTCCTTCTTGATGAGTGACCTTTCATTGCAAATTTAGAATGATTGTGATGGAAGGTCGTGAATATATTTTGTTGTCAAAAGGGAAAAGAAGCTATGGAATAGTTTGTTTATGTGTCGAACGTAATAATTGTAATTACATCGTTATAGAAGTTCATTATTGGAGGATATCTATCTTCAATGGTATATTATGTGTTTAATCACTGCATAGGTTACCATAAACTTAGTGATGAGATGTAAATTAAGGAGAGTTGAGAGACCTTTTTCTTTGTATACATCGTTTATGATATTAGAAAGTGAGTTGACGTCGGAAAATTTCAACCAAGTCTAGATTCATGGCTATGTTCCTCTAGAACGAGAGGGTTATAAATCTAAAGTATTATGAAAATTGCAAGGATGTGTTTAGAATGCTAGATTTCCTACTCAACTTGGGTATTAATGAGGCTTGTCACTATTCCGGCCCTGGTTATGTTCAGTAGGTAGGCTGTTAGGCAATGCCTATTCCGGACATTCTTACCGTCCTTTCCTCTCATCCTTATTAGCTATGAAGTCACTTATTACCTAAGATATAATGGTTGTGGGTTTGAATATAAGATTTTCATCCTTTAAACCTTTTGATTACATGATGGAACTTTGTTATTACCCTCGTTGTTCATTTCTAGCCTATTAGGCCTATGGCCCTACGGAACGATTCCAAAACTATATTCTTTTTGGCAACTAAGATCGGGTCTGGTTTCTTTTATCTTTTGACTTCACCTTGAGAATGTTGATTGATGGATTACACTTTAGATTTCAATCATGTAATCTACTGAGGATTACATGATTGAAATCCTAATACTCTCAACTCTTGTGTTGAATCATTTAAATTTCATAGTCTTGTGTATTTGGTTGTCAAACTTTTGTAGTTTTAGAGGTATTTTCATAACTAAAACTTATGGATTTCTTCTTAGTTGATATGTTGAAAATTATATCTTGATCCAAAAGGTTGTTAGAGGTTAGAACTTTGATCCATTTCTTGAAATAGAATGCTCCTTTCTTGGTTTTGTTAGTTAGTAGCTTATTGTTGCTATGTATAGTCTTATCTTGCTCAGTTCTCGCGAACTGACTCAAGTTATTAATTGTTGCAGATGGCTTACATGGTTAGATGATGGAAATACTTGTAGATTATTGCATCAATCTTGGTTATGATGTTCCTTTGTACGAATGTGTATTATGTTATAAAAATTTGGAAAGGGCCTTTGGACATTTTAGAAGAAGGGTCAGTGCCTAGTAAATGTATTGTAGAGTATTGTTGTTGTAACTGTTGAAACTTTGGCTTGTTTGGTTATCATGTGAAAGATGAAATTTGATTACCGCTTGGTTATGGGATATTCTAGTGAATTTTAATCCTTAGAATAGTAGCGGGGCATGTCCCATGTTATTACTCTCTTGCTCCCTAGTCATGGTTCAATAGAGATGGTATGTCCCTTTGATTTGTGCATCATGTTGGAATGAATTGATATAACCTTGTTTTGTTTCCGCAAACGAGTACTGTTAAACTTTGCTCTTGAGTTAAAATGTTGAGTTGTAAATCCTCCTAAGGCTTAGTAGCAATGAGTTTGTAAGCACTATGAAGTGAGCTGGATAGTCCTGATAAAAGTTAAACCAAAATTTATGTATATGAACATATTAATGTAGATGTGATCTACTTGATAACCTTTGACACCTGGAACAATCAAGAGGAAACTATCTTTTGTAATGAAATATGATTACTTATTTTTTTTATTCGAGCCAAGATAATAAACATTATCCTTTTATGGTGAAATCTTAAATGACCTCATGGTGAAAGCAATGGTTAGATTTTAGAAGATTATAGGATTTAATAAGTAGGAGGGAAATCGATTAATTAAACTTTAAATCTCTCTCTCTTATTTGGAATGTTTTCCTTTGTCAAACTTAATTAAGTAAAGTCTAGATGGAACATTTAACCAATCTTGATAAACCCTTAACCTCAATAAAAGACGGATAGTAAACCATGTGACCCTGAAGCTAAATTTTGTTGTCCTGTTCTGTTAACCCATGCCTTAATTCATGGTGATATTTCTTAAGCAAGGTCAAAATTTGATCCTTAAACAAGAAGGTTATTGTTATGAACCCTAAGCGGTACTTCCCTCAATCGGAACTTATGCCTTCACCTATGCAACAGAGGTGTGGAACATGTGTTAGTGGCTTGAATAAGATTAATTAACCTTGTAAGAAATGGAAAATGTTCTAAAATCAAATGAATAAGAAAGATTTGGACATCAAATTGATGATCCTAGTTTAGAAAGCTTGGCCTTAAGTTATTTAGTCAAACAGTTGAAAAGAAAGAAGTTCTCCTTGTGAAAAGAATTGTGTGAATCATTACATGAAATTTTATAAGAACATAAGTTAAGAATTAAGAGACACTTTAGTAAACAAGAAAATTTAACAAGAAATTCCTCATGGGATGCCCTAGTTTGTGAGTGTGTCATGTGGTTGGACTTCCATGTTGTCTTGTCAAAAGAAGAGTACATTGTCCTTGATAGGTGTGAACGTTTCCATGCTGCCTTTATGGCCATCCTTGTATCAAGTTGTTCACAGTGTTAGTTGTATCCTTGGTGATGACATGTTGCGTCATGTTATGTCTCAAGTAAGTCAAAAAAAAAAAAAAAAAGTTATCCTGTGTTTCAGAGTGTTTGTCCTTGTGTTGGTATTTTTGGGTCGTTACACGTAGTCTAAAAATATAGAACCAACCACTCGCATTTATCGTAATATGTCACCCTCATCTTTAGATGGCCATAAATTTTACTAGGAGCTTGTATTTGCACAGAATAAATTTTTTTGGAAATCTCTTAGTGTCCTCAATTTTAGTAAGGCGTGTATTTCAAAATGAGGAAATAAATTCCACCATTTTAGAGGAATGTTTCCAAATTTATCACCTACCAAATTATGAAGATATGGGATTCCTTTATTATCCAACAAGGAAAATTACATTAAGGTATGGGTTTTTGTAGTGGCAACCATTATTATTGTATGTGATTTTAATGCATTTTTGGTGGTTGAAGCAAGATTTTGAATTCCTTCTCTCTCCCTTTCTCTCATTCTTCCTTTATATTGTAAGGAGGGGCTCATTTTAAAAGGTTGGAAACCTTGTATATGCCCCTCCCTTCTTTCTTTTCTATAAGAGATGGGTACTCTATCCACAAGTTTTCCACAATTTGTTTGTGGATATCTTATTCAAAATTGTGAATCCAATTTTGTGGACTCCACCCACAATTATTTTGTGATAACATTAAATGTGACAATAATTGTAAAGAAATCCACAACAAAAAAACATTGTCAAAAATTCACAAATTTCTAATTGTGACTTTTGTCACAATTCTAGTATTGTTAAATGTCTACAATTGAAAAAATTGTTACAATTTCACAATTTTTAAAATAGTGGCGCACCCACAAATTTTAAATTTTGACATGTACCCCACAAATAAAAAGGTTATTCCACATTTTTGAAATTATGACTATTTCAACAAATTTTTAGTTCGTAGTGTAACTTTTAATACATTTATTTTAAATTATACAATTTTTTATGTATTGATATAATTATATATTTTATGATAATATTTTAATTCTGTAGTCTAACTTCAAAATCATGAAAAGCTATATTTTATATTATATTTTAAATACTAATATATAATGACAAAAATATTATATCTAACTAAAAAAATCTCTACATTACAAATTTAAAATTATTTATTGCATAAAATAAAAAATCTAAAACCAAATAAAACTTATAAAATTATTTTAAAATATTGTGATACATTAATACTTATACAAACATATTAAAAATATATTATTAAATAATTTTTTTTTTATTAAGGATGAAACAGAGTTGAGGAGGCCTTCCCGTTACTAAAAGTACAAATGGAGACAACAATATATCAATATTAAATAATATTAAATATTAAATAAGTGTGGATATTTTCAAACATATTAATATATTTTTAATCATTACAAAAGAATGGACATAAATATAAAAAGTTGTTTTTAATTATTTTGATTTTTGTTTTAAAATATTATTTTATTAAAAAAGAGATAAATTTGTCAAATACATGTAATATATATCATTTTTGAATCAAATATTATATGGGCATATTATTATAATGATAGATGATTTCATGAATGTCATTTTAAGTTGTTGAAATTGTGGATGTATTATGCAATTGAAAAGTTGATCTATTTTAACTATTCAACTTATTGTAGTGTTGTATTTTTATGAATATTGTTCTTTTCATATCAATCCTTCAAATGAACTATCAAATTCCTTCACTCATATATAAAACTTGATTTAGTACATTATTTGCAAAATCAATCATCATTTATAATAAAAATAATTATTCAATTATCCATATATCCAAAAAGTTAAAATCAGTAAATATTTATGTTTAAATATTAATTATATCCATAAACCCTACATACTATTTTATACTTTAGAATGATAAATAATTCTCTAATAAAATATGCATGCGACTTTTAGGTGAGAGTAAAATTCAAAATATCTCAAATGAAAAACAGTAAATTATCATGGAAGCCATACAAACTGACTTAATCTTCCTCCTCATAATACCCACTATGAATATTCTAAAAACCAAAATGGGAATTGAATTTTTTTTTCACTATAAATAAATTCAATTGCATGGTGTGATGTTTGGAATTTACTGAATACAGTGAAAAATACTCATGATTTAATGGGTATTAGGGATGAAATCAATAGTTATATGCATAAAACTTAATAGAATTTTTGTTGCAAATCTAATTATGATTGCTACCCATTATCCAACTTTTACCTCTACCAGCAACAATAAAATAAAAATAACACCACTTTTAGAAAAACCTATGTAAAATGTCATGGAACATCTATATACAAATATTTTTTAAAAATCAGCAGCTGTAAGATAGGGCCGCCGAGAGTAGATCTCTGATGGGCACTTCCTGAATCTGCAAAATATATCTAGATTAAAAAAGTACAATTTTCAAACACCTTGTCCAGCTATGAAGCTTTAACTTTTCGATTGAGCTCGTAATATAAATGGGGGTAAAGATTGTTCGGATAAACTCGAAATACTCGCTGATTCCTCCGCTATTACTTCGGCATGAATCAATTCCTCGAATCCAGGAAATTTAGTTTTTCAGCACTTTTTTTTTTGCATCGATCAAATTCACGGATCAATAATTTTAACCGTTAGATTGCTGCTTATCAACGGAGCATAATCTCACATTGTTTTTAATAAAATATCCTTTCATTTTAAAATTAAAACAATGGCCCAGGTAAGATTTTTTTGACTTTGTATTTCAACGAAAGTTATATGTATGAAAAAATGCCATGAAACTATTCTCACTATCATTGAAAAGTTATATTAGTGTAACTAAATGTATTGATTTATAATAGGTCGTTTATCTACAAATTATCGTAAAAATAAAATTATTTTTAAAATTGAGATTGATATTATTTTAGACTTTTATTATATTATATTTTAAAACTATTTTATTATCTTTATAACAAAAATTTAATATAAAATTTAAAATAGTAAATTAGATAAAAATAAATGTGATTTAATATAGTTCCATTGCCCAGATAATAAATTATAAGTATTATTTTTAAATATGGATAATTTCATTTTACATTATTCAAAAATGTGAATCATCTACAATATAAAAACATGAATCATCCACAAATACGAAAAAATGCGAATCATCCACAATATAAATAATAAAAATGTGGATAATATACAAATTTAAGTATTATTATTATTATCATGAAATTGTGGAAATTATATAACATATTTATAAAAGCTATCCATTTGATATTGATAATTCACATTATTTCAAGAAAACGTTATATTATAGATAAACAAATTTATAAAAACATTTATTATTGAATTTAATTTTTGGTGTGTATAATAGCATTTAATTTATGTTTTACTATTACTAAATATATATTTTACATTTTTGAATAGAAAAAATCAATATAGTTTACAATGTGTAGAATTTTGACAAAATAAAATTCTAAAAGTTTTAGTGTATAGAATTTTGGTTTAAATCTTAGAAATTTTGGTTGAAATATCAAATGAGGAATTATATTTGGGTTGTGGTACACAATATCCATAATTCTATTTTTGAAAGTTTTTTGTTTAAAAATATTTCCAATACTTTTATGAAGTAGTGGAAATATTTGTTAAAACATGAGAAAATGTGATGTTTTCCATAATGAAATTTCAAAAATGTGGATCTTTAAATATATGGAATTGTGGACAATCTATATTTTTGTATAAGATATTCATTTAATGTTGATAGTTCACAAATTTTCAACAAAATAATATTTTTGTGGATAACAATGTGGATAAATTAGCCTATGTCTAGTAGTGTTACTAGACAGCGTAATGCAAAATTTTGCCTTTGGCCCTAAATGTGATGTATTGTATCAACTTTGAGAGTAATAAAATCATATTTTTGGATGTTTTAAACCCTCTTATGTGTTCTATTTCATCTTTCTTATCTTTTATTGCATGCAAGGTTATTGTGTATTGTTGTTGTTTTTGTTGTTTTCATTGTATAGTTACGGTAGTGATGTATTTATTGTGGAGGTTGTTCAACATACTTCTTGGTGCATCAGCTCCCTTAGAGTTGGTTTTATTTTCATGCATTTTCTCTATCTCTCTCTCCTTGGAAGTATTAGATTAGGGTTAGATCTGTAACTCTTTGCACTTTGGAGTAGTTGGCACTAGGATAATATAGAACCGACCTTCTCTAGAGTGTTATCCCGATTTCAAATTCCCACACTTTGGGATAACTCCATGTTTGACAAATCACATTCACTGCCTCAACTAATCACTTGCGATAAATAACGGGTTACGTGATTTTGCTATATCAAGTACAATAGATTTAATATGAAGATTTATAAAAAGGGAATTATAAATCACCCAATGAAAACTATGTGGAAAGAACACAATAATGGCCCAATCCCATAAAAATGAGAATTCACTACAAATTACATTACCCAATTCACTAAAATGAAGATTGACCTAACCCAATTCACTAAGATAAAAATTAATCAGGCCCAATTCACTTAGATGAAACTTGACGTGACCCGATTCACTTTGGACGAACATACCACCATAAATAAATCAATCGTCAAAACAAATCACTACAAATAATTACTATTGGTAACTTAGTAATATTGAAATGTGTTTTTATGTTTTTTTAAATAAAAATCATTTTTCCACAACAAATAAATCAAGAATTAAGACAAAACAAAAATCACAACAAACCAAAGGACCCACAAGGGAGACCAACCATTTAAGAAAGTTCTTATTCCATCATCCCATGGAGTGCCGAAAGTGACACCATCATGATGTTTACACATATGTTACCTTACACATCTACTCAAGATCTTAATCTAGAGGAGATTGCAAAATTAATAGGAGCCTAGCTAATTAAAAAGAAAAGGATGTGAGGTCGACCTTATAGTGATCTTAGTACATAAATAGATCTACTCTCGCATGAATCCATGAAACCCTCGATCTATGGTCATTAAAATATCTATGTTACGGGATAGAAATCAAATTACTTCTTCAAAGTCAAGAATTTGTAAAAAAAAAACTTGTAAATAGAGACAGGCAATGCTAGGCTCCAACAACTTGGAATAAGAGAATTGCGAGCAAAAAAATCCGTAGACGATAGATATATACCCCGCATTCAACATGCAAACCGCATTCATATATGCAAGTGCTAAAAGGAGAAAAGCTAAAATAACAAAACTTCTTAAAACAAGTAATAAAAAAGAAAAAACGTCAAAAATCCCGTGAAGAACGTCAAAATACCCATCAAATTTAATGAAATGGAAAGATTATCTAAACACCCATACAATTTAGACTAGTGGCGCGAACAACCGCAAGCTCTTTACCGCAGAGGAACGCTTTCAGCGTAATTAATAACAAACTCGAATATTTATTCGAGAAATAGAAAAGATAATATAAATAGAGTAAGAAATTGTAAAAGAAATTAAAAATATCTAGTAGTTGCATGTTAAAAGGAAAAAAACATAATCCACTAGATTAGAAACTATAGTTTATATTATGCATTACTATTTTTAAGTATAAAAAATTAATAAATATTATTTCCTTTTATAAATATCTTAAAATTATTATTTAAAAAAATGTTTCAATGTTATTTTTAAAAATATAGTAACTATTTATTAAGCCTAATTAAATTCCTAATAATATTTGGTTTAGATGCATACGAGTTATATTTTTAGTGTCATTTTAAAATCTTAACCATATATTATTGGAAGGAATTTACACATAATTAACTATATTGATAATATCTATAGTACATAATATTTATTTTTAAATAAAATGTATATTGTCTATGAGAAATGTTGAGAGAGGTGATTTTTATCTAAATATTTGTATGTACAATTAAATTTTAGATTACAACTTAAAAATTAAATAAGGAGTTCATTATACATATGCTACAAAATATTTGTATTCTTTTAAAATTGTGAAAATATTTAGAATTAATTGTAGTAAAAGAAACTCTTAACTTGTGATGTTACAATAAATATATATTTTTTTACTATTGGATTTCTATAATATTTTCATTTTTATTTTATAAAAGTTTTGCTAAAATATATAAAGTTATAAATTTTTGATAATGTAGTGTTTTAATATGGGATTTTTGATAATTAAACTAAAGGAGAGGATTAAATCCAAACCTTCAATAAATAAGATGGAATTTTAGTATTAATATTATACTAAAACGATGTTCTAGGAACTCACTTCAACCAAACACTTAACCTGAAAATGTGACTAATTTTTATTTTGTTTAAGTTAAAAGAGAAGGTTACGATACAAGGATGCAACAAGGGTACATTAATTGATATTTCTATAGGAAGGTAACAAGAATTAGCTTACTTAATTAGATGTTTTCTTTTCTAAAGTTAGGTTCAATCCTAACAAGGTTAACATTGTGCTAAATTATTAAATTCATTACTTTAATAGCTTTAAGGATCCTTTATTAAATTTCTATACATACCCTTAAGGATTTTAAATTAAAACATTTAAAATACATTTCTTCTTAAAAAGGTATGGTCAATTCTCCACCCTTGGATTAAATCCATCTTAGCCACTAAATCCTAGGGTTCTCAACAAAGCCCTAAAATCCTTATGAAAGTCTATTAAAACCTTTTCTCATTCTAATATTCTCATTTGGTTCATTTTCTTTTGTTAAATTTGCAAGTTGAGAGGAGGAAGCCATGGGAGCAAAGGGAAGAAGCCATGGAGGAATTCTACATGAAGATTTAGTCTAGGTTTAGCTTAGTTTGTCTTTTATTTTTGTAATCTATTTCCTTCAAGGATTGGGAGGAGTTTCCTCCTCCAATCTAGTTTTCTTTCAAGATTATAGTGTATTGGGTTTAAATTTGGGGTAACCCCTACCCCCTTTGTTATAAATGAAAGAATGCTTTTAGATTCACCATTTGAGTGTTTTCTTGTTTCAATCCATAGTATTTCTCTTTGTTTTACTTGTTGGTAGTAATAGGTTAAAATTTAAAACTTAGAATTTAGTGAAAAATTGGACAATTTCATACAAGACATGAGTGCATAATTTGCATCATAAGTGACAGGACCGCCACCAGAGCAGACTAGTGGTTTTGGGGCGTAGCCTGCCCGGGGGTGACAAATAGTGGATTGTTGCCTTCTAGAGTGGCGGTTGTGAAACCGCCGCCTTACTTGGGTGACAAACATAGGACCGCCGCCCTACTGAGCGGTGGTTTTGAGGCGCCACCACTTCCTAAGTGGTAGTTAGAGGACCACCCTTTGCTGGCGGTAATTAGAGGACCACCTTTGCTCTGCACGGGCGGTGGTCCTTTCTGAAAAATAGAACCATAATGCTAAGATTTTTACAAAAACTTAAGTTGTTGAAGGGTGTAAAAATACATTTTAAGTTGCCTTTGTTCATTTCTGGCTCGAGGTGAGGTTTGTTGCACATTTACTCATTTGTTGGCTAAGCCTATTCATTTTAAAGTGTTTCTATTTCTAATAAACTTCATCTACTTACAAGAATAACTTCTATTTGTTTAACTAAGTTCTTCTTTTCATTACAAGAGCAAAAAGGAATGTAAATCTATTTTATTTCTTTTTTCATTTCCTCATATAAAATCAACTTTCTAAAAGAAATATAATCTAGCTTATTTTCCTCTTTCATTTTACTACAATGTTCATTCATTCAAAATAACCATATTAACTTTATTTTCCATACAATGATATTTTGTAAACAAATTCAACTTATAACAATCTCTACATTTTCTTCTTTCTCATATTTACAATACAATAACTACTCAATGAAAATATACTTTCTTTTCCATTGTAAAATAGATTAATCTTTCAATACAAGTACTATTTTTCTCACAATACATTCACGATTTCAACAAGGAGAAAATACCTTTTTTCTATTTGCAAACTAACTTTACAATAACATTCTTTTTTCTTTCTGTTCTCATTTGTTTCTTTCCACATGTAATATAATAACAATAACAACAATAGGATTACAACTTTCTTTTACAAATTCATTACAATTTCCTCCACTTGAAGTGGAAATCCATACAAAATGTAAATACAAGAATGAATACATTATTACAATTTCTTCCACTCTAAGTGGGTAAAATACTAAGGAAATTTCACATGGTCATCAACAAGACTCCAATGCTCCAAACACCAACAAGGTAGCTTTTCCAAAAATTTGTTTGATTCACAACAAAATAGGGGAGAGCCAACGATCTCCACCCAAAAAAGATACCCAATGGAGAGAAGAATCGATCCTCCCCATTGGCCCCCGAGCCCCAACCACATTACAATTGGAGAAGATCTCAACTCATGGCAACTACTAGCTTCCACAATACTTTAACAAATAATTTCACATTCATTCGATTTACATACAATCACAACAACAACTGAAGAAGAGGAAATTCACTCAAAACAACAATATAACAAGGCTTATCAAGAAAGTCAAAAAGAGTAAGACCTATGGGGAGGCCACTTATCACTACAACAAACAAACTTTTTTAACCACAATTATTCAACAAAATTTCTACAATTTGAGCTAATTGTAGCGTATTTGTGGCATGGCTATGAAAAATTATTTTATTTATTTTCAATTATTGTAGATGTTCCACTATTTGAATAAAATGTTAATAATTTGTAGATAACTCACATATCGACCCTTTGTAATAGAAAATCCACGGTTTGTTTTGAATTTAACATAAAATTACATTAACATTTACACTTATAGAATGTTTTAATAAGACAAATATAAAATAAATTAATATTAAAATTCCACATTTAAAAATGTGGAAATGCCACATCATTCAAAAACTATTACTTTTTACATATTTTTATAAAGTTTATATAAACATAGTATTACAATTCTCTTGAAATCCAATTCTTAACTTATATGTTCCAATTCTATTGAAGATTAATTTAAGTGTGGTTAGATTGCAAAAATTAACATTACATAAAGTTTAATTATTTTATATATTTAAATATGGCTAATATATAACAATAACATAAAACTCTTATAGTATACAAAAATTATATGTGTGTGTGTCTTATGAGATGGCTCTATTAAATAGTGTAGAAATACTATCACAACAAGAAACAAGTTTCGTTTATCATAATCAATATACAAAATTTCTTCCATTTAAACCAATTTTAAATATTTATGACATATCTACAATAATTACATTATTTTATTTTTAGGTTGTGTAGATATTCTACAAATATTTATAATTATAATTATGTGTTAAAAAATCACATTGTTAAATCTTCTTTATTGAAAATACAAATTAAAAAAAATAATCAATTAAAATATTTTTCATTGTAGTATATTATTATTTAAATAACATATTATATATTGATAATTTATAATTAAAAATTAATAATATAAATTATATATATAAATCCACATTCAATTATATAAAATAATTATGAATCACTTCATATTTTCGCTTCATACAAATATATATTGTAAAACTAGATTAAAATATTCAAAACAAAATTTCAAATTACGTAGTATATTCTTCCATTTATATTTTATTGATATTAATATCTATAATTATCTAATAACTTTTTTTTATGCTACGCATAATTATGCAATAAATATTTGATTAGTTATTAACTTTAAAATCTACGCTTGTCAATTCTAGTGTACGCTTGTCAACTTAAATGCAGTTTATAATGCCAAAACCTCACAAAGTAATTGCTTTACCATGATTTATGGTATGCAAATTCCACATAAGCTGCCGTGATTTATGTCATTCACTCTCAAAAATATAAAATGCCGCCATTTTTTACGAGTCCAATATTAAATAGGATTCGAAGGATGAAGATTAAGATTGTTTTTTGTTTTAAGGATGAAAATTCTTCCACATGTCAATTAAAATGAGAGAAATATGCTATGTGGCGGGATTTTTTTAAATTTCATTATTTACTACTCGTTTTTCAAGGAGTAGTTTGTATATATCAATTAGTTATATACAGATTTGCAGCATTGAAGTTTTCATTACAGTCCGTCCATGTAGTTAGTTATCAGTCAGAAATGATTTTTTTGAGATTCCCACAGCTAATCAATATGAAGTTTTATTGATTTGTGCTTCAAATATATTCTAAAACTATTTTTTTCAGGAGTGTGAATATATTTATTTTTCAATGAATTATAAAATCAATGTGACACTGAAAATTACTTCACATAAGTCCGTATATGTTGTATTTTACATTATATGGACATTTACACAATTTATTGGGAATAATTAGTGCATCCCTAGTTCTAGAAGGCCATTTCAACAGATCTGCAATTTGATCTAAAGAATGCTCATTAATTTAGGTTTCATTTTATTGTACATTAATAAATGAATAGTTCAAGAATAATATGATTTAGGGATTATTGTTGTGGGTCGAAGCAATTTCAGAAATGTAAGTTTAATTTTTTTGATTTTGATGAAGATATTCTTACAGGTAGAGATTGTCCATTGTAGGCCTATAGCTAACAATTAATAATGAGTAGTCTAATTTATTAATTCTTATTGATAACACAGATTTGTAGATAAACAAAATGGGCATTAATTTGGTTACATTGTTGCCAATATTGTCCATGTTATTATTCCCTTCACTTTTTTATGGAGAATATGGTGGGTGGCGGTAAGCCCATGTAACCTTCTATGGTGGCAGTGATGCAAATAACTTTTCCCACTTTGAATTGGACAATGAGTTAAATAAGTAGGGTCATCTACCTATGTAGTTCTAAGATGCCATACTCAGTGCCTAAAAAAACATATAATTCATAGGTTTCTTAATTCATCATGATAGGATATGGTTTGCCTTCATTTCATTCTACGAAGCTTTATACAATGGAACGAGATTAAGAAGGAATCAATGGAGATGAGGCTATTCACTTGTTATTTCACCTTGAGATTATTCATACTATTCTACGACCATTAAAATTATTTACGGATTGGCAAAGTATGTCCATGGGCTTATGGTTTGATCTATGTAATGTTTAATCGTGTTGTGTTTCTAATGATTCCGAGTGTGGAGGGATCCATTATTCTTTTACAGAGAAATTTATTGTCATGTGTGTGGACTCAGATGGAGTGAGATAATTTATCTTCAACTTAGAGAAAGAAGGAAAATATGTGTAGGAATGGACACGATTATTATTTTGTGCTCATGTTTATGAAATATCCTATC
Organism: Taxus wallichiana var. yunnanensis; assembly: GCA_018340775.1. Classification (NCBI taxonomy): domain Eukaryota; kingdom Viridiplantae; phylum Streptophyta; class Pinopsida; order Cupressales; family Taxaceae; genus Taxus; species Taxus wallichiana. The sequence continues at coordinate 292,650,103 of CM031239.1, read as the reverse complement.
TAGGAAATACCCTATCTAGGCTTGCATTTAGTGTTTGAGAAAAAATTGTTTCAATGTAAAATATGCATAAGTTACTCTCTTGTATATTATATCAGATATTTTCTTGTTTCATCTTATGGAATTTGGTGTTTATTCTAACTTTTTGATCTTGTATTAGCTTAGTGAGAGGCCTATTTATTGGGGTATTTCTTCCAAATATAGGATTTATTATTCTTAGTGTAACTCTAGATAAGCCAATATATATCATACCTTTGCAAGTTTGGTACCGCTACTTCATATGATTAGGAAACAAGCTTCAAAGGATGGGACATAGTGAGCTAAGATTTAACTTATGATAAACGGAATAATGGAAATGTGTACACTTTCTATAATAAAGCGAGAACATATTTTACGTAATGCCCCGTTCGGCGTTTACCCTAGTTCTTGTCGCAATGACCCTCTTGTGGAGCGTCGAACGGCTGTGTGTAATTCTGATGTCTTGGCTCCATGGTCGGTCTTTGCTTCGTGTTCGCCTTCGAACGTTAACATATAGTTTATCCCCTTGGTTGCTTAGGCTTGTTCACATGTTGTTTTAATCATTATGAGTAATGGGCAATTCGATTCTTATTTCCTCTTGCTTGCTAAATCATTTTTGCAATTTAATCTTCTCGGGTTGAATAGTAATCATACAAAAATTCGTATACCTTTTAGCTTATGGGAACTGTTCAGGTAATCTTGTAACTCCTTTTTACATTTGTATTAATATATCTTCTTTCATATGCTTTGTGAGCTTACCTTAGTTAGTAGAGAGTTTGTTATCCCGTATCTTTGCTGAAGGAGGGGCTCATGGGGGTGCCTGGCGATGGGGAGGAAGTGTGATTTCAAATATATTTAAAGAATCTCATTAAAAATCTTGATTATTAGAATATGTATAAAATTCAAATGCTATTCTGTAAGACACTTAGTAGCTTCCTCTAAATACATTCATTGATTTATTCTAATTGATTCTTCTTGAATTCAGAATTGAAGTAACATACACATTACAATTTTCTAGAATTGATTCAACATCGAACTTCTTTAATTTTTATGTTTCCAATTAATTTTCAAGTCCTATCTTATAATGGTCTTGAAATCACAAACTTTAGGCCAACTAATTTTTAAATGCTAAGAATTCATTGGAAAAGACCCGCAAAAATATTTTAACCTCTACCATTGAATTAGTAGGTCGTGGTGAGGACTGCGCGGTTTTTAAATCTTTTAATTAGCTTGCACCTACCCTCCACTGCCACCTTGGCTGACCAGGTCCATTCGCAGGTCTTGATTGCAAGTGGATGACTTTAGTCTCCTCCCAACCACCCAACCTGCAGACTGTAATGGCCATCACGTTTTTCTACCTTGCGTGAGGGAGATGGGAGTCGGTGGAGGCCTGTTTTTCTTCACCTGGATCTCTTTTTGATTCTCTTATTCAATGCGTATGGGCGCAATCTTGGTTTGACATGATGGCTAGATGGAGCTTCAAGCTAGTGAAGCAGGCGTGTTACCTCCACTTTCATTGAGTGCTGTGAGGTGTGTTCTTGTCAGGGATCCATGCGGCGACATGTAAAGCAATTAGCCGGCGGCGGGAAAGATAGCAGTCATTCATTCAAACTTACGATGCATTACATTACGCGTGGGTTTATTGGGTTTAAGAGAGGATTCGACCTATTTAACTCTCCCTTCAGGAGCGCGTGGGATCAAAACGCGGGAAGGACATTCACTGTTCCAGTCGCAGGCTCTTCTTCTCCCTCTGTCGCTTCGTTTTCCCGCGCTTTGTGAATGCAGACACCCCACGGCATGTCACGGCTCCTCCTCATTGGATGGACGATACCGTTGCAGTCGAGTATGGAAGAAATGTAGCGGCAGGCATGTTGCAGTATAGTAGAAGCCTTTGTGAGCGCTTCCAGCAAGTAGGTTGTCCAACTATGTTGTTATCTATTCCTGTATCGAATGCATCCTCGTTCGAGGTTTCTCCTTCAAGATATTTTTATCAAAATCGACTATGTGACAGTGAGAGTGTTACCAAGAGACCTGATGAAATTTATTTACAAAGATTCTCTATTGAGACCCCCCCATCGATTTGTGGCATTCTGTCACGTTTTGCTCGCTGCGTGGATTCTCTCTCTCCTTGCATACGTTTTTTGGAGGCGTATTCTTCTTCAAATTTCTATTATCCTTGTTCCTTGCGCTATTTCAATGTCTCTGTCCTTCTCTGGTGCCCCATCTTTAATGCAGGCAGGAAGGCTACCTCAATATCCATTGATGACTTCTATTTGACAACAGCTAATCAGGTAAAGCTTGCAGCTGAGAATTCAGCAAACACCCTTTTGGAGCTACGGAGTAATGCAGGAAGCCATGATTTAGCTTTTGGGACAAATACTTTGAAGACCTCGTGTAGCCTAGTGAAAAAAGGTACAAAGGCTAAGGTACCTCGTTATGATAAGTCTGCTTATTATGGGCGGGGTGATAGGGCAGATCCTTCTACATGGCCTGAAGTTGAGGGACCTTTGGAGATTTAAAAGTAGAAAGACTATCATTTCAAGATCTCTTTGGAGACCATATTCTTAAGGCTCTATTCTTCCACTCCAGTAAATCACAATGGTGGTTTTTCTTGAAGGATGGATGCTTGGTTTTAAGCCACTTCCAGGTGAATCTGCAAAAACAATTGACCCACGGGTTAGTACTAAGATTCTGTCTGAAGTTATTGTGCATACCGTAGTCTTGACAGCACCTGAGACTACCGTTCTTTCCGTTCGACGTTTCTTATAAAATGGAGCTCTCTGCCCAGGCTAAGCATAGACGAGAATGGAGCTTGAGTGCCCAGCCTATAAAAGGGGAGATTCGACCTGAGGATTGTTGTTGCTGGTCCGGGCAGTGTCCATGAAACCTTTTTGAATCTGGAGAAAAAGGAAAGATATTTCTACACCTTTCTACTGTTATTATATTTAAAATTATTGCGAAATCGAACCACTTTTTCCTTGCATTGATTTGTCAGTTGGATGTCATGATGGGAGGTTTCCCCTTTCTGCTTGTTTTCTTCTTGTTTTAGCTTTTATCGTTGTCAGTATGTTGGTCGAAAGGATGCGTGTGCCCTCTCCTCTAGGTGTTATGTTTCTCTTGCTCGAGTGATAGACCTTCATCTGTTTGTTTATGTATTTATTCTTCTCTGCGATTGAGTTGCAAGTTATTATGTTGATCAAACTAGTATTTTCGATATCATGGAAGTAAGTTTACGATAACTATGAAGCCCCTCCCTAGCACCCAAGTTTGTCTTTTGACGCTTTTTTTTGTTAGCTCCTTCTCAAGTCCCTTTGATAACCTTTTGGCATCGAGAAAGAAAGGTTGTAGGATTAGTGTGATCAATGCTTGGGCTAGCCAGCTTAGAGTTTCGGTATTAAAACTTTTAGAATGAAAAGGTTTGTGTGCAATGTGTTTTCCGTCTCACGTGTTTAGACTCTTATATTATCTTTCATCTTGTTTCTAGGCTTTTAAGGCCATCCTCAAGAAGTACCTTGACCATCCCTATCAACTTGAACCATAACTAGATTTTCGGATCAACTAAGCTCGAGGTTTCATTGTGTGAATCCAGTACCTCATTGACACTAGAATAGTTTTGGTCTAATCCCCCTCTCAGAATTATTGTTGATGGCGCTCTTCTATTTTTCCTAACTTGCATTATTTTCTCCTTTGTAATGTTAACGCTATTAATTAATATTGGTTGGTTTTTATGCACGTAATTACCTTAGTAGTTGTGATGGAAATTTCCTTAAATGTGATTAATCTTCGGGAAAAAAACTCAGCTTTCATTTGATAGTCTTATGGATTCATAGCGGAAGGTTTTGTTTTGATAATGTCGCTTAGAAATTATGTTTGTATCTATGTGTGACGGTTATTTGTGTTACAAGGTTGCCTTAAAATATTTTTGTTTTGGGAAATAGGTAATTTGTTTTAAATTAACCAAGCATTAGAATTGTTGTGGAGGTTTGCAAATATTTAGTGTTATACAATTTATTGATGACATTTTTGTATACTCTTGTTTGTGGAACTCCTTCTTCTCTCGCGTGTTTGCTACTTAGCTTGTAAGGCATTGGCCCTTCTTGAATGATTGGAAAATCTCTTGCAGGTTAATGGTCAAAACTAGTATACTTTGCCTTCGCTTCGAAACTTATGTTGTGTGTATACTCTATTTGATTTCTGGTTTGAAACTCAATTATACATGGCTTTTTGTGTTAATTTTTGAAACCTGTGGTTCCCCTTTCTTGGGCCGATCAACTCTTGTTCTTTTAGGAATATATTATTTTAGCCTATGCGTTTGGTACCTTTGATAAATTTCTAGATGGTTGGTCTATATATCAAATCTCAATCTTGTAATTATTGTTTAATTACTTACTTGACGGGAATTCTGTTTTTGCTAGATTGTTTATTTTCTCCTTATAGGGCCAAGGGCCATTCTCATACGATTGCTATACTTTCGTTGCTTTTACTCCTAACTGAAGTACAAGGTCTTCTCCTTCTTTGATTGGCATGATGGAGACTTTATTATAACTTGATGTGTTGATAGTGTTTAGAGGTTTGACCCAATTCTTGCAATAAATTGCTTCCTTTTATGGTATTGTGAGATAATAGTTATGGTGGTTTTGTGTAGCCTTATCTTGCTCAGTTCTCGTGAACTGACTCTTGCGGAAAAAATTGTTGTAGATGGATTTTCGTGAGTAGATGAGGGATAGACTTGTAGATTTTTACATCAACCTCAGTTGAGAAATTCTTTTGCATGAATCCTTTTTATATTGTTCAACTATTGATAACATCTAGTGGAAAATTTAGAAGAGGATCAATGTCTTAGTATATTGTATCGTGGATTATGTCGTCTTAACTTTGGAACCTTGAATTGTCTGTCTATCTTGGAAAATATAAGAAAGTTGGATTACCGCTTGTTGAGTGACCTTAATGGATTATCGATATTCTAAGAGTTGATGTAACTTTTTTTTTCGTTTTCGTAAATGAGTATTGTTAAACTTTACCCCTATGATTAAATTTTGAGTTAAATCTTTCTAAGACCTAGTAATAGTGTGTTATAAGTAAAATAAAATGGGTTGTTTAATACTTATAGAAGTTAAACTAAAATTTATATTGCAAATGAATTAGTGTAGAGGTGACCAACTTGAGAGCATGTAATTCCATAAGTGATCAAAGATGAAACTATCCTTTGTTAAGTAACATTATATAACTTGATATCCCTAGCTACACTAATGAACACTATCCCTTTCATGGTGAAATTATTAAATGATCTTAAAGGAAATCTATGGTTAGTTCTGGAAGATAATAAGATTTGATAAGCAGGAGATAACACTTTAGAAACCACGCAATCTATCTCTCAGCCATTGGAAGGTAAATTGTTTTATTTTTATAAAACTCATTTAGTAAACCCTAAGTAAAATCTTTAATAATTCTGGTTAAGTTTTCAAGTTTCAATTATATCTTGGTAATAGCTAATGAGGCCTTGAAGATGATTTCAACTCAACCTTTTCCCCTAACCTTTTTCTAAGGTGCCTTGTCTTTCTTCTCTTAAGTATGTTGAAAGCGAACCCATGTTGTCATATGGGCATGAACAAGTTCTAGTAGCGTAAGTGTAAATAGATGGCCTTGTGGAATTAAATTACCCCTTTCTCCAAATAAACGAATTAAGAAAATAAATGTCATAATAGAGAAGATTTAAAGATAATTACTCAGTGTCAAAAGAATAAATTTATCTCGGTAAGATGAATTGTATGAATCAAATCTTGAGCCTCCTTGAAAACGTAAGCTAAGAATTGCAAGATGTATTTTTAAAATAAATAACCCTCAAGAATATCTCATTGTGGTTGGCCCCTAATCAGAAGCGTGTTCTCGTGGTTGACTGCTATGTTGTCTTGTCAAAAAAAAAGTGTATTATCCTTTTGGGTGTGAACGTTTCCGTGTTGACCTTGTGGTCATCCCCGTAACAAGTGGTTCCCAGAGTTGGTTGTAACTTTGTGACGACATGTTGTGTCGTGTTATGTGTGGAAGCAAGTCAAAAAAAAATTATCCTGTCTTTTACTGTGTTGTTCGTGTGTGAATTTTTGGGTCGTTACATTTTCTCTCCACATATAATATTTTTCCAATTGTTATTTGACTATTTTTTGATATTTTTAATTATTATTTTATTTTGTAGTGAAATATTTCTTTGAAATTAAAATTGGGTGTATACATAGAGGAATGACATTATTTATATTTTTAAATATTTGTATTTATATCATATAAGATAAATAGTAAACATTTCTTTATAATATATTATTCAATATACAAATATGATTTTTCTAGAAATATATTTGCATTTAACAATAAAATTATATATTTGTGTGTTTTAAATGTAAGACAATAACATAAAGAATTATTTAGATGAATGTGAAATTTGTTGTTAGTAGTAACTTTTCTACATTTTTTAAAAGACAATTTCACAATTAATTATTGTAGCAATCAAATTGTAGCTTCCACCTACAAGTTTGATGTGGTAAGGACAATTGTAGAAAAAAACATGTTGAAATTTCCACAAATATAACATTGATGAGAGATATGAAATTTTAAATTGTGGAATTTCTACAAAGATTAAATCTATAGAAAAACCACATTATTGTGAAAATTGTGGAATACTAACAAAAACAAAAATTGTAGAAATGTTACAAACATCACGAAATGTGGACAATGTACAATTTAAAAAATGGAGGTTAGCTATAAATTTTATGAATTGTGGACCATCTACATATAATGAATTGTAGAAAAATTCAATAATATATTAAAAAGTAGATTAGCTACATTTCCAATGCCACAATTTTAATTTTTGGAAAACTATATAACCACAAAAATATTGTTGAAAAATTGTGGTAAAAGATCTAGTATGTTGTAGTGTATATGCCTCCCAATGGGAATGGGTGCCCACCTAAAGCCTCAAATGCAAAACACAATTTCCCCTACCAACTCTTATGTCTCCCTCAAGTACCCCTTATATCTCCATACACTCTTATGCCTCCCTCAAAACTCTTATGGCTCCCTCATAATAAAAATAAAAAGAAATGCAAGCATTTCTTATACTAGGTGGGGCACCAAACCCAAAATCCCTCCTCAAGAAAGTGATATCTTATACCTCCCTACAAGAAAACTCCCGTAGTCTCCTCTCACTCCCAACTTTGGCATTCTACTCATACCCAACAAGCATTTCAAGGAGACAACAACATTCAACACAACATATACACACATACAATAAAACAAATAACATAATTTAAACTAAGGAGAAGCTCCTACCTCTCCATGGTAGAACTTGTTCCAAGTATGAAGTTCCAAGCTTTTCCAAAGATCAAGCAAACATCCACAAAGATCCAAAAATCTACAACTCGTCGAAATCCCCCACTCTCATAAATTTAAAGAGACTATAAATGATTATCCAACCCCAAAACATGCAACAAGAATTCAATAAATAGAGAAAAAGAGGAAGGGGTGATGTGGCTCCAAGTAGGATGCCACCTCATTTCCTCTCCACTCCACATCACTTGGTCAACCTCATATTCCAATGCACAATTAATAAGTGGCTGGAGGAATGACAACAACCTTACACACTCCATCTAAGCCCACTCTCCCAAGGGACAAAATTAAATATTGAAAGAAAGAGCAATTACAATTTAACCTTTTATGCCCCCAAAACACCTAAAAGAGCCTAAAATTTACCCCCCAACCCATAGGTAGGGTTGGCATGGGCATTTAAGAGGTGTGGGACAAGTTTGATTTGTCCTACAAGCTTCCAAATTTGGCCTCTAAGGCCAAATTCGAGTTTCCCATGAAGGGTAGAGTGTGCTACACTCAAAACTCACACACACCGCACTCAACACAAAATCCAAGAGTATATAATAATTCTAATAAATGAACTCCTATTAGTCACATCTTTAATTAGTTTAGGACAAATTCAAATTAGCTTAATTAAGACACTACAACCCATGACTAATAAAATGGGTAAACATAGATCCAAAATATAAATAATAAAACAAGTAATTTTCATTACTAAAAGGAAACACATCCTAACATATTAAAAGGGGAAATCAAAACAAAACAACACATGACCCCTAGGTCACAATTTTCTCCTAACCAATAATTCTAACACACACACAATTACACGTTGCCATGGTGACCCTAGTTGAATTCTTCTCGAATTTTGATGTGGTTGGTCTCCAATCCCCGATATTGTTGTGAATATAATATACCTGCAAAACAGATAATACCTCCTTCGGTCTCATGGTGCATTACAACATTCATGTCAAATATGCGATATAAATGAAATCAACTATATACGAATTAATATCATCTATGCAGATATACGATATTACTTACAATTTTCTAGCACATTTCTATTCCACATCTCATTCATGTCAACACGATCATCACATTAATCCAATTATCAAAATCTACTCAATATGACTAAATATATCACATGTCAGAATTACAGATAAATAACCATGTCAAAAGTATATCAATATCAACATCAAATGTCTCCAGTAGTCCATATGCATCATATAAGAATCAAATCAATAATAGTTCAATATCTTTGATATCTACTAGCATGCTAAATCAAGGAAGCTATAATATATCCATAAGTGCAGATGATAGAATCAAAACAATAATAAAAAAGGTGTCGAAGGGAAGTGGGCACTACATAAAATATATAAAAGTTATAAATTATTGATAATGTAGTGTTTTAATATGGAGTTTTTGATAATTAAACTAAAGGAGATTGGATTAAATCCAAACCTTCAACAAATAACATGGAATTTTAGTATTAATATAAGTTTCTTAAATATATTTTACAAGCGTAACTATGGTGAGTGATTATATAAAAAATTATTATTTTTAAAAATTGTGGATTTTCTATTACTAAAGATTGGATTTATAAGTTTTTTCCAAATTATTATTATTATACTTAAGGTGTGGAACATCTTAGATACATAAAAATAAATACTGAAATTGTCAAAGAGATACTACAGATATTCTACAATTCTCTTATATTGTAGAAATTTCATAAAATTATTGTTATAAAAAGATTTGTTTATTATAGTGAAATCTAAGGTTTTGCTCCCAACTAATCATCCTCGTATCTGCAAATTCAATGGTTTTGCTCCTGTGGAAAAACTAAACTAATGGATCTATGAGAGGAAAAATTTGTTTGTCAAGGGATGCATGCAGATCGTTTCCTGCACTAAAGGTCTATTTATGATAATTTTTATGTTACTGAGTACCGTTTTGAGATCTAGAAGAGACATATTTGGCTATGGGGTAATAGTTTTCAATTTATTAAACCCTGGTATGCGGATTTCAATCACCTTGCCAAGTCTATTAAAACTAGGGCTATTTGGGTGAGATTCGCTCATTTTCCATTTCAAAATTTGGAATACTCATAGCTTTGCTTTTTTATGGAATTCTTTGAGGGGTTTTCATCTTAGCGGACCCAAATAATCTGACTTTCTCCCATCCTTCTTATGGTAAAATTTAAATAAGTATTGATACCTCTGCTAATTTACCCACTATTATCAACTTGAAAGTGAAGGATAGAATAGGGGTCCAAAGCATTGACTACAAGGGTATATCCTTTCCTTATAATTGGTGTTATGAACTTGGCCATTTGTCTATGAATTGTAGTTTTGCTAAGAGTCCTAAAGTGGGATCATGGTGGAAAGTACCAATGCATGGGCATCTTTTTTTTTTGTTAATGCAGAACAATTAAGTGAACCTGAAAGATCTTAAGATGAAGATGTGAACACAAGGTTCGAAGATTCGGATCATATTTGGAGGAAAAGGGGATAGAGTCTCATGAAGGGTTATCTCTCTCTCTCTCAAGAGGATGTGGAAGATAACATACTTTCCCCAAATTTGAAATTTATTCCTCAAATTTTGTCCTGAAAATACGGACTCCATTATGGACAGAGAATGGCAAGCAGTGTGTAAAAAGAAAAAAGATTCAAGATCAGGAAATAGTACCTCTGAAAATGAACTTGCACTCCCATTCGGGGGTTAGTGTCGTTTGTATTGGTTTGACTTTGCAATGATGAGGATGGAAGGAATCAAGTTGTTTTTTTCGCTGATCTTGGTGTTTAGTTTGGGTTTAGATGTATGTGATTTGACTTTGCATATCTTACGATGGTTGTATCTGGTTTTTAGATTCCTTCAAAGTTAAAAATTTATCAATCAAAAATAATTATAGTGCAAAACAAATAGCAACAACCAAAATATTGAGTTAGAACATTATTAGCTATTTAGAAATATTTTTAAAAAATGATGTGAAACTTAAAAAAAAAAATGATATCGAAAACCGAATCACATATATTTTGAAGAATGTATTTTATTTTTCAAATAGAAATTTGAATCTTTGAATTCGCTCTAAAGCATAATATGAGAGCGTCAACTAGTAACAACATAATTTTAAAGGTACTTCACATCATCCAAGTGATCTGAGGTCTGTAATTCTGTTTCCGTGAGTGGGAAGTCATATAGCACTGCTTGGGAATTAGAATACTCTGATGAGAATAAATCTTCCTACGGATTAAAAAGCATGTCCAGCTCTAATTCTTCTATTGGGGAAGACCACCATGGCGGAAAAATTACATGAGAGGGGTATTCATTTAGACACGGTGAGGCAGGTGGGATCATTTGGCAGGGTTTCTCTTCCTCTGCAAAAGTTCCATTACAATTATTATCATCGTCAATAGCAGAATTGAAAACAGAAGGGCTGGAGTTAACAGTTTTACAATTCTCCATGGGATGAGCAGAAGAGGAAGAGGAAGAGAAACCTGTAAGACGCTGCACCAAAGCCATGAAGTCGCTGGGTTCCGTGTGTATTACCTCCGCAGATCGCAGGTAAATAATCACTGGATGCACGATACAGCTGGGAGATTCCTTGGAAACAGTCCGAGGTCTGGGCCTGGGAGCATTAAACGCGTTTTTATTACTACGTTTCATTTTCATGTTGTGCGTTGAATTTCACTAAATAATCCTCAAATTCCCTTGTGGACGAGAAAATGTCTCAGATATCAACTGCGTCACATCGGCACGCTAAACATTCATTTGACGGATTTCAATCGCCTAAAATCAAAATCCGAAGTGCCCTCAACTTAGTTAGGCACACCAGGTAATCTCACCTCATATAATATAAACCACTCACGGCAATATGAGCAGAAATAATAACTTAAACCTCGGATTTTGCAAATTTATATGGCCCTTTAAAAGGAATTTGACTTGCTCAGAAATAAAAGTATTTAGCCGAGTGAAAGGCATTGGAACATTCTGGATCTAGATCCTACTTCCTACATAGTTCAAATTCGTGTCTTGACTCAATTTGTGATGGTATAATAGAATTGACCAGCTTTTCAATGGGGACAGTAGGACCTAAACGACTTTTTAATCGTTATTATAATTTGTCGAATCACATGGCCACGGGTAAAGTTTCCAAATAAAGACAATGGAGAAGGTAAAATAGGCATATCCGCCAGTCCCATCATTGAGGTCATCAAGGAATATCCGATTTCAGTTGTTATTTTTAGTAGTGTATTGCATTCCATGCTCCATTATGATTGGATGCCTCGAAACCAATATCCTCAGGCGGCCTCCAATTCAATATCCTAGGTCAATTTTGGCACCTAAACTAGGATGTGTCATACTACCCTTGACCTAAAGTAGGATATTCATACTACCCTTCACGAATATTAGTGGGGGATTAGGGTTCTTGAACACGACTCAACTCTTCACGAGTCTATAGATTATTTGGGTTCTTGAACATGACATGACTTTTCATGAGTATGGATTATTTAGGTTCTTGAGTTTGACACGACTTTTCAACGAGTTTTTCGATTATTTGGGTTCTTGAACTTGACACAACTTTATACAAGTCTCTAGATTTTAATAATAAATAATATTTCTTTTAAAAATAGATTTTTTTTTAATAAGTAAATGGATAAAAAGGAATAAAGGTTTATAAAACATGATAGCAACAAAGAATGTTTACAAAAATCTAATTATATTAGTGAAATAAATAATTGTGGAAACCGGTAACATGTGTTTGAAATCAATATAATTATGTAATGAAAGAATATGTCAAGGGGTGAGACCCTTTCACATGTAATAAATAAGTAAAAGGACCCTCAATGAATGACATGACAATACATGATGAATGAAAATATGTGGGTATGATATATATCAATTAGATTTCGAAATTGATAAAGGATTTATCAAGGGACAACTTCAAGTTCCGTAGTGCCCACCCCTTTCTATATTCTCATTTTTAACTATTTGGACTCATTATATCCAGATTATATATTTTGACAAGGACATTACTCTTGTTATATTCTATTGTTTTGATGTGGAATTACTCCATAATATATTTATTTTCTAGTGCTATGATGCTAAATTTTGATTGATAGGTTATGGGGCACTCGGTGCTACTTTTCATTGATAGATTATTAAGTTGAGATTATGTAATGATTTGATTTGATCTCAGTCCCATATTGATTTTGGGTTCATACTACACTCATGCTCATTAATCTACTTACTATGTGCATGACTCATTATATTTTATATTACTTAGTAAGCATAGCTATTTATGGATGATTGATTTGATGAATATAATATTATCATATTTTGATTATTGTAGTACGTCGATATGATGTTCCCCTTGAGTGTGCATGTGATAGGTACTATGCGATCATTCAAGAATGTGACATTCAAGGAACACATTCCACTAAACACAAAAGGTCATAGAGGCCAAAAATTTCATCTTCTAATGATTAGGACACCTTCTTGTCATGTTGTTCATTATTCGTGTATTATATTTTGTTGGCCATGTGATTGTAAGCTTACCTCTTATCCTTGTGATATATGGTCATGTGTTATTGTTATATGTGTATATTTCTTTTTTATGTTACCTTTTTGTATCCCTAAGAATCTATTGTGGCTTGGGATGTTGTGTAAGGGTTAGGAGGGATTAGGTGAGGCTAATTGCTCCTCATAAATGTCAATAAGTAAATAAATCCTTAAAAAATGGATAAAAGTAAAGAATAGGAAGTGGCGGTGGAAGAGAGTTAAGAAGAAGTAGGTTGAATTTTAAAAGAGGTTGGTGGGGATGGAGGCCTGGTCCATGAAGTGGCGTGTGGCGGGAGTTGAGTAAAATGTGGGCTTCCAAAAGGTGTTTAAACCTAACACATTCCTTTCATAATAATACAAGTTATTTATTTCATATCTAGATGCGGTAACCACCTAAAACATGTAATGCCCGTTCATCGTCGCTCCTCGCTTCTCGCGACGACCATGCTTCAGGAGATGAATCTTTGTTATGTTCCTTTGAAATGTTTGTGTCTTCGCCTTTTCGAGCGTTCCTTTTGATCGCTAGTAACATGATTAATAATTTTATGTTTTTAATAAAAGTCATGCAAAAAAAAAAAAATAATGATAAAAATAATATTTTAAATTATTTTGTCGATTGGCGATTATTTATGATTAGTGTCATTTTCTTTTAGCAGTATAGTTATTAGTTCTTGCAAGCTTTTCAACCATAGTATTGATCTCTCTTGTGCCCGACCCCTCGATCAAATTATTTTGTTTTGTCACTATCGTGTTAGTTCCTAAACGATTATTCGAACCCCGTTTAGGTGTCATGATGTCTTAAAGCGTAATAAGAATAGATAATAAAGGAATCAGTAACAATTATACTTTAATTGTGTAAATAAATAATAATTTTTTTATGTGGAATAAATTAAGCCTTTTCAGGCCATGTTAATCTTTTCTTTGTCATCCACCGACTGCCTTTATGGCTTTTACTCCTTTGGTTGGCGTGGGGTTGAAGGTTTCTTTTTTTATTTGTTTCCTGGCAAGTGGGGGGTGCGTGGAGGAGTGTATGGCCTCCTGCCATATTTTAATTGCTTGACCAAATGAAAGAATGGGGCGGTTTTTCTAAGAGAATTGAAGGCGGGTGGGTGAGAGTCGGTTCAGATTGGCAGGGGGCGCTTCAGTGGCTGTCACCGTCTCACCAAATGCATTAAACAAAGACCAGCACGCCTCTAGCCTATGCCTGTACCTATCGTGGAGTGTAGAACTGAAATTCTCCTAGGACAGTGCCGTGAGGAGGTGTTCGGCGATTGACAGCAGCTACAGGGTAGAGAAGTAAACTTATCTCAGAAAATCAGTGGCCTCCAGAGAGAGTTATGTAAAGATCATCGCGCCACAGGGTGAACCCAAGGAGCCATGGGTGTCGATCCTGATGTTCTGGACGTTGCACGCGACCACACAGTCGTGTTCAGTTGTTGCCAAATCTTGCAGCTGTTGCAGAAGCTGTCTTGAGCGCTTCCAACGTGCAGGTTGTCCACTATGTTGTTATTGCTCGGCCCGACCGCATCCTCGACGGGTTCTTCCCCTTCAAGTTGTTCTCAAAATCGATGAAGTGGCTGTGAAAGTGTTGCAAGGGCAACGTGTTGGTAGTTAACCATTTTAGGTGTTCTCGATCCATTGCTCGGTTGACGCGACCACGGCCATGATCGGTCATTGCAAAATCTCGTATTGTAATAGGAGAACGAGATAAAGTTTTAGATTGGGCTGTCTTACCCTTTCTTTTTGGGAAGTCGCCTCTGTCCAGGTGGCGGATCTAGCATAGAAGAAGCTCGATCAAACCTTGAGGCAAGTTTTGCAATGAGGCTGAGATCGTGTTCACCACTCTTCCTAGTTCTGGCCATGGGTTTGATATGGTGGTTGTAGATGAAGCTACAAGATAGGGAGGTAGGCGTGTTACCCCCATGTTCATTGGGTGCTGTATGGTGTGTTCTTGTTCGGGATCCACAAAGAATCGCTGCATCATTAACTAGCTAGGCAAAGCATGCATGTGCGAGTAGAAGCCGGGTTGAGCGCTCCAACAAGGTGGTCCAACCTTGTTGTTATCTGTTCAGCATCATTTACACCCTCGAAATTGGGACTCTCCTTCAAGGAGACAGATCACACCCGTGGGCACAGGAGATCTATGCAATGTTGGAGAAAATGTCTTGGGAGATGAAGGTAGCGAGGATATTTTCTTTCGAGATCCAGATCTTCAGACTGAGAGTTATTCCAAAACCGATTCGTGACAGTGAGGGTGTTACCAACAGACCTGATGGAATTTATTTATGAGATTCTCTATTGCTTCCTTACTTGTTTTACGATGTAACTCATGGGAGAGAATCTCATAGGCGTGGATCTGTACTATATCAGCCCAAGGAAAGAACCCATGATGGTTTGCTTGATCAAGAGAAATGGTAACTCAGTTAGCAGTGGGACTACCTCTAGCCTGTAGGAGCCTGAAGGATGTGCAGAGAACTAAGGACAATTGTTCCATCTTACTACTTCATTTCAGGGAGATCACTTTGCTTAGAATTTTGCTAATGATAATGTTGTAAGGCATGGATCGGCTAGGACTCAAATCAAGGACCTCCATCAGCATTGCTGAGCACTCTACCTTTGAGACAACGGTCCTTCGCAGGTTTGGGGTTTGCTAGTTGATTGGTTTCCTGTAGGCAGGGTTCAACTTTGCAATCTTTTGAGGCCGATCTGTTTCATATCAGAATATTCATGAAGCACAATTTGCCTTGCAACTATATGAGCATCTTCTACGAGTCAATATGTTGGCAGGCATAAAGGGTGCTGTTGGAATTATCACACCTTACAAGCTACAGCTGCAATGTTTGCACCGAGATTTTGATGTTGTCCCCAAATCTGATGAAGGAAAAGGTTTATTGATCATCACGGTAGATGCCTACCCGAGCCAGGAGCATGGTGTAATCAGTATGTCTCGTGTCCGAGCTTCAAATCATGGGGTTGGTTTGTAGCTGTTTTTCACTGCGTGAATGTGGCGCTAGCACGAGCTCGCAGAGCACTTTGGGTTAAGGGCAAGCAGCGGCTTTGAGTCAAATCTTTTCATATGGAGATGGCGTTCTAAACCAGGCATGTTAAGACTAGCCCCTGAAATATTTTGCTTTCCTTTTTCAACTTCATGAAATAAATGATCTACTACCTGAAATGACGCTTTAAGATGGAATATTGTGTTTGATTCTATCGATTGTCCTTGATTGCATTGGTTTCTTTATTTTCCTGTTCCTTCTCCTGAATCGTTGTTCCTTTCATGATTGGTTTGCATAGGGGAAAATTGTTGTTATCTTTACTTTGTTGTAATTATATGGCTGAGAACAATGTTGTACTTGCTTTGTTTCTTTTGGATCAAATCATCTGAAATGGAAAGAGACATTCTTATGAAACATGGAAGCTTAAAAAAATAAAAAATGTGTTACCTTTCAAAATGCTTGGTTATGGCTACCCTAAGCGATATCAAATCAATAAAGGCTCATAAATACTTGGGTCCGATTACGCTCGATAGTAGATACTTCTTGCTTTTTGCTTCCTTAGGGGTTTCCTTCATTAGTACTTCGCCCCACTCGAATTCTTCTTTCCTCTTTGGCTTGTTCCCTTGCTTTGTCGACAAGATAGTTATCACCTTTCGATCTACTTGAATGTAGACTTACATTTGGATAAAAAACAAATGCATGTATATTTCTTTTGCGGTGTTTTATCATCATTGATAAGGAATATCAAAAATATGGAAATCACGGGTCCTTAGCTAGAGTGGCTCTTGTTTTTATTAGTTGTAACACTACTCCTTGATTACCTTTCTATTGAATGTAAATTGTTGCGTAAGTGAGAGTCCTGCTGGACTGAATTGATATTGTACAACATTTTACACATAGTGCTATATTGTCTTGGATAATAGTATGTATGCTATTTATGAAGATTACGAATTAAGTTTGTTTAGGCTTCCATTTAAAAGTTTGTCATGCTTGCCTACCTAGAGTGTAGCTGCTTGTGAGCTATTTTGTTTATTACTCGTTTTCCTAATAAGGCTTGCGGCTTGTAGTTTCTTCAATAATCTATTCTGGTATTAGACATTAGGAAGGAAAGAAGGAAATTTCATTATTGTCCTCAATGCCCAAAAGTAGATCAATGGGATTCAGGATACAACCTTTAGCAGTAGAAAGTTCTAGGTAGAGAGAATCCTAGTTGCAAACCAAAGAAATTAGAGAGAATCCTTGTTGTTAACGTTTTTTACTTTTAAAAGACCTTGTAAGGAAGAGGCGGTAGACCTCTTGTTTAGATTGTAATGATGGAATGTTTCCTTCGAGGTCACGTATCCCTTTTATTGCTATGAAACATCCTCCTGGAAGGACTGGGTAACTATGTTTTGTTTCGCGTCTTGATCGTAACTAGTATGTCTTTGACTCTCAAGTTTTTCTTTCCCTTTTAAGATGGATGGTTTGTATATTAGATTTAAGTCCCGTAATCCATACGGTTGCATGATCAAAATTCTCTATACTATTGACCTTTCGTTCCTATCCGATGAGTTCTTGGATTGTTTCTTTGTTTTGTGATATCTTTGCTTGCTTTGGAATGTTTGACTTCCTCATTGTTGGCTGGTGTAGATCCTTACCTCGTGTGAAAAGTAGATTATTGGTTTGTGCTTTGATCCTTTCATGAAGTAGAACATTCCTTTCATGTCAATTGTTAAATGTTAGCTTATTATTTCAATGTATAGACTTAACATGCTCGAGTTCTAGCGGGTGACTCTAGTTAATATTTGTGCAGATGGATTATGCGAGTAGACTAGAAGAAAAGAGTGTAAAAGTTTCATCTGTACCATTATGAAGTTCCTTGTAAAAATGTCCAATGTGTTGTAAATTGTGTAGCATTGCTTGTAAAGAGAGTTGATATGACCTCATGCCTGGGATTGTTTGGTAATGGTGAAATAAAGTGTCCTGTTCATGTGTAGTTAAGCTTGAAATTATCCTTGTGAGAAATGGCATTCAATCTTTACATTGATATGAGTATTGTAAAACTTTGATCTTGAGAATAAATTGTTAAGTTAAATCTTTCTAAGACTTAGCGACAATATTTTATAAGTACAGTAAAATGGGTCAGTTAACCCTTAAGAAGCTAAACATATGATAATTTTATATTCAACAAATAAATGTAGAGGTGATCTACTTGAAATCAAATAATTCCATGAGTGATCAAAATGAAACCATCCTTTGAGGAGTAAATTTTTATTTATTTTTATATATAAATTGATATCCCTAGCTACTAGTGAACTACCCCTTTTGGATGAACTCTTAAACAAGCTTAAGGGAAAACAATGGTCATTTTCTGGAAGATAATAAGATTTAGCAAGTAGGAGAAGACTTTAAGTGAACTACTCTTCAGTGTATAAGAAATTAACTCAGTTGGTGAGATGAATTTGTGCGAACCATATATTGATTCCTTCTGAAAACTTAAGTCATGAGCTAAAGGGTGTCTTACCAAAATAAATAAACCCTAACCATTTTTCCGTGGCTTGCCCTAGCTGTGAGTGTGTCATGTGGTTGGACTTCCATGTTGTCTCGTCAAAAGAAAAAAATAAATTGTCCTTGATAAGTGTGAACGTTTCCGTGCTGACCTTGTGGTCTTCCCCGTAACAAATGGTTCCAATTGTTGGTTGTAACCTTGTGACGACATGTGTCGTGTTGAGTCAAAGCAAGTCAAAAAAAAAAAAAAAAAGAGTTATCCTGTATTTCACTGTGTTGTTCTTGTGTTGGTATTTTTGGTGTGTTACAAAACACATGTCAACATTGTAAATTTAGAAAACAATTAGACAGTTTCAGCGAGTTAAATAAACGGAATGATGCGTCGAACTATGCTAGAAGTAGCTCCAACGAATAGGTGTCCTTTCATCAATATGATTAGGTGGTAATTGATCCTACATGTTGGGATAGATCTGCAACTCTAATATCTCCTCATTCTACTACGTAGTGCCCACATCCCTTTGACACCTTTTGATATCGATCATGACACTATCGACTATATTATGGACATTATTATAGTTTTGATTTAGCATGATGTTAGATATTTGATTGTGGATTATTGTTGACTTTGATTCTTTTATGATGCATGATGATTATTAGAGACATTTTATGTGTTGATGATGTTATATTGGTGGACATGGTTATATGATGGATTTTGTTTGAACTTGTGATATTTGGATATTGTGAGTAGCCCTAGAAATGGAAAATTATTGGATGATGATATAGTTGTTGATAAAACTATAATGATATTGTTAGATTGTTTTGATGTTGTTGTGATTCATATATCTAGATGATTTTGGAAATTTAATTATATTTATATTATTTTAGACGTTTTGATATGGCCACGAGGCCGAAGGAGGTATTTGTGTTTTGCAGGTTAAAATATCACAACAAACATCGGGGGATTGGAGACTAACCACATTGGAATTATAGATGAATTCAACAAGGTCACCATGACAACTAGTTTTGTTTGTGTGTGTGTTTGTTAGTGTTAGGGATTCCCATGGGGGATCACCTTTAAATGTGACCAAGGGATTTTATGTTTTTATTTTATTTGGTCCCTTTTGTTTAATTTTTGCATGTGTTTTATGTGGTGCACTTGCCCTTTCATTATTTATTTAATGTGGTGTTAATATTGTGAGTAATCATGTTGTTAAGTTAATTAATTAAAATATGTCATAAGAATGTAATTAATAGAGTTGTTGGCCATGTTTTAAAGTGTTGTAAGAATGTGTAAGTGATCTTGTAAGTGATGTGTAAGTTAACTTTTGAGTGTGAAACACTCCACCTTCTTGGAAATTTGAATTTGTCCTTGGAGGCTTGTGGGAAAAGTTAAACTTGTCTCATGCCTCTTAAATTTACATACCAACCTTGCCTATGGTTGGAGGGTTAAATTTAGACCTTTTTAATGCATTTTTACAAGTCAAGTTGAATGTTGTAATTGTACTTTTCTTACTTAATTTAATTTCACTCATTATAGGGTATGGGCTTGTTTGAGTGTGTAAGTAAATTTGTCATATTATTCACCCACCTATTGATTATGCATTGGGTAATGAACTTGAATTATGTGTTGGAAGTTGAGGATGTGTGAAGTGGCATCCTACATGGATCCACCTCATCCTCTTCTCTTCCCTCTTCTATAAAATTTGAATTGTTTGCCTTATTTTGGGTTGCTTCACTTTTGGAGACTTCTTTTTGGGTGAATTTTTCTTGTTGTTTTGGGAGCTCTTGCTTGGAGAAGTTTTGGAAGATTGTTGCATGCTTGTGCTTGGCTATTTTGGATTACTTGCATTGGGATAAAGCTTGTTGTTTTGGAACTTGGAACAACTCCATCATGGAGAGGTAAGAGCTTGGCTCTTGAAATGCTCTTCTTGTATATATGTAAATGTTCTTGTGTGAATGTTTTGGTATATATTGTGGGTTCTTTGGGTAGATGGCCTAGGAATGGTGTAGGAGAAGACTATGGGGTTATTTTGTGGGAGGCACAAGTGGTTTTAGGGAGGTATAAGGGTGGAGGGAGTTAGGATTTGGGTTCCACCTTACAAAGAAATAGCTTGCATTTATTTACTCATTATGGGGTGCCATAAGAGGTTGGGGAGACATAAGAAAATGTGAGGAATAAGGGGTACTTGGGGGAGGCATAAGGGCATGACAGGATTTTGAATAATATTCATATATATCTGTGTGTGTGTGTGGGGGTTGTTTTCAGGTGGTGATACTAATTTTTCCTTTTGGGAGGCATAAGAAGCATCCCCCATAGCTTTCTTGCTTCTTTAGATTGCATGATGAAGCCTGAGTTTTGTGTGATGTATTTCATGTGGTTGTAAAGCTGTTGTTTTGTTTTTGGTGTGTTTTTAATTTGAAATGTGCATGTTGAAAGATTGCATTGTGATGTGGAATCCTATTGTTGCCATGAGTTGAAACACATTTCTTATTGCATTGTGGTTGGGGCTCGGGGGCCAATGAAGAAGGATGGCTTCTCCTTTCATTGGATGTCTTGGTTGGGTGGAGAGCATTTCCTTTCCCCTGCCTTTGTTGTGATCAAAATCAGAGTATGATGGTTGGCATGTTGTTGTTCTAGAGAAAAGGAAAAGATAGTTGTGACAGTCCCTTGTGAGAGTTCTTTTTGTAAAGCCCTTGTTCCCACTTGAAGTGGATGATAATGTAATACATTTGGTGATGGAAAGATGCTTGTATTTGGTTATGAAAGTTGTAATTTGAAATGTGAAAGTGATGCACTCTATTCTCTATTTTTGAATGAAAGAAAAGAAATATTATATCTTTGTAAGTTGTATTTGATCATTGTAAATGAATAAGTTGTAAAAGAAATCATTCCAACTGAATATATATGTTGTTCTATCTTTACAAAAGATGTTACTATTGTTTAAAATCTATTTTGAAATGTATTTGAAATCTCTGTTTGAAAGGAAGAAATGCGTGTGAGGAAAATATAGAACTCTGTCTTTTGAAATGTGTAAAATTGGAAATCAGAATTACATTTTGGTTTAGAATAGTTTGATTTAAATCAACTAATGTGTTAGATTGGAATTGGAACATATTTTAAATACTTGGAAGAAGAAAGTGGCAAATAGAACCATTAAAATTTGATCCCTAGTTTTTGTAATTTCAAACTAGCATTATCGAGCAAAAAACAAATGCACAATTCAAACCAAAGCAACAATAAAATAACAAATTAAATGATTAAATTGAAGTAGTAGGCCTTAAACAAATTAAATTAGATAAAAACACTTAAAGGAAATATTTCAAAACTTAACCAAATCGGGTTCAACCATTTCTGATCATTTTTGCTATGAAAATGGTAAATTTTGAATTTGAAATTGATCAAATAGATATACCTAAAAAACTTATCCTAAATCCATATAAGAACATGTTGCCATGTCTAATTGAAATGCTGAGAGAGGAAAAATATCAAATTGAATAAATCTCACAAGTTAAAATTTACTAGTTCACACTTTAAAGTCTGCAGGCCGTTTTCTTGAAATTGACCCCATAAACTTTATCAAAATCAAACATTAATGATCTCTGTGCAAAGAGGACATCGAGAGATTTCTTGAAAGTCCTTGTTTGTCCAAAACCAAGCTCTCTATCAAAATTTATGGCCTTTTGAAGTTTTTCTTCCTTGGCGTCAAATTTTGAGAAGAATTTCCTTGGCAGGCCCGCAGCCTGAATTTTTCCATTAAACACTTAGGAAATTTTTTTGGAAAATTTTTTCCCACCACCCCACCGGTCCACATTGCCAATCAGAGGCTTCCATGTGGAACCACGAGGTGTTGGTGGAGGGGTTGACCCCTTTTTAAACTTAGTGCTCCCATAAAATTTTGGGAAAAATTTCCAAATTTTCCCACCGACCCACAACCAATCAGGTGATGCCAAGTGGCATCACAAGGCATCAGTGGTGGAGCAGGTCCCTTTTTCCTTTTTGTGCTTCAGAAAATTTTGTGAAAAATTTCAATGTTTCCCCATCGTCCTACTAGCCCGCAGCCAATCCAGAGCTGCCACGTGGCATCGTGAGGTGTTAGCAGAGGCACGGGTCCTTGTTATCCTCTTAGCCCTTCGGGGCATTAAGAGAATTTTCTCCCTACCACCCCACTTTCCCTGCATTGTCTTAGGTGATGTGATGGAGACAGGTAAGAAGATGCATAAAATAAAACCTAAACTACAAAGGTGATGCACCGAGGAATGAAGAACACCTGTCTTGCCAATAAACACAACCATAAAAAAAAAAAATGCAATGCAAGATCATGCACAGATAACTAGATTCACAGTGAAAGATCAGGAGGATGCAAATGAACACAGAGAGGGTTGAGAATCATCCACAGACATGCATTAATTTTCTCCAAAGATTGATACAACACACTGCAAAATGCCAAGAGGCAAGGTTGCATTACAGTTTCAAATGGGAGGTTTTAACTCCACAAGTTCACCTGCCAAAGAGAAGAAGGGAGGGGCAAAACAAGAATGTCCAACCTTTAGAAAGAAGCCCCTCCTTACAATTTATAGGAAGAATGAGAGAGAAAAGAGAGAGGAATTCCAAAACTACCCCAACCACCTCCAAGTAATGCATTTAACTCATCTCATTATGATGGTAGGTGAGAACCCCAGCGAACCCAAAAGTGGCGAACTGTATTTTGCATTTTTAAGAATTTTTCTCACCCAATTAAAGATATCTAGTCGTAGTTGGATAGAGGACCTCGTAAGCTTTCCAAAAAGTCCAACCTTGCATGAATCCGAGCTCCCAGTCAAAAGTTATGGCCATCTGAATATCTCGCGCTGTGTGGTCCGCTTCTCGCCGCTCAAAATGTCGCCTCGAAGGTGCGCCATAGGCGCATCCGTGTGTGTGTCGACATCCTCTTACATGTGCCAAGGCACAATTTTTCCCTATTGACACTCTATGTCATGTGCCATTTCCGTGCGCCAAGGGCGCATCCTTTACCCCGCCGACATCCATTCGTCATGCGCCACTTTCCCGCGCCAAGGGCGCATACATTTTAGTGTCAACACTCATTGTCATGCACCATTTCATGCGCCAAGGGTGCATCCTTTACCCTATCGACATTCATTTCATGCGCCATTTCTGTGTGCCAAGGGCGCATCCTTTACCCTGTCGACACTCATTGTCATGCGCCATTTCCGTGCGCCAAGGGCGCATCCTTTACCCCTGTCGACATCCATTGTCGTGCGCCACTTTGCCCGTGCCAAGGGCGCATACATTTTAGTGTCAACACTCATTTTCATGCGCACCATTTCATGTGCCAAGGGCGCATCCTTTCGTGCCGACATCCATTTTCGTGCGCCACTTTCTCGCGCTGGCGCATACATTTTAGTGTCACACTCATCATTGTCATGCGCGTGCGCCAACGGCGCATCTTTTAGTGTCCGACCTATCACATGCGCCATTTCATGTGCCAAGGCGATAAATGTCAGGGATTTGAGCTTCTTTGATTTCTATAATCTTCTGCTTGTCTATATCTACCTGGGGGAAGATATATACAACAATTTGGTGACTCAATGGGATTACCTGCCTGCTAGGTAGAAGATCAGTGGCCTTTTAGCAATCCATTGGGCATGGAGTCATAAGCAATAACCTGAAACCAACCTGATATCTGATCCCGATCCTGATATCGCAACCCCTTCTTCGAGAGCACGCTGAACTGTAGAAATCCAACCTAGGAGCAACAAAACCTGTGCCAAAGCACTTAGGGAAACAAAACCTAACTACAACAAGACAATGTGCATACGCACTTAGAGGAATTGAAATCTAGGCTAATATTTACAAGGGTAAACCTTTTCCTTTTAGTAGCAATGTTTAAGATGGATTCCGTTAACCGGAATCGGGAATTCTTCTCCATCCAATGTAGACAATTGGAAGGCATTACTACTTTTACATCCCGTGACCATGTAGGGGCCACTCCAAATGGCATCAAACTTGGAATGCCTTCCTGGTTTTGCCCGATCTGCATCCCATTTCAGAACTAAGTCCCCTTCCTTGAAGGTCCTTGCTCTTGCTTTCTTATCAAACCATCTTTTTACTAAGGCCTGATCTTTCTCAATTGTTTGAACTGCATGTTCTCTAATTTCTTCCAATTCCATCAACTCGCATACCTAGCCTCCATGGTTCGAACTCACCAACTCCAACCGCTTCATGAACTCCAATGTAGCAGCTTCTAATGATATAGGCACACGCTCTTTTCCATAGACCAACTTGTAAGGGGAATTACCTGTAGACCTCTTTGGTGTTATTCTGTCAGCCCATAATGCTGATTTTAGCTTGGTATGCCATGTTCTTTGATTTTCATCCAGAGTCCTCCTGATGATTCTTAGCAAATTTTTGTTCGTGGTCTCGTCTCGCGTCCATTACCCCCGCGGGTAATAATTTGAAGAGGTGCTCAAATAGATTCCATTCTTGACAGCCCATTCTGTAATCTTGGAACCTATAAATGCCAATGCATTGTCTGATATGATAGTGGCCGGCACACCGAACCTGGTCACTATTCCTTCATAAAAGTCTAGTATGTTAGACTCATTTGCTTCTTTGAGCCCTACCGCTTGGTCCACTTGGTGAAATAGTCCGTTGCCGTGAGAATCCACTTGTGGCCTTGGCTTGAGTTTGGATTGATGACCCCGATGAAGTCCAATCCCCATTGCATAAATGGTTGGTCAACCAAAATTGGGTGCAATGGAAGTGCTGCTAGTCTTTCTTTTCCTGTGAAGAGTGCACATTTCTTGCACTTTCTTATCCATGTATAGCAGTCACTGAAGACTATCGGCCAATAATACCCTGCCTTCATTATCTTGAGAGTTGTTACTCGTGGGGTGAAATGTCCTCCAGAATCTCTATCGTGAAAATCTCGTAACACCCTTTTAATTTGATTTGTCCCAATGCACCTCAATAGAACTCCATTGATGTCTTTCTTAAACAAAACACCATCAACAAGCACATATGGAATGGCTTGTAATCTGAAGTATCTCCTCTTTGCTTTGCTCATTTCTGGGGGGCATAGGCCTGTCTGTAGGAAGTGTATCACATTCTGAGTCCAACACGGAGTGGGCACATCATCATTTTCCTGTTCTTGACCATCCTGTAGTACCAAGACAACCTCTTTTTCATTACCTGCTTCAACTTGTTGACTCAAGGCTAGCTGCTCACATAGTCCCTTCCCACGTACTAGTTTGGTGACCTTGATCTCGATGTCATATTCCATGACACGAGTTATCCATCCTGCACGTTTCTCATTCAGATCCTTGTTTAGAAGGAAGTCCCTGACTCCCGCATGAGAGACCAATAATTGGATCTTGTTGTTTGAGACTAGGTGCTTGAATTTCTTTAAGCTCCTGATCACTGCAAGGACATGCTTTTCAATGAAAGAGTACCTAGTTTCGTATTCCTCCAAGCCTTGACTGAAGAAAGCAACTGGTTGTTCTAATCCTCCTTTGTTTTGTTGTACCAGGATTGCAGAAATCGTGTCCCCACCACCAAAGGCATATAGCACGAAGTCCTTGGAGAAGTCTGGATTGACGAGAGTCGGAGCTTGAGATATAGCCTCTTTTATTGCCTCAAAACTTGCCTTGCCTTCAGATGTCCACTTAAATGCCATACTCTTCTTTAACATCAGCGTTATTGGCTTCACAAGAGCAAAATTTGGAACAAATCTATGGACAAAATTGATCCTTCCCAAGAAGCTTTGAAGAGCCTTCTTGTGACTTGGCAATGGCAATGCTCGAATTGCTTCAACTCTTTCTCGGGTCAATCGTCAACCCTTCCTTTCAAAACAATATGGCCTAGAAGTTTTCCTCGTGAGCCAAAATATGCATTTTTTGGGATTCAATGATACCCCAAATCTTCTACACACTCTCAAATACTTGCCTCAAATGACAGAGGTGATCCGCCGCATTTTTTGAGAATAATACAAGTGATGTGTCAAGATATATTAGAACTATTTTATTGATCAACCCCTTAAATGCCATATCCATTGCCCTTCGAAGGTGGCTCCAAGCATTTGATAGCCCAAATGGCATTTTCTTTGTAGGCATAGGTCCCCCATTCGTGGTGAAAGCCATCTTGAATTGGTCATCTTCTTTCACCATCACCGATTGTACTCGAGTAGCCATCTAGAGAGAGAATCTCTCTCGAACCGGATACTACTTGCAATATTTGTTCCATTGAAGGAAGTGGGTAATGGTCTTTGAGAGATGCCCTGTTTAGGTCTCAGAAATCCACACACAACCTGATTTCTCCACTCTTCTTCCTGACCGGAACCAAGTTTGCAACCCAGCTTGAGTGCTTGATCGGGAATATAATGCTTGCCTCTATTAGCTTATTTAGCTCTTTCTTCATTAGAGGTTCAATGTGAGGGTTGACTGGTCTCTGCTTCTGCCTGATGGGCTTAGCATCTGGATCCAATTCTATGGTATGTTGTGCCAAATTTGGATCGAATCCTCTTAAGTCTTCATAGCTCCAAGCGAAGACATCTGGAAATTCTTGGCAAAGTTGTATGAAATCTGATTTCTCCTGCTCAGTGGCCACTTTACCAATTTGAAGAGTTTTGCCTTCCCAACCGGAATTGGCCTCAATCTCTCTCTTGACTCGTATGTTAGCCTTTTCCTTACGGAATCGGTCGTTAGGGTCAAGATAGACTCCAATGTTACTAAACCCTTAGGAAGCTTGTTTGTCCGCAGCCGCACTACTTGATCCCCATACCGCGCTCTAATCTGTCCCGATTCCTAGCCGAGAATTCAGCCTCTTCTTGTAAGAAATCGACGATCGTTGATCATTCTCAAACACCGCCACCTTGTGTTATTATCTCTGAATCGCCGCCTCACAATCACATGGATATGTGGCTGTGTTTTTCCCCTTTCGATGTTGTCAACCACATCAAACGTTGCTCCAACCGCTGCGAGCCTATCTCGCGACTTCATTTTTCTTCCCGGGTATGGACACAATGTCAAAGCTTCAAATCCTCAATGAGGTCCCATACCCTATTCTCAGTAGCTCTTCAACAAGTCATTCTTTTCAGAAGATGTTGTCCCCTAACTTGGTTGATGATTAGCTCGCTATCTCCAAACACCGCAAGTTCTTTATGCCCCTTTTCCCGCCCAATGAATTCCATGAATCAATGCTTCGTATTCACCGTGTTGTTTGAACAGAAAACGGAAACGAAAAGCTGAAAAATATTTGATGTCTTGTGGTGAAATCAACATCGCACCACCTCCAAGACCTTGTCGCTTCTCGAACCATCAAAAATAATTTCCAAACTTTGTTTTCATCCTTTTGTTCAGCCGAATGATGTCGGGAATGGGTGAATTTTCTTCGTGTATACAATACACGCCCAATTCGATTCTTCAATTTCTCAGATGGGTCAAATTCATGACTCTTGTTTGCCCATTCATCCAAAGTTAAATCAGAATTCCTCGACCTTAGTACTATTTCTAGATCACTTGAACACTCCTCCCGATCAAAAGCCGAGCAATTTGCATTGATAGGATTTGGTACATGAGGCTCAATATGGAAATTGGCAATTGGTTCGACCGATTGTTGCTTTTGGCTCCATACCTTGTCCTAAAATCATGTGTGACCAATCTGCAGATAAATATCCACCGATTTTTGCAGTGAAGTCTCTGATAGACACAACGCAAAGAGTGGCGGAAGGTCAATCATGCATACACATCTTGTAGAACTGTAACATTAGGACAGAATGTAGTGTTAGGCTTAACCCTTGATGACCCCAACAGCTCCTACCGCTGCTCCATCTAGTTGCACTACTCCTTTCAAAGATCGGCTCATATTTCAAACCCAGTTGATCCGCTATTTGCTTTGGCATCACTGAACTACTTGCTCCCGAATCTATCATGCAGTTGTGTACCAAGTGGTTTTTCAACAACAATCAATGAAACATAGAATGGTGGAGGCTTCAAATTTTTCTTTCGTCTGCACCCCCCCATCATGTTGCACTGCATTAGTGAGAACTTTCTCATGTCCCCGGTTTGATACATTTGTGGCAGACCAATTAGCCATTGCAGCTTGCAATAAATCTCGTTGCCCTGGGATCGCAAGTGATTCCCACATGGAAATGTTCACATGTGTCTTCTTCATTTGATCGATGATGTTGAAAGGGGATGAATTGTCCTTTTGTTGTCCCTTACTGGCGCAACCTTTTCTCGGAGCTTCGAACAGTGCATGTGTTGCTGCTACAACAATAGGTACCTTAGGTTGATTTTGCACATTTGGAGCTGTTTGGTCTATCGACCCTTGTTGTGTAGGAGGACTCGAGAAACAATCGGATTACACGGTTGTCCCTCTCCTATATTTTTCTTTGACCGTGTGTTGGCAGCCACGCCTTGAAAAGGCCGTTGGTTAACTCCACGTAAGTCTTCCATTTGCCAATCGCCAATGTGGTTTTCGCTGAGGTCCTTCTTGTTGCATTTCTTGCTGTTGATTCTCCTCCTGGCTTGGTTCTTGAGGAACACCAATGGTTTGCACCATCAAGGCCTGATTTAGTGCACCATTGAAACATGCTGACTGATTGTGAGGTAGATTGCAAGGGTAACACCAGTCGTACTCTTGTGCCATGTTATTTTGTGTCGGGACCAAGGCTCTTGAGGACGTCGTTGCATTTGGATCATACGATCGAAATGGCCTGGCAGCTTGAGGTTGTCCTTGGTTTTGGTTTTGATTTGCAGCCTGAGGTGGTGGTCTATTTTGTTGGTATGGGGGCCTAGCTTGGCATCGTGCTTGAGGCCGATACGGTCTAAAGCACTTTGAGCTTGTTGTCTTTTGATAGTCACTAGCTCATTTCCAAGGTTCTCGCAGCTTGTTTCATGACCTCCCGCAATTCCTTTCAAGTATTCAAGAAGTCGACGCCTCATTATTGCTTTGATTTCTAGGAGTTGGAATGGGATTCAACTCGTGCTTGATGGTCAGTAGGATTTCCCATATATCGGATAGAGAGGCATTGGTGGCTTGGTGCAAGCTTTCACACTGGATCAAACAGTTCTCTGCTCTGATAGCTGTGTCGTAGGCCCCTGGCAGCGTTGTTCCTCCCATTGATTGGATCATCATGGCTATGTCTGAATTTATAGCCTTTAAGAAATAAAGGAATGCTCCTTCGGTGGTTGGTCTCACAGCTATTGGAATCCTGTCCCATGTCCGTTGGAATCTGAAGTTGAAATCTATCATTTGTTCATTAGGAGCCCTTTTGATTGTTGTCAGCTGTTCCAATAAAGATAAATTGTCCGCCCTCTCCCCGAATTGGTTGCAAAGAGCTGAACAAAGTTGGTTCCAATTCGTAATAGACCCTGCTGCTAGGCTCCTAAACCATCAGAAGGCCTTACCTTTGAAAGATGAAGCCAACAACTTGATCGCAACATCCATTTCATTTATTTCGTGGATGCACATGCATTAGCAATATCCGGATGTGATCAATAGGAGTAGTATGATTTTCTCCCGTAAAATAGGGTATATTCTTTAGTGCTGCCGCAACTCGGAATTTGATTCTGAGCATTTAGGGCAAGTGGACTACTACCCGTGAAATTGACAAAGGGATTCGGTGGTAGATGTGCCATTATGATTGGCCTAAGAACCCTGGTCGATGCGAGAAAAGGCCTACCATGTGGAGGTGTAGACAAAGTCCTGTTAGGTGGAGATGGTGATCTTTGTGGTCTTCTTCCTCTCCTTCCTCCTCCTGGTGATAGTTGCAAGGGAAAATAGCCCCTCTTCTCGAGTATTAGACCTGGTTCGAATTCTTCTCATGTGCCTGGGCAACTTGTGCTGCTACACCGCTGAATTCTATCCCTTCGGAGTCGCCAGATGTGTTAGAAAAATGAGCCTCAAAAGGCTAGATTCTGCCAAGTTACACACCAAACCTGACAATATTTAAAAAAAAATAGAATTTTAAAAGACCTGTATTTTTGAGATTTTAGAGTTTGGAATTTGATTTGGAATGACAGTCCCGAAAATCCAAAAATGCCGACTTTCAAAACCAAAATCCAAAATCGAAAAAAACCATGAAATTTTGAAAGTCAAAATCTCAAAAATCTAAGAATACCCTTTTGAAGATTATCCCCGATCTATCAACTGGTGAAATTTTGACTTGTTTCGAGCAAGTTAAGTCCTTGAAAATTGATTTCAAAGTTCAGCCTGGAAGGTGAAAAATGAAATTGTAAAACCTGCAATTTTTAAGTCCGAATTTCTTGAAAGTTCCTTCAAATCTGTGGAATGACCTCTTGGTCCCACCGGGCATGCCAAAACTATTGATGGTGAATCGCAGCACCCCTGAATGTCTGCAACACGATGGGTTGAGACTCTCAAGCATGACAGATAACATGGAGCTTTTCCCAAGTGTGGGACTCGCGAAATGGAAAAGCTCTCCTGATGAAGGCCGGTTCCTATTCTCTCTGTTCGATGCACACGTAAAATGCAGAGGGTTTACTAAAAACCTAATCTAACTTGCCAAGGAGACAGGGTAAGAAGATGCATAAAATAAAACCTAAACTACAAAGGTGATGCACCGAGGAATGAAGAACACCTGTCTTGCCAATAAACACAAACCATAAAAATGCAATGCAAGATCATGCACAGATAGCCAGATTCACAGTGAAAGATTAGGAGGATGCAAATGAACACAGAGAGGGTTGAGAATCATCCACATACATGCATTAATTTGCTCCAAAGATTGATACAACACACTGCAAAATGCCAAGAGGCAAGGTTGCATTACAGTTTCAAATGGGAGGTTTTAACTCCACAAGTTCACCTGCCAAAGAGAAGAAGGGAGGGGCAAAACAAGAATGTCCAACCTTTAGAAAGAAGCCCCTCCTTACAATTTATAGGAAGAATGAGAGAGAAAAGAGAGAGGAAATTCCAAAACTACCCCAACCACCTCCAGACTGCATTTAATTCATCTCATTATGATGGTAGGTGAGAACCCCAAGTGAACCCAAAAGTGGCGAACTGTATTTTGCATTTTTAAGAATTTTTCTCACCCAATTAAAGATATCTAGTCGTAGTTGGACAGAGGACCTCGTAAGCTTTCCGAAAAGTCCAACCTTGCATGAATCCGAGCTCCCTATCAAAAGTTATGGCCATCTGAATATCTCGCGCTGTGGTCTCGCTTCTGCCAAGCTCAAAATGTTGCGCCTCCTAAAGGTGTGCCATAGGTGCATCCATGTGTGTGTCGACATCCTCTTACATGTGCCAAGGCACAACTTTTCCCTATTGACACTCGTGTCATGTCATGCAAGGGCGCCATTTCCGTGTGCCAAGGGCGCATCCTTTACCCCCCGCCGACACTCCATTGTCATGCGCCATTTCAGGCGCCAAGGGCATCATTTTAGTGTCAACACTCATTGTCATGCGCCGCCAAGGGCACATCCTTTACCCTATCGACATCCATTTCTATGTGCCACTTTCCTGCGCCAAGGGCGCATACATTTTAGTGTCGACACTCATTTCATGCATGCCATTTCGTGCGCCAAGGGCGCATCCTTTTTCCGCTCATCGACATCCATTTCTATCGCGCCACTTTCCGTGCCTTGGTGCATACATTTTAGTGTCAACACTCATTGTCATGCGCCATTTCCGTGCGCCAAGGGCGCATCCTTTACCCCTGCCGACATCCATTTCGTGCGCCATATCTTTAGAACAGGCCCGCAGCCCTCGCGCATACATTTTAGTGTCAACGGTTGTTTCTTGGGTCTCAAGTGGATTGTTTTTAGTGGATGTCACAATTACATACAAATTGATTATCTGTATATGTATTTGTTTGAATGGGTTGTAATGTCTCGGAGGAAAGGAATGTTCTTTTTCTGTTGTTGTTTTGTTGTTCTGTGGAGAAAAAGAAGATTGAGGTTAGGAGGTGCTTGGTAGGCATAATTTCCTACTATATTGATTTTTCTTCTTCTATTTTTGAGCACGGAGTGTTACGTCTACCATTTAATGTTCCATGTGCTTTATATTTTACATGGGGTAGTTGTTGTATTGATTTAGACATTGAAAGTGCCCTTCTGGTATCCTACGTGTGTCTCTCGGAAGATTTGTCTCTTTCACTCTTTGTCTACATGGAGACCTCTATTTTTCCATATTTAGCTCATAAGATTCAAAATGGATGCAAAAATGATGTGGATCCATAAGATTCAACTATGATATTATTCTATGTTATTAGGTGGCTATCAATCCCTACCGAATGACCAAGAAAATGGTAGAGGAGATAATAAGACTCAATGAAGAAGCTCAAACATGGAAGTAACAATATTGACGTATTTTAATGTCATTGGCTCCGATCCTAAAGGAAGGCTTGGTGAAGCACCATGACCTGAGTTGTGTAATAATTCTCGAAGTTCTAGGGCATGCTTTGATGTAGCTATGGGAATCATCCTTGGTTTACAAATCAAAGGAATATATTACGAAACACGAGATGGAATGTGTATCAAGGATTATATTCATGTAAATTATTTAGTTGATTCCCATGTCAAGGCTCGAATAAGAATCAATCAAGGAAAGTTAGTATTTAAAATGTGGGAACTACAAAAGGTAGTTTACATTAGAGAGTTTGTTGAATCTTACAAAAAAAATAATAGGTGTCAATATAACTATAGTCTTCTTGGAGAGAGTATCCTTGGTCCATTAAGATATTATTTTAACACTACATCAAACACTTTGACTCTTTTAGAGGCAATGGTTTGGTTTGATAATGTGAATAAGATTATTTATTCCAGCACCTATGCAACATACATAGAACCTAAGACAATGCCAATAACTAAGGATTAATCTCAAAGATACATATTAATTTCTAAAGCCTCTTCCCATAATGAAATATGAAAACTGGTTCATGTGGCAGGTAGTCACTCTAAGGTTTTCGTCGAGCCATTGATCGGGAGGGCAAGAACATCTAGACCAACTCGTCTGCTTCAAGGCATGGTCTCCTTACCTTTATCTATGATATTTTTTGTATAATTTAGTTATTAACTTGCAATAAAATAAAAAATATTAAAATATTAGATACTCGAACAATTAGATATTTTAACCATACGACTAGTGCAATCAATAAAACAACACCTCCTAATTTATGCTATCGACTTATAATTTGAACCTCAATCGTGTAGTGACCATAACCTTATGGATTTCTAAACCCAGGGTGTCAAAAATTGAGTTTCTTCTCCTTTGGTATTAGCGAGACGTAGATTATTTAACTAAAACAACCATTTCTTTGTACCTTGCAAAGTTAGAAAAACTATATTTCTAAATATGTGCAAAACAACATAGTGTGCCCCATTAAATATATGTCAAGCATTATATGTGTTCCTTGTTATGAAGAGAGTCGTATCAAGTTGTAGATTGACCCCAATTGACCATTTACACTCTCTTCGCTACTCCTCTAGGAGCCATGTTACTCCGTTTTACACTTTTAGGAAGTTGTTAAAACTGAAAAGTTGGCTTTCGTTTTGACCCACCGTTTGAACCCTGAGCAATGAAATGCTTATCCGCCTTCGCAAACCTCTAGTATTTTTACTATAAAATTTCTTGTAACCTTCAGTTTGGGGAAAAACACTCTTCTAGATAGTTTGGCAAAGGCATTTTGTAGGCCTCAAGTCATTGTTTGACTAGGTCAAACTAGATCAACTACGACCAGGTGGCTCTAGAAAACCCATCGTCATTTGTCACCCCTTTGCCGCTTCTTAGTTCTCGTTAACTCCGATGAATTCTCCATATGTAGAAGGGCATATAGGAATTTTCCCGTGGGGAGTCCATCCATTGAGAGTTAGTTTTTGGATGAGGTTTCTTAGCCCTCGAGCTAAAATTTGTTGTTATTGCAACTAGCCCAATTATGACTGATGGTTAGGGAAAACTAGCCACCAATTATCATTTTGATTTAGATTTACATATTGTGAAAAGTTGGGATACATATATATATATATATATATATATATATATATATCTGTGTGTGTGTGTGTGTGTATACACACATACATATACATATATATATATATATATATATATATATATATATTCACATGTATCTATACATACATATATATACATATATATATATATACAGATACATATATATATATATATACATATCTATATGTATATCTATCTATATATATATATATATATATATATATATACATATATATACATATACATATATATGTATGTATGTATATATGCATATGTGTGTGTGTGTGTGTGATACATACATACACACACACACACATATATGTATGTATGTATGTATGTATGTATGTATATGTATATGTATATATGTTTCTATATATATATATATGTATATATATATATATGTATGTATGTTTCTATCTATGTATGTATGTAAAATAAAATTGAATTTAACATTTTATAGTGCATTTTCAGTGTCCAATAGTTGATTAAATAATTTGTGTGTTGTGTTCTTTATTACCTTGAAAATGTAATAAAGAATCTAAACAAAAGAGTCAATCCTAACAAAACTTCGTGCATAACTAACCTTCTCTCTGTTATTCTTTTAGCATAAAGAGTGAGACATAGAATGAACTTAAATATTTACTCTCGATGGCACCTTCAAGCTAATTTTAAAAAAACCCCAATTTTGAGTTTATCATCATAGTTTGCATGCTTAGCGAATACACCATGAACCTGATGATTAGGAACAATGTGGTTAAAATTTATGTTACGTATTTGGCTTGTTTCTAGAATTGGTAATCGTTGGTGTAGTAAGGAGAATGTGTTCTATTAAGGGAGTACTCTATGGGAAACCAACATTAAAAAAAGTGTAAAATCCTCTTGAATGGACACACATGTTGAGTGATGAAGATCACCAAGTAACCTTGGACGCCACCTTTAAGAGTTGGGATCATAAATGAGGTCGATACCCAATCTCAATTATCGTTTTGGTTTTATGGTGCAATACCAAGAGTTAATTATGAAATTTAAAAACTTTTAGTTTATGATTAGTTTGTGAAAATGTAACCATAAAATTATTTTCTTGGATAAAGGTGAAATTTAGGTCATTCTTATAACATTTTAAAACCGTTTTGTGGTAATAAAAGGGGGCCGTGTTGTGTAAAATGTAATGTGAACCTTAACCCCTTTAAACAATGAACTACTCCATCTTGCTCTCCCACTAGTCCTTTTAGGTAATAGACAATCAATGTGAAACTAGGTGATCAAGTTCGTAGAGACTGATCCCCAAGATATGGACTAGTAGTCGATAAGGATACAAATTCCCCTTTTAAAAAATAATGCTACACAATTCATTACAAAAAGCATATGAACCTAGTTAGGAAAACCCTCTTAAGTTAGATGTAAAATGATACTCAATAAACCAAATTTAGAAACAAAAATAAGGGAGTGTGTTTCTATGTGAAGAGCCTTTGAAACTTGGCCTTGGGAAGTGTAATTGTGACATGTTATTCCATCAGAAAAAGTAAAACATGATCTTCCTTATAATGTGATTAAACCCTCTTGTTGTGGATAAAGAAACTATTTTGTATATAATCCTTAGTGGGTAATAAATCAACTATCAAGTTATAAATTAGTGAAAGAAACACAACCATAAATCCTTAAACAAAAAGAAAATTAACTTCACATCCTTTGGACTTACACTTGTTTCCATTGTGTAATAGAGGTATGATATAAGATCAAGATGCATTCCCTTAGGAGTGAAACCTATGGATAAGACCTAGTAGCCTTGTGTGTAAATAAATACCCTATTAAAAATGAGAAAATCAAACAAGTAATTGAAATAATGTATATGATCCTTATTTAACGAGTTTCACCGTAAGTTAAATGTTGAACAATATAAAGGAAATCTTGAAAAAAGGAAAAAGAATGTATGATTCTCACATTGTGAGTCTTTCTAGAACTTAAATTAAATATTGAAGCATGGTTGTAAAAAATGTGTCATCCTAAAAATATCATGCTGTGGGAAGACCCTATCTATAAGTTTATACTATAGTTGAATTGTATTGTTGTGTCTTGTCATTTGAAAAAAAATTCACCTTGATGTGCACTAGGTCTTTTTATGTTATCTATGTGGGTTAATGTTTGTGCAAACATATCATGTGTTGTGTGTAGTCCTAAGTGATCTCTTGTAATGTCATGTGTACTGCAATGTAAGTCAAAATAAAATTATTCTCGTATTTTTAGTGTTGTATTTGTATGTGTAAATTATGGGTGTTACATTTGGTATTAGAGCGAAGGTTCATGCTCTTGAACCTCTGGGATGGATTGGAGTTGTGATGATTCTACATGGTGGTGGTGGAGATGGGAAGAGTAATGTGATATATGTTGTTATGTGACTAACATTGTAATTTTGATATTATGAATGCACATGTTGTGCATGTCACTTAGTGCATATTTTTTTTCATGTTGATGTGCTTGTGATGAGAGTATTCACTCTCCTTTTCATGGATTCAATGAGGAGTTCACATGTGATGTGCCACCCTTTTGTGTGTGAAAATAATGTTATTGTGAATTGTGGAGTATTGGACCGTCTTGTCATTTTGTGATATGTAGGTGTGTTGATTTTTATATGACAAGATTGGTGTATAGTGAATTGGATTGTATTGTGATTTCGCCACCGCTTTGTGATAAATCATATTTATCACCATCTTATATTGCAATTGATCATATGTCATAATGTTATTCATTGTGTTCATTTGACAAATAATTCATGTGATATGTGATGGTTCATTCATAAATTAGGGGCATATGGTGATCATTTGACCCCTATTGTCCAATACTTACATGTTGAGTGCATTACATGGAAACGTGATGTATTATAACCTGTGAAAGGAATTATTGTGTTATAACTTGTATATATACCATGCCTAAGACTCTATGGTTAATGTGCATGAATCACCATTGTGTTAGTGATGTAGTTATGTGTTATGTTGTGAACCTTACACTAACTAGCCCTAAGGGGAGAATTCGTTAAGAGTGTATGTGTGGAGAGAGTTGGTGTGGACAATTTTTTCATAATCTTGAGCCGAGTACGAGTTAGGAAGTGGATTCTTATATAGACTAAAAACCCACTTATATCTATTTAGTATACTTCAATCTTGCATAGTATATTAGAGATGCACACCACCTTAGGCTCAACTTATGCAAACTAGTGTTCCCTGCTCTCTCCTATTGGGTTGTCCATCGAAAAATCCTATGTGATTTTTACTATGTTGATCCATGTGGGAGTATGGAGAGATGATTCAGGAAGAGATTATGACAGTTGTAATATTCAATATGATATTTTATGAGCCGATGCTAGATGTATGAGTGCCGAGAAACTCAATGATTACCCCTTTGGTGGTTGTATGAGGCCACAGAGTGATTGTAATGTGTTATTTCTCTATACGTATGTTATTCATAAATTGATAATTATCTTTTTCTTGTCAAAACCGGTAGTTTTTTTGATTGATGTGTTCTTATATTTTTGTAATTTTATTTGGTTCTCGCTTTAACATGCAGATTTTTACACTAATTATGGATATTTAGCCATTTGTTGTACTTAGTTTTAAATTTTCCTATCAAGTTTAATTTATTTATTTTTAGCCTAGACCAAGGCTTGGGATTTTGTTACTTGGCATTTGAAATAGATTGTTATGTTGGTTCTATTGTCATAATGTGTTGGAATAGGGTCATGGGATTCACCATGGAGTAGTTAAACCTATGGACCCACTTGGTTTTAGGGGGTACACCCAAAGGAGTTATAGATAACTAGCTGGTTGTTGAACCATGACTTATTATATCACTTGGGTTAGGGTTGTTTGAACTCTATGTGCCAAGGACCATAGGGTGAGTGACCTCTTTGGGGAAGCTAAAAGAGAAAACTCATCTTTATTTTATTTCTTGGGAGTTATATGGAGTTGTTTGTGATTCTTTGGGAGGTATATGGAGATGTTGTATGATGTTTTGGGGAGGTATATGGAGATTTTTTTAATTCTTTTGGGGAGATATATGGAGATGTTTTGTGATTCATTGGGAGGTATATGTAGTTGTTTGTGACATTTGGGAGGTATATTTAGTTGTTTTGTGATGATTTGGGAGGTATATGGAGTTGTTTTGTGACGCTTTGGGAGGTATATGGAGTTTTTGTGATACTTTAGGAGGTAAGTCAAGTTATTTTGTGATGTTTTAGGAGGTTTATATTATTATATTATGATTTATGCATACTCATATGGGTTTGGTTGTGTTTGTATTGTTGAGGATTGATGCTCTTCATTGGAGGTATGATTGTGATCCCCTTTTAACACTATGTAACTACAGTTATGGTATTGAGTTTTGTGACACATTTGTATGTGTATTGTTTAGAATTCCATTTGTTATAGCACGCATATGTTGCAAGTGCATATGTTTTAGGACGTGTAATATTGTACTATGTTGTGATGGCTATGTATGTTCTTTCCATGGTTTAGTTGAGTTCTTATGACATGATATAGTCATAAAGGTACATATCAGTATGTCTTGTGAACCATTAGTGTTGTGTTTGGTCTTTGTGTGGTATTGTGATATTAGTTTTAGTTTGAAAACAACAAAAAGTAAATAAATAAGCTAAAATCTTAAAACAATGAAATATTAAGAGCTTGAGTTTTGGAATATCTTAAAGAAAATAGGTTCACTAAATAATCATGTAAACTAGAAATACTAATCTTCTCAGAACATTAAAATATATTTCTAAAATTACCTTCTTCCCTATGGCTATGCTTTAAAGAAATGCATCCTTTCATTAGTGGCATGATTCGTGGATTGTTTTCCTCCTTTCCTATGAGTACTCTCTTCTAATCTTGGAATTGTGTCGCATAGAGGACAATGATCTTATAAGGGAAGAAGAATGTAATTCCCTTTCCAATACTTCAAGATGGTTGGAGAAAATTTAAATTTTAAATTATTAAATAAATAAAATAGAATGAAATAAAATAATATGTAAATAAATCTTTTTTTTTCACTAGGGATAAAATTAAAGAATAAGAAGTGGTGATGGAAGGAATTAATAAGAACTAGGTGGAATTTTAAAAGAGATTGGTAAAAATGGAGGACTAGTCCAAGCAATGGCGTGAGGAAGGAATTGAGGAGGGTGTGGGATTATAAAAGGCATTCAGAACCATCACATTCCTTTCATAATAATACAAGCGCTTTACTTTAGATCTAGAGGAATTAACTAGCTGATACCCTTGTCAATGTTTTAAATTTAGCAAAAACATTAGATAGTTGCAGTAAGTTAAATAAAGAGAAAAATGTGTGGAAATGTGTTAGATGTAGCACCATCTAATAGGTATCCTTTCATCAATACCATTAGGTGATAAATCAGTCCTACACATTGGGATACATCTTCAACTCTAATATCTCCCCATTCTATTACATATACATTGATTATTTTGATTTGTATCTATTTAAAATGGGTTGAAATGTCTCTTGAGGTAAGGAATGTTCTATCTGCTACTATTTTGTTATTCTCAATGTAATACAAATATTGCAGATTAGGAGTGACTTCAGGAAGACATAATTTCTTGATGTATTGAGTTTTCTTCTTACGGTTTTGAGCACGGGTGTTTTGTTTAGAATTTCATGTTCCATGTGCTTTATCTTTGACCTGGGGTAGTTATTGTATTTATTTAGACATTGAAAATTCCCTTCCTGCTATCCTATATGTGTCTCTAGAATTTTTTTCTTGTTCACTCTTCCTCTCCATGGAACCCTTTGTTTGTCCATATTTAGCTTAATGTATAAAGGGGTTTTTGTCAGATGTTGTATTTGCAAGTGCCCTAGTTAACATGGATGTAAAAATGATGGGGATCCATAAGATGTAACTATGAGATTATTACGTGTTATTAGGTGCCTATCAATCCCTACGGAAAGGCCAAGAAAATGGTGGAGGAGATAATAATAATCTACACAAGAAACTCAGATTTGGAAGTAACAATCTTGAGGTATTTTAATGTTATTGGCTTGGATCTGAAGCAAGGCTTTGTGAAGCACAAAGACTTGAGTTGTGTAATCATGGTGCATGATTTGATGCAACAATGGGCATCATCCCTAGTTTACAAATAAAAGGAATAGATTACTAAAAACGATATGGAACGTGTATTAGG
The DNA here is from genome assembly GCA_018340775.1 of Taxus wallichiana var. yunnanensis. NCBI lineage: Eukaryota > Viridiplantae > Streptophyta > Pinopsida > Cupressales > Taxaceae > Taxus > Taxus wallichiana. Next base: position 292,609,541 of record CM031239.1, on the reverse strand, counting down.
GATTATATTCATGGGACTTATTTAGTTGATGCCCATGTCAAGCCTCTTAACAACACTTAATCAAGTAATGTTAGTATTTATAATGTGGGCATTGGAAAAGGTAGTTCTGTTAGAGAGTTTGTTGAAGCTTGCAAAAAAATTAATGGGTGTCAATATAATTGTAGTCTTCTATGAGAGAGTACCCTTGATCCATTAAGATAATATCATAATAATACATCAAACACTTTGAAATCTTTTAGAGGAAATGGTTGCCAATAATGTGAATAAGCTTATTTATTCCAGCACCTGTGCAACATATGGAGAGCCTGAGACAATGCTAATAATAGAGGATCAATCTCAAAGAGACATGAATTTCTGAAGCCTCTTCCCATAATGAAAGAGGAAAACTAGTTCATGTGGTGGGTAACCACTTTAAGGTTTTTGGATTGGTTGATCGGGAGGAAAGAGCATCTAAACCAACTCGTTTGCTTCGTGAATGGTATCCTTACATTTCTCTTTTATAATTTTCATTTAATTTGGTTATTCATTTGCAATAAAATAAAAGTATCAAACTATTAAATACTTAAAAATTGAATATTTTAACTAGACGGCTAGTGCAATCAATAAAACAACACCTCGTAATTTATGCTACCGACTTACAATTTGACCCTCAACCATGTCACGACCACAACCTTATGCATTGAAAAATATAGGGTGTAAAAATTGGAGTTCATATCCATTGGTATTGGTAAGAGCTAGATGAGTTATCTAAAACAACCATTTATTTCTACCTTGTAAAGTTAGAAAAACACAATTTGTTGAGACATGTAAAACAACATAGTGTGCCCCATAAAAGAGATGTCAAGCATCATGTGTTTCTTGTTATGATGAGAGTCACATTGAGTTGTAGATTGACCCCAATCGACCATTTATACTCTCTTTGCTGCTCCTTTAGGAGCCATATTGCTCTGTTTTACACTTTTAGGAAGCTACTAAAAGTGAAAAGTAAGCTTTGATTTTGACCCACCGCTTGAACCTAAGTAATGATATGCTTATCCACCTTCGTAAACTTGTAGTATTTTTACTATAGAATTGAGTGTAACCTTTAGTTTGAAAAAAAAACTCTTCTAAATAGTTTGGAAAAGGCATTTTAGGCATCACATCATTGTTTGACTTAGTCAAACTGGATCAACTATGACCAATGGCTTGAAAAACCAATCCCCATTTGTAACTCATTCGCTAGTTCTTAGTTTTGTCAACTTCAAAGAATTATCCATATGTAGGGGTGCATGTAGGAATCTTCCCATAGGGATTCCATCCATCGAGATTCAGTTTTTGAATGAGGTTTCTTAGCCCTTGAGTTAAAATTAGTTGTTGTTACAACTAACCCAATTACAACCTGATGGCCCCTTAAAACTAGCCGCCAATTGCAAACCTGTTCGGCGATTCGAATTTAAATCGGTTCTAAGAATTCTTCATGTATAGGAGGACACGTAGAAATTTACTAGTTGGGTATTTATTCATTGTAAGATAGCTTTTGAATGTGGTTTCTTAGCCTCCAAGGCTAAATTGACGTTTTTTCAATTAGTAGAAAAATGTGAAATACGACCATAGTCAAGGCCATAAACCATTGTGAAAATTTATTGAAACTTATAAATAACTAGATGAAACTCTATCTTGTGGCTTTACCTTGACATTTTTTCACTCATGAAAAATGGTAACTCGAATATTCAATTACAAACAAGAGGCATTGAAGTAATGTACCTAACTAAGGGGAAGACATTCATTTAATTAAAGGTTTTAAGTCATAGTAAGTGAATCAAAAAAGTAAAATGTATCTATGTGTTCTATTATAGAATACAACACCTCACGTATGCTTCCATTCCATGTTCACCTTCATCAAAGTTGCATAAAATCCCCAAAGAACTATATTACAACATTGATAAAGGCGGGAACAACTACAGATCTACGAGGAGTTGGACTCTAGAGCAGAAAATAGTGTTGTAGTTTGCATGGTTGAAGGTAAAATTTTCAAAAGAATCATGAAAGAAACACATCGAACAAGGAAGGAAGTACACTTCATGAATAGTAGGGTATAACTTTATACAACATAGTATGGATCAAATAAGAGCTTGAATATAGATGTTGTATTCATGCAAGAAAAATATATTAGTTTTCATCAAATTACAAAAAGTATAAAGTACAGATTGTAGAATAAAGGTCACAAAGATATAGTCTTAGTAGTGAAAGAACAATCTATATTATGCAACAAACATCAACCAAGAAGAATGGAGGTGTAATCATGATGGGATTTGGATAAATTTTCAAGCAATAACAAGTTGAAGAAGAATATCAAGTATCAAGACAACCATATGAAATTCCAAGTTCAATTATGACATCCATGAAAACAAGTTTCCAGCTGCAAGCAAGTGGCTACATCATAATTGCAAAGATAGATACAAGTTTTCGGACTCGGAAAAGAAGATGAAATATTGTTGTTTTTCACTCAACCCTCGCAAGTACAAAATATATAGTTTACTTAAAAGACATCACTACTTAGTGAGTATAGTAGTTTTCAAGAAGGAATAAAAATTCATTTTGCAAAGATCCTGAAAGAATAAAGACAAATATTGTTTCTAAAGAAATGATTGATGTAGAGGAAAAAGGAAGCTACAGATCTCCATTAAAGGTGTAGAGTAGAAATTACAAGAAACAAAAATGAAAATCCTGAAATTTAGAATAAAGGACAAACAACAAACTTTAGAGATAGGGAAATAAGTGCATGATGATCATATTTTGCACAAATAAAACTTTCAAGATCATTAAAGGTGCCACATTTCAGCTTCAATACAAATAATTAATGATATTTTTATCATACCAAGTTACAATTTCACAGAGTGTAGTTATCCATCACTTGTCAATACATCCAAAGTAAATACACCTCTACTTGTATGGGCACCATGATTAGATTACGAGTATACATAAATCAAACCTAAGGAGTTATAAATTGCACAAATTTCTATATAGAACAACATGAATAGCTTTTAAAGTTCAATAATTAAAAATATTTAAGTACATAATGTCATCATTCATAGAGAGCATTTTTTAGATGAAGAAGTGAACCTGAAGAAGATCCCAATAGATCCAACAACAAATTTTTCAACAAAGCTACATTATTAAATGGAAATAAAAATGAGAGTTTCTATCAATGGAAGAGAAAAAATTTCTACATTATAGATCCACCGAGTGGCAATAAGGATATATAGACCATGAAACTCATAATTATTCCACTAGTAATGTATACCAAAAGGTGAACTCGAAATAACATGGAGACCAAGTTTAACAAAGAAGACTTTTCACAAAGGTAACAACAACAATAAATGACCTGCTAAATCACCATATGAAAGGATCATAGAAAATGATTCAACACAAGCTTAAACTATGGTTTCTCATTCAAGTATGTGTGCATTTGAAATTAGAGCCAACTATATGGAAACAAGGCTAGGTTAACATAAGGAACAAATGGACTCAAGTGCCTCGTTATTACACAAGAGAAAAAAACTACAATCCTTATCGGTGGTAGTTAAGAAAAAAGTAACAAACAAATAAGGACTTATTTCCAAATGCAATCAAAGCTAAAGCTACAAACTTCCCACAATAACAAGCTCAATCCGGTGATAAAAGAAAAAGTAGAATTCTAATACCAAAAAGGTTTTTAGAACTCAAAGTTGAAATACAAATGTAGAGGTAGCTTACCTATGACAATGTACAACTCAACCAACAAATAGAGAGTTCAACTCATGAAACCCTAAAAGTGATGCAGATACAATTAGCAAGAAAGAGATCAAAATCACAAAATACCTAAAGTGTAGAGAAAAAATGAATGCCTAGAGCAAGTTTTGAACTCGAGATTGCAAGAAATCACAAAGGAAATGCAAAGAAACAAAGTATCAGTGCATATTGAAACCACAATGATAAGAAGGAGAAGTTAAAGTGCTTGAGAAATATGTCCTTACCTTCTCCCCTAAAAGTGACACAAGCAAATAGGTAGGCATTGCTATTCATACTCGTAAACGAAAGCAAAGAGCTTGAAATGCTAAAAATAGTGGTCGTTTCTTCAAAATAAATCCATAGTGAAGCTTCAAATAGAGCCACATATAACATAGAATACAAGAATCCGTATCTGGAACTTACAGAGTTTGTTTTTGCAAAGGATAAAACTCAAAAGATCATTCATAGAGGTCAATGGAAAATTTTCCATCGCTTCGACTCCAAAATGGCAAAGTGTAAATGAAATGATCGAGTTTAGGTTTTAAGATAACCTTTGTCTCCAATGGTTTATAGTGGGAACCACCATTCAACCACAATGTAATCAAATTCAACCGCATTTAGGAGAGTACAAATTTGTCAACCAACAATGAAGCCCTAACAACCTAGGTTAGTCAAACTCCACCGACATTCGTAAGGGGTGATTCATCATTAAAGGGGGACTAGTTGCCCAATTATATTAATGTGTTTGACTATATTTAGTGTTTGATAATCAAAACCAAATGATTACACCTCGACTATGGTCCAAACCATGTTTTTTGCAAAGGGGACAAATGTATTTGCAATGATCAATATTTTGATCTTAGCCTAAGGTTTGTAAAACCATGGTATATGCCAAGTCAAGGAAGGGCTCAACACCTTATTATTTAAAAAGGTGGTCATGATTATTTAATCATATTTTTTTAACCAAAGTATGTATTATGAAATCAAAGGAGTCCATATCAAGACAAAGGTTCACATGGTCAACATCAAGAATTATCTCGACCCCTTATTGCCATTGATCACCTTTTTCATGGATGGGAAGAATATTTTTTGGGGTATGTACTCATGGATTAGTGAAAGAGACAGAATTATGCAAGTGTCACATCGAGAGGAAGCTGATTATTTTAATCATTCACTATAGGAAAGAATAGGTTACATGCACATTAGAGGAGACTTACACATCAAGAAATGAGCTATTATTAGATAAAGTATTCACGTAATTTAATCATTGTATCAGATTAGATAAGTCAACCTACAATTGACTGTGGATGTATTTTTGAAATTAAAAGGCTATTAATTCCTAATTGTAACAACATTTTATTTTATCTTTCTATTTATTCACAATGAAGGTTAATAATAGCATGCAAGCTTAGTTAGGACTTAATCTATTTTTAGGGGGTTGGGTGAATAAATTTTATACATATGGTGTGAAATGCCAAATCAAAAAAGGGGATTTTTAAGGAGAGTCAAGCCCTTGTGCCATATTTTCCTTATATGAGAATGCGTTGTTTCCTTTCAAATTTTTACAATATTGTGTATGTTTGAATTTTATTCTTGTGAATATTATTCCCTCAATTTTATTAAACATACTTCGACTATTTTACCTTACTACAGATTGGTATTTTCTACTAGATTTAGTTTATAATGATCTACACTATTGTTTTGAGAAGTCCCTTAACAGTAAATTGTTTTCCTTGCAATTAGCTGAAACCCATTGATTCATGATTATGAAACTTATTCACAACTTATTGTGCATGTATATTTGTAAAGTTTCCCAATAATTTTGGTGTATCACCTCATTTTAATTTAAGTTTTATCCATCTTTCACCCTTAAACCCCACGGTTAATTAGTTTTAGGATACATCAGTAAGGAACCAAACTTTTTATCCCAGAGATTTTCCTCAACATACGGATACCCAAATCTCGAGGTGTTTCAATTTTATCTGCAGAAGTGAGGGAAAAGAAATATTAGAACACTTGTTATCCCTCAATCATAGGGTGCACTTCTAAGAGATAACATGTTTGTCATGTGAAATGTAACTTTTGGAAACTTGTGGTTTCTCTCTCTTTCGTATCACTTTCTCTCTCCTTAGTTGAGAAATGATTTGAAATGAATATTTATATCTAATCTCTCTTTTTGAGTGCAAATTATTATTCTTATGTAAATGGAAAACTTAAAATGTTAATTATGTTATATTTAGGTGGATGACATGCTATTAATTTATTGTTGAATTCATGCTCACATGTATTTGTAGGATGCAAGTAAAGCTGCACTTTGAAACAGTGTGGTTGTAATGCATTGTGTATTATTCTAATTTATATATGTTAATGGAAAAATATATATGCATAATGTATTTCCATGTTACAGAAAATTGTATTATTAAAATTTGGTAATATGTATAAGAAGATAGTTTTATGGAAGCCTTGTGAAATGTGCATTTAACCATCGGTGTCATTTTTACTAAAATTTTCTTAACGTAAAAGGTTGCATATATATGCTAAATGAAATTGAATTTAAAATATTATAGTCTATTTCTAGTGTACAATAGATGAATAAATAATTTTTGTGTTGTGTTCTTTAGCTTGAAAATGTAATAAAGAATCTAAATGAAAGAGTCAACCCTAGCACAAATTTCATTGATAGCTAAAGTTCTTGTATTATTATTTTAGCATAGAAAACTTAGAACTTAGAATCAACTTAAATCTTTACACTCGATGGCACCTTCAAGCTAAGTAAAAAAAGAACCCCAAGTGTGAGTTTATCACCATATCTTGTATGCTCGGCGACATCTTCATGAACCAAGAAGATTAAGAATTATGTGGTTAAAATTTGTCTTGGGTATGTTGTTCCTTACTAGGATTGGTAATAGTGAGTTTAGTAAGGAGAATGTGTTATATTAATGGAGTACTCCATGGGAAAACAACATTAAACATAGTGTAAAATCTTCTTGGACCGACATACATGTTGAGTGGAGAAGATTACCAACTAACCTTAGAAACCACCTTTAAGAGTTGGGATCATAAATTAACTCAATACCCAATCTCAATTATCATTTTGGTTTCATGGTGCAATACAAAGAGTTAATTATGAAACTTAATAACTTTTAGTTTATGATTAGTTGGTTTAAATGTATCCATAAGATGATGTTCCCAGAGAAATGTAAAATTTAGGCCATTCTTATAACATGTTTAAAATATCTTGTAGTGAGAAAATGGATCCACGTTGTGTAAACTCTAATGTGAACCTTAACACCTTATAACCATGAACTAATCCATCTTGCTTTCCCACTAATCCTATTAGGTAATGGATGATCGATGTAAAACTAGGTGATCATGTTCTAAGACACCAATCCCCTAAGATAGGGACTAGTAGTCTCATGAGGATAAAAATCCCCATATTACTAAATAAGGCTAGGGAAAACCCTCTTAAGCTAGATATAAAACGATACTCAGGAAACCAAATCTAGAAATGAAAATAAAGGAGTATGTTGCCATGTGAAGAGTTTTCGAATCCTTAACTAATTATTGGAGAATAACTAGAGTAAAATTATAATTCGACAGATGGCATTGGGAAGTGTAATTATGAAATGTTATTCGATAGGAAAATTAAAACATGAGCTTCCTTATAATGTGATTAAACCCTCTTTTTGTGGATAAGGAACCTACTTTTAGATAATCCTTAGTGGGTACTGAATAAAATATCAAGTTATAAATGAGTAAAAGTAATGTGACCCTAAATCCTTAAATGAAAAAATTAATTTCACATTCTTTTGACTTACACTTGTTTCCATTGTGTAATGGAGGTATGATATAAGATCAAGAAGCATGCCCTTAGGAGTGAAACCTAGAGATAAGACATAGTAGCCTTGTGTGTAAATAAATAATCTATTAATGAATGAGTGTATCAAACAAGTAATTGAAATAATGTAGATGATTCTTACATAATGAGTTGCACCATAAGTTAAATGTTAAACAATATAGAGGAAATATAGCTAAAAGGAAAAGGAATGTATGATTCTCACATTATGAGCCTTTCTAGAACTTAAGTTAAAGATTGAAACATGATTGTAAATAAATGTGTAGTCCTAAAACTATCATGTGATGATAATACCATATCTATAAGTTTATCTGTAGTTGAATCATTTTGTTATGCCTTGTCATTTGAAAAAAGTCGCCTTGATGTGCACCACACGTTTTCGGGTTATCTATGTGGGTTAATGTTTGTGCAAACATAAAATGTGTTGTGCATAGTCCTAAGTGATCTCTTGTAGTGTCATGTGTACTAAAATTTAAGTCAAAATAAAATTATTACAGTATTTTTAGTGTTGTATTCATGTGTGTACATTGTGGGTTTTACAAATTACTTCAATTACATTAGAAATATTCCATAGCCCCCATATATAAGGGGGTCGATAGGATATTTTCAATGAAAATGAGGCCGATTGGTTCATTTTTTCCATTCCCACACACTTCAAATTGATGGATTTTTTATCATTGAGAATGTTTGGAAATTTGAAAATTTTCATGATTTCTTAGAGCTTATTTTGTTTCGCCTAATTTTAATATTATGGTGCAATTTTTTAGAATTTTGATTAGATGTAGTTTAGGTGGAGGGTGAAACTTGTCACCCTCCCATTTCTTGACATGGGTGGAATTCTTCCTTATTAACCCCTCATGTCCATTGTTGAGGGTTCCTTTCTTGAAAATTTTTAATGGGAGAGCTTGGAGCTTGGAAAATCCTTATGGAATTCTTGGTGAGAATCTTTGGATTGGTTTTGTGCTTGAATGAAAGGAAGGGTCTTACACACAACATTGTTATTAATTGAATTTTGTTTTTAACATTGTGTAAATGTAATGACTTTCACAAATGAATGTATTTGTGTGTTTTACTTTTTTCTCTTTTTGGTTAGTCCACCCACCATTGAGAGGCATGGGTTTTTGAGATGGATGGGAAGAGGGAGTTAATCCACCTTTCCATTTTGTATGCTTGCTTTCACAAGCTTCAAAGAAATATTTTATTTTGGTTACCCTCATACATTTGGCTTGTAGGTAGGGATGTGATGTAGATAAAAATACATTTCGTCATGCATTAAATAAGTTAGAAGGATTCAAACAATCAACAATCAACAAGCTCTACAAAGTGAGAATATTTATAATAGCCTAAAATGCCTCAATACTGCAAAATTTGATCAAATTATCGTTAAATGGCTTCACCATTCACCTTTCCCTATTCTAAGTCCTTCGTCAATATTTTTAGGAATCACATTGACCAAATTTCATGACAACCATAATTTCCTCTTACACAGACGTCAATTGCCCTTCAATAGCTTTTATGTTCTTATCTCTAAATGAAGAAAATTATAGCCCTTATACTTCATTATAATTTTCCTATGCATGTGGCCTATTTGACATCCCAAAACACTATCATTTCAATCATCAAGTTGACTCAAAAACATCAATATGCATCACCATTTACCTATCTTGTCAAAACTATCCTTTCATGCTCTTAAGACCATTTCTAATAGTATGTTCATGGTTGGAAGGTTCTAGGAGTACCCAAAAATGTAAAATATTACTTATATATCCATTTTTGCTAACATGTTGTATGTGAAATTTTAGAAGACAACTCTGTTTTCTTCTGCCTTAATCACTATGTTTGTCCATTTTAGTTCTCAAACTCTTCTAAGATTGCTGCTGTATTAGACACTGTCATGTATATCTTCTCATTCATAAGGTTATAAAACACAAACACATCATTTTTGGGAATCCATTTACGATTTATATATGTGCTAGAATTTTCAATACTGAATTCCAATTCTAAATCCTACTTCCCTTGTTAAATGGCCTAATAAATTAGGTCTTTAAACTATGTTCATTGTCCTACTAGGTACTGCCATTAATATATGCAAAATTAACAAATGTTTTTCTAAATTTTCTTCAAAATCATCTTCATTGGTGTGTCAACATGTTATATTGAAATTTTCAAGGAAAATTTCGCTGGTTTGAGGCTCTAAATCACAAATTCCTATAAATCTTAATTGTGTTTTTTCTACTAGCTCAAGAAGCATCAAACTTTTATCAAATAAGTTGTATTTTATTTTCAAGGTTCCAAACGTTTCCTATAGGTCGATACCCACCTCATGTACCTTTTTCCTTACCATTACAATTAAAATAAACACTTTAACCTTTGAATGGTTATTTCCTACCCTAAACCAATATGTGGAAGACATGACATGCGCGTGCAAGTTTCAAACATACCAAGATTACTCTCATATGAAGATGTTTGTTTGATAATCCTCTTCAACATAGTGTATACACACTTTTAATTAATATTTAAAATTATTGAAATATTCTAAAAGACATATGTAATCTGTAGTTCCCATTTCCCTTCAACACCTTTTGATATTGATTATGATATCGTTGATTATATTTATGGACAATATTGCAGCTTTTGAGTTGGTATGATGTTAGACATTAGAGATCATGGACCATGATTTATTTTGATTCATATATGATGCATGTAGATTATTAGAGACATTTTTATATTGATGTTGATACACTTCTTGGCATGGGTTTATATATATATGTTTTTCGTACATGTGATATTTTTTCATATCGAGTAAACCTAGAAAATGGAACTAATCTTGTGATCATATGATTATGGATGGAATTGTAAAGGAGATTGTTGCTTGCTTGGATGATGTTTTGATTCATATATATAGATGATTTGGAGTTATATTTTATATTTATTTTGGATGTTTTGATGCGGCCACGAGGCCGAAGGAGGTATTTGTGTTTTGCAGGTAAACATGTCACAACAAACATCGGGGATTGGAGACCAACCACATTGGAATTCTAGATGAATTCAACAAGGGTCACCATGGCAACATGTATTTATTATTTGTGTATGTTGGATTGTTGTTAGGGGTTCCCATGGGGGAACACCTTTAAATGTGACCAAGGGGTTATGTGTATTCTTTTATTGTGTTCCCTTTATTTAATCCTTGTATGTGGATTGTAGTGATGTATTTTCCCCTTTATTATTTATTTTATTTGTGTCCAAATTAGTAAATAATCATGTTGTTAAAAAAATTAAAATGGGTTAAAAAGAATGCATTTATTAGAGTTGATGGCTCTTGGATTATGTGTTGAAAGTGATGTGTAAGTAAATTTGAGTGTGAAACACTCCACCCGCCTTTTGAAATTCGGATCTATCCTGAGGGACTGATTTTGGAGGCTTGTAGGATAAGTTAAAATTGTCCCACACCTCTTAAATTGTTACACAAACCCTACCTATGAGTTGAGGAGTCAATATTAGGTCTTATTATGTATTTTGGGAAGGTAAGTTGTAAGTTTGTTTTGCATCTTCTTGTATGAAATTAATTTTGGTCCTTGGGGTGTAGACCTGGGTTGTGTGTGTGAGTAAAATGTCATTTATTTGCCCACCTTTTTAATTATGCTTTGGAGTTTGAAGTTGACTTGTGAGCTGGATTTGAGAATGTGTGATGTAGCATCCTACATGGACCCACCTCATCCTCATCTCTCCTTATTCTATTTATTCGAATTCCTTGGCTTGTTTTGGGGTTACTTCATTCAATGACTTCATTTTGGTTACTTTTTTTGGTTTTGAGATCTTGTAATTTTGAAGAGAGTGAAATATTTTTGTTGGATGCTTGTGGATTGCTAGAGATTTTGGACTGTTTGGATTGGAAAAATCTTGTTATTGAACTTTTGGAGAAAACTCTACCATGGAGAGGTAGGAGCTTGGCTCTTTAAAATGTTCTTCTTTTATTTATGCATATGTGAATGCTTTGAATATTTTGGTATGTTGTTGGTTGGTTGGGTAGATTGCCTAGGTATGGTGTAGGAGAAGACTATGGGGATCTCTTGTGGGGAGGCATAAGAGTTTTGGGGAGGTATAAGTGTTATTGTGGAGGGATTTTGGGATTGGGTTTCACCTTGTAAAAGAAATAGCTTGCATTTATTTACTTGTTATGGGTGCCATAAGAGTGTGGGGAGGCATAATAGAATGGGAGGTATAAGGGGTACCTAGGGAGGCATAAGGGCATGTAGGTGTTTTTGAAATGATATATATATTGGCGAGTTTATCTTAAGGTGGACACCCATTTCCAAATCAGATTGAATTAATTTTGTTAAGTCAAAAAGTCCAAATCACATTTTAATGGCAGGAAAGACGTTTTTGTCAAATTCACCCACTTAAGTTTGTCAAAATAAATTTTGATGTTTCCGATACAAAGAGGAGTTTGAACCCTTTCAAAAAGTCCTCATTTTCCAAAAACCGAGTTCTCAATAAAAATTATGGCCTTCGGAAGTTTTTACTTTTCTTTGAGTCAAAAAAGAGGGGAATTTTTATAATTCGGACGCATGGCTTGAAAATTACTTGGGTACTTTTGAAAAAATGTAAAAATTCACAAATTCCTCCGCAGCCTTGCCATTTTGCTTTTTGGAAAAATGCCTTCGCAATCCTGCACCTTCAAACTTTCCTTTTAGAAAAAGGGAAAAAAATCTTAAGTCTCCCCACCGGTCCGCTTCCCGCTTTATCATTGTGGGTCCGAAAAGTGGCATATTTTGGCATCAATGGAGGTGCGGATGGTTTTAGATCTTATCACCTTTGGAAAAATATTGGCAAAAATTCCTAAGTTTCCCGCCGGCTTGCCTTCTCGTAGGTCACTCTTGGATTGACACATGGCTTCGCTTGGCGTCGGCAGAGGCGCAGGTTATTTTTAGCCTTCACGATTTTTAACAAAAAAACAATATTTTTAAGTTTTCCTCGATGGTTCACTCCCCCACTTGTGATTTTTGGCAGGGCACATGGCATCCCTGGGCATTGGCAGAGGCACGGGGGTTTTTGAATCTTTTTCCCTTTCAAACAAAAAGAGTTAGAATCCCAGCCTACCTCCGATGACCCGCCTTCCCGTGTGGGCTTAACAACATGCCACGTGTCCCTTTGCAACTTGTGAAAATTTTCTTCCCTGGGCCCGTAGGCCTACCTTTGGGAAAAATTTCCTTCCCACGCCGACCTGTAACTTAAGAAATATGAGGAGTTAGGAGGACTTCTTTATATCATTGGAAAGGGAAGAAATTTCCTATCTAATGGAAATGTTTTCAAGAAACCTTAAGTGCATTAAATATGTGAAAAATCAGGTTGAAGTGCAAAGATGAGTCTGAGAGTGGGTAAATGGGAAATTACCCCTTATTAACTTAAATGTATAATTCTAAAGCATGGGTTGACCTTTTAGGGGTCACGTTAGGGGATAAGGGAATGTTTTTCTATCCCATGCAAATAAGAACCTTGTTTATTGTTTAGACCTAGTGGAATTAAATACCCAAGGTATTTAATTTTTTTGGCCCCTTTGACCCTCTAAAATTGATTAAGGAATATTTAACTATAATGTTAATTTAATTACTTATTAAGTTAACTCCTAAGATAAATTTAACTATAATTGGATTAATTATACTCATTAATTTTGTAATATGGATCCAATGTATGTTACAATGAGAAAATTTCATTTAGTAAATTATAATTGACTTTGAATCCTTGTTGTGTCAATTGTTTCTTGAAGCCTGGTAGTGGACACGCTTTTCAAAAAAAAATTATTCCATAATTTTTCCTATCTAAACCTAGGTTGTTCTTGGGTCTCGAGTGGTCATTTTTAGTGGGCGTTATAGTAAATTTCTAAGGAAATTCTCTCTCACAAGCCACATGTTTTTGTGATATTGCATGCATGTGTTAAACTAAGTATCAATGGTCATAAAACCCCATACCTACATTTAATAAGCACATATAAAATTCTACCACATAGTATTCATCAAAAAAATTCACCATTAATCTCGAATTAGTCAAAACAAAGGACCTTGAAAATCCAATCTCTTTGTTTTTATACACGATTCACTGTACCACTTTTCCAAGATAGAAAATAAGGGATTTCAACTCATCGTTTGACTAAAATTCTTTGAAGGATTCATATATATTCTCCAAATACAAACAAGAAAATAAAACATGCTTTATAAAATCTCATCACCAAAAATAGAGGCATCATTGTATATTATTATAATGTCTTACAAAATTTCATAGTCTTCATCCTTTATCTCCTCGTAACCTTGAGGAGTTTCCTCCCTCACTTACTTCCTTACCTTCCTCTTAAGGTTTCATGAAATCTTACCTCATCTAAATAATTTTCTCACCCTCAAACCCTAACTATCACCAAGACTCATATATGACTCTTCATATGCCTTACAATACATTATGAGGTAGTTTTACATATTTTTGACATTTTCACAACTCTAACTCACTCCTAGGATGTATGAAACCCCATTTAGACACTTTCCCATTCTTTGACAATATCCCATTTACATTCATTAAAATTGATTATTTACTTTTACATGCTTTACAATTTTGAACTACATTTTGGAGGAAAATAGAAAATTGAATTTTCAAGCTTTGGAACTCCACCCCACACTTGCTCTTGCATGCTAAAACTCCTTTCATATCTTTCATAACGATGTTTGAATTTAATTTCTCATTTTTTGATGTCCTTAAGGATCATACTACCAAGGTGGAGAAAAGAGTCCTTGTACCTTGTTTGCATATTTATGTCTCTAGTTGACTCTTCACTTTATTTGCACGTTCTTACTATTCCTTCTTCACTTTGATTGTTCTTGCTTGCTTCATGTCCACTTCAGTCCCATATAGTAGTATTTTTCCTTACATTTTACTTTAATTTTCTTCTCTGCTTCTTGATCTCCATCTTCATTTACATCATATTTGTGTATCCATCCTTTATACCTGCATACACGAACAATGTAATAGCTAATATATACTCTTCTTCATCTTCTATACTACTACTCTACATCTCTACATAACTCATATCCATTATGCATTCATAAATTTTCTTTCCAAAATATGCATTTTATTTCCTATTTTCTTATTTTCTCACATTGTTCACCACATCAAATTTCTCCATGGTTGTATATGCTTATGATTTTTTATCACTTATTCTATAATATTCCTAAGAAACCATCACCTTCTTAGCTTCATATGTACATTTTCCTTTTCATCCATGTCATCCAACAAAATTCCCAAGAAATCACAAACATCATACATAAAAATTTCATTATATCCTTTCTTATCACCATGCTTATCATTCAAAAATGCACAATGATACTCATCTTGTACAATTTCAAGGAATTTACTCACACAAACATCAATATCAATCATCAAACAATCAATTTTTCTTACCTTGACCTCATTCTTTCATCCTTTTCTTGTTTGTCTTCTTGCATCTACTTTTCTTGTTTGAGTTTATCATCCTCTTTCTTCATTTCATCTTCCTTTTCCTATACCGACTTGTTTGCTTGATTTTCCAGATAATATTTTGTCCATTTTGCATTTATTGTGTGCTTAAAAAAAACCTAAAATCTCTCTCTTTCTTTGTCTTTGTTCACTTATCTTCTCGGTTGTTTTCTTGGGCTTATCATTATCTCTCTTTTGTTGAATTTTTCATCCATTTGGGCATCACATAGCCATGGTTTTCGACTAGTTTTGAGAGCTCCTCATGGATTTTTTATTCATTCATCCATTTTACCATCTCTTTGAGTTTATTTTCATCTTGTTTCATGCTCTTTTCCTCACTTCTAATCATCT
This sequence comes from Taxus wallichiana var. yunnanensis, assembly GCA_018340775.1. Lineage (NCBI taxonomy): Eukaryota > Viridiplantae > Streptophyta > Pinopsida > Cupressales > Taxaceae > Taxus > Taxus wallichiana. The sequence goes on along the minus strand of CM031239.1, from coordinate 292,594,087 downwards.
TCTTCAAATTAAATGTATTAACTCTTCTCATAATCAGCTCTAGAGGACATTTAGATTTCTTCTTCGTACCAAATTGAATCCCACTTCTTTATCTCATAATCAAATATATTATCTTCACTATTTATTCTATCAACTTTCTCATCTCTTGCTCCATCCTCTCTCTTTTTCTTCCTTTCTCTTATCTCTTTAGATTATTCTTTCTTCCTTCTCTTTATCTCTTCTTATGGCTTATCAACTTTTATATCTCTCTTACTATCTCTTCTTTTTCCATCTTCTCTCTCGACATGTCTTTTACACCTTGACTATTATTTACATCTCACCTAGGATTGCTGACCTAGTCTTTTGGTGTCTCTCACTCTCTTTGACTTTCACACTTCACTTCTCTTCACTCTTCACTTGTCACTTTCATCCAAAAACTCATAATCCAAATATTATCCACAAAAAAATTCAAATTTCATTCATCAAAATTTAACTCACCCTATACTTGTAAAAAAATGCAGAGAAAAATACATTTCGTTATGCATTTAACAAGTTATGAAGATTCAAACAATAAACTATGACCAAGCTCTGCAAAATGAGAATCTTTCTAATATCTTAAAATGGTTCAATATTGTAAAAATTTATCAAGATCTCATAAAATGGCTTCACCATTAATATTTCCCTATTATAATTCTTTCATTAAATATTATTTCATCCATCACATTGACCAAATTTCATGATAACCTTAATTGCCTCTCGATTAACATCAATTTTCCCTCACTAGCTTTCCTATTCTTAGCTCTAAATGAAGAAAATTAGATATTTCTTATCCTTCATTAAAATTTCCCAATGCATGTGACCTATTTCACATCTCAAAATATTGTTATTTAAATCATCAAGTTGACTCAAAATATCAAGATACATCACCTTTTACCAATCTGGTCAAAATTGTTCTCTCATGCTCTTAAGACCATATCCTTTGGTATGTTCATGATTGCAAGGTTGTAGGACTACCCAAAAAAATTAATATATTACTTAGATATCATTTTGGGCCAACATGGTGTATGTTAATATTTACAATCCAAATCCATTTCCATCTTTCTTAATCACTAATTTTCACCTTTCTAGTTCTAAAACTCTTCTAGTCATGCCCCTAGACACTGTCAAACATATATTCTCATTCGTGAGGTTGTGAAACATAAAAAAATCATTTTTGGCATGTATTTACAATTTCTATCAGTAGTAGAAGTTTAAATATTGAATTCCATTTCTAAATCCTACTTCGTTTGTTAAATGGCCTCACCAATTAGCCCTCTAAACTATGTTCACTTTCCTACTAGGGACTATAATTAATATCTCCAAATTTAACACTTGTTTTGTTAAAATTCCTTTAAAATCCTCGTAATTGGTGTGTCAACATGTTATCTTGTTATTTTCAAGGGTAAATTCACTAGTTTGAGGCTCTAAATAATAAATTCCTCTAAACCGTAATTGTGTCTTCTACTAGCCCGAGAAGCATCAAAATTTGATCAGATAAGTTTTCTTTTTTTTAAAGGTTCCTAACTTTTCCTATAGGTCTATACCTACCTCATGCACCCTTTCTCCTTAGTATTACAATGAAAATAAAAATTTCACGTGTGAATGTCATTTTCTACCATGAACTAGTCTATGCAAGACATGACATGTACATGTAAATATCAAACATACCAACATTAATTTCTTGTGAAAATTTTTGTTTGATAATCATATTCAACATAGTGAATACAAGGTTTTATTTGATATTCCACTTCTTGAAATATTCTAAATCTCATATGAATCTTTCAAGGTACATTCTCGATCCACAATCAAAAGTTTTGGCAATCTTGCATGCATGTGTTAAACTAATTATCAATGGTAAGAGAACTCCATACCAATGTTTAAAATTCAAATATACAAATTATACCACATAGTAATCAGAAAATAAAATCACCACTAATTTCAAATCAGTCATAGCAAAGTACTTTTCTAATCGACTCTCCTTATTGCTATACACAGTTCACTATACAAGCATTCTAAGCTAGACAAAAAAGTATTTCAACTCATCCTTCCAATAAAATTCCTGCAAAGAATGTAATGCCCATTAAAACAACCCTATTGAGGCCCATAAACAACCTAGGTTAGATTAGAAAATTATCGAATAATTTATTATTTTTTAAAGTGTTAACGACCAAAGACTCAAGGACAATTAAATTCAATTGATAAAATTTCCCATTATAATAATTACTAATTCCACATTATAAAGCAACAAGTTTGATAAGTCTACAAATAGCTCAAAACTCCATAGGGATTAATTTAATCACCGATTACATTGACATTTTACCTAAATATTCCTTGATTAAAATTTTATGGTTAAGGGACCAAAACAATTAAATAGCTAAGGTATTTAATTCCACAAGATCTAAGATAAGACCAAGGTTTAATTAAAGTGGGAAAAGAATACATATTTAAAATCATCGAGTAAATTCTTATTTACCCACTCCCAAAACTTGGTTAAAGGTTCAATTAGGTTCAGAGGAAAATTCATCATCATACCCACCCTCTTACAAAGCTTAAGGTTTCAACTTGATTTTTCCCACCCTTAACACATCCAAAATTTCCCTAAATCAATCCCATTGGATAGAAAATTTCCTCAACTTTCCATTGATATAAAAATCCTCCTAACTCCTCATATTTTTCAAGTTATAGGTGACGGGCCCTTGGGTGAAAAGTTTTCCCAATGGCGGTCCTGTAGGCCTAGGGGAGAAAATTTTCCCAAATTGCGGGATGATGGGTCGTGGGGAGATCGTGAGAAAAAATTCTCACGCGGGGAAAGAATAACATTTGCACCCACACTCCCGCTGGTCCGTAAGTCCATAAGGGACATGTGGTGCTCCCTAAGGCGAGTGTGGGGAAGGGCGGGAATGGTGGGGTGACATGAGACATTTGCAAATTCTCCCGCATGGGTGAAAAGTTGACTATGCACTGCACTCGCGCTAGACCACAAAGGACACATGACATCTCCTAAGCCAATGTGGAAAAGGTGCGGGGGTGGGGAGAAAAATGACTTAACACCCTGAAGGGCTAAGAGGGTACAGAGACCCTCACCTCCATCGGCACATCACGATGCCATGTGGCAGCCCCTGATTGGCTACAGGCCGACAGAGCAGCGAAGAAAACTTGGAAAATTTTCCATAAATTTTCTAAGACATGAAGGACAAAAAGGAACCCAGTCCTCCATCGATAGCTCGTGTTGCCACATGGTATCACCTGATTAGTTGTGGACTGGCGGGAAAACTTGGAAAATTTTCCCAAATTTTTCTGAAAGTGCTAAGTTAAAAAGGGGATCTATCCCACTGTTGGCACCTCATTATGCCATGTGGGAGCCTCGATTGATGCAAGCATAGTGGGGCGGTGGGGAAAACTTAGAAAATTTTCCCCAAAAATGATTCCTAAGTCCTTAAGGGAAAATTGGCCGCAGGCTCGACAAGGAAATTTTTCCCCAAATTTTAATGCTAAGTGAAGAAAACTTTAGAAGGCTATAAATTTTGATAGAGATCTCAATTTTGGGAAACAAGGACTTTTTGGAAATCTCTCGACGTCCTCTTTGCATAGAGCTCATCAATTTTAGGTTTTGATAAAGTATAAGGGGTAATTTTTTATAAAAGCGGCCTACGGGATTTACGGTTCAAATTGATAAATTTTAACTTGTTAGATCTGTTCAATATGATCTCCTCCTCTCTCAACATGTCAAATAGAAATGGAGGATTTTTCTTAGATGAATTTCAATAAGGATTCAAGGTTCAATTTGTCTGATTGATTTCAATTTGACCATTTCGTTTGTTGATAGAAAAACGACTACAAAATGGCTTGAGCTCGATTTTGCTAAGTTTTGAAATATTTCCTTAAGTCTTTTATCCCAAATTGAATTCATTTACATCATAACATGTTCAATTTTAATGTTTCATTTTTCTTTCTTGAATTGCGAGTTCAAACTGTTCATTTTAGATAAATTAATTGCACGGGATGAAATACAAAACAAAGATCAATTTCTAAAGGATTTATTTATCATTTTAAACCTTCCAAGTATGGAGATTCATTTCCACTCTAGTCTTATACATTTAAGTGATTTATTCAAACCATTTAATAGCCAAAATACAAAGTCTGGTTTCTAAATTTTAACGTATTTCAAAATACAAAATATTACAATTCCCTCATATGTGTTTCTCTCTTTCGAGATAGAGATTTCAAGAACAATTAAATGATCAAATTTCAATATAACATTGAAATTTGAGAAAGATAAGACACCATTTATTGATTCAAAAGGACAAATTACAACTTCCTTCTTTCATACTTCAAAATTCATCATACATATTATATTTCCTTCACATTCTTTCAAAGCAAAAACATAGCCTATCTCTTTTTCATTTCACTTTACAAATTTTATAATCCATACAACATATTTCCATTTCAAAACATTTACAATTTCATCCACTTCAAAGTGGGAAATGTTACAATGAGATTTTATTTCACAAGTCTTTGTCAAACCTGTCTTTCTCCTCTACTCTAGAACAATAACATGAATTGTTCCAATTTGATCACAACAAGTGTAAGGGAAAGGCAACGCTCTCCACCCAGCCAAGACATCCAATGAAAAGGAGAATCCATCCTTCTTCATTGGCCTCGAGCCCCAACCATAATGCAATAAGAGATGTGATGCAACTCATGGCAACAACATGCTTCCACAAAACATACACACAAGATTTTCAAAATAAAACACGGTCTGAAATAGAATGTAGTTTTTACAACTACAATAACACATGACAAGGAATACTAAGGATTCACCAAGAAAACAAAAGGAGATATAAACTATAGGGGATGCTACTTATGCCTCCCAAAGGGAAATGGATATCACCACTTGAGAACAATCCACCAAAATATATTTATATATGAATATCATTTCAAACCCTATCATGCACTTATGCCTCCCTCAAGTACCCCTTGTTCCTCACATTTCCTTATGTCCCCCCCAACGTCTTATGGGAACCCATAACGAGTAAAGAAATGCAAGCTATTTCTTTTTACAAGGTGGAACCCAATCCCAACTCCCTCCACACTTATACCTCCCCAAAACACTTATGCCTCCCTCAAGAGTACCCCATAGTCTTCTCCTACACCATTCCTAGGAAGTCTACCCAAACAACCCAAAAACATGCTAAAACATTCACTCAATAACATGCACATTCATAAAGAAATGGAGTATTTCAAGAGCCAAGCTCTTACCTCTCCATGATGGAGTCGTCTAAGTACCAAAATAGAAAGCTTTCCAATGCCAAAATACAGTCAAAAATCAACCAACAAGCATGCAAGGGTCTTCAATCTCCTTCCAAAAGGAAGAGCTCGACATAGCAAAAATTCACCGAAAAGGAAGTATTGAAAATGTTCAACAACCCAGAACAAAGCAAGGAGTTCTAATTTTATAGAAGAGGGAAGAGAATGGGATGAGGTGGATCCATGTAGGATGACACATCACACATCCTCAACTCCAACACAAAAGTCAAATTCATTATCCAATGCACAATAAAGAGGTTGGTGAATAATATGACAATAAACTTACACACTCCAAAAAGCCCACACCCCAAAGGACTAAATTTAATAAAATGTAAGAAGAGTGCAATTAAAACTTACAATTAGTCAGATAAAAATGCATAAAGAACATCTAAATTCAACCCTCCAACCATAGGTAAGGTTGGTATGAAAATTTAAGAGGTATGGGACAAGTCTAACTTGTCCCACAAGCCTCCAAAATCAGCCTCCAAGGACAAATTCGGATTTCCAAGGAGGTGGAGTGTTTCATACTCCAAAATCTAACTTACACAACTCTTACACATTCTTACACATTACTTACACATCACTTACCACATTTAATATAAGAGCCAACAAATTTTACAATTACTTTCTTGTATCCCAAATTTGATTAACTTATTTATTTTAACAATATGACTACTCACATTAATTCTCCACAATTAAAAGAATAATGAAAGGGGTAAATGCATCACAAAATAAACACATGCAAACAATAATAAAAAGGAACCACATTAATAAAATACACATAACCCCTTGGTCACATTCAAAGGTAATCCCCCCCATGGGAATCCCTAACAAAATAACACACACACACACACACACACACAAAATGTTGCCATGGTGACCTTGTTGAATTCATCTAGAATTCCAATGTGGTTGGTCTCCAATCCCTTAAATGTTTGTTGTGATAGTTTAACTTGCAAAACAAAAATATCTTCTTCAACCTCGTGGCCATATCAGAACATCCAACATGATATAAATATAATCACAAAATCATATATACATATGAATCACAACAACATCAAGGCAATCAACAATATCACTTACAATTTATATCAACAACTATATCATCATCATATAATGTCTATTTTCTAGGTCTACTCACAATATCCAAAAATCACATGTCCGAACAACATTCATAATATATACATGTCAAATAGTATATCATCATCCACATATGAAGTGTCTGTAATAATCATCATGCATCATAAGTAAACGAAGATCAGCAATAATCCATGGTCCAACATCTAACATAATACTAAATCAAAACTATAATAATGTCCATAATATAGTCAGCAATATCATGATCAATATTAAAAGTGTCGAAGGGAAGTGGGCGATACAAGGATTCAAATAGATTCTCCAAATACAAATAAGAAAATAAAAAATGCACTAAAAATATCCCTACTAGAAGCAACAACATCATTATATATTAGTATAATGTTTTAAAAGATATCAGTCTTCATCCTTTATCTCCTCAATACCTATAGGAGTTTCTTCTCTCATTTAATTCCTTACATTCCTCTGAATATTTCATGCACTCTCAACTCCTCTAGCTTATTTCCTCATTCAAATTATGCTCATCCCTCAAACCCTAACTAGCACCAAGAGTCATTTATGACTCTTCATATGTCTTACCATACATTATGAGGCATTTTTACATCATTTTTGACATTTTCATAACTCTAACTCACTCCTAGGACCTATGACACCCCATCTAGACACTTTCCCATTATTTGACAATATTTAATTTCCCTTTTGCACTCATTACAAGCCGGTGTTTCCTTTTACATGCTTTACAATTTTAAATTACATTTTGTAGGGAAAAACAAATTTGAATTTTCTAGCATTAGAACACCACCTCACACTTTCTCTTGCATGTTAAACCTCTCTTCACGTCTTTCATAACCATGTTTGAATGTAACTTTTCATTTTTTGATGTCCTTTGAGGATGCCCTTGTATAAGAATGGATTTCCATTTGGTTTGGAAATCCATCCTTTCCATGAATGAAGGAAACCATGTGCTTGAAAATCCTTTTTGGGGAGATAATGGAGGGATAAGGGGAGAGTTTTTGAGTGATAAGGGGTGCTTGTTTATTGAGATATAAGGTGGAATTTTTCTTCTTTACATGGAGATTTTGACTACTCAAAAATTTATTTTCATCCCCTCTTCCAAAATTAGAGGCATTGTGCTTATTAGCTTATTTACTTTGGTTGAATATGTGTTATGTTGTGTTAAAACCATATAATGGAGTTTGTTTTTGCATCCATTTCTTCCTTTGTGTTATTTGATTGTGTTTCCTCTTTCCCATGGCTTTGCAGAATGCTAGCATGCCACCTTAGACCCCTTGGTGGCATGTAATGATGCCAAATGGTTGGGTGGTCAACCGGGCTCATTTTTTCAATCTTTAAAAGGTTTTGCTCTTTCTGTTTAGATCTAGATGAAGTTGATTTGTGGTTAGAGGTTGTTGTTTTGATTCTTGTAAAAGATTTCTTATTTTGTTGAAAACATGCACATGTTGTCTCCACTTCAAGTGGAGGGATTTAATGCTTTCATTATTAATTTTTTTTTCTTGTAATCCAAGTTTTAAAATGCTAAATTTCCTCCTGGATATTATCTATTTCATAATTGTAAAGTTGTTGGAAATGTCCATTAAAGGAATTATTATGGTTGAAAAATAATACAATTAGTTTTTATGAATTTTGGAGACTTTTTCCCTTGCTTCATAGTTTTGATAGGTTTTTTTAAATCCTTTGTTCTCCTCTAGAAAAGGCATATAAAAAAACTGAATTTTTCTAGTTATTAAGTGAAGGAAATGGATTGTAAGGTTAAGAAATATGGATCTAAACAGAAAAATATTCTTCTTCTTCCTTGTGAAATCTAAAAGCAGTACACCTTATCTCTTCCTTAATAGGAATTTTGATTTGATGGCATTGGTTTTAAAAGCTCCATATTTATCTCTTGTTTAATTTGTGAAATCGAGAAAGGAAATTGTAGCAATCAATCATTACATTTTGTTGTTGTTATGTGAAAAATAGACCGGTGTTGTAAATATGAAAGTTGTAGTTTATTTATTCCTTTCAACTTGATGGTGTAACTTGTTTAAGTATTTTATTGTTTCCAAATTTGAAATTTGAAGCTTCCTTTTCTCCCTTAAAAAAACAACAGATAACGTTCTCGCGGTTGTATGAAATGAAACATCCTTTTGTTTAAGCATAACTCTTGTTGGATATATATATACATATATACATATATATATATATATATATATATATATATATATATATATATATATATATATATATATAGACACACACACACACATACATTATATGTATATGTATCTATCTATATATAAATATATATGTACAAACACATAGGTGTGTGTGTGTGTGTGTGTGTGTGTGTGTGTGTGTGTGTGTGTGTGTGTGTGTGTGTGTGTGTGTGTGTGTGTGTGTGTGCGTGTGCGTGCGCACATAAAAACATATATTTACATTATTTATGTTTTGGCGTATAGGGGTATAGAAATGATTCACCTTTAAAGAGTTTTCTTAAATAATAATAATAAATTAAATTAGTTTTAATTTAGTTGAAACCTTTCCTTTTGTGATGGGTTTATATATATATATATATATGTATATATGTATATATATGTGTGTTTTTGTGTGTGTGTGTGTGTGTGGTGGGGAAGGTGGGACGGTTGTCCCACCCATCCCCCACAAACCCTAACTTTCCCCTTATTAGCCACCTCCCATTCGTCCCCTACCCTACTCCACTCTCCATTCGGGATGCCCCCAATTTTTTAAACTCCATGCCACTACACTCATGCTTATGGCATGTACCCCTTTGTAGCCCACTGTTTGGTCTTTGTATCACTGCTACCTACTTTATATTAAACAAATAATATTAAATATAGTTTATGGAACTGATTATTCATTGATCCACTCAAAATATGAGTATGTAAAAAAAAAGCAATAGAAACCTTTGATCCTATAGATCCATTTGATCAAGTTGGATAAAAAATTAGAAAACTCAATTTTGAAACCCTTGCAAAAAAAAATCAAAGCTGTGCTCACCCAAAACAGGTTCATATCTGCAAACAAATTCAAAAGAAAAGATGAAACTCTCCTTGATCCCTTTCCTTGGCTCCTCAATTTCCTTCCTTATCCTTGTAAAATAAATACAAAACAAAACCAATTTGAGCACCCAAATGGTGGAAAAAGGTAAAATGAAGAAATAGAAGTTATTTTAAAATTTCATCCTCGCACTTTGGTTTTATGGTTATCTTATCCTACGGTGGAGAATAGTTGAGAGATAGGGCCCTAATTTAATTATATTTTGAGTTTAATTTATAGGGTTATATTTTAAAATAAATGTACTATTATGTGTTTTACTTGGGAAATGACTTAGGAAATGGTTGCACTTTATTGTGAGGATTTTAGTCATTAATTAAATTATATGATAACATGGATTTATTATTTAACATTTTACATAAACGTTGAATTGTCCTCGTGAGACCAAGATACCATTTATATCTTCTCTTTTGATTCTATCGAGGGTGGAACAGAGTGCTTACATTTAGCTTTTATATAACGAACCGTGTTATGACCATTATCAACCCCTTCCATAACATCACCCTCAAATTTCAAACTGACATACTCCCTATAAAAATCTCCGTCCAGAAGTATAGGATTTTGAGGGAGAAACAAATTCTAACTCGCCCTTCGGAAAGTGTTTAATTTACCATTTCCAAGCGCTTTTCTTCGACATATTCCTCAAACTCCTTCATCCCAACCGAGATATCCTTAACTAGTGGGACATGCCAATTGGTGCCAAGAACGAGATCAATATGCAGCTTCTTCTATTTTGTGATTGGTGCTCTATTGTCATTCAAATTAGGCCCCCACCGCATCATTTCCCCTTTGTCTCTATGTCCATCTTCCCTAAGGGCACCAACCGTGACCAAAATTTTATCTATTATTCAACTAAAAACCCGTCCTTAGCAATAAATGGCTCAATAGATTCATTTTTGTAAGGTTCTACGTCCTCTGCATCCTCCTCATTGTCAATCTCTTCATAATACTCTTCCAAATATTTATAGGCATCGGTGTCTACTTCAGATCCCACTTCACATTAAGTTTTGAGTTGGTATTGTTTTCCTCGATGGGGTTAACATGCCCACCACTTTAATCTTAAATCAGATAAAGTACCATGAGCAATGATTCCCTCAATAATTGTCTAGCTAGAACTAGTCTCTGTATTGATCGTCAACCCCTTCTGCAACAAGGCATCTAATTCCGTCTTTGTTCGATAAAAACATGCACCGTTATTCTTGAATCATTTATCCTTGAATCACTCTATATACTCTTGATATGTCATTTTGAAAAAAGGCTTTGTATGCAGCCAAAACATGATATTGCAAAAATAAAAATTTTCATTAAAGAAAATGAAAACAACAAAAAATATCACAACATATATGTGAATATATGAGTCTATGTTAACTTTATGGTTTTGATGCGTATCTGGTATGGATAATTTGTTTTTCATTTGTTTTTTTAAATTGTTTTATTTGGGGGGTTTTAATTTACATTTTTTAAAAAGGGATGACATATTATAGAAACTAACATCTTAATATTTAATGCTTGAGTTATGGTATGGTTGATGAAAATATTTTCTAATTGAAATTTATTATTAAAAAGCAACTTGAAATAATATTTCATTTTATTTACTAAATACGAGAGATTTCAACTTGGATAGTTTCTTATGTAAGGTTCAATCATACATTCCATCACTTTATATGTCAATCATTTCACATTTTAACGCTTACTTAGAGATAAAACACTCTCTCATGCTTATAAGTACTTCGATCGAGTTTCGTATGAATTTTATTAATTGTAAAATGATGCATTGAATTCATACACTCTTTTTAATAACAAATTCTACAAAATCATAAAATTCAACACCATCAAGACCCCAAGGTTATTATCCATCTTAGAGTGAACCTAAAACTAAAATAACACAACTTTGACATGCCCTACACATTCTATTAATAATGTTACTTGAGGTTTCAAAGGTTAAAATAAAATCAAAGTGTTTTCTTATGAATGCTAATGTATAAAAATCTATTCCCATTACCCTCTACGAGGCATTGTCATGCACATTATTTAACAAAAATTCAATTAATGTCATTTTACAACTATCATTGAATGAATGGGTATAAAGATGAAAAATAAAAATTCCTTACAAAAAATTGAGGAAATAATTTAAATGGGTGATATCATTTTATTATACTAATGAGTAACTAGTAGACTAATATATTTTTTCTTCACCTATCTCACAACCTAATGAATTCGATCTATCCCATATTATAGTTGAGGGACACAAATTGCAATATCAAACTTAGAAGGACATGATTTGAATGAATTAAATATTTATCAGAGGACTCAGATCAAATATATATATATATAAAATAAGAAAGATCTAACATGTAATAACAAGAAAGTGAATGTAATGAGAAAATGACATTGAATTTCTTGGTATATGTCTGTTTCAATTGATTATGGCCAAGAGAATGTGTGGAACATGATGTATTTGAACTGATTATTATTTATCTAGAGAAGGGATCCTAAAAACTATTCCATAAATTTATTCTGAAAGAGAACACAATCTCCATATGGACTAGTGTCTTAAATAGGTGCTAGATTCATGAAAACATCTCTGGATTTGATCTTTCTAGGATCTAATCTTATCTTATTCACTTCACGCTTTGTCAATCTAGATTCTCTATAGGATTTCAATGTCACACCTATACCTACAATAAAAATCATAGATACATATAAAAATATCAAACACAAAATATATGGAATATATAATGCATATGATTGAGTTGGAATGACCTTAGTCAACATCCTTGTGTGATTATTACCAAGCACTACACTACATTTCACACTCAATGTAGTTCTTTAGTGAGTGTTTGTTGTTGGACATGATGTCTAGTTGTTATCATTGATGTCAAATACATTCATGTAAAAGGTTTTATATGTGTCATACCAATATCCATGAGGTTTATTTCAATATCTATCATGAAATTTTTATTGGCAATGTTTATGATTGCAATAGTCCTATGTTGTTATAGAGCATAGTCTAATGGGTAAAGTCATAGTTTGAGCTCTCCAAAGTTAGTTGAATGTTTTTATGAGGTCCATAATTGTTTTGAATATGACTTAGAGGTGTCCAAGTTTCTAAATATGGTCTTCATGACCATTTCATGAGTTGTCTTGGGTTGTAGCGGTCATTTCTAGGCCTATTCCTAGTCCAAAAACATCCAAAATGAGTTAAAGATATGATTTTTAGAGTATTTGAATATTTTGGTGTATTTTTATAGCATGATGATGTTAAGGTCATTTCTTAGAGGTATTATAATTTTTCATCGTCCTTGGGAAGTAAAAAAGTGAATATATGCTAGGAATGCATATGTAAGTCGTTGTGGATGTAGAGTTCGGGATTATTTGAGCATGGTGGAGAGTTTATTTAGTGAGAAGATTTTTCATGATTCTTCATGACAATGTTTTAGTAAAAGTGAAGAATATTTTGTAATATATGTCATTTTTTGGTACAATAGGGTTTTGAGAGTGTATTTTGGTGCTAAAAGTTGACCTTCGATCCTCGTTGTGAACTATGTGATTTTCATGGAACCTAGAGGATTAGGGGTATGTTGTTACATTAATTTGAGAGTGTTTGTAAAAAATAATGAAGTGGTTTGATAGTCAATTTTTGTGAATGATCATTAAGAAGATAAGTTGTTTTGAAACCGTTGCAAAACCCTCCTTCTAGAGAGACTTAAGAGATATACATTTTATCATATCTAGAATATACTAGCATGAAAAATTGATGCATAAGGGTTGAACAGATATCATCAAGGATTATTTTTGTAATGAATTCATGTTCTAGTTGTTTTGGGAAGAGAGAGAAAACCCCTAGTTTTGTGGGTTTGTACAGTCTTAGGACTGAGATGGAAGTTTCATGATGAAAAGTGAATTGTCTCAATATTATTGTGAGATGATATAAGTATCCATGAAAATTTTTAGGTAGATAAATTGGATAAAATGGATGATACATTTTCTCAAAGTGACCCTACCAGTTTGGCCTTAAGGTCTAAAATGCTAGTCTCATGGTTTGACTTGAGTTTGATCATTTTTTTTTCATGCATCGATTGTCATGAATAGTTGATGAACACTAGATATGATGTTCTAAAGTGTTTGGTTAGTTTTGGTGAATTTATTTTAATTTGAAGACCTATTGGCCTAGAAATCCATAGTTGGTTTTATTTTTAAGGTGATTGAAATAAGTGTGTTGAATGAGATATCTCTACATGTGTTATGGATGTTAGAGTTTGTACATGTCGGTAAAAGTTTCCTTGATAAATTATAGGTGGTAGATAATCTTAGAAGTAGAATTTAAGGATTTTGTAATTATTTATCTCAAGAATGGTTCTTGAGTCCTTAGAGGCTCAAAGAGTAGTTTAAGATATTGGCTTGGTTGATAAGTAAAATATTTAGAAAATATAACAATTGATGTGCCACGTTAAACATGAGAAACGAGGAAAAATATTAAAGCACTTTGAAATGGGATGGTAGTGCCTTATTTCTTTTATTCCTACTAGGTGCTAGTGTTTGGGAGACTCCAAAGTAAGAAAAAAATGCTAGGATAGATCACATGTTGTGTAATATCAAAAATAAAAGGGATAATTTATAGTGAAGAAAAGGAGAAGAGTATATAAGGATAGAAAAATGTAAATAAATAAAAAATTAGGTGTCGTTAATGTCTATTCTTTATGGTTATGAATCATGCATATAATGAAACGTTAGAGTCATGATATGATAAAAAGTGTGTGATTTCATGTCTTTGTTTTCCCACTTTATCTTTTTGAATGAATATGCGGTATCATAATGTAAATAGGAAAAGTGTACCTTGTGGAGAGACAAATGAGGTTATAAGCGATAGTGTCTTTGAATGAAGCTTAGAACCGATAGAGGAGATAAAAATTAAAGGTGTGACCTTGTGTGTCTATTGGAAATGATTCCTATGTTTGTATCTTCGATATTGTATTTTCTTGAGTATATTGTGTTTGACATTTCTCCTTGTTACATTTGTGTTTCCTTTGTCAAGGTAAGGATGGACCTACGAAAGAATATATTTGTAGTCAATGCTCATCATTTATGAAATTTATCTTTAACTTAGAGAAATCAACATATAAGTATGTATGAAAAATAATTTATTGAAGGATAGAATACACCAAAGTGTCATGAGACAAGAGATAAAAAATTTCTTGTCTATTTTATTCCTATGAGATGGTTGGAATAGTTGATAGTGATCAATTCCAAAATGATTTGAATATACTAAATATTTAGGCTTCCTCATGTCATACCGAGGATTTATTCATCATGTCTTTGAGTGAAGAGTGTTGGGAGACCTATGGGATTTTACCTCCACTTGTTTCATATTCTCCATGGATAATTGCCTCTAGATATGGTCACAAACCCAATAAAAACTAGGTACAAATTACACATTGTTCCATATATATCATTATCCGATATATTCCTTAGGTAACACTCCTTATCTGAAACTGATATAAAATATGTAAACCAAGAAATAATAGTAATTAGTTCCCTTGTTCAATGTATGAAACTTGTCACTAATTATGTTCTGATGTGCCGGATAGTAATTTTTAACTGCTCACACGTTTTACTAAATTTTGTAAAAACCAACCAATCAGAACTTGTTCATCCTATAATGTACCTATTTTTCTCAAAATACATAACCATCTGGATGGGACACTAGTGCCCACCATTCCTTTTCTCTTGGTGCTTCTATCCTTGAACCGAAGTTATCTTAAGTATGATTTTGAACTATTTTATTATCTCCTAGTTGGTTAGATTTTCTTGTGTATGATTATGTGTCTTATTTTTGGACTACTAAGAGGTTCAAATAATCACCCAATAATTTCCCCAAATTTTTGGTCTGCATGAGATGAACCAATATGAATGTTTTCCAAATGAGTAAATTTGAAGATTATGTGTACATATGAAGTATAACTCATGTAGGGGAATAGTGGATGTGCATGGTAACAACAATGACACAAAAAATAATGGGTATAATCTAATAAAAATTGTTATTGACCAAATAATAAGGAATAATTTAATAAAAAATAGTTAAAATACATAGTTATATAGAAAAATACAATTTTAGTCGCTAGTGGAATACATGGGAAACCAATAAGGATATCAAAAGAAAATCAAATGTTTTGAGATAATACAAGTAAACAAGTAACCAAGCATAGTGTGTATCCTATAAACAATGACAATAAAGACAAAATCATAGAAAAGATATAAGAAAATTCGATAACCATGGTTTAGAGTAGGCCTAAAATATAAATGTTATAATGGAAGCATATGTTAGCATGTTATAAAAATTTATAGTATGTCACAATGTATACAACTACAATAGGAAAGGAAGTAGTAGTAATTATAATGATATAACCTAAATATAAATAAGTTGATAAATGACATTAGACTCTACTAGGTACTCCCTTAGGGTACCATTTCTAGATTCCAACACAGAGAAATATATATTTTTATGTTTCATTAGTTTCAAAAACCATAAGACAACTGAAATCTTCCCATGATAGGGATTTTACAAGCTGCAGATGCCTCAAGGGCTAAACAAAACTCAACACTCTTTACTCACTCATATAGATGGCCTATCTTGACCTCTCTTCTCATTCCCACTCTCTCTTTTGGAAATATTTCTCACCTTCATCCCTTTTAAGTCTCCCCAAATTCCTCACAATTTAATGGCCTTAGCCTCCAAAATCCTCAACATGAGCAGATCCTTTACTATTCATAGTTGTGTTCTCTTATCATTACCTCCTCTCTCTCCTTTGTGATGGATACCACACTCTTCCTACTCCAAATTCAAATTCAAATATGGCCTTGTTAATATTATTCCAATAAACATCTTCATGTCACATCATTGGGTATTTGAACTCATCCAAGCATCCTTCTCCTAAATTGGTCACTATCAACTCAACCACACGATCATGAGATTTTTCCTTTTTCCTTATCCTATTAGTTGTTACCTTGTATTTTCAACTTATGCTCCATCATGTCATATTGAATCTTCTCCTCTTATATAAGTCTTTTATCCAAATATTTTATTCATTTTTTTGCATTAAGGTGTCAATTCCTCCTTGTATACTTTTTCTTCTTCATATCTTTGGTGTCTACCCCTCCACACATCCTCATGTCTCGTCATACTTGGTTACCAACACTGAAATATAGTATTTACACGCCCTTTCTTTGCATGCCTCACTTCTCTTGTGTAGCCTTACAATCATGTTTTCTTTCATTTCTTTACACTTCATGCCTTGAGTTATCTACTTTCTACCCTACATTTTCATTCATCAACATTCTTGATTTCTACTTCCCTTCTCTTCTAACAACATTCTTTCCTTCCTTCACACCATTTTTTCATTCACCATTCTTACTTCATTTGCAGTTCTTTTGTACATACCTTTATGCTTTTGACTTAAGCCACACCTTTTTCCATCCTTGTCACTTTCTCTCATGATAATCCTTAATTTTATTGGAAACCCTTCTTTCTTTTATTAACAACCATCCTTTATTTTTAACTACTACTCAAAGCCTATTATTTCTTTTAACTAGTTACCTCGGGGTTGGAATTCTACTAATATTCTTTCTTTCTTTCTGTCACCTACCTCTACGACCATTTTCCCCCTCTTGGCATCTTCTTCCGCACATATCTCCCTTATTTCTCTTGACTAGTTGAATCACGGTTGGAATTCTACCATTATTTATTCTTGGCATATATTCATCCTTCCTCCACATATTTAACACTTTCATGCATCTTTTTGTGGCTATAGGCCATTACACTTATCTCTATCCTTCCTCTTATTTTTTCATACTAGTTCCTCTTATACTTCTACCACACACACATCCTCCCTATACTCTCCATATCTTCTATTTTACATCATCCAACTCCCATGTGGTTATTCCATTAGTGTATTTTATATTCACTTTAGGATGCACATGAATCAAACATACAATAATTCATCCTCTTTATCTAACTCTTTGGAAAACTAGTCTCGAGTCCTATATCCAAAAATTCATCCTCTTTATCTACTTCTTCCAGTTCCTATTCCAATCCTTAGGTACTTGTTAGTGACTCTATCATCACCTCTTACACTTTATCATAAGTTCCTTTTTCCTATGAACTCTTTACTCTTGGTAGATCCTCCTTCTAGATCCTTATTGAGGTTCTACTCACTCTTCTTCTACACAAGTCTTGGCTTACTCTATCTCTTCTTATTCCTTATTTCATTTTTCATTTTATCCTTTTCCTATATTACTTGTCTATCATTCCTTAGTTATTTCATGATTTATTTTTCTATGCATTACTTTTCCTTTCCACCCTTCCTTATTTAGGCTCTCTGGCATGTTTGTACTTTCCATTCTTCCAACACTTCCTTCTGCTTCCATATTCTTGCACACTTCCTCGAAAACAAATATGTTGCGCTTCCACATGTGCCTTTCCAACATAATTATTGAGGGATTACTATCTAATTTACCTCTCGGGCTCTACTAGATCACACTCCTATCGATGCCCCTTGTTTTCTCTTCCTTTACTTATGGTAATATTTTATTTCCACCTCTTCCCTCAGTATCCTCTTGTCTTCTTATTCCTTATTATTTGTCCAAGACTTATAGAACCTATCTATATGACTACTTAATATATATTCTCCTCCTTATGCACCTATTTGTGTGTGTACTTTTAGAACTATCCTTATTTTCTCTATATTTTTTTGTTCGGGGAAAATGCCTCTAGGTCATACCACTCCCAGATTCTCTTGATCCCAACTTCCTACCTCTGTATTCTCCTACGGTTTCTCCACACTATTGTTTCACTCACTTTGTATCTTACTCTCTACTCCATTTATGCACTTATTTTCATGCTTTCTCTCAATATAACCCGAGAATTCCTTCTTTGGGTACTCCATTTTCATGAGTAATCTCATAATTTACTTAGATTATTTTGCTTATCCTATAATGGTTATCCCATTGCTCCACTAATACTTGTCTTTGGGGTCCCTAATCCTCTTAGAGTCTTCTCTTATTCCTAACTTGGTGTGCCTCTTATTCCTATTGTAGTTTCTTCCTTTGCACTATCTATGGTAAAAACCACATCTCATCTCTCTAGTATTCTCTCCCACACATCTCTTGTGTATTTTCTCTTCCTCTCTTCTTCTTACACACCTTCCACCTCTCACTCCACCTTGTTCTCCAAGGTTTCCTTCTTTAACTCTACACTTTTCCTTTCCTCCTCATGGTCTACATCGACCATATCTATTTCTTCACGAGTATCCATGTAATCATGGAAAATGTATAACATGAAAATTTGAAACTTGAGCATCAAAACTAAGCCCATGATTGTAAATCTAGTTTCCTTATCATTATGCATCCTTCCTCTCGCCAACCTACCGTTAGTATCAAAATAAAATAGGATCAAAGGAAAGTAATAACAAGGCTTCAAATATTTTATTAAGGTGAAGGGATGATTAACCAATATGATTGATGAATTCATTGTAAATCGATGAATAACAAATTTCTGTAGAGGCCTAAAAAGGCCATTTTTAGTCATTATGAAACTAGTCAACACCCTCCGAGAATGTTCAGGGAAAATGTAATGCATCTTTAGGTAATTTTTGATAGTATTGAATGTGTTCAAGTCAATTTAGAAAAGTTTAGGGAGGAAAATACGATTCAAAAAAAATTTCTACAAGACCGGATCTTGGTGCAAGAAATTGATGTTCTAATGAGTGAAATTGGACTTCTCCTAGGATGGTTTTGGGTGTTCTTGAAGGAGTGAATAAGAAATAAATATGCATTGGAATTCTATATGAATATAATACAAGGTGGTGACATAAAAATTTATCAATGGCTTAAATGTTTCCTCATATATTTCAAAACTATATAGATTCCCCTCTTACTTCAATAAGGAATAGGCCCTAAATTTGTAGTTGCAGGAATATTTAAGTCTACATAATGTTTCAATGTATTTTGGAGTCAAAATAATATAGGTTTGACCCCAAAAGCCTTTCCTATGCTCTAGAGTTAAAAATATCACTTTAGGTGTCTCAATTTAGACATCAAAGATAAGTTTGCAAGTAAATTCCCACATATGGATGTGGTAAGAATAAGGTTTATTAGAGTTAACAATCCAAATTAAGAAATATCTATAAATATCCATATATAATTTAATAAATATGATGAAAAATTTGGAAATATATATAAATATGACAACAAATTCATGTTTATGAAAGGTTGACAATTGATTTGTGACTCGAGGTGGAAGGGACACTGCTATGGTTCCCAATTTTGGTCTTAGAGTACATTTCAGTCCTAAAGGACATTGCACTTCATATCATTTGGGGTGTTTATTCATAATTTGATTGACATTACATTCAATCTCTCTCTATTTCCTCCACCTTTGTATCGAAAGGATTTGGTCTTACATCTCATTAGTAATTAATGTTCTCAATGTGACAAAATCCTTGATCAAGGTTATTTAAGAATTTTTTAGTTTACACACCAATTTCATCAATTTCATTCCATGTGAAAGATTGTTCATGAAGACATGATAGTGTATAAGGTATCATTTGGTTTTTTTAACACAGGAAGACATCATTCATTGTTTTCAATGGTCTATTGATCAAGTGTCTCTTATCTCTCCTCGTGGAGCATCTATTGGGGTATAATGTTTGATAACTCAAAATTTAGCTTCTCATAGTACAAAGGGTTCATGGTTCTTCACCAATGAGTTGTCTATTTCCATGAGGAGCATGTGAGAAATAAGGTTTATAAGCATCTTAAATATGATTCCATTCTAGGAGGATTTTGTGGCTAAAAAAGGAAAATGGATGATCTTCATTTCGAGTACCATGTTTAAAATAATGAGCATCCATATCAATTCCATATGTTTCAATTCACTAGAGAGTGTTATTAAACATTCATTTTACAACTTTTAGTGTTATCACACCTTAAAAGAGGAATTATATGCAATAACCTCATCCCGAGTTCAATGGATGGGGATAAAAAAATAATTCCATTTAGTGAGAAATAATTCAACCTGCATGGTGAAGACATATTTCTATAAATGAGAGAAACAAATGAAGAGGTTTAAACATATTGGAGTTGAGTTTTTTTATTAAGGTTAATTGTAAATTCCTAGATAAATAAGGAAGTGTTCTTCATACCAAAACTCCTACCTTGTGGACATAAATGATCATCATGTTCCCATCATAATGAAGATCTCATAATAGTGTTTCTCAACACTTATTTGATGCCCTATAATGTTTTTATATCTTGAAAAAGAATGATATTGTTATCAAATTGATTCAATTCAATAGGTTATTCATTTGCATAGGTTTCATCTCCATCAAAGTGATCATCTCTTATTTCCTTCCTCCTTCCTTCTCTCTCTATGTTCTAATTCTTCATTAACGATGTACCTTTTCTCTCTTTATTTCTATTCACTTAAGTGAATTAATGTTGCATTGGAAAAGTACCTTATCAAAAATAAGAAAAGGACTTAGTTTTATTGCTAGGGAATTTGAAAAGTCACATCGTGGTGAGCTGAAAATTGATGCGGGGAGATGAAAGGACAATTGTAATTGTATAAATTACAATGGCTTCTCCATTCCTAAGGGTTGGAAATTGTGGATTGATGTATGGTGTTGAGATTTTTATAACTACTACACCAAGAAATAAAATCTATAATTAATCGATTTTATTTGTTTATGTTGCTATATTCTCTTAACTATCCAACTTTGCAAGCATTGTGATCTTGTACAGCCAAGAAGGAACTTTTTGTCATTTATTGATAGATTTGTAGAATTTTATGTCTCGGTTTATATATCTTGTTGATTGATTACATTTTGGTGCTCTTATAATTCAATGTGGATGTATTTTGGTTGATGTATGTGATTTATGTAAGCCTACTCACAACATTAAATCTCTCTCCTTATTTCTACAACTCCCCTTTATCTATCTTCAAAACAAGTTCCTCCCTTGTACTACAAAGATCCACTTTACGATAGGTTTTATCGGGTATTCTTGTTTGATCCCGAGCGTAACATCTAACCCAAAAATTTACTTAGTTTACCTTAAATAATGGGAGCCTCCTATACATAAGAAGAAGGGGCCTATCCCCATAACCGTTGGTGAAAACCAATAATTTACATTGCATTGACTTATATCACTAATAAGACTACATTTCCAATGTGATACTCTCATATGCTATTATATGATGTGTTTCCATCGACATATATTTCGTGTTACTCTCAAAGTTTAAAATTACTCTCTTTGAAATGATCCCGTGTTAGGTTATTCATTTTTTTGCACACATCCCATGCAACTTCAGCTTGTTCCTACATACACACCATTTCCTTTTGGTTCTCTCATAGAAATCATTTTGCACCCTTTTAGTTGTGCCATCAACCCTCTACCAAGTAATTTTCTTTCTTAAGCTACTCACCACCTCTAGTCACAAGATCATTTTTCTTTAGGTGGTGTTATACTACAGAGCTCTAGTAAGGACCACACTTCTCTCGAGTCTCACGAAGGACCTCCGCCATTTCCTTGAGATTCTTCACGAATTCCTCATCCGACACATCTCCCATTCTTTGATCCATCTCACTAATTATTAAGTTCTATTTTAAATTGCGTTTTCTACCCACTTATCGTAGTGTAGAATACAATATCCTCATTCTATATTCCTCACATTTAGTGATATCTAGGTAGATATTCCACATCCTTACTTTCATGTAGTAAATAACCATCTCTTATATCACACAATAAAGGGTATGAGATTGTATTGGGTACTCCTTGATCCTACCTTTTAAATATTCCAACACATTGGAGTGAAAAAAATTTATGTTTAATGAGATTCTAAAAGTCATACAACATCTACAATCTTCCTATGATGGGGATTTTACAACCACTTTGTCACCTCAAGGGATAAACTACACTATCTCTCCTCACTTTATAATCTCAACGGATGATCTTGACCTCTCTTCTTGGTCCTATCTATTTTGGTTGTTCTTGCATCTTTCATCCCTTTTAAGTCTCTCTAACATCATCATAACTTGAAGGACATAGACTTTAACAACCTAAACATGAGCGGCTTTGTATGCACTAAAAACTTACATCGTGTTACATTAGAGGACATGGTAAGTCTCTGGTGACAAAAGAGTTATTTTACAAAGTAATGATAATATATATATCTTATTCCTTCATTTATTCTTGTTCTTTATCAGTTGTTTGTCCATGTTTTTCATATTAATAACTTCATAGTATGTTTCGAATCATCTTTCGACCCCGTAATTCCTTTTTTTTGCTTTATTTATGTAACCACCGTAGTGGTTACACAAATACCGATATTCACCTACTATAGGTTACGTAACCTATATTCTGTCAAGACCATCAGCCCCAAAACTAAAACTCATGAGTTAAAAATGTGTGTTTTGCAATGTCTATTTTAAGTTTGGGAGTGATTTTCTTGCTCATTTCTTGCTCATTTTTCCTAATCTTGGGATTATGAGATTCGAGACTAAAAATTTGGTTCCTAGTTTACTATGTTTAAAATGTTGAATGACCCCTATGTGGATCTTTCGTCACTTCTTGTTGGACATGTGGTATTGAATAAATTCTTCACATAACTTTCTAAAAGCCCATATTTTACCCAAATGATGGGTTGGAATTTTCGTATTTGATATAAAAAAATTTGCAACCAAAGTATTGCTACGTAACACATAACTAACCTATTCATTGCTCTTTTCTTTCCTTGCATTGAATTTTCATCTAGTTTTTTATAAATGACCAACTACAACCATTTTCTTGGGATTTCTTCCTACCACCAAAGCGTAGACACCTTGGATCAATTGGAAATCATCTCGGAAGAGGGAATAATGATGAGGAGACACAAAAACTACACCAAACTTGGAATGATATCTCAATATAATAGTAATAAAGTTAGGGATGTTTTTAATTCATTAAGTATTTCATTAATTATTGTCGTTAGTCTTGAAGACATACTTTGTTTTAAATTAGTAGAATTAAATACATCTTCTTTTCTAAAATTGTTTGTGCACTATTTGTAAGAAAATTCAATTGATATATTCTTATCTACTTATCCCTATGGATATCTAAGGGAAATCAGTTTGAGTAAGATTATGTGTTTGTAATCACTCATTTCTTCATTATAATCATCTTGTACAATTTATTTCCACTTTTCCAAGAAAATATTCTTGGTAAATAAGAAATTTCTTCTCGAAACCCTTCTTTCCTTTCACGTGCACTTGAGGTAGAAATTAGAATAATTTTCATTTCTAGAATAATAACATTATAATGCATATCCTTTTTAGGGTAGGTTTTATCTTATAATCCTGCAATGAGACTTACATCCAACTAATCATCCTTTGTTTTAGTTTATTTGATTAGAAGTAGTAGAATTTTATTTTAATTACCTTCATGATTCTCGTAGATGTAGACTTTACTTTATTTTAATTAAAATTAAATTAGAAAAATCAATATTTGTTTAATTAGATTATTTCAATTTCATTTCTTTTAAAATCTTATGACAATACAAATAAATAAAATACATATTTATCTTGTTTTATTTTATTAATTGGGAATGATTTTAGTATATTAAAATATTAAACAAATTTGTATTTTATTCAACCCAATTTTTTTCTTTATCTATTTAACATGAAGTTTCAACGTATTTTAGATAACAACCAAAATAAGAAATCAATCCATAAGGAATTCTTGATACCCAATCTTAGTCACCATTTAACTATTTGACCAACTCAACTATTGGGCTTTCATGCTACCAGTTCATATCCGAGATACTTACTTTAGTTTCCTATTAATTATTCATCCAATATCACACACTTCGGTTGTCTCAACATGACCTCGGGAAGTCAAGTACATCAGAATTGTGTTTCATTTTTCCATTGTAAAAATCATGGTCAACCCAATTTGAAGAAATAACTTCTTTTTAATTTTAGTTTTATTTCCCTTTGTCCCATCTTTCCCCTTCTTCCGCTACTCGGTGGGTATTTTGTACTTCCCCAAATATGTCGGAAGAGAGGTCGATGGAGAATTTTGCATCGGTAGATAATCTACCCATGTTCAACCGCATTGATCCCATTCCCTTGTAGGATGGGATTGCAACTACACTAATAATGTGCAAGCCTCGCATATATATATCTAAAATAATACTAGTCATGTGTGAATAGAGAAGGTAGACCAACACCTAAACATTCAATATGGTTAATCCAATTCAAACAATATGAATTTTAGAGGTTAAAATGATCCTCGCACTAGGGCCTTATTAAGACCCCATAGTAGCACACACTTGACAAAGTATGAATTTTTACATGAATCACTAATCCACTTCTCACAATATATGATTTCATGGAATGGATGAAGACTCGTACGTCTTAAATGTTCTACGAAAATGTAACGGCTACAAGTAAAAACTACTTCTTTCCAAAGTAAAATTATAATCCCAATGTCGAACAATTTGTAATAGGGTATTGTATCTACCCTCAACCAACCCCCACAAAACATGAACCCAAACAAGGGTTTCTATCCTCATATAATGATGTCATTTCTACCTTAGTATGGATGATTACAATTTTAGAGAGTGCCCATACTCTGCAATCAACTTTTTAATAGGGAAGATCATGGGGTATCTCATAGACAACAAATGATACAACCCAACTAATAACAAAACCAATGCAACATCATGTGCAACAAGGTTATCTAGTTCAATCTGTAAACACAAAATCACACACTTTGTTTAATTATCTACTCTCGATTATGTATATGACTATTCATGTGGTTCTTAAGTAAGAAAATTACTAATTAACCCATGTCTTTGGCCACATTTCTTTGCTTTGTATTTCCCTTACGGTCTTACAACCGTGCTTGCTCGTCTACCTTTTTATACTTCAACATTTATCATCCTGGACATTGTTTCCTAGTTAGAAGGTAAGAGTCGGGTTCCCTCATCACCTCGGGTGCCCCGACCTCGGTATACTTTGTTCACACTTTTTGGGTCTTTTCTAGCCATTTGAGAATATTATATATTTGTTAGTCATACTTTTAGGGTTAATATCTAAATTCAAGCAAGAGAATCATATGAATATAAACATATGTGATCATAATAAAGGTCCAAGCACGAAAAATTAACAATCACCACTTAATGTTACATTCATCAATCATCTAAGAGCTCCATTGCATCCATCTAACACCATCCAAGGGGCAAAAGAGATGGTTATCATGCGTACACTTCATAGGAGGGAAGTTCATTCTATTCCATGAACATATCTATTAAATTTATTTACATAGAAAAAAATTCTTATTATCAAGTGTGACACAAATAAGATCCACCTAGGAATTCTTATTTCACTAAATCTGGACATATTCCAATGAATCTAGACTCCAATATTACATGTTTTTGAATAAATCTAACACCATTTTTTCTTATATTGGATTCCATTTCTATCTATATTGGTTTTCATTATTACTATTGTTGGATTCCATTAGCAACAATATTGGATTCCAATATTGTCATTATTGGACTTATTGGAGTTTCAATTTTAGTATTATTGGATTCTAATTTCACTATTATTGGATTCCAATTTCGCCATTTTTAGATTTTCATGTCGGAAGTACGTAAGGCTAGAATTGCTAACTATTATAAGGAATGATCCTGTTGGATTAACAAAAAAATTAACAATAACTTCCTGCAAAATCAAGTTCAAAGTGCAAGGCACACAATTTGAAAAGGTGATGCTAGCACTTTCCTCACACTTTAAAAGTCCAAAATGGTCAATGTAAAATAAGTGGATGCTAACTATTATAATTCATGACCTTGTTGTATTAAATGAAAATGCAAAATAATCGATGTAAGGTAAGTAGCCACTAAAGTTTATAAGTCATTATCCCATTATATTAAATTAAAAATAAAAACTAATAATAAATCTCTACAATAGCAAGTTCGAAGTGAAAATCACACACTTTCAAATTTTGTTACTCACATTGTCAAATTTATGAAAGGTTAGCACTTTAAAAGTTGTGAAAAATATGAGACTTGCACTTTGAAATTATGAGGCACACATAAAACTTATTTACGATCCCCGCACTTTGACAGTGTGAACCCCACATTCTGAAATTGTGAGTCTCGCACTTTCAGAGTGTGAGCCTCAAAATTTTAAAATGTGATCCTTGCACTTTGAAAGGACTGATCTCAAACTTTCAAAGTGCGAGGTTCAAAATTCAAAAGTACCTTGCAACTTTGTAAGTGTGACCCTCTACACTTTGAAAGTGTGGGGCTCATACTTTAAGACTGTGAGGCTCATACTTTCAATGTTTATTATGTGCATCCTTAAATTTTACAATCTCCTTAAATGCTAGTGTTGTTATTTTGATTTTTAGTGGAACTTAATATAAAATAACATTCTCACCCTAAAATATATCTTGTAACAACTCAAGTATTTTTTCTTAGATTGTACACAACCATTAAGTTAACTAGTGTTTATGTTTATAAACTATATCTTTGACTTATTATTAAAATCAAACCACACATAGTTTGGATTTTATGTATATAAAAAATAATATTATTGTGAAAGATAGTAGAATTTATGGTTGTAAATTGTAATATTCTTCGTATAAACAATGAGTCACTTCCATGAGCAAGAAAATTAAATAATCCTTGACACAATATAATCAAAATGTTTAATAGAAATGCAGTCTTATGCTATTGGGGATACATTAAACAAATAATTTATAGTTTACATAAATCAAAAGACTCATTGTGCTAAATTTGTATTGTTTGTGAGGAAAGAAATGCAAAACCTGTTTCCTAATGTTGGTCCATTAGAGTGAGCTACATCTTCATCACACCCCTTAATGTGGTATCTTGCTTTTATAATATTTTTTTCACAAGTCTCCCTCTTGTAGCCCATTCTTTTAACCTTGGTAAAGTTACATGCGGTTGTTTTTCTTGAGGATTTTGATTGGAATATCAATTTCAAAGATTCTAAAATCCAAATCAATGATGCATGTTTTAGAGGAAAGAGTGAATACAAAAATATTTTGTAGTTTTAAACTAGAGGTATATACATAGCTTCATGTCTCCTTTCTCTTAACTAGCACGTAGTTTTGGATAATGAATGGCTTCCTATGCCTACGAAATCAAAGTATATCCCATCATGCTATGATTTTTGTGATGATAGATGTAGCTCAGAATAACACAATTGATTTGTCATCATCTTTACATTGAAAGGTTCTATCTGTACATTTCAAATTTGTTACAAATTCATACATATACATTTGCAAATATTATATGATGAGTTATCTCCTTTTGTGGATAATTTTATTTGCACAAAACATGAATACATTTTCCTATCTTAAACGGGACCTCCACTTTGTATACAATCTTGTTGAGTAAAGTCGTAGTGGAGGTGCTATCAAAGTAGAGACTAGTATTTACAAGTGGGAAAAAGAAGAAGGGTCAACTACTACTAGTATTGGAAGTGGATGGATTTAGCTATGATGAAAACAATCTTATTGGGAAAAAGTAAAAGGAAAAAAATTCCCAAAACCTAATTTTTCCCCTTCCAAAAGAAATTCAGCCACACTTTTATCTATTTTAAGAGTTCTGAGTGGTCTTAATTATTATGGAAAAAATTCTATGTTGTTAAAAGATTTTTTTCCATTTTTACTTAAAAATTGGCTCATCCTTTGATAAAAGCAAACCTTGCGATAGAAAGGACTCGGGGATGCTTTTTTGTTTCCGTCACAACATCATCCACGTCTTGTTCCATTCGAACAATGTTTTGTGAAATCACCTCACTAAATATCACAAAAAAATGCCTATCAGAAGTGATTCTTGTGCTCCATATAACATCTTTGTACTTACCATCTACATATCCACCAAAATACTTCCTATAATTATTACTAGAGGTCAGCTGGTTCATTCCTATATTAGGAAATTATGCAAGAGCATGCACTTACAACATTGAATTTAAAAATCTAGCAATGTTATGTATGGTTGGTTGATCAGAGGGTGATTTCATGGTGCAAAGCAAGGCCAAATGGAATTTTTTTCTTACTATCCCAAGATCCTTATAGGTTGCTACAAATTCTATATCAACAATTTCCATACATGTGTTGTTTTCCACTTTTAAAAGAATCTCAGTTCACTTACCAATGTCAAAGACAACTCCATCCACATTTGATTTCTCCATGCTCTATACCAAAAACTTAATATTACTTAAATAGTGTCTAGTGTTAGCTCAGAATGAAAATTAACAAATAAAACTATTACCAACTTTGACATATTTGAGTTATTGGCCACAACTTCATTCCTGTTAGTAACTCTAGAAGAACAATGCCATAAATGTATACATCAGATTTCTAATTAAACCTTAAGGTTCTTGCATATTCAGTTCAATGTAACCAATGGTACCCATACCAATTATAGAGGTGTAGTTTTTGGCTGAGAAAATGCACTTGACAATGCCAAAGGCTGAAAAATGTGCGTCAAAATTATAATCCAAGAGAAATGTCAGAATTCTTCACATTTATGTGAGTAATATGTGGGTTATGGTCGTGATGAAGATATGGTAATCCTTCTTAAGCACCATGAGAAATCTTTGGCTAAGTGTCCCATTCTAGCTTAATATTTTTTTATGATCCTATACGAAAATAAAAATGAATAAAAAACTTGATATATTTTCCAATAATCCATTTTATTATGAAGGTTAGAGATTGATTGGATGCTTCTATTTGAAAATATTAATCTACTGATGTAGATATCCACTTTTCTTCATAACATAGTTATTTTAGTCACCATGTAGGTTTTCCAACAAACTCTATTGGGCCCCTAAAATAATTACTAAGTACACAAAGGTGCATGAGCGCGCAAGACTAAAGTTAAGAAATGGGTGCGCAAGAAGAAGGCATACAAGGTAGGGTTCTAGGAGGGTTTTAGAAGGGTTGTGTTACACGCCAAAAAAAAGGTCTCGGGACTTAGCCATATTTGGTGTATTGGGAAGGACATGACAAAAGCATGACCCGACTGCATATGCGGAGTGGATAAGGTGCCAATCTGGAAGTAGGTTTCCCTAGGAAGGAATATTCCATGCGATGGAAGTTTCTAGAAGACATCATGGTAAAAAGTGGAGAGCTAAGGCCTAGAGGAACATACTCCCATGGAGGACAACATTTAGACACTAGGCGTCAAGTCTAAGGCCACATAAGGATGAGTTGGAACTTTGGGATGCCTATATATATAAGCGCCCATAGAAGAAAAGATATAGATAGATCAATAGAGAGCAGAGCTCTACAAAAATGCTGCAAGGAGTCATATTGGGTTGGGTAGATGAAATATAGGAGAAGGATGTATCAAGGGCTTGGGGTTATAAAATTTATTTTTGAGAGCTAAATGATATGGATCCAGTTATGATGCATGACTTGGTCTGCCATAATGTGGTGTTTTGTAGTAAGTCTAATGAATGTAATGAGGTTACCAAGTTAATTGAATATGATCCTTCTTGGTTTAGATTCATACATGATTCTTCATAGTTCCTTTTCATGTATGTTTATAAGATGAATATGAATTCCTATGCATTTTCCTTTTTGTTTTGATTTAGTTCTTTAAGTCTGTTAAAGTATCTTTGTCTGTAATGACTACAATGATCTAGATCCGTTATGAGCTCTATGATGTTCGCATGTTTCATTCCCACTCACTTCCTTTAAAGTTTGGATCATAGATGATGTTTTCCCACTCAACTCACATAAAAGAGAGACTTGGATCACATGCCTCGAGTGAGCACCCAACACCTGTTGGGTGATAGGTTGACACGCATGGGATTCCCTTGTTCTTTGGTGGGTGTAAAAATGACTACATCTTGGTTCTGTTGTCAGGATCTCTTTTCAAATTTGAGCGGGAAATGGCATACATCATGACATGTGTAATAAGTGATGACAGAGTGCGTAACTATGGAAAGTGTTGAATCATGGTTCAAGAGCATGGAGGATGAATTTTCTTGTAGATTTAGCATTGGGCATGAATTTGATTCACGTAGGTGGGTAGAAGAGAACCTCTACCATGATTTGTATGAATTTTTTTTCTGTTGCTTCCCAATAGAGTTGTATGAATGGCTCTCGGCATATGCATCTAGATCAAGCTTGTATTTTAGATCACACATGTGGACCTAAGAAAAATAGCAAAGGCTAGAAGATATAGATATGACGTGGACTCGTGTTGTGGATCATTGGTGGAAAGGAGTACTCTATTTCTACATATTATTGTCTATAAGTTGTTGAGTTTGAGTTTCTATGGGAGCCCATACGATAATTTTTACATGTTATTCCTCTAGTAATGAAGATATTGATTGTTACCTTGAGTTTAGAGGAATTTATGATGGCCGGATAAACCATTCTGAGCACTAAGCAAGGAAGCTAAGGTGGAGGAAGATGGCAGACATTGTGGTGGAGAAAGAAAGGGAGGAGAAATAACTCAAGTATAGTGAATCACGTGAAAGGGAGATTTCTAGACAATGTGAGGTTGCAAGTGTGATGGATATATGGAGGCAGATGTTGCGGGAAGGATTTGAGGTTCATGTAGAGGACATGGAACCTGAGTAGTCTATGCTACCCCATCTTGGAAAGCACGTAAGAGAGACCCCTTCGGCTTCTGATGAGAGTTCATTGTGTGGAGAGATAAGAGTAATTTTCATCTATATGAACCCACCTAGTGACTAAATCCTGATGCTTGGTTTCTGAGATCAAGAAAGGAGTATCATTGACCAGTTAGTATTAGTGGAAGTGATAGAATCTATGCCCGGAGATATAATTTCACATTTCCCACTTTTATGGCTATGCATACTATTCCACTATTAGGAGGAATTTTTGGAAAAGGAGAAAGTACACAATCCTTTGGTCTCGCATCTGGGAGTGGCGCGGGGTACACTATTGGTAGTGGGACATTATCACAGACCATCGGCATGTAGTTCAATGGAACTTTGGGGACCCTTGGCACAACCACTACAGGACCTGATGGGTCTAGTGGTTCTAGTGGATCGGGATGAACAAGACATGGTGGATCGGTGGGTCGGGAGGAACATAACTTGGTGGATCTAGGGGGTCTTGTGGGTTAGGAGTTATAGGACCTATTTGATCTAGTGGATCCTAAAGTGGAGGAAATACCGGAGGGAACCAAGGCTCTGGCTTAGGAGGACAAGGGCCCCAACCACCTCCTCAAGTCTTCTTTGAAATGTATCTACATTTTGCA
This sequence comes from Taxus wallichiana var. yunnanensis, assembly GCA_018340775.1. NCBI lineage: Eukaryota > Viridiplantae > Streptophyta > Pinopsida > Cupressales > Taxaceae > Taxus > Taxus wallichiana. Next base: position 292,562,280 of record CM031239.1, on the reverse strand, counting down.
GATTACAAAGATATTGAGGATGCTATAGAACATGTTCACAAGTGTGAGCTGCTATGACCTGTGAAAGGGATCACTAGCCTAGAGTGGAAGGCAAGCCAATTTGTGATGACATTATAAGGGTGTGCACATAGCTTGTATAGGAAGTATGAACCCCATAAGACGGTGGTAGATTACACTGCATTGAAAAATTGCTTCCTAAAACAATTGTACATCCACGAGTTTTAATAGAAGAGAATCAACACCCTTAAGGAGATTCAATATGAAATGGCAGAGAGTGTATGAGAGTATGATGCACGGTTTAAGACTCTCCTGTCAAAATTGTCATATGACATTCACCCTTCAAATCATGCTCAATGGTTTGTTGGAGGGTTGATAACTCCATTTAGAAGATATTTATCTCATAAAACTTTTACAAACCCACGAAGGCATTGGAAGCCACCCTATGTGCTAAAGTGTTAGAAGTGTTGATCTTTGGGGTTGCTTTGTTTGGAAGCTCAAATCCATGTTATGACTAAGAAGCTGAAAAAGTTGTCTATAAAGTCAGCTCATGAGACTCACAGTGGAATGTGGTGTACAGATTGTGAGGTAAAGGGGCATGCCAAGGATAATTTCCCCGGAAGATAGTACACGTCGTAGCAGTAGATTGTGAGATTTGTCATGGGGACCATGATGTAAGTAGATGTCCCTTGTTACAACATGCAATTCGAAAGAATGTGTCTTGTTACTATAAGATCTACACCTCTATGACCCATGACACTAAGGATTGTAGGCTTATTGATCAGATCCATGAGGCCATTGATCTTGGTGTGTGCCAAACTATCCTTTCCAGTAGTTCTAAGAATGATGACCGCCATTATGAGGAGTGTGTAGATGGAGGCGCATGCGGAAGGGGATATCACAGAGGATTTTGTGGTCATGGTAACTACAGGGGAGGAAGAAGTGAGTTCCATCATGGAACCTATTTTAATTGTGGGTCTATAGACCACTACAAGCATGATTGCCCAGACTTGTTGAAGTGCTCATGGTGTGGAAAGAAGCACAAGTATGAGGAGTGCCCTAAGTTGTTTGAGCATATGAATCAGCAACACAAGAAAGACAAGGGTGTTGTAATGGTAAGAATTAAGAAGGATCACACACAATGGATGCCATAGGTGACACATGATGTAGGCTTTGAACCTATTATTGTAACAACAAGAACAGAGGCCACGCGTAAAAGGAAATACCACAAAAGAATAACCTTATTTCAATGGAAGAAGTGGTACATGGGAAGTACCTAGACCCTGCGCATCAAAAGGAGGTATATTAAGAAACCCACGACCATTGTTCGAGTTTACAAGGATAAATCTAGTGTCTAAAGCAAAGCAGTCCAGGAGGGAGGAGTAAAGAAGGAAGGTCGAGGCACCAAAGGATGACCTTGATGAGGTCAACGAAGTATGTAAAATTCTAAGGAAAGAGCATATTATTCCATTTCTAGGAGCATGGTTGAGAGAGAAGGTACCATGCACTTTGGAGAGAAGAGCACAAGAGGCAATTCTTGCATACACACCTTCCCGTCATAACCTTGACTATGATAAGGAGATCACATTAAATGTAGTTGTGGATAGATGGCTCCTTAACAACATCCTCATTGACACGAGAGCCACAGATCTCAATTTTCAAACCTTGGATGCATGCCATTAGATGGGAAGACCTGCATTATAGCCATCTTCAAATGTGTTATATATGGTGAACAAAACAAAGGCAATGCCCATCGGTGTCTTAAAGGATGCATCCATCACCATTCAGAGAGCTAAGTTTATTGGGGAATTCAAAGTCTTGGTGCTTGCCGAGGAAGATAATTTCCCAACACTACTTGGGATCCCATGGTGCCATAAGAACAATGCAGATCTTTGGTTCAAAAAGGGATACATAAGCTTTGAAAATGAGGAGGAATAGGTCATCATACCCTGGCTAATGGGAATTCTAGACCCTATCTTTGACGTTTGGGAGAAGAGGTCCTTGATAGAATATATGTGCACTCAATCAGGGATCCAGAGACAATTCATCCCAAAGAGGGAGTTATCTAGTTTGAGGATGCTAGGTTGCTAAGTGACACCACTAGTATAGCATGTGATAATTGGGTGCATGGAACCTATGAGTTAATTAGATGGCATTTGAGGGGTCGGTGACAAAGGTGATAAAGGTGCATATGGTATGACACCTAGGAGGAAAGGAGCTACCTAAGTGCGAGGAGGAGCCTTCCCGAGGTCTTTTTGTAGGATATGGAAGCTCGGTGGAAGGAGGAAAATGACCAAAGGGGGATGTAATTTACATCCTACTCAAAATTATTGCACACTTGGTGGGTAATGCATCGGGATAATCTCTTGGAACAACATGAGGTGAGAATTTTATTCTCGGTAAGTTTTGCAAGAATAACATACCCATGGCTATAAAAGATTACCATAGTAAAGAGACCTGCTTCCTTCCATATTCAAGCATGTGAGACAGTTTGGATGGGAAGCACAGAAGCATTGCCACCTTCATTATGGGTTCACAAGCTATATTTAACCATACAAGGTTATACACACACATGGTACAATCATCATGAGACATTCTACCAAATAGGAATTGACACAATTTAGTAGTTAATCTCATTCAAACATTTGAGTATCGGAGTAAAAAACCCTTGGTGGATAAGGCATTACATGTTGTTAAGAACCTTACCTTTGGGGATAGTGCAATGGAAGATGATAGGCTATTAGAGTTGCTAGGTGAACCTAGCCTGGAGGTGCAATTTAAGAAAGAAGAAACAAAAGAGATTTGGCTTGAGCATGCATGTTTGGAAAAATAAAAAGGAAAGTTTGCGTATGTGATTGATGGTGAAGAAGAAAACAAATTAGATGTTAACAATTCTATGGGGATGTGCAAGGTGGTATATAGTGCTGATGAATGGGCGTGTGCCTATCATGAACCTTTAAAGACAAAGAAGGTTAAAATCAGCTTAGATTAAGATCCTAAAGGCTATCATCGAGATATTACTTGGTCGGAGAAGGAAGTCTCCAAGATCATTGATATTTTATGTGAGTTTGAGGATTTATTTCCATGTGGGTATCATGAGCTTAAAGGCATCCACCATTCCTTGGGGGAGATGAGGATAAAGCTAAAGGAAGGTGCACACCCATTCAAAAAAATACCATACTGGATGAATCCTAACCTGCGCGTGAAGGTTAAGGAGGAAATAGATAAGATGATAATGTCAACAATTATTGAAGCTGTTGAAGAGTCAAAATGGATAATTCCAATGGTAATTAAGATCAAGAAGGATGGAAGGATAAGGATCTATGTTAATTACAGGGACCTGAATGTAATATGTATCATTGATCCTTTCTAAACCCCATTTTTGAAGAAATCTTAGAGGGAGTGGCAGGGCGTGAGATCTATTCTTTCACAGATGGATTCTTGGGCTATCACTAAGTAATGATAACAACCGAGGACTAAAGGAAGACAACTTTCTCCACCGAGTGGGGAATGTTTTCCTATACGGTCAAGCCATTTGGATTGAAGAATGTACCTATTGTTTTATTGCACATTGTGGTACAAGCTTTCCAGGACTTCATCTATAAATTCTTTCAAGTCTACCTGGATGATTGAAAAGTATATGGGTTAGTAAAGGACCATTGTGACAACTTAAGGATGATGTTTGAAAGGTGTTGGTAGTTGAGGATATCCCTTAACATTAAGAAACATGTCTTTGCTACCCCATTTGCAACATTAATGAGGCACATCATATGTAAGGAGGGCATGCTATTATATCCTACAAAAGTTACAATAATTGTGAGATTGAGGAGCCTACTAGTCAAAGCGCAGTGCATGGAATTATTGGGCATACAAGGTACTACAGGAATTTCATCAAGGGATATGCCAAGATCACCACGCCTTTAGAAGAGTTACTTAGACATAAAAGTGCCTTTCATTGGGGAGAGGCTCAAGTAGAAGGCATTTGACACTTTGAAGGATAGGCTTGTCACCACGCCCATCCTACATTTCCCTTCTTGGGATAAGCCTTTCCATGTTCATGTTGATGCCTTAGGGACCGTCATTGGAGCAGTACTTACACAACTTGGTGAAGGGATTATTGATCATCCCTTGTGCTTTTCAAGTAGGAAATTGACACCAATGGAGCAAAATTACACTACGAGGCGCGAGGCATTGTCAATGATCTACGTGCTTCATAAATTTAGAAAATATTTGTTGGCAACCCCTTTCATATTTTACACTGACCACATGGCATTGAGATACTTGGTGAAAAATCCCATCCTACAAGGGCACATATATTGGTGGGTACTATTGTTCCAGGAATTTGAGTTCACGGTGGTTATAAAACCGGAAAATGTAATCTGGACCTGACCATTTATCTAGGATTGATTCAGGGGAGGACACATAGAGTATTGAAGAGACTATGCCAGACGTAAAACTATTTAGGTTATCATACACGCCTTAAAATTTGGAGGACATTGCAGTATTCCTTAAAATAGGTGTGGTGCCAGATGGAATGAAGGCCTTGGAGAAGAAGAATTTAGCCATACGCACCACACCCTACATGCTAATTAGTGGAGACCTATACAAAATGGGTCATGATGAGGTTCTACGTGCTAATACGTACTTTGGAACATGAGCACATTGTAAATGGAAGAGGCACATGGTGGGATTGCAGGAGGACACTATACGGGAAATGTAAGCACACGAAGATTCTACTCACAGGGCTTTGGTGGGAGACCATTTATCAAGATTGTATTGAGTTTTTCTAGGCCCGTGATCATTTAGAACCTTGGCAAACCTTCAAAAAGGGATGAAATTCCCTTGCAACCAATATTCAGTGTAGAACAATTTGAGAAGTGGGTTATCGAATTTTTTGGACGAATCTCACAAATGGCGCAAAGGAGTGGTTTTTGGTATATCCTCACTTGACCGATTATTTGACAAGGTGGGAAGAGGCAAGACTACATAGGATTGTATAGTGGATATTAATACTATATTTTAATGGGAAAACATAATCATGTGTATGGATGCCCATTGAGTTTGACAAGTGATCAATGTATGCACTTCCTCAATTAGACGATCAAGATTCTATTGTCGAGAATTCATGGTGGCACCCTCTATAAAATGGAAGCTCTTGAGGCATTTAAAAAATACTTAGCCATATGTTGACTAAAATTTGTGATGTTGGTAGATAGGATTGTGGCGAAAAAAGTATCATCCGTTCTTTGGGCATATAAGATAGCCTACAAGATATTGAATAAGGCCACACCATTTCAATTGGTGTTCGGTGCGGAGGCTATCCTACTAGTTAAATTCATATTACCTTCTCTATGTATAGCGCATTACGAAGGATTGGCCGATGCAAAATCACTTTGGAAGAAAGAATTGAAAAATTAATGCAATTGGATGAAAGACGATCATTCACCAGGTTGAGCCAAAAGATGGAAAAAGAAAAACAAAAGGCATGACATGATCATCACATTAAGAACAAGAAGTTTTAGGTTGGGAAAATGGTGCTACTATATGATTCTAAGTTTCTCTGCCATCGTGGGAAGTTAAATGTCCATTTTTTGGGTCCGTACATCATCTCGTACATCCTTGATTTAGGCACGTACCAGTTGCAAGTGCTAGATGCAGAAATATTGCCAGGAAACTTCAATGGGAGTAGGTGAAGCCCTATTATAAATAAGTCTTCTTGGTGTTTGTAAATAAGGAAATATTACCAGTTAGTTTAGGATTTCCTTTAATGTATTTTCTTTTCTTGTATTTCCCTTTCTCATTGTTGTTTTGTGTTGTGCCTTAGGCTCTGGTAATCTCATTAATTTTTGAATATTTTAAGCGCATACAGGACCGCACATCATTTTAGTGTGGGGTAGAGTAAGGTGGAAGAAATTGCAAGGTATGAAGTGCTAGGAAGGATTGCATTGGAAAGCCCAGTTGAATGGCCCTATGAAGGAAGTGCATGTAAGGAAAGGTGAAAAATGATGGTTGGTGCTAGGGTAAGGCTACATTGGGGATCCACGTACAAGAGAGGAAGAAGCATAAATGCAACATGAGGTAGGCGAGAGCAAAAATCATGATAGAAGAAGTTCCTTTAGCACTCTTGGTTATGCACACTCAATAGTCTCTGTCAAGATGGATTGGTTGTGGACCGAAGGTTGGAGAATTGTCCATGCAAGGTAGGGCATGTGAGTTAAAGTGTTAAAATCACACTTTTTGGAAAATCTGCATTAAGTGTTGAAGTATGGTGGTAGGTAAGATAACATTTAATGTTAAAAATAGGAAAAACTATAAATAGAAGGTTAGACACTTCATTATTTACTTTACGAATATGAAGAAGGAAGATATTTTGCAAACTAGGGTTTCCAAAATAGATCCATGTGAAGAAAAATTGGAGGAATTTAATGAGTGACTAGTTTGAATCTGCAAACTGGGAGGGAAGTAATTCATGGGCATGGGAAGAGTTTTGAGAAGCACCGTCTTGTGAAAAGATATTCAAGTTAGGTTTTGACAAATAGGGCATGGATTAAAAAAAAGAGTATTCTTCAAAGGTTGGAGATTTGAACATGGAAAAGATAGAAGAGCATATCTAGGAAGAGACATTGAAGTGTAGATAAAACCGACACAATGGCACCAAATGAACCAGGAGTAACACCTAATAAGGGAAAGGGAAAGGGAAAACAACAAGATGCTAAATCAAGTACCAACAAGGAATGGTATGAAGAAATGTAGTACCCAAATGGGGTTTTTCTTGGGATGGAATGAGAATGCCCCTTGAGAAAAATGACAAGAAGTGACTATAATCATCGCACAAATGTGATTGAAAAGGAAATGGAGTTGGAGTTAGTTTTCTCGAATAACCACGTAACACACGAGGGGTTAGCAATTTATAGCAATGAAGTCAAGGTGAAGTTAGAGAAGGAGGGGTTATTGAAAATATATGATTTTCCCTACTTCGCAAAGCTAGAGCACCTCTATCACGGCTAATGTTGCGCGTACATGAAGATGAATTTCACTTCGTGGGGCACAAGATGCGCATAATCCCTCTACTAATTTCAAGATTCATAGCCTTATTTGTGAGAGAGAAAGCTTAGACGATGACTTGTGCAACAAAGGAGCAATCAAGGAAATAGTGGATGCGTATGCGTACATACAAGAAGGGGTCAAGGTATTTTGATATTGTGGATATCCAAGACCCAGTGATGAGAATGGCCTCACATCTAGTAACAAACTCAACGTGCAAGAAATATGGATGCAAGTAAACAAGTCCTGGTTGAATGTTTGTAGAAGAATATCAGAGGGCACCATCTATAATATATCTACATACATTGTAGATGAAATTATCACCAGCACATAGGAAGGAGACAATATTCTCTTTGGTAATGTCCTCTTAACCATTGTGTTCTCAGAGATCAGAGTACTAGATGCAACAGACAAGTTTGTTTGGGAGTACCTAGAGGAAGACCCCTCACCTACAAAAATATTTAAGAAATACACTTGTGATAGCATGATGCCCATTCACAAGGACTCTTAAAAGTGGTATACGCACTTAAGGAATGCTTTCACGGAAGAATGGACAATACTGGAACAACTACCAATGCTTATAGTAGGAGAAGCTAAGTTCGTTGTATACCAACACTTTTGTATTGGTAGGTTCAAATTGACTAATGAAAATATGATCCCATGGTGCAAGCTCCCATTCACCTTCAAAAATCAATACTTCCGAGGCTAGAGTTAATGATTCAAGGAGTCCAAAAGGATAAAGATTGACCTTGGAAGTTTTGACGGGACCACAGGAGATGTGCAAGATGTTTGTCTACCCCAACAACCATGCGTAATGGAAAATTATGTGTTACAAGGAGGTCCATGACACGTGTATAGCTTTGCATAAGGCCCAAGTTTGAGAAGGGCACTTATCTTGAAAATGAGATAGCTATACCTAAGGACCTAACAGGTAGGAAGAAGCCCACGCCTAGACAAAAGGAAAAATAAATGTAGAAAAAGGAACCAAGTTCCCAAGATACATAGGTAATAGGTGCTATGGGAACAAGTGCTAGACCAAGTACTTACACGCATAGGAAGAGATATCTAGTCAAAGAGGAGGCACTATAATAGGAAAATCTTATTACAGAGGAGAAATCATCGAAGGAGGAAGAGAAAGTAGAGTCTCCTATACTAGAATCCCTAGTTAGGAAGAAACAAAAGGTGATGGAGGAAGTTGACTCGGAGGAGACAGAGAGCTTAGATAAATACATAGGTGAGAGGGATGACGATGAAGAAGATGATCCTGAAGGGGACCAAGAGCCACTTGTTTTCAACATGCACAATTCAGAAGAAGAGGGTGGAGAAGAAGAACATGAGTTCCTTTTCATGTGGCGCAAGGGTAGCTCAGGAGGAGGAAGGTGCCCAAGACATGGGAAGAAGTGAAGAGGTTGATGCATAGGATTAGAAAACTCCAAGCCTCACAAAGGAGAAAGTAAACAAGGTGGTAGAAAGAGAAGCAACAAAAATCATCAAATCCTTGGTAGAACAAGAATTGGAGTGTAACGCCGACGTAGTGATGGAAGAGGATAAGGAAGAAAGTGTAGGGAAAGGTCACGTTAGTGTGGGAGGTACCATTATATTGGTAACTATTCCTAAGGGAATGTGCACATGGGGAAAGTGCATGGAGATCAAGAGGAAAGAAATGAGCTACATTAATGAGCCAAGGAAGGTGTTGTGTTTGCACTTCCAAAGCACTGTCTTAACAGATCAACTCATGGTAACGAAGTCATTTGATGAAGAAGGTACATTCCCTTAGACGAGGAAGATGCTCTGAAATTGAGTCCCACATCGACGATCCGAGTTTGAGGTAAGCCAAATGGCACTAATGAAATTACCCGAGTCAAAAGTAGACAACCCCTTGGTAAATTTTCAACAACTTTCAGATGAGAAGTTATGCAATGTGCTCAACAAGGTCTTAGTTGAGGTTGAAGCTAGGATATTTGGATAAAATGATAGGATAAAATTTCTAGATGTAGAACTAGAAAAGAAGGAGGAAGATCTAGAAGAGAAGGCCAAGGATTTAAAGCAGGAGGAGTTAATTAGCACTCAGCTAAAGTGTGAACTTAGGGAAGAAAAGGAAAGGGTGTGTGAAGTATATAAGAAGGTAGAATCCATCACAGATGTCATTGTTTTGAAGCATATAGACTTAACGTTTCTCGGGAAAAAGTATGGATCTTCCCTTGAGTTCCTTGAAGACCTAACACACATCCTCACCATGGAGAGGAAACCTCTAGCCTTAGAATCCATGGAAGAAGTAGCAGCGCACTGGAGAAGGAGGATAAATTAAAGGTAGTAGCAGCATGGTGAATACGAGAAAATTCCTTACTAATCTAAATATTGTTTCCCATACCGCTGAGGCTGCATATGACAATTGCACAGACAAAGATAAAGTGGTGAGTATTCTGGTCGCCAACTATGAAGAAAATCTTAAAGAGCTCCAAAAAAGAACAAATGGAATAGAAAGCAGTGGGATACCATCTTCGTTGAGGTTGAAAAGAACTCAGAAGCTATTGAGGCCCTAAAGGGTAGAATCAAGAACTGGATAAAGGAGGTATACCCACAGATTACTAGAAGGATGGACGTGCTTGAGGACGTGGACAAGGAATTGGAAAAAAATTGTGATACTATGAATGCACAGGGAGATGGACTGAGTTTTGGGGAGGTAAGCGCTGGAGTCAGTGACCTCTGCCAGAGAGCGGAAAATGAAGTCGATGCCTAGAACAAGTTGGAGGATGACTTGTAAAATGATTTTCCTAGCTTGTTGCAATAATGCCATCACTTCCCCATTCTTTCTTCTTTCCCAAATTATTCATCCCCTTATTATTTTCCCAAGACGTTAAGTCTATTGTGATTCTTTATTCATTGGAGAAGTGTTCCCACTAGGCGTAGTGTGGGATGATGTCGAGGACCCTAAAATATTGACGTAGTACACAAATGTGCATGAGAACGCAAGAATAAAATTAAGAAATTGGCACACAAGAAGAAGGCATGCAAGGTAGGGTTCTAGGAGGGTTTTAGAAGGGTTGTCTTACATGCCTACAAAACAACGTCTCAAGACTTAGCCATATTTGGTGTATCGGGCAGACACAAAAACATCATGACCTGACTACACATGCAGAGTGGATAAGGTGCCAATCTAGTGATAGGTTGGCCTAAGAAGGAATATGCCACGATGGAAGTTTCTAAAAGACATCATGGCAAAAAGTGGAGAGCTCAAGCCTAGAGGAGCATGCTCCCATGGAGGACCACATTTAGACACTTTGTGTACGGTTTGATGCCATAAAAGGATGATTTGGAACTTTGGGATGCCTACATATATACAAGCACCCACAGAAGAAAAGATATAAAGAGATCAATAGAGAGAGGAGCTCTGCAGAAATCCCATGAGGAGTCATATTGGGTTCGGTAGATGAAATATAGAAGAAGGATGTATCAAGGGCTTGGGGTTATAAAATTTCTTTTTGAGAGCTAAATGATATGGATCCAGTTATGATGCATGAATTCAGTCTTCCATAATGTGGTGTTTTGTAGTAAGTCTAATGAATGTAATGAGGTTACCAAGTTAATTGAATAGATATTTCTTAGTTCAGATTCATACATGGTTATTCATAGTTTCTTTTCATGTATGTTTATAAGATGAATATGAATTCCTATGCATTTTATTTTCTATTTTGATTAATTTCTTTAAGTCTGTTAAACTATCTTTGTCTGTAATGACTACAATGATTTAGAGTTGTTCTGAGCTCTATGATGTTTGCATGTTTCATTCCCACTCACTTCCTTTAAATTTTGGTTCTTATATGATGTTTTCCCACTCAACTCACATACAAGAAAGACTCGACACCCACGTGTGCCTCACATGAGCGCCTAGCGCACGTTGGGTGATAGGTTAGTGCACATGGGATTCCCTTCTTCTTTTGTGGGTGAAAAAATTACTACAGACTCCCATTTACCATGTAATCATAAAAAAACAAGTTTCCAAATTGAGAGAGTGAATATTCATGTAGACTCACAAGATATCAATGCTTGATGCTTCCAACTATTTCCATCTTAGTTTCAAATTCATGCAATACTTTTCAAGAAGCAACTATACAAGCCCTGTAACTTCCTAAGATCTTGAGAAATAAGACATGTTAATTGATTAATACACATATCTCTACATTTAAAACAATCACATCAAGTTACATTTTCCTTTGAAATGAAAATATGTAACATATAGATCCAAGAACATGACATTGGGATTTAAATATTTATATTTTCAAAGTATGAAGAACTTACATATCCACTATACTATTCAAATTTCCAAACTCCTATGAGAGAAACCCATTCATTCTATTTCCATTCAAATTCCTTGAATATATAATTGACATGACTCATCAAGTAAGTATAATGTTCATTAATGAAAGCGAGACATCTTCTTTATGCTCAATAAAATCATATAAGGACGTGCCTTACAATTTTAGAAGATGTTTCAAAACCCCATAGATCTCGGAATGGGCCCTAAAATTTTATTATCTCGAGAGGTCCCTATGATTTCATACATGGCCATAGATGTACAAACCAATTGGAAGTATTTCACAGCTGTCATCTAGACACTAAATTTCATTCCAAATGTAATTCTTAACAGCCTATTGGAAGTATAAAAAAAAAAAAAAAAAAAAAAACCAAACTCATAGTGTGACCTCCATGAACATGACTATGATAAGATTGCAAACTACAAACAATGTCCAAGTTAAAATATTCAAACCATGAGCTGAAAAACACAACGTCGAACCATTGAGGTCCACAACCCGAGCATTATCGAGAGTGTCGAGCTCTGGAAAATCTAAGCTCTGATAATGTCATCTATAAAGAAAAATCACAAATTTTAAAGGTAACCAAAGTTCTGAAACTTTCTATGGCCACCAAAAGGAAAACATTTTAGAGTTTACCCATTTTCAATCAAGTTTCTTCTCTAGAATATTTGAAAACATAAATTTAATATAGAGTTTCCCCTCAATCTTCTTGTTGTTTTTGGGAAAAGGCGGTGAACATCGTCGGTGTATTGAGTTTTGGGTGTTTCTATAATACATTCCATACCAATGTGAACCCCTCAACGAATGTCAATACAAAATATGATATCAAATGCATGTAAGACAATAAAAAGGAATTGAAAGACTCAATTGATTTTATTTTTACGTGGTGGTTTTGGATTAGATGCACCTGCTTCATCTATAATTTTTTGAGATTCAAAGTGTTGGCATGCCCAGGATAAGATTCTTTCATAAAAGTTAAAATTAAGAAAAATGCAGAGAGATTAATATAATATGGATTCCATGTATTTGATAGTTATTTTCAACATTTAGAAGTTTAAAAATGGTTTAGTCTAGAGATCGTTAAGCCATTACTTTCAATAAGTAATCTATATTAGCGATTTCTAAATATTTTCTTTAGTTTGAGCCGATGTGTATTACAAAGATAAGATATATAGGTCCTACCCTAGCAATCTATAATCTAATAAAAGAGTGTTAACAAACAAAAAACATAATTGACCTCTAATTACAGCTAATACAACACAATACTATCATACCTTATTCAACTTTCCTAAGAACCATTTTATATGACATATCTCCACATCATGATGTCATATGTGCACCCCTGAAAATGTTGTTAATAATCATCCCTTTTACCGACTTGGGAAAACCATTCATAACATTTTAGAGTACAAAATTTCCCTTATGCAAATATTCTTATTTGATTCCCGCTAATGGATATGAAGAATAAAAGATGCAAAGTGTAACACCCACAAAAATTCTACTCTCAAATCAAAATAGAAACTAATAATTTAATAGTCAAAATCACGGGAATTAAATTAATAATTAAATATTATTAATTTACTTCCTAAAAATATTCATGGTTTAAACCATTTACCAAGTTCATTAGTTTACTTAATTAGTATGCACCAGTTTTACTTTATTTCCTATAACAAAAGTTTAACTATTTTGTCTAGCTACTAAGTGGCCCCATTCACCCCATTACCCATGCACTTTTTAATTTACATTTCATTCCCACAAAATACCTCCCACTTAAGTGATGTAGGGTTTAATCTGAGCCATTAGATCAAATCTATCCTAGCCATTCAATTTGGGTTTCCCTAAATATCCTTATATGTTTCTTTTTATTTCTATTTCGCCTATTTCATCTTCATTTGTTTATTCTTGTTTTGCAGGTTTGGAAGAGGAGAAAGAGGAGAAGCCATGAAAGCAATAAGTGAACCATGGAGAAATTTTCTTGGTTCTAGTTGCAAATGGAGAAATCTTCCTCCATTCTTCTCTTCATAGTTTAGTTTATTTAAGGGTTTTATATTATAAGGTTCCTCATTTGCTTATTGTAGAGATTCCACCATGAATTTGATTTTGCTATTTAATATATCCATTCTTTGAGTTCAATATTTGGGGAAACCCCATTTCATAAAATCTAAGATATTTTACACATTTGGATGCCCATAAGAGGATTTATATGTTTAAACAAATGAGTTTGATCATTTACTAGTTGCTAGTAATTTCATCTTGAAGTTTTAAAACTTAGATTTTCTTTAAATTCAATCCATATTTTTCACACTTGTTATTTTTATTTTTCCTTCACAAGTGACGAAACCACCGCCCTAAGCATGTTGGTGGTCCTATAACCACCTTGCTAGTGGGCGTTTTCAACTAGGTGGGTGTTTCAACGAACCTTAAATTCAACATTTTTCAAACTATTTTCTACTTAAGTTGGCTTCTAAGGAAACATTAACTTTAATTAAGTGTCTACAATTCATTAGTTGATAGGTTGATGTCATATCTTTGTTTCATGACTTAAATTACCAAGTACATAGCTTTTCCATTGCAATAGTGTATAACAACAATTAAAAGGTTTCCTTTTAAATAAAATTACTTATAAGCTCTAAAAGAGAGAAAAGAAATTCAACCAATTACTAAGTACCATTTCTTTTCTTTACACAAAAATGTGATAGCCATTCCAACAAGGAAAATCAAGCATAATTTTTCCTACATTCTTCTTTCACCATTTTAATAAAACAAAACTTGATATTAAACTCTACAAGAACTTATATTTTTACAATAATACAATTTTCAACAAGGCAATAATACACCCTTTTTATCAATGAGCATAGTTCATATTTCTTTCAATACAAAAGTTCTTCTTTCCAATAATATGAAATAATAATTTACAAGTTACATCTTTCACTATTTCAACATTGAAACAACATTTCAAAGGTGCTTCTTTTGGCTCCAACATAACATGACTCCTTCAAACTTCATTTTTTTCTCTTCCACCTCTTAAAATTCTTCAAATCATGGTTCACAATATAAGGACATGGGTATAGATGACGCTCTCCACCTAACCTTTAATCCAATAAGAGGATAATCCATCCCCTTATTGGCCCCTAAGCCCCAACCAAAGAAAAATATAGGGTATTATGTGCCATTTGACAACTTTCACACAAGGCTTCCACAACATGCATTCCAAAAAATATCACATTCAAAAAAATTCAAACAATACACTCAAACAATATGCTCAAACAATATTAGAACTTTCCCAAAAAGCACAAAGGCTTGACAACAACAATGCAACAATGTGCAATGGAATATGGGCAACACCTCCTTTTGTCTCCCAAGCTATGTAGGATTTCCACCCAAAAGCCTCCATGTGCACAACTCAAAACATAATCAAATCCTTATTTCTACACTTGAAAATATGTAAAATATATCCATGTTATCCTTTTCCCTCCCCATTGGTGGAATTCAAACTCACACTCCCTTCAAAATGCATGCCTCACATCTCCTTTTTCCTCCCCAATGGTCCCATAAATCCATCTCCCACACACAACTTAAGGCAATCTACCTATTCACAATCAAACATAAGCACAACACTCATACAATATACAAACAAACACAATTTCTACATCAAAATACATTAATAAAAAATCCAAAAGGAGGAGATCCTACATCTCCATTGAACTTCCAATTCCTTTTAGCTCAACAAGCTTTAGAATCCTTCACACCAAGCTCAATCCAAGATGCAACTCCAAAAAAACTCCAATAATGAAAAACAAGACCAATTTTCAAAAGTTCAAAAGAAGTAAATAAGGAAAGTAACCCAAAATCCATCAAAATCATCCAATAAATAGAAAAGGATGTGACATTGATGAGGTGGCTCCATGTAGCATGTCAATTCATCATACCTCCATTCCAACACACAATTCAAACACCAATCCCAAATAAATTAAATGCACATGTAAGACTTATGACATGCCCACATGACACTCCAACTTGCACACCATTCAAATCAAGGACAAACTTAAATATGGTAAGTAACAAGTGCAATTATTGACCCTTTTACACTCAAAAATGCATTAAAATGGACAAAATATGTCCCATACTTCCTAAGTAGGGTTGGTAAGAGAGTTTGAGATGTGAGGGACAAGGTTAACTTGTCCATCAAGTCTCTAAAAGTGACCAACAAGGCCAAATTATAATTTGGAAAGGATGGTGGAGTACACACCACCAAAATACATTTAATTCAATTCACATCATGCACCGGAACAAGGACTATCTACCTAATTTATTGCCCACATGTCATATCTTCCTTCTTAATTTAAATTTAAGCTAAACTAGTTAATTAAGATACATTAGAAAGTGTTAATAAAGTAAAAATATTTCCCAAATAATTAAACACATGCACAAAAATTCAAACAATAAAAAATTAAAAGAAAGGAAACACATTACACTCATGACCACATCAATGAGGTTACCCCCTATGGGAACCTCCAACAAAGCATGCAACAACACAACATAACATTATACACAAGTTGTCAAATTTTGGCCATATTGCACAACACCCGATATCCTACCATGGTTGGTCCCCTATCCCATTTTGATGTATGTGATAAAATTTCCCGCAACACAAACAAAATACCTCTCTGGCTTTACAGCTGTATCAACAACATAGAGAATAATATACATATATAAATCAATAATCATCATCCAAAATGAGCAATTCTATCATCTATCATCATACAATTTAATTTAATTTTAACAACCATAAAATAATAATTCTACTCAAAATATCCAACATAGGCTATGCATCAAGAATATCACATGTTAGTATAAAATCAAAATACTGTAAATCAACATATATATTTGTCCATCATATTCATCTTGTTCATCATTATCAAAATGTAAATCACAACATATCAATAGTCCAAATATTTGCATAGTCTATCATCTACTGATCAATATATAATAATCAAAATGTCTAAGTATCAATCTAACAGTAATATCATCATAACAAAAATAGTGTCGAAGAGGAATGGGACACTACATCCTCCTCCCCTTAGACTCGACTTCCTCCTGGAAGTCATTGAAATAGGTGGAAACTGGGCCCGTAACAAAGTAGCATCCTCCCATGTGATTGTAATTTCATCATACCTATCCCATTAGACTCGCACCTGATCAATCTCACGGCCTCAATGGCCCAGGTCTTACACTCTATTATGCATATGAGCTCCACAGTCACCTACCCCTACTCCTGCACCTATAATGTGGTCCAATCCAATACATGAGAGGGATCTAGAATGTATCTCCTAATAATAGAAACATGAAATACATCATGGACGTGAGACAAGTTGGGTGGAAAGGCTAGACGATAAGCTAAGGGACCGATCCATTCCAAGATCTCGAATGGATCCATGAATCTAGGAGCTAACTTAGATCCTTTTCCATAATGGATAGGGCTCTTATGAGGTCTGACATGAAGAAACACCTTGTGCCCACCTCATAGTTGTGGTCAACTCAACTCTTATCTACATATTTCTTTTGTTTATCATGTGCCTCATGTAGTCTTGTCTGATCAAAACAACCTGTTGTTCCATATCTTGTAACAAAGTTGGCCCAAGAGATACTATGTCCTCTAATCTATCCTAACTTAGTGATGTCTGCACTCCCTACCATAAAGTTACTGAAATGGGGCCATACCAATAGAACTCTGAAAGTTGTTATTATAAGAAAACTCAAAAAGTAAAAATACTCCTCCCACCTCGATTGTTGGTCCATGACGTACATCGAAGCATGTCCTCTAAGATATAATTCACCCACTCCATCTATCCATTTGTCTCTGGATGATATGTTGTACTAAATTTGATACTTGTCCCAAGGGCATGCTCCATGGTATTCCATAAATGATAGGTTTATAAGGGATCACGGTCACAAATAATCTTCCATGGAATCTCATGCAGTCTAAAAATATCATCTAAGTACACTCATACCACTACACTAGTTATATAGGTGGTCTTCACCGAGAGAAAAATAAGCCACTTTCATCAATCTATCCACCATGACCATGATGGCATCATGTGGTGGTATCTCGACATCGGTATCCCTACTATGAAATCCATGGAAATGGTGTCCCATTTCCACTCTAGTATAGCATGTTGGTAGAGAAGAATAGCTAGATGTTGATGCTTGACCTTCACCCTCTGACACTCCAAAAAAGACAAAAAATATCTACATCTCTCTGTAGTCCTCTCCAATGGTACAATTTTCTCAAAGTGTTGTGCATCTTCTTCACCCATGGATGGGATAAATAAGGTGCATGATGAGCCTCTACCAAAATATCTTGTCTCAAACCTCCATCCCTAGGTACATAGATCTAGACTTTGTGTTTGAGAAATCCATCTGACTCAAAGGAAAATCCATCAAACTTCCCCTCAAGGGGTCTCTGAGAATCAATCTCTACTCTCTACAAGGTAGAAGTTGTCATGTGGAAGCTATCACAAAATAGTGCTCCACAATTCTGTACCCACTGAAGTATTCATAACCAAATGTCTATGTCAACTCAAAGCATAATAACCACATTCTCCTTCCCCTTCACATGCTCTATCTCCATGTCATACTCACAAAGCAACTCCATCCAACTTCATTGATGAGCGTTGATATTGGGATGTGTGAAGAGGTGATGTAAGCTCAAATGGTCTGTCCTAAGAATGAACCACATGCCAAGAAAAACAATGCCAACACACCAAAGCATGCACCACAACCACAAGCTCAAGGTCATGAGTCAGATAATTGAACTCATAATCCTTGAATTTGTGAGACTCAAAGGCTACTACATGGCCATCTTGCATCAAAACACCTCCTAATCCTACCAAAGAAGCATGTACACACGAATAAATACCTCTGAGGATATAGCACTAAAAGAATTAATGTTGTTGTAAGGCATTCCTTTAGTGTATTGAAGGCCTACTTACATATATCTAACAAAAAAAATTCTTCCCTTTCAGCTGAAGGGAAGTGATGGAGTGTGTAATCTAAGAGAATTCCTTAACAAATTTCTTGTAATAACCTACCAATCCCATGAAATTGTGCACTCAGTCACATTGGTTAGTGTTGGCCAATCCATAATAGCTCTAATCTTGGAAGGATCGACTGTGATACCTTCCCTAAATAAATAATGTGACCTAAGTATTGAACCTATGATTTGGAAAAAGGCACACTTCTCTAGGTTCCCATATAGTTGTTTCTCTCGAAGACACTGTAGAACTTGGTGAAGGTGTTCCTCTTGCTCCTGATGCGTGCATGAGTAAATCAAAATTTCATCAAGAAACATGAGAACGAAGTGATTCAAAACTTCCAAAACACCCCATTCATCAAACTCATGAATACTTCAGGGGTGTTCGTTAGACCAAATGGTACCACTGTGAACTCATAGTGGCCATATCTCACTGGAAAGATGTCTTGTGGATATCTAACTCACAATCCTCAGTTGATGGTATCCTGACTTAAGATATATCTTAGAAAATATGGTGGCCCCCTTCATTGATAAAATAAATCATCTATATGAGGAAGAGGGTAACGATTTTTTATCGTTACTTTGTTCATCTATCTATGTAGTCCACACATAAATGCAAAGATTCATCCTTCATCTTCACAAAGATCATTGGTGCACCCCAAATATATACACTAGGATGGATTAGGCCTTTCTCAAGAAGGCCCTCCAACTATAACTTGATCTCACATAGCTTAGGTGTGGTCATCCTATATGGTGTGCGTGAGATAGGCTCCACTCCCGGAACCAAATCAATATGAAATTCTATCTCACATGGGGAGGTAACCTTGGGAAATCACTAGGAAAAAATCTGAAAACTCCTACAAAATAGGGTGGTCATCAAGTGATGGTCCATGAGTCTCATCCTCTGATCAGTCACTAATAGTGATGGTATATAACTAGAAACCTCATCAGGCATACTGCTTTAGCTATATACTAGATATGGTTGAATAGATATGGGTCTCCTAACTCCAACTATCAACGATTCCACTCCCAAATCATCTACACAAGATATAACCTTGTTGTAACAATCAACTCTAGCTCTATGATGAAAACCAATCCATGCCCAAGATAACTCCATATGAACCCAAGGGAAGGATACAAAGATCCAAAGTTGTGGTGAAGGGTCCTAGGTCACTACACACTCCTTAACTAAGGATTCCACTTAAGAGTTTGGCTCTAGAAGCCATCTCAACATCCCAACTAAGGCCCTCCTAACTACCACCAGCCTGCATCGCTCTACTAATGATGGAGAAATGAAAGAATATGAAGATCCTAAATCAAATAAGATAGGGGTAGAAATACCACCAATGCTACATGTGGTCTCAATCACCATGCCTTGGTGCTCTCTTAGGAAGTTATCAACATCAACATAAATCTTGTGGCTCTTGGCCATGTCACCAACCATAGGCTTAAAAATAGGTGACTTACCTAGATTAACAGGGTTCTAAGGGTACTCTCTCAATGATGACCATATACACCACACCCATAGTAACTACTACCTGGTCTCTCCAATGAGCAGATACTCCTCCAGGTGGCCTGATAGTCTATGTTGTATAACCTAAGGAAATTGCCATAAATATTTGTGGGTGCTATGTTGGACTTACTCCTGTTGACTTGTGTTTGAGGTGGATCATGTGTCCTATTAGCCCCCCACTGGATGGCCCCATACTATGCCCTCTCTAAGCATCATGGCACTATGGAGGTCAAAAGGGTGGTTGAGTCTACTTTTTTTATTCTTTGCGAGGAGGAGGAGGCTTGAAGGAAAAATATGTTGAAGTGTGTCCACCATGAGGAGGAGGAGTTGATCCCCTTGACCTACTATCATACATCTTTGTATACTACTCCTCACTCTGTCTCGATCCTTCTAAGTCTTCCCCCTAGTTTCCTTTATAATGTAGGCCTTCTCCATGGCCTCTGATAGTGTCTGGGAAATGAATGTGCATTTACCCACCCAAGTCTAAGTTCAAGCCCCTAATGAACTATGAAACCTAATCTACTCATCCTGCATTTAGTCTACATACTGAAGTCAGATCCAAAAACCAACCCTCATACTCTACTACCATCATGGATTCATGTCAGATAATGGAACTCATCACTCCACTACTGGATGAATCTCTGATATGTATCTACTCCTGAAATGTTCCTCAAAGAGCTCCTAAGTAATTGTCTCAGAATCTACATGGAGCTTCTACTCCTCGGTCCTCCACAAAACTCCACCTCCGTCTCTCAGAAGGTGGATAACAACATGAGCTTTCATGTTGTTAGTACAAGGACATAATTTGAAGCATCCACTCAAGCTAACCAACCATGCCTTGGCCTGAAATCCTCTCTTATGTCTCTATAAAAATGAGGTGGGTGTAAATTCATTATATCTCTAATGTGATCTACCATTGTCGACTATTCAGCCCCTAGGTCTCTCGCATGATCATCCCTCGGCCTAGGGCTCCTAGATCTGTCTCTATGTCCCATGTAGATCTATCTTTTCTCTCTAGGTGGTGACTCATATTCAACTGACTCCATGTGGGAGTTCTTTTCCCTATCCTCAGCATTGTGACATGAAGGTGCATGAGCCTCCATTGATGGCTCTTTGTCCTGTCACTAAGTCATCCTCCTAAAGATCCTCCACGTAACTTGCCCCATTAACATCTGTAGTCTCTATAGTATCTGAGGAAATATAGCTGCTACTACCTGATTTGGGGTGGTATATCTAGTTTCATGTGTAAGAACCCCTTGTCTAATCTGCACCTCCTGCACAGACCAAGATGGGAGTTAGTTTATCATCATCTAGGCTTTGTTTCAGTTTTTAAGTTTTCTACTTTTAAAATATCATGCAATGTTGTGTGTTCTAGGTTTAGAGTTTGCTAGGTTTACTTGTTGTGTTTTGTTTGTGTTTCCAAGTGTTCTAGGGTCCAAGTGTTAAACCCATGGCTCTCATACCAAGTGTAAAGCCCAAAAAATTATACTCTCAAAACAAAATAGAAACTAATAATTTAATAGTCAAAATTACGGTAATTTTTTTTTTTTTAAAAGGGTTTGCAAGGTTAGACATTATCCACAATTAATAAATTTCTCGATTAAGGTTTCTACATGACCTTGTGGAAGTTGGAATTAAATTAATAATTAAATATTATTAATTTACTTCCTAAAAATATTTACGGTTTAAAACATTTACCAAGTTCCATTAGTTTACTTAATTACCATGCACCAAGTTTACTTTATTTCCTATAAAAATTTTAACTATTTTGTCTAGCCACTAAGTGGCCCCATTCACCCCATTACCCATGCACTTTTTAATTTAAATTTCATTCCCACAAAAATACCTCCCACTTAAGTGATGTAGGGTTTAATCTAATCCATTAGATCAAATCTATCCTAGCCATTGGATTTGGGTTGCCCTAAATATCCTTATAGGTTTCTTTTTATTTCTATTTGCCCCAATTTCATCCTCATTTGTTCATTCTTGTTTACAAGTTTGGAAGAGGAGAAAGAGGAGAAGCCATGAAAGAAAGAAGTGAAACCATGGAGAAATTTCTTTTGGTTCTAGTTACAAATGGAGAAATATTCCTCCATTCTTCTCTTCATAGTTTAGTTTATTCAAGGGTTTGCTATTGTAAGGTTCCTCATTTGCTTATTGTAGAGATTCCACCATGAATCTGGTTTTGTTATTTAATATATACATTCTTTGAGTTCAATATTTGGGAAACCCCATTTCATTAGATATAAGATATTTTACACATTTGGATTCCCATAAGAGGATTTATATACTTAAACAAATGAGTTTGATCATTTACTAGTTACTGGTAGTTTCATCTTGAAGTTTTAAAACTTAGATTTTCTTTAAATTCAATATATTTTTCATAGTCTTTATTTTTATTTTTCAGTCAAAAGTGATGAAACCACCACCTTAAGCAAGTTAGTGGTCATATGACTGCCACCTTGCCTGGTGGGTGGTTGATGATCATCGCTCTGTGCTAGGTGGTGGTTTTTGAAACTACCACTCTGCATAGGGCGTCGGTTCTATTTCCCAAAAACATAACCTTAAATTCAAGCATTTTTAAAAATGTTTTCTACTTAGGTTGGTTTCTAAGGAAACATTAACTTTAATTAAGGTGTCTACAATTCATTAGTTGATAGGTTGATGTCATATCTTGGTTTCATGACTTAAATTACCAACTACATAATTTTCCATTACAATAGTGTATAAGAACAATTACAAGGTTTCTTTTTCAATAAAATTAGTTATAAGCTCTAAAAGAGAGAAAATAAATTCAACCAATTACTAAGTACCATTTATTTTCTTTACACAACAAAAGTGATAGCCATTCCAATAAGGCAAATCAAGCATAATTTTTCCTACATTCTTCTTTCACCCTTTTTAATAAAAAAAAACTTGATATTAAACTCTACAAGAACTTCTATTTTTACAATAATACAATTTTCAACAAAGGCAACAATACACCCCTTTTTTTCAAGAGATAGTTCATTTTCTTTCAATACAAAAGTTCTTATTTCCAACAATATGAAATAATAATTTACAAGTTACAACTTTCACTATTTCAACATTGAAACAACATTTCAAAGGTGCTTTTTTGGCTCTAACATAACATGACTCCTTCAAACTTAATTTTTTCTCTTCCACCTCTTCAAATTCTTCAAATCATGGTTCACAATACAAGGAAAGGGGTATAGGCGATGCTCTCCACCAAACCTATAATCCAATAAGAGGAGAAATCCATCCTCTTATTGGCCCCCAAGCCCCAACAAAGAACAATATAAGGGGTATTATGCAACATTTGACAACTTTCACACAAGGCTTCCACAACATGCATTCCAAAAAAATAACACATTCAAACAATACACTCAAACAATACACTCAAACAATATTACAACTTTCCCAACAAGCACAAAGGCTTGACAACAACAAGCCAACAAGGAGCAATGGAATATGGGCACCACCTCTTTTTTGTCTCAAGTGATGTAGGAGTTCCACCCAAAATCCTCCATGTGCACAACTCAAAACATAATCAAATCCTTATTTCTACACTTGCAAATATGCAAAATATATCCATGTTATCCTTTTCACTCCCCATAGGTGGAACTCAAACTCACACTCCCTCCAAAATGCATGCCTCACATCTCCCTTTTCCCTCCTAATGGTCCCATAAATCCATCTCCCACACACAACTTAAGGAAAGCTACCCATTCACAATCAAACATAACCACAACACTCATACAATATACAAACAAAACACAATTTCTACATCAAAATACATTAATAAAAATGCAAAAGGAGAGCCTACCTCTCCATCAAGCTTCCAATTCCTTTTCTCAAAAAGATTTAGAATCCTTCACACCAAGCTCAATCCAAGATGCAACTCAAAAGAAAACTCCAAGTATGAAAAACAAGACCAATTTTCAAAAGTGCAAGAGAAGAAAATAAGGAAAGTAACCCAAAATCCATCAAAATCATCCAATAAATAGAAAAGGGATGTGAGGATGATGAGGTGGCTCCATGTAGGATGCCACTTCATCATCCCTCCATTCCAACACACAAGTCAAACACCAAATCCCAAAGTAATTAAATGCACATGTAAGACTTATGACATGCCCACATGACACTCAACTTGCACACCATGCTAATCAAGGACAAACTTAAATGTGGTAAGTAACAAGTGCAATTATTGACCCTTTTACACTAAAAATGCATTAAAATGGTCAAAATATGTCCCATACTTCATAAGTAGGGTTGGTAGGAGAGTTTGAGATGTGAGGGACAAGGTTAACTTGTCCCTCAAGTCTCTAAAAGTGGCCAACAAGGCCAAATTCGAATTTGGGAAGGATGGTGGAGTACACACCACCTAAATGCATTTAATTAAATTCACATCATGCAACAAACAAGGACTATCTACCCAATTTATTTCCCACATGTCATATCTTCCTTTTAATTTAAATTTAAGCTAAACTAGTTAATTAAGATACATTAGCAAGTGTTAATAAAGTAACAATATTTCCCCAAATAATTAAACACATGCACAACAAATTAACAACAAAATTAAAATAAAGGAAACACATTACACCCATGGCCACATAAATGAGGTTACCCCCATGGGAACCTCCTAACAAAGCATGCAACAACACAACATAACATTATACACAAGTTGTCAAATTTTGGCCATGTTGCACAACACCCAACATCCTTTTGTGGTTGGTCCCTATCCCCTTTCGATGTATGTGATAAAATGTCCCGCAACACAAACAAAATACCTCTCTAGCCTTGCAGTCTGTATCAACAACATCGAGAATAATATACATATAGAAATCAATAATTGTCATCCAAAATTAGCAATTCTATCATCTATCATCATATAATTTAATTCGATTTTAACATCCATAAAATCATAATTCTACTCAAAATATCCAACATAGGCTATGCATCTAGAATATGACATGTTAGTATAAAATCAGAATACTAAAATCAACATATATATTTGTCCATCATCGTCATCTAGTGCATCATAATCAAAATGTAAATCACAACATGTCAATAGTCCAAATATCTCTGCATAGTCTATCATCTACTGATCAAGATATAATAACACTATTATTTTGTATAAAAGCTGCGTTATCTAAATAACTCTCCTAGTTATTTGGATAACTTATGCTTTCATTTTGACTCTGATGATTCACATTTCAGGTTGCACACATTTCTTGCACTCCCCTTTGTAGTATTTCCTTCAAAATATACTAACTCCATGCTCTTCCTTTCTCGCACCCTCTTTTATGTCTGGGGTGGAGCTCCTTCGCCTTGATTGGATGCTTGCACCCTACTTCCATACTTGCCTTCTCGTGAGTATGCCATCTTTTCTAACATGCACGCACCTTCCATATGCTTCCCTTTCATGCATTTGCATCTTTCCTCATGCCTTTATTCCTTGTTGTAATATTTTTATGCATCCGTACGCTCCTTCTTGGTTCTTCCTTTGCATTCTTCTCCTTCAATTTCCCCTTCCCTACCTTCCTCTTGTGTGTGCACCTTCGTGTCTTCCTCCTTACGCGCCCCTCCGCAAACTTTCCTAAAATTGGCTAATTCGCTACTCTTCCTCTTGCACACTTTCTCACACACCTTCTTGTCTTTTATGTCGTTGTGTGCCCCACTTCGATGAATTCCTCCCACACCCAACCTCCAAACTTCAAATCATCATAACTTTTGACCCATAGCTCCGTTTTTAAAAAAATTGAATTTATGAAATGAGCATGACATCCTCTATTTGAATTTATAATTTTATTGTTGTTATATGTGCAAAAAATTGGAAAAAATCTCCATCATGGAAATACATAGTTTTAGGCCAAACTACCGTAATTAATGAACTATGGTACCCCATTTCTTATTCGAGAAGATAAAGTACATATGTAAGATGATTTTTAGGGTGTTAATACTATTTTTAGACCATTTAATTTTAGTTTTTGGTTGGTGAGAGAATAAATCCGAGTTTCAGTCTTTCTCTTTCTCTCAT
The DNA here is from genome assembly GCA_018340775.1 of Taxus wallichiana var. yunnanensis. Taxonomy (NCBI): domain Eukaryota; kingdom Viridiplantae; phylum Streptophyta; class Pinopsida; order Cupressales; family Taxaceae; genus Taxus; species Taxus wallichiana. The sequence goes on along the minus strand of CM031239.1, from coordinate 292,536,337 downwards.
TCATTTTCAATATATTGTAAACACTTCTCATTTGAGTAAGGAGATATTCTGGGATGCGAGAAAATCTATAAAAATTGTTTCTCAACACCATTGAGCTACAAATCCTATCATGGGCTTGACAAGTGTATTTTTGCCTTTATTTCACCAATGTAATGGACTATGCATATTTTAAGAGTAATAAAATTGTGTTCGTGGTGTTCTTTCAACCCTTGCATTGTTTTGTTGTATCTCCTTGCCCCTCTATTTTTTTGTTGTTTTTATGTGCATGTATGTCTCATTTACAGGTGCAAGATGTTGTGTTTCATGGAGATTTAGTGGTAAATTAAGATTTGGGTCTGTGTCACATTGGTCTGGCCTCTCTCAACTCCATTTTCTTTCTGTATTCTCCCTCAGCAGGATATTTCACCCCCTTTTCTTAGTGCTATCACCTCTGTAGTGTAGGATTTCTTAATTTTCATGCTCTCTCTCCTTGGTCCCTTGGAATTGTTAGATTAGGAGTAGATAGTCACATTTCTTTCCTTAGAAGCGAGTTTAGCACTAGGATTAGGTAGAGGATCCAGCCCTCTTTAGAGGATCATCTGAACACAAGTCCCACACTTGATAGATGATTCAATGTTACCCAAAAACACCAGCTTTTTCATTCACACGGGCATGAAAAATTGAGGGTGTTGTTTTTGGTGATAACAACACCTTGTAAACATTTCTAATAACCTGTAGTCTTCCCAATATTAGAAGACCTCCATAGCTTTCGACAATAAAAATTTCCATTTATTTACATATTTATCATTGAAATATATTATGGAAAATGCTTAGTGACAACATTTTATCCATTCTTATGATTTGTGTTTGAGCATTATGTTCTGTAAGTATTCAAGCTTAGCGATGCAAAATAATTTCTTTAATATGAATATTTTTTCTTTATTTTTGTAATTAAGAAACAATTTAGCCTAGAGGTCACTAATCTATTCCTTTCTTAATAAACAATAAACAATAATCCTAGAGCGTTATGTTCTATAAGTATTCGAGCTTAGCAGTCGCTAAGAATTTTCTTTAATATGAACTATTTTTTAAATTAATAAACATTTTAGCCTAGAGGCCATTAATCTATTCCTTTTTCCAATACCTCCATATCTTTCAACAAGTAAAATATTTTCATATCTCAAATATTTATCATCTAATTATATTATATAAAATTCCTAATGATCGATAATATCGATTACTATGATCTATTATTAGAGCGCTATCTTTGAAATAAGATATTTTTAAGCTTAGTTTTTGACAAATCATTCCTTTCTTAAAGTATTCAATTTTAGCAATCTCTAAGAGTTTTATTTCATACTAATTGTTGTTTGATCTCTATATTCCACATTTAAAAATCAGTTGATACTAGCGGCCACTAATATACTCATTTTAATAAGTAGTGGAGTTTAGCGGTCACTAGGAAATCGAGTTGTTACTCGGCATTATGTTCCTCACATCTTAAGGCACTACATTTGGATAACTAGCCATTTCCACAAAATGTATAGGCCTAAAGGTGTTTACAACAAATGGGGGCTTGGGTTGAGCCATATTGATTCAAGGAGGTGATCTGGAGGAGTGACAAACCTGATAGGGGGTAGAGGGTTATTAGAACATAGGAGTATAATTTTCAAAATGGATACCCCCGAAAAGATTTTTTTCTTGGAAATCTCTATCAACCTTAGAAAAGATAGGTGCAAAGTGTGAAGCAAACCTTTCAAAATCAAATTAAGGCCCCTCTCCAGCTGGAGAGTTCAATTCCACAAAGAGGCTACCTGATTCAGAGTCACTTCAATAATAGGCTGATCACTTTCATCAATGGAGATCCCTCTTCTTGTCTGTTGATCTCCAACAACTCTCTAGGATTTTCTTCCTTCTGATTTTTCTTTTCCTAGCTCTAGAAACAATGTCCTAGTAGGATCCCTAGTAAAGAAAGACCTTCTTCCTTCCATCTTTGTAAATATTAGTAACAAATCTGACTTTGATAGAGTTTTAAGACACTGGTACTTATTAAGAATTAGATCAACTGGGAGTTACCACTAAGGATTTCCACCTTAGTTGTGAAAATGCACTAAATATGATCTGTCAAATGTCCATCAATGTAAGAAATTGGATATAGAAATATTCTTACCTTTATTTACCAAGATTTATTAAATAAAAGCTAGTGCACTGGATGTAAAAATTGAAGTAACTGGACACAACACTTGGAGCATACAAGAAGTGTTTTACTAGGTTCTTGATTTTGAATTGAGATCCCTAAACGGAACCAAAAGCATGTTGGCGGTGAATCAACAAATCAATCTCTCAATGAAACTCTAGATTTAATAAATCCCAAAAAGAGCGGTGCAAGAAGCATGTTGGTACCCAAGTTTAACCTCCTTCAAAGGCCAAATAACATCATAGATCATACAAGACACTCAGAGGAAGATAGAAAATCATTTATGTCATTTTGTAGGGGAAACAATCTAACTATCTTGGTAGTAGTCAATCTTTGAAAGGAGTGGGTAGCACCTTAAAAGGATGTGATCTGATCTTAACTACTTTAGGTTACACCTTTCAACAAAGGTAAAGAGAACCTATTTTGTAACCTCTTGTTTTTTGAAGAACAATGAGAAATCCATCTTTTGCATAAATTTGATAGATAGGAACATAGGAAAGTATGATCAACACACCAGATCTGACTCTCATGAGTAATCACTTCTAGATCATGGAGATACTTTCACAACAAGGCAAAGGTTACTAAAGACATTTGGAATTCTGATCATTCCAACATATTTTAGCAAATGGATTTTTGTCTTTGTGTGGGTATACTGAGAGAAAATAGGGGTATTATGGGTAGGATTAGTTGTTTTAAATAAAATGTTCGGTGGGAGGAGACAGACAAACTTGAATCACTAGATCCTTGAGAGATTATACAAAATGGAAAGATTTGAACAACAAAATACCACAAAAGTTAAATTTTTTCTTCAACTAGAATATGTGCTTCAATGGAGGCCCAAATTGGCACCTTTTCATACAGCCTATGGGATTCTATCACGAAGTCTCGAGTTAGAGAAGCCAATAAAGTACCAAGATTCAAGCCAAACCATGCCTACGGTACACCCAAAGGCTTATAGATATTCTATGTTAGTAAAATGAAAGAAAAGTCATTTTAAACTGTTTATCTCACTTCGAGATGAAGGCTATTCTACAAAATGAAATTATAGATGCCACTAAACTATCAAAAGGAAAGATACCTATGTGATTGGACTAGACTTTGGTACAATATTGTAATAGAAATAAGAAAAACTACTTGCATGCATTCGGAGATGAAATAAATAAAATTTACTCAAGATTAACACAGAATAGCTCAAGTTTGATGAAATTTATTAGAAAGGGAAAGTTTCGAACAATCTCAAATCCTGTCAATGGTTTTACACTTACAACCACCTTGACATGATTGAATTTGAAAAAAGAGAGATATACGGATTCTAAGACGGCTTCTCAAAATGGATGGGCTCTATCAAGCTTTTTTTTGGAAAAATCAGTCACTAACCTTTCCAAAACTCCCAACCATTTGCATGAAAAATTTGTGCCATTTATAGCATTTACAATAGAGCCTCTTCCTCCTAAAAGAAAAAAAATGTTTAATGCACCAGTATTCACCATGATTCTTTCGTGATTCTCATAATCAAATGTGCAAGAAGTCTCCAGGTGCTTGAGGGGAAAATTTCATTGAATGCCTCCCACATTCAACTCCTTTCTATGGTAGATCACTCTTCCTTCAATTTTCCAACCAATTCCACCCCTAATCACAAATCGGCCCCTTGCGTGCTTGGGAGAAGAAAAATGGAAAATCTGATCGGGCACGAAAGTCAGACCATTTTAATGGTGAAAGACATCCTCTAGATCTTCCCACCAAACTTCAGATATCAACATTAACTTCCTTCTCTTCTTGGCATGTAGAAAAGACCAAGAAATCATGGAGACTCGCACTTCCAGATGTGTTTTAGAGAAATGGGGAAAAATTAGATTGCAGACTCTGAGCTGTCGTTGATCTTTAATTTGAATTTGGGCCATCCATGTCGTAGATTTCGAACTTTAGAAACGATGTTGGGGCTTCCCTTGAATTTTTACAACATTTTAAAAAAATGGAAAAATTTCACATTTTGCTCCGTACCTCTGTCCTCAGGAAACGAGCTTGAAACGTGTCCAAATGTTATTTGAGTAGAATCGAAGCTAGTTTCTACCATTTTACTCTCTTTTTGGAAAAGGGAAAATTTTCCAAATTTTCCCTCTATCTTCATCCTCGGGGGACGAGCCTGACACATGTCCAAATGTGATTGGAGTGGGGCTGTACTTCCATTTTTACTTTTAACCTCTTTTTCTTAAAGAGATTTTTTTCCAAATTTCCCCTGAGAGCACGCACCTCTACCATTCACCGGGGCAAAACATTGACCTTTTCCCTCATCAAACTTACAGTCATTTTTAAATTTTAATCCTTAATGGGAAAAAATCCCAAGTTCCCCGATTGTCCGCCTCGCCACCTCTTTGACTTTTCAATCTTCCATTTGTCACCACGGCGCACCTTGAGGTGGTCCCAAAAATTTGATACCTTGAACGAGCGCGGGCTTGCCATGTCTTTCTAAAAACTTGAAGCTCAGTGGAAGGTGCCACGTGTCATGCTTTGAGGTAATCTCCTTTCGATCATTGAAAAGTCTATGTAAAATGCAAAGTGAGTAGAGACCTCCATGTGTCAGCCCGACGCTTCTTTAAAATGGAACTCAAGGGATAGTCCCTGAACATGTGCGGTTCCTCCACATGTAAATATTTCAAGTTAAGGCTTACCATGAATTTTTCTAAGTACCCACCTCGAGTCATGTCCAACAAAAGGTACCATGTCCCCTACAGATACAAGGATATAAATTTGACCAGGAGAAACACCCGTCAAACCGTAAAATATAGAAAAATGACCATTTAAGCCTAGGAATGAGATTTTCTTCAAGGACAAAAAATTTAGAAATGTTACAGGGCTCAAATACATTCTTCAAGTACTTAGGGCATTAATGATAAGGGGACAAATCCCAACCATGGAGAATAGAACACATGGGGAACCCAAGTTTTTGAAGGAACAAAGCACGAGAGACTCAAAATATAGAGTGTTAAGATATTTACAACCCAGGAACCAATTAAAAATGGCCACAGGATCAACCAGGCACAACATGGGGATGGAGAAAATGATAGAGGTCGTAAATCAAGTAATGTTTCAAAGACATAAATGGGGTGAGACTATTTTGAGCACGAAGACATTATTTTGTAGAAGAAGAAATTACAGAAAAACATCTCCAAAATATTTGGAGTAAAGATGTTATTGTTGTCACCTTAAAAACACATTGTGTATTATAATGGGCCCAAAGGAAACCTTCCGAATAATTTCGGTGGGGAAGAAATCAATGAAGAAAATTGTTTCAAGATATGTGGTTGATGACCAATTTGTACATAAACATATAACATATAATGTGTCATGGTTTGAGTGTTGTGGAGGGAAGTCAAAATTTACGAGAAAACATAAAATATATAACTACTAATTATTTGAAAATGTTTTTGACAATGATATTCATTAAATAAATAATATGGTCACTATTTCTTTTACATTTTGAGATTACAATTTTATAAGTAGGAAATATTTATATCTTCACTGTGATTGAGATGATATTATAGTTTTATAAAAAAAAATTGAGTTGTGATTAAATACTTTGATGCCTTATTTTTTAATCACTTTTGAATCTTACATTGATTTTGAGTTGTTTTTAAACACCCTATTGGGAAGGCTCATAAACTACTAGTTTTGGGAGTTGAAGGTTCGTTGTTTTGAATTTCTAGTGTTGACAAAGAATACCTCATAATAGGGTTCCATATTTTAGATTTCCGAATCTGAATACCTTGAATGAGAATTTAGTGCTGACTTGATAAGTACATGCAGAATAAAAATATTGTGACACCGCCTTATGGTCTTCATTTATGGATTCAAAATTGGTGAAATACATGTTCATAAAAAAATTAGTTGATGGGAGAAACCACTTCATGTTCATTTTGGGGTGCCAAGAATGTAATCTCAAATAAAAAAACAAACTAGAAGATACTATACATTTACGCTAATGTCTATGGTGAAAACAATATACTTTTGATCGATGATGCGATATGATTGTCGCATGAAGTCAAAGAAGAAATTACTCTCAAAACCCCAACATCTTGGACATTTGATAGAAACTATAAGACTGATTTGAAAATATATACTTGAATTAAGTACATGGTTGAAACTTACAAGAGAGAACATAAACATGTGTAGATCATTGAAAACATTCAAATGCATAATTGGCATTTGAATTATATACTTTGCTTCCAAATGAACAATGTATTGTGAATTTTTATGGAATAAATTAACTACCTTATGGTTCTTAAACTTTGGTTTCACACATCGATGTTAGCTTCACTGAAATAAAAAATAATTTTTTCCCTAGTTATTCATGGTTTAATTTTAAAGACATTTTTAAATTGATAGGAATCTTATTCAAAAGCAATAAATAATCCTAGAACCATTAAAAAGTATAAAAATGAAACATTTTATGGTTATGGTTATGGTTATGGTTATGATAATATTATTCTCAATAATCTCAATGGTTATGGTTATGATGATCTCATTCTCAGATTCGAATGAGCCACTCCTATGGTATTTTCCTAGATGATTTGTATTATGGTTTTTACACGACTACAAGACAATACAATATGTTGAAGTTTTGTCTTGTTTGATGTCTTCCACCGAATTGAATGTAAATGATGATACAAAGGATTTGAATTGGTTTTTTTGTTATTATAAGAAACATGTTCTCATAAGAGAGTGTCTTATGATATCAGGTGTTATTCTCTATTTTTGGTACTTAATGATTGGGTAGATCCGTGGGGAATAAACCAAATTTAGAAAAGATTTAATTTTTAGGCCTAGTGGCATTAGCTAGTATAAAACATAAAGAGTGATGCTATCCAAAATATTTTGATGGGGGAGCTTAAAGAGGAGGATAACAAAGACCTAGATTTTCATCAGCCCCTCCAAATATCATTAGGCGAGACAAAAACAACACAAAGTAGATCATGGAATACAATTTCAACAAGCACGAAATTACCCTAATTTATTATTTTACATATTTCCCTTTCCTTTACTTTCCCTCCCGCTATGTATCCCCTCCCTCATATCCTTCCTTATTGACGTTTCCATTCCACCCTTACGGTAGTAATAATAATTTACGATTTATGTTTACTTTGGATGTTTATGGTGGACGTTTAGTTTCTAGATTATTCATATTCTACTTTTATTACCCCTTAAGACAATGCAAGATGTTGAAGTTCTTTACTATTTGATTTCTTTGATCGAATTTAATGTAAATGATGATACAAATGATTTGAGTGGGTTTCTTTGTTCTTCTAAGAAACATGTTCTCATAAGAGAGTGTCTTTTTCTATCAAGTTTTATTCTATGTTGTTTGGTACTTGATGATTTGGCATATCTGTGGGGATTAAACCAAATTAAAAAAATAATTGGAAAAAAAACCTTAAGCTTAAATCTGGTGGAGATGCATTGTCCACCCTTGACAAGGAGTTTATGCAAGCATAAGTATGCTCATTTTTATTTATATGGTTTTACTACAATAACTAGCGATTTGAGTGTTTACAAACTAGTACTAAAATCTCCCCGGACACATGAGGATTTCTTTGCGTTTCCCTTTTCTCGATCTAGGGATAAAAATGATTGTTTTTGATACATTCGGATGTGGGGATCTTAAATAGGAGAATAATGATACACACACATGTTGTATTATGATTAAGGAGAATTAAACAACCATTACATATTGTACTCTTTACAGGAACTTGTTATACATTTTAAAACATACGTTAATGATATTTTAAAATTGTTAAAAATGTTATTGCAAAGCAATAAATAAATCCTATCGACCACTAGCGAGCATAGAAAAAAATAGTGATGGAGTCGACAAAGTTTGATTGAGGGAGCTTAAAGAGGAGGATAACAAAGACCTGGATTTTCATCAGCCATCATCAAATATCATTGGGCCAGATGAAAATGATGTGAAGAAGATTGTGGAATAAAATTTCAATAAGTGTGGCAAGAATGTGGTTCACACTAGTACCACGTGCATCCACAAATCGGCCAATGTGCACCTTAACAATTGTACTCTATAACACCACAAGTGGCGTAAGTTTGGTGTTGTTGCTAACCAAGAACCCTTAGCAAAATTTAGAGGCATATCCTTAGAAGAAACCATAATGGAGCATCCCCACCTGCCAGGATCGAATGTCGATGATTGAAAATCTTGTGGAGATGCGTTTTCTATCTTGGTTGGCTCTAAGGGTGGTGTGGTAGATTTAATTGATAAAAAATTTCTGTATGATGTTTGTGATTGTCTCTAGTAATGTGATTTTTTATAATGTGTGTTTATCAATCGGGGTAGCCTTTATTCATAATCTAGCCTTTGTTTTTGGTGTTCCTTAGACCCCCTTATAGTTATTGCTTTGTTGTTTTTCTAGGCTTGGCCTAGTGTGCTTGTGGCTTTGGGGATTGATCTCATACCAACCGTTTATTTTTTGAGAGAATCTTGTATCATGTTACATTTAATATAATATAAGACCCTTTTCCTTAAATAATCTAGACAATGCATGGGAAAATGTTGATGAAACAATTCATTATTTATTGTGTCGACCTTCCTCACACGAGTCGAGGGAATATTTAATTGAGTTGTGTTTTCACCTCTCCTCACTAGTTTTCTTGAGTTCTTGTCTATTTTTTCCCTTCCCTCTCATGGAATCTAGTAATGTTCCTTTCATCCTCTTGTGAAACAACAAGAAAAAAAAATGTCATCTCTATTGTGTCTTATAGTTGTCTTCAAAATGTCTTCCACATATACTCTTAAGATGTTATGGCTGTGATTTTTAACTTCATGGGTGTGGATTATCTCGAAAGCACCAATAGAGATCGTGTAAACTCGAGATTGGAAGAATCTTCATGCTAAATTTCCTAGTGATTCATGTAGATAAAGTAGTGGTTAGTGGACATGAAACTCACATCCCATGTCATTTACCAAGACCATCGAGTGGGTTTGGTCAAAGCTCTAGAAAACGTGTGCCTTCCATGTTTCTTCGCAAGGTGAATCCTTGTTTGTCACCTTTTTGGGTTGACATCAGCATTTTGATTCCATGGAGTTCAAAATTTGGGTTCTACTTCAATTTTAGACTATGTTTAAAGAATTTATCAATATGATGGGGCATCTATCTCTAACGTGCCATCCTTGGATCTAGTCGTGCTCACAAAACCTATCCCACCCTTTCTGATCATTTGGATTACTTGAATTTTTTTCGGCACATCCCTTCAATTTCTCAAGATTATTTCAACGTTTAACTAGGCGAAACACTAGGGTTTCTATATCATTCCCACTCTTTTGTTCATATTTAGGACTCTATGATTTTTATAGGCCTGATTATTCATGTTACATCTTGGCCTCGTTATCTTTCGTACTCGCTTTTTTTGTATGTTTCCTTTCATCAATGAAAATGAGGGTTACTTGTATGTAATTTTTCCCTAAAATTATTTAATAACAAGTTTCGTATAATATGCCCGACTATCGTAATAATGTTTATATATCTAATACGTGTGATAATTTTTAGGAAATTTATAATACAATAAAGGATTTAAATGATAATATATATCTTAATATATAAAACAAGTGTTCATATAATTTTTATTTCTCATGAATTCTTATTTGATTGATGTTAATTTACCACGATAAACTACACTCTGGGATTACCTAGGAGCATTGAGAATAAAATCTCTTACTTTGTTTTTTTAAGGTCATATTATCTTCTCGACATCTAACTATCCAATTAAAATATTGTTCACATCGGCTTAAGGTATCTATAGAATTGAAAAATTATCGTGCACATAGACAATCGGTGTGTTCATAGATATTGTGAAAACAATTTTAATTTGCAATGAATTATTCTGTGAATTTGGGATTCCAACGTGACGAATAGTATTCTAACAAAATTGAAATTCTTCTTAAAATGATTTAACATAATTATATCTTTAGAAAAGGAGATCTAATTTATTTCATATTTATGTTTAATGATGAAAAGATATCTTCGTGACAAGTGGAGTTGGAGAATTTTAATTGTCATTTAAAGTGTAATTGTGGGAGGAAAATTTTCATATTGATTTCATTTCCCTTCTTTTGAGGTATGGAAGGTTAGCGTAAGGTGACACAGGGGGTTAATGATGAATGACATCTGAAGTTTATAACTATTAAGATGATGTTAGTGTTTTTATAATCTGGGTTTAATCCTCTATTGGAATCCAAGTTTATAACTATTAAAGGGATGTTAATGTTCTTGTAATGTGAGTGCTGCCAGGGTTTATATTTATTAAGGTAAGGTTTATGTTTTTCTAATGTGATCATCTATGGGGTTTATTCTTATCTTTGAAATCCTTTCAAGTGCGCAGTGTGGTGCACATAGTTTATTAAGGGGATGTTAATGTTCTTATAATGGGTTTATTCCTCTCTTGGAATTCAAGTTTATTCCTCTATTAAGGCCAAAGGGATGTTAATGCACATTTACTCCTCTCTAGGAATCTGGGATTTATGTTGCTAATTTTTGTGTATTGGTATTACAATTGTGTAGTCGGGTCTATGTAGCATTAAACAATGATTTTTTCTTCATGATAATCTAAATGTTAATAGGAATATGAGGGAAGATTTGGTTTGCATTGATCCTTGGGATCTCAATGATGTTAAATCTAAGGCTATGGAGGTGTTCAACTGAATGCAGATTTCCCCTTTCTTAAATATTTTTAGGGGTGCAACGAGCAACTCAGTAAGGATTTTAGATCAGCATGGTAGCTAGCCAAGAAATGTATGGGGGAAAATGTCGTGTTGTGGGGAGTAAAGATTGAATTATCAATCAACAAGGTGGCTTATGTAATGGGCATGCCCCGGAAGGACCTAAAGTATACAAAACCAAAAAGGAACTAGTGGATTAAATGAAATTATTTTTGCAAGGTAAAGAAAAACTCAACCCTCATTTTATGGACTCTCTTAGGAATTCCTTACCTCTTCCATTCAATGAAGTCTCCCTTAACCTAATCAAGTTTGTCTCTCTTAAGGGAAGTCACAAATGTATATACGCTTACCATCTTCCCATGATTAATTTCCTCGGACATGGGCATAGTTTTAGTCTTCCATACTATATACTTCATTCTCTATGTGCTACCGTGAACCACTACGAAAGGGAAAATTAGTATTCCCCGCATCAAGGTTCTATTATGGCCATTGTGAAAAGATCAATCTTGGACATGGATAAAATGGTTAATGGGGATAATGTCATGTCAAAAGCCCTTGAATATTATGTTGTGAAAGATGAAACTAATTTTGTGAATGAGAAGTCTGGAAAATACCCTCATTCAAGTGTAGGGGATGATGAAAATTTGGCTAAATTTGAAGCGGGACAAGGTGTCCTAGACCTAAAACAAGAATATGTGAAGGTGGTGGCGGTTAAAAAGGATGAAAAAGGGTAACCAAGTCAAGCGAGGAGGCAAGTTTCGTTTGACACCCAAGAAAATTTCCAAATAGAAGCACTTGGAAAAGGTGGTGTGGAAGAGGGAGTTGATCTTGCAAAATTGGCTACGGATCAAAAATAATCATGTTAAAGCAACAACTACTATAAAGTCAATTATTACTTGATTTTCTCTCTATGGTGAGTAGTGTAGGTTTTAGATATATTATTCTTAAAGGACTATTATGTGAAAAGATATTTACCAATTATATGAGTTATATTATGGCTGCCCCAAAAATCATGATGTCATAATAATAGAACTAGCTTTTAAAATTAACTCATATTGAAATATGCAATGAGATAAATTAAGTTGTACCGAAATAAACAACAAATACATAGATACATAGATGCACTATAAAATCAAGTCATACTAAAATATGTAGCAGATAAATACATTTAATTATATTCTCTTTATTTGGATCGATGCCCTCTGTTATTTTCTTCATAACATCTTCAATCATTCTCTAGTTACAGTGAGGTTTAATCACATCATATTAAATTAACCTAAAAGTGTCTCACATCTCTTGAAATTTATTATCCTAGTGGCTGCTATCATGTATAAAAATGATAAAAGATGTCTAAACGAGCATCAAATTTAACACTACGTTGTGGCCTTCATTGCAACCATTGAAGGAAAAGAGAATATTTTCGCTTATCTGTATAAATCATAAACATGTTATGTACATAACATGTCATAAATAATGCCTAGCATTATCTAGATTGTATAGCGTAGCATAAATAATGGGTAGTGGCTGCTAACCTTTATAATAGCATAATTAATGTCTTGAGGCTGCTATCCCATATAATGTAACATAAATAATGCCTAACAAACGCTATCCCTTATAATATAGCATAAATAATGCCCAACGGATGCAAGCCCTTATAACATAGCTTAAATAATGCTCAATGGATGCTAGCCTTATAACATAACATAAATAATTCCCGACGGATGTTATCCCTTATAACATGGCATAAATAATGCCCAACGGACTCTAGTCCTTCTAACATAACATAAATAATTCCCAACGGATGTTATCCCGTATAATGGATTCCAATCTTTGGTTTTTTTTATTCCAATATTTGCTTTTCTAGATTCTCGATATATGGGACTTTAGAGTACATATAATTCCAATATAGGTGATTTTTTATTATGATATATGTGATTTTGGATTCCAATATATGTGATCTGGATTCCAATATGTGCAATTTTGGAGTGCAGATAATTCCAATATTTGAAATTTTGGAATCTAAAAATAGCTATATTGGATTATGATATAGCTATATTTTTTAGCTGTTGGGATTGGAATAAGTCCCAATTTAGTGAAATAAGGGTTGTGTGATTCTAAGTAATATTTTGACACATAAATTTAAAAATCACAATTGAAAAATACAACACATCATCATGGTAAAATATTAGATTTTATAAAGTTTTGAGAAGACAAAGTCCAATAACACATTTCGTAAGAAGTGACAACACATCCACATATGGGGATTTCAACCTTCTAAGAATAGTTGAATAGCAATATAATTCTAATAAGAATGTAATGAGACTAAGATTAGGTTAAATGGTTAAGAAACGAGTGATAAAATCACTCTCAAACTGAAGACACACATTGAAAAAAAAAAATTAACTCATGGAATTTAGTTATGGAAGCCCTGATATTGACAAACAGGTGGTTATGTAACCACCCTTCTATGAATACATGTGGTTATTTAACCACCATGGAAGATAGGTAATTGTTGTTGTGGTTACGTAACTAAATCCACAAACAAGGCATGAAGGGGGGAAATATGAGTCAAAAACATAAAATGAATTTCTTAATATTAAAAACATGGACATACAAAAGCAAAGAAAGAGGATCTAGATCTCATCCTTGCTCTGGAAAATAATTATTACATCATTAAAGAATTACTGTTTCCTTTAATATATCACCGTGAAATTTTTGGGTGTGTACATATTTCCCCCTTAGAGGAGCATTTTAGCCATGAATGGGCATAAAATGTGATTTCGAGCATATTTCTCCAAAGTGGGAGACTTAGCAATTTTACTTCTCTTTACTATGTGTTGAAATTATGCTAGCGAGCCTTCCTACCACCGTATATGAAAATGGAAATGAAGTGAAATTATAAGGCAAAATTAGCCAAATATTTCAAAATGAAAAGACAAGATTACTTACCACATTCACTCTAAGAGAAATATACCTTCTCCATGTGTGTCAAACCTATATACAATCACTCAAAGAAGTATTAGAAAACCAAATATGTGTCATATATATATATATATATATATATATATATAACTTTTTATTATTTTTAGAAATCATTTGTGGATATAAATTTAGAGCTAATGATATCCTATGACTGTTTCGCTCATGAATATAGTCAACTCAAAGAGGATTCTCGTCGTGATGGCAAGTAAATCAAGCGGTAATAGCGAGAGGGTCATGAACACGTAAGTTACAAGAATTTATTTATTTATTTCATAAATTGTAACTTTTATCTTAAACTAGTTGTAGGAGGGGATAGTTTTACTAAATGTACAATCTAAATGTTCCTTAGTTTTCCAATTTATTTGAATAATTTTTGTTGTTTTTAATTTTTAGGGAACAAACCTATTTTGGGTTAACATGACAACCACGGTGGTTACGTAACCTCCGATCTTCACAGATTGTAGTGGTTGAGCAAACACCGTGATGGTCAGAAAGCGCCACTCTATGGAGAGTGACGGTTGCATAACTATCACTATCCTAAGAGCAACTATTTTATAACCATCAAAAAATTTATAACTTGAAATATAAGTATGAAATCTTAATTATTTTTCTTGTATTTATATCATTTTGTAATCCTATCATTTGTTTATTAGGTTTTGATATGCTTTTTTTCCTTGTTTTTAGATTTAGGGGCTTATGCTCGATGGGATAGAGCCTAAGAGAAGGAATGGTTACCCATGGAACTATAATTATTAATAGTATCCGAGATAGGCAAATTAGAGAGAGCAGGAATGTGGAGGTTATCATAGATATGATCAATTTCCCAGTGATTTGCATTATCTATGATTTCTTGACTTAATGGGACACATATCGGTACCCATTCTAATTTCTTTGAGTTCGGGAGAGCGGACTATTAGCATTGAGGATACTTCCTAGATACTTGAGGTTCTTGTCACAAGAAGGAAGTTGGAACTTAAGATCATTATTTCATCACATGAGGCCCATAGATGGGAAACCTACGTGGGCAATACAGTGTACACAAACGTGTGCCAACCAAGGTAATATACTGGTGACTATTGAGGGTGCCCCTATTCGCACTTTGCACAAGGATATTATTAATATCTTGGCCTCACATTTGATTTGGGATAAGGGTGGGGAAATGTTCTTACTTTTTTAGCAACCTATTGTTGAGATAATTGAGCTCTATGGGAGAGTATTCTCCTACGAAGTGGAGTTACTATGCACTACTTATCACAACCTATACAAAAATTTAGATTCGGGGGCTCAACTCTCATCCAACCACACTAGCTATGTCATGGGTCTATGAGTAATTTATCTCCTACTAGAGTGGTATTTGGATAACATATCCCAACAAGATCAAGGCTTCCAGATGGCTTGACATGGTTCCACTAAGGGCCACACCATTGCTAGCACCGATATTGACTATAAAATATATAATGGACCAACCATATCAAGATATGTTAGGATGGTGGGGAGGAGAGAGTTACTTGGACTTCTTTCAACACTTCTTCTCCATTACTTGTTAGGAATATTAATATTTATTAGTGCTTCATGGATTATATAAATTTTACATCCTATTATTAGTATGGGTAAATTCTAAATGTAATATTAGTGATTTGTTGTGAGTTTTTTTAACAACTCACGTATATAGGAGTTTGTGGAGAGTTTTTAGGATCTTCAAAATAGGATTTTTAATCCTATATATTTGTTATGTATTCATACATAATAATTAATAGAATTGATGATTAATGTGTAAAAATATTGCTACCATTTCATTTGGAATCGAGAAATTATTTGTAATTGATAGATAGATGTATAAAAAATTAGCAAGGGGTAGTACATCTTTATTGTTGCTCTGTAGATGCGAGTCTAGTTTTGAAAAAATTGTATATCAAAATATCTATATATATGTGTGTGTGTGTGTGTGTGTGTGTGTGTGTGTGTGTGTGTGTGTGTGATATGAATTCGGTTCATTTGTTTGAGGAGATTAGATTTTCTCAGATTACTTGATAAGTATGAACAGTGAAGCGTCATAAGACTTGCATATGAATTAACAGTTTAGATTTTCTCATATTGGATGGGTCGATCCACCCCTGTATTCCCTCATCATGACACATTTTATTCATGTATCCCTAAAAAATTGAAATCCTGAGAATATCTATATTGATATACATCCCTCAAGGAGCAAACAAAATCAGTTTTCAAACTATCAATAGATCCTCACTCTCTACTTAGAAAAATTAGATCATATAGTGGTCTAGAAGATCTATCAAGGAAAAAACAACCTGATGAGGAGACTACAAACCTTGAACTCACCTAGCAAGTAAATGTTATGGAGAAATCACAACACCCCCGATTTCTTGCAAGTGAATGGCTAAGGTAGTCAATGACTTTGAAATCAAATTGTGGGACAACCCTCCAAAGAAGGCTGACTTCATGTCATATCCTAGTGCCAACTACTCCAAAGTGTAGATGGTTGCTAGTCTAACACTAACCTAATGTTTTCCCAAGGAGACAGAGTTAGAGAGAATGCAGGAAAATTAAAACCTACTCTAATGGAAGGTAATGCACCAAGAAGGAGTGTTAAATAACCTACAAAATAAACACAACACAACTAGAATATTGTAATGAACACACAAAAATACTCAATAAAATTTCATACAATCAAAGACCAGAAAGAAAGAATAAAACACGAGAAGAGGGTTTAAAACATCCACAAATCTTATTTTTATTACTCTCAAATTGATATAATACATCACATTTATGGCCAAAGGCACAAATTTTGCATTACAATGTCTAGTAGGGAGGTTTGGAATCTCCACAAAATCTCTTACAGACAAGAAGAAGAAGGGAAGGGAATATATAAGGTTTCCAACCTTTTGAAATGAGCCCCTCCTTACAATATATACAGAGGATGAAAGAAGGGATAGATAAGAATTCGAAATCTTGCTTAAACTACCTAAAAATGCATTAAAATCACATGCAACAATGATGGGTGCCATTGTAAAACCCATGCCTCCTTGTACTTTGTGTTGATGGAGAAGAAACGAAACCCATACCTCATCATTTGGGTAGGTGAGAAACTTGAAACATCCTCTATAATGACGAACTATATTTCTTAATTTTTAAGTACTTAGCCTTATGGATTATAGTTGTATAGAGGACACTGAGGGCTTTCCAAAAAGTCTAAATTTGTGAAAATATGAGCTTCCAATCAAAATTTATGGTCATATAAAAATGAGGGTGCCATACTGTAAAATATGCAAGTGGTTGGCTCTTTTTTTCGGACTCCAAAATTGCATTGTAACCTCCGAAATCTAAAATTTTGGAATTTTGGGATCTAGAACTTAGGAATTTTCATTTCAAATTTCGGGTTACTATTCATCCACTTGAGTCAACAAAACCTCTCGAAACTCTGAAACCCTGAAGTCTAAAATTTGGAATTTGGGTTTCAGACCTTTTTCCTTTTCGGGGTTTTGGGTTTCAAGATTTCGGGGGTTTCATGTTTCAGGATTTCAAAGGTTCAGGTTTTGAGATTTTTGGGGTTTCAGGTTTTTTGGATTTTGGGGTTTTGGTGATTCAAGACTTCTCGACCTTGTTTAACTTCAAAATTTTGAAATCACGAATTACAAAATTTAGACTTCAAGTTTTTGGACCTTTAGGATTTCAAGAATTTTTGCACTGTTCACCAGCCCGAGCTCACCAAAAGCTCTGAACATCTGAAATCCCCAAGTTTTAATTTCAGACTTCATGGTTTTAAAATTTACGCACTTCTTTCCAACCGGTCCCCAAATTCGACCCTAGCCTACCTCCGAAGGGATCCACCTCTCGAAATATGAAATTTTGGACTTTCAGAGTTTTTCATTTCTGAATTCCTCTACAATTTTCTTAGCCTATTTCAACCTATTTTTCCAACCTCAAAATACAATCTCCCATGAGTGAATCAATCCCTCCATTTTTTCTATGTGTAAATTCATGTTTTTCTAATATCATATGAGGGAAAAAATTGGATAACAATAAACATCCAAAATATTCATGAGTCCAAGGAAGAGTTGGGTTTCGAGAGGAAGCCACCAAATCTTATGCACCATCGACAAAGAATAAAGAAGAGCTATGTATCGAGGATTCTACTGCAAACATTGTTCAAATATTTTCTAGAAACATGTTTGACAATATATTTCATTCCAAGCTCTTTATTACATTAAAAATGACATCAAATACCTCCCTTCTTGTTAACCTCGGGTTCTCTGCTATACGTTATTTCTTATTATTGCATTTGGGAAGAATCACTTAATGTATTATCGTCATTATTTTTTATTTTTTAAGTCTTTGGTTCTAGTGTTAAAATTATCTCGTCCATCTCAATTTAAAAATTTAAGCTTTATTGTATAACGTCGAGATTCAAAATCTCATTTTAAGAGTTAAAAGAGTTTTTGTCGTTGTTGTATTAGTCTCATTCAAAATTATAGATTCATTGTCATTTATGTAATTTTCATTATCAATTGTTGTCGAAAGTTTCATTGTATTTATAGGTGATTTAGGATATTTAGTTATTCTATCCATAATTTTTTTCTTGTGGAGTCATTGAAAATTTTGTAAAAATATAAAAAAGTGCCTCAATTTGCAATAATTGGATGCATTTTCACTTCTAAGCGATGTCCATCTTGTGGGGATATATTTTATAATGAGATTCAAGGTCACATTCCACTGAGGTAGCAGCATGAAACTAGAGGATGGAGGGTGATCAATGCCTCTTGTCGATTACTAATGAATGGATTGCATATAACTTTGGTGACACCTTTTATATTTATTTTTAGTTGTGTGGTGTGTGAAGAATAAAATTGTGTGTTACTTCCTTCCCTATTATGATAAAAAGGAGCAAGGTGTGCTTATTGGATTTCGAGAATAGTTGTATAAGAGGGTAGCTTAAATGGAGTGAACCTCTAACTACTCGGATTCTTTGACTGTCGTAGTTCTAACATTGATCGACCGATGAAAAAGTGTTCATTGGAAGTGATTTAACAGAAATGTTGAGTTCGTGTATTCGGGTGAATCGGTGGAATTGTGATCATATGGTATGGGTTTCATTGTGGTGAAGTGGATTGGTCATGTGTAACAAAATCCACATAGTAAGATCCAAGCTAGCCGTATGATGACCTAAAAGTATGGGGAGGCATAGGATCCTATTTCCACTTCTTGAGACATTCTTTCTACCCATGCTAGAACTAAGGGGAGGGAATTTCAAGAATACTAATATTTATTAGTGCTTCATGGATTATAATAAGTTTACATAGTTAGTATTGTTTGTGTGGGTAAACTCTAAATGTAATATTAGTGAGTTGTGAGTTGCTTTAACAACTCACTTATAAAGGAGTTTATGGATAGTTTATAGGATCTTCAAAATAGGATTGTTAATATTATGTATTTGTTATGTATTCATCGGTAATAATTAATAAAATTGATAAATATTTTGTAAACCTCCTACTACCATTTCATTTTTGACCATAGTAGTTAGGTAGAGACTCATCCATTGATACAAATGCCCAAATAGTTTGGGTTACCTTTCTCATATACCCTTCTATTGATTTCCCCCATGTCATTGAGGCATCCATGAGGTGAGATTCATCCATAAAGGTTAATTCTAGTGGACAATCATAGTACTTGGTGTTGTCATCCAGACAATAGGAATTACACCAGACCTAGCCAAGGCGCTATCGTTGTGGTTAGGCTTTGTCACATTTTCCAAATTATCGAGGGTCATCCACAGAGCGAGGTGGAGGAGGATGAGATGGAATAAGGTTCGAAGGATGGGTGAGATTTCGATTAGGAAGGTGTGGAAGAGGCATCAACGACAATTATATTTGAGGGGGAGTAGAGGAAGAGTTCTTCCATATAGAGGAGAGGGAGGAGGAGGATGTCAAGTCAGATCCTATAGGAGGTGTAGTTGTAGCCATGGACCTAAGCTAGGTTACAGGGAGACATGAGTGAGTAGTTATAGACATCTCTTTCCTTCCACTTCCTAGATTATATGTTAGTGATTTTGTTTTTGTTTTTTTTTATGTTTTCTAACTCACCATTATATGTTTGTCTCTTTGCAGCCATAGTGATGGATGCTTTGAGATCTTATTAGGTGCATGAACCTAGAATTACTCATGATCACTACTGGTATATCTCAAGAGACCACAATGATAGACCGGGAGATCTAGCATAAGCCATCCATTACACTTGGAAATTTTTACACCAACGTGGCATGCATCATGATATATTTCTTGGTTGAAGACCAAGATTATGATATAGTAGGACAAAGAAAGCCAACGAGGATCCTCGTGTAGGGGTTCTACTACCATAGAATAATCTCACGAGATAGTCTCACCATTCAAGTACATTGAGGTGTCATGCTACACCCAATTTATCTCATTTTAGGATCGAGGTAGGAGTCCTTACCCTTCTCCTTCATAGTTATCACACAAAGAGGGATAGGTGAGGGGAATTTATTGCCTTGGGATCACTTTTGTGTATATATCACTTTTTTGGGTTTTTATCTCATGATTGAGGAGTTTGACCAAAATTTTCCTTCGTCACGATGGTATTGTACTTAACAAATTTCCATATATATATACACACACACACACACACAAATATTTTTGGCTTGACATTCCTTTGCAAATGTTTATTTAAATATGATTCATATCCTTTGTGTACTCTTTTATGCTTATGAATTTTCAATATTTTATAATTTTTAATGATGGATGATAGTGTAATGTAATAACATGTAATGATTTATATGGCTACACATGTGATAACAAATTGTACTTTACTAAATTTTATTTCTCAAACAATGTTTAAAATTTCTATTCCATTGAAAGACTATGTTGAATACTATAGGATGGTAGGACGATCTCACTCTATTCTTTATGCCACACAACCAGAGGATGTGAGGAATCATCACCAACAATGAAGAAGGATGTGAGATGTATGATTGAAGAATGTGTGAGAATATGATGATAAAGAGATAATAATTTTGACAAATATTTATTTAGAAACACACAACTCAACTCCAATTAGGATTAACTAACCAAATTCAAAATGATTTCTTCTTATAAGTTCTCGGTAGACTTATATTTGTGAATGGAATACAAATTGATAAGATCTAGTTAAGGAATGATTGTCTCTCATAACATGCACATATTAATCATTTTATTTGGAATTTTCGAACTTTCAAGAAGTTTTATTTATTTGATTATTTAAGGTTCTAAATTTTGATATGACCCCTATGTTTTCCCACATTCTACTAGTAAGAAGTATGGAATCATCATGAAGGAAAAACCATAGGCGAGTAGGGCACCTTCCTCCTTTCCCAACCTCATGCTACAAGTAATAAGTATATGCTCATTAACAAAGATTGGGAGGTATGGAAACCGTAATTATTTATAGTAAGAAAAAATATATTTATTTTTATATAATATTTTTGTTTCATCTTTATTTGCTTCGATCTGCACTTTTAGGAGGGAAAATTTTCCCGATTCTCATCGAATGAAAGTAATAAGATACGTGGGATCATCACTGAAGAATTATTGGGAAGTTTTCTTTTCGAGTGAATGCTTAGATTGTTTTTTATAGATATATATTTTTAGAGGAAGATCTATCATCAAGAAGTTTATAGAGAAACAAATAGGAAATAAACACCTAAATTAAATGAAACCAAGAAAATGATGAAGTATGCAAGTTGTTATAATATTGTTGTCCAAAATAACCCCTTGTTATTTTGACAACTTATCTTTCCATTCGACTCGAGATTCAAGATTACGGGTTGCGTGCATTATGGTTGTTCCTTTGGCACAATATGCATGGCTATAGTTCTCCATGTGTGGCCTCATGCACCTTTACTATTTCCTCCTTAAATTTTCTCTTCCTCCGAATGCTTCTATGCACATCCTGTCTCTCTTTGTTATTATTTTGTCTCCTTTCATTTTCCCTCTGCATGAAATCCTTTCACACTCACTTTTTTTTGAAAATATTTTGCACACTCCTAGCGCATGCCTACTGACTTACTTCTCATTTTGGCTAAGTCATTGGAAAGATCCTTATTCTTTAACCCTGTGCACCTATCCCATGTGCTCATTCCTCTCACACCTCTTTCTATTTCGCACACGTGCTAAATGTGCAATCTCTTACGAAATTCATCATGTACTACATGCAACTTGTTAGATGAAGTGCACAACACACAATGTAACAAAACATTCCAGAAGTGCACTAAATCCTCACATCAAATGAATGCCTGACACATGGTAGAAAAAACAAAAAAAATAGTTAGTTGAATCTTCAACTTATTAGAGTGTGCCATGTGCCATTGTGTGTTTGGTATATACTTTTGATCTTCTAATCATCATAACTTCTAATGTAAAGCTCATATTCCCACACATATAGACTTTATTGAAATCTTCTATCATGGACTATGCTTTGTGCCATTCAAAATCAGATTTTGACAGGATTTAATACAGTAAAAATATAGAAACGTCAATTGGTCTATTCATGCACATATCTAGTGAACAAAGCCACCCAAATTTGATTCAATTTGGTCTCCTTCTTCCACAAGAAAAATAGACATGGGAGGTGCATCTCATAGTATTACATGCGTATTTATAAGCATTCAATGCTTGCAATTGGTGGATAGATTTAAAATATGAGGTTCCCTCTTCTTTCTCCTCATCGCCTCTCCTTATTCTTCTTTAAATTGTGGAGTCTTTCTCATTGAAATGATCCCCTCTTTGTTGTAATGACACAATTCCAAAATGATGATTGACATCCCATGAATGTTAGACCTTGAAATTGGTCTCTGTAATATATCCCGACCTTCTACCATGAATGTAACGATTGTGAATCCTTTAAGCAATAAAAATGTTTTTATGGATATTATATGTCATGTTATCGTGTTTTGTGTGTTCTTTCATCTTTGTTCATGTTTTGGGAATTTTGTGCGTACTTCATTTTTACAAGTTCCATTTTTATGTGTTGTCAATGCATGGGATAAGATGAGTCTACGTGATTCTTTTCTATCACGCGCCTACCTACCTTCTCTCCCATTTTCTCTTTCTTTCTTTCCACTTGTGGAGAGCGATCAATCCCTCTTTCTAGTGTTATCACCTCCCCTTAGTTTAGGATTTCCCTTTGATGCATATCCTTCTCACCTTATTCCTTGGAATTGTAGAGAAGTTATAGGTAGATTCATTTTCCTTCAAAGGAGTAGTTTTAGTGTTAGAAATAGGTAGAGGAAGTTGTCCTTCTCTAGAGGTCTATCTCAAAGTGCAAGTCCCAAAACTTGGAGAAAGTCCCATGTTTCCTCAAAGCCCCTGCTCATCCTAAACTAGGACCGGTGAAATTTTGTGTCCCAACAATTACCAATGTTAAAATTTGTTTTATGAATAGAAATGATGATGCAAATTAAATATTTTGAGAGTGTGAATATACTCTAGAAGAGTCATGATTGATAGATTTGTCAATGTTTGAACTTTAAGAATCAATTGAATAATAATATTCCATAATAAAATTTTAACAAACTCGACAATGCATATGAAAAAGATGATGAGAACCTAAAAAAGAATAGTATGGGGATGTAATGAATATATGCAAAAATATACTAAGCTTACGCAATTCCATGGATTCACCAAACTTCTCACTTTCCAAGGTGTATAGATGATAAGTAGGATTCTAGAAATTTTCATTTTCTTAATAAGGACCTAATAACCTAGGTTTAAATTTGTAACCTTTTTCTATTCTCTTATCTACACAAAACTCTAATCCTAGCGCAAAACTTTTCAATCTAATAGGGTATTTGTAAATCTCTTTGTTTTATTTCCAACACATTATGTCTACATGAAGTTGAACTTGATTATTTTTTTCAAATTTGTTCCCTTTATAAAGAGGCACGATAACATTTATCATTTTGAGTAGTAAGGGGTCATGTCTCATGGACATGAAAATTTGTTTATGACACATTTTTTCTCGATCAAGGTTGGGAACAGAAAAATCCATAGAGATGGATTTTGTTAAGATAATTTAACACTCAAAATACTCCTATTTCTTTGATATTTCTACCATACATATGTTTATGAGATCATCAACGAGGGAAGCTAGGATAGTCTAAGGAAATTTCCAACTCCTTTTAGTTCAATGGGGAAAGTGATTGCATAATCATTCTCTAAGATTTTTACAATCTTCATTGTGGTTTTTGAGGACACGGTTTCTTGAAGTAACCTTACTCTCATCTATTTTCACACCTTAGATTATTTTTGGCTCATTGACCTTAACTTTTGGAATACCCTTGTTCTTAACTAATTCCTTTGGAAGATGTTGTTTGTTTAATTGATTTTTAGTTAATTCATATTTAGAATGAAATTCGGGATTTTTCTTGAGGTTTTCTAAATGTATATCGAATGGTTTAGGATACCCTTTAGTGATAAATACATTTACCAAATAGATGAATCTAGCCTCTTGGAACAAGATGGAAGGAATACCCTTCATCATGCAAATCTATGGTCTTCCCAAGAGTATATTATAATTCCTTTCCTTATCAATGATCTAATAGATTAGTTAGAATGGTTTTCAATCCGAGGGAGACATGAAGGGCTATAGTTCCATTTGAGGTAGTCTTAAGACTATAATATCCTCGCAACATGTTTCTAGTAAAGGAGAAATTGGTCTTTGTATATCCCAACTTTTGTAACAAATAAAATGGGATGACATTCACAACATCCTCATCATAATTCATGGCTCTCTTGATGTAATTTTTATAGACACACACCTGTAAGTATAATGTAGGATCTCCGCTCTAAGATATTTAAGCATCCGAGAGAATATTTCTTATGTCAAACACAAACTCGATATCCCTATCGATTTATTCCTAAGGATGTATGTCAAAGTCTATATAATTCATTTGAGTTTTTAATGGAGGTGTAACATGGATAAAATTACCAATCCCTAATTCATCTTGCAAAGTGGAATGATGCGTTGAATAATTCTTCATCAAATCTAGAAACGAAATGTGACACTCTTTAAGTCTGAAATCAAATCATAAGAACCTACAAATTTTGGGACTATAAGTGTTTCATATTGCAAAAGAGAGTGAGTGGGAAGAGGTTATGAAGTGTAATCTCTTTTTGACTTATTACATTGACGTACGGCTAAATTTCTAACTCGACTAGCCCCAAAATCGTTTTCTTATTTCTAGGGTCTATGTTAGGGACAAATACAAAAATTCATAAGTTGAGACTTCATATCAGTGTTCCCAATAGGGATAACCATGTTCATGTTATCAGGATATAATTGTTCCTCTTTAGGATGTATAGGGAATGGGTCCCGATAGATTCCTAAGTTTACGTTCTACGGTGTAATGGGTCCTATATAGACTTGTTGTAAAGTTATTGTAGAATTTTCTAAAAGCATATCCACCAAGAGTTGCCATTGATTTTCATGGATCCTTTAAATGAACTTATTTTAGTCCCTAAAAGATCAAGAAACATGACTAATTACTCTATGAAACACCCAACATAAATTCAGATCATAATCCCTTGACCTATGATTTTTAACTTGTTGTGGTGTAGCTACGATTATTGTTTTGATTTGGTTGTTATAATTATAGTTTAGGCCCTTAGTAAGGTTTTGATAATTTTTGTGGCCTTGGGCTTGATCCTATTAAGGGAGGTTGGTTAAAATTAAGCTGAGTTGATAGACATAATAGAATTGAGAAATTTCTATGCCCCATGTTGTTTATATTGTGGTAAGTGTTAACATTGTTTGTGAAACTAGTATTATTTTCTTAGTTGGTAACACCATCTATGGTAGCGTCATGATTTTTATTCAAGAACTTGGGCCCTTAGTTATGAGCTCCTTTTTTTTTATAGTTGTGTTGTTTTGGTTTGGAGATACCAATTTTCCATTGAGACCATAGGTCTTACGTACGTTGTCGATCTTGGCATGGTCAACTAAAAGTGACCCTTCAAAATTCCTCATATTTGTGTAAAGGAAAATTCTTCACATCCTCCTTGGTATTTTTGTTGAGAGAGAGAATGAAAAGGTCACAAAGGTGCATTTGGTCCATATTAGATTTGGGAATCAAGACTTCAAAATAGTGTTATTATTCAATAACAAACCAAATCAAGAAAATTATCATATATACAATTCACCAAAATCTACAGCAATGGAAGTATAAAATAGAATAATCAAAATCAAAATATAGAACACACACATGACACATCATGTACCATGGTTCACCCAATATGGGATATGTCCAACAAAGATAGAGATCTCATATATATATAATGAAAAAGAGTACAAACAAACTATTCCCACAAGAGTGCAATGCATCTCACCAAGATTATCTCCTCCTCCAGATCTCTAAACAAATCTCCATGAGTAAATTGCAATCGTGCCTCAAAACCTTATCTAGAAGATCTCACATAACTAGGAATTACTACATCTCTGAACGGCTACCAAGTTCTTTGTGAATCTATAACAAGGCCTCTCACATGGGTGTACCAATGTGTAACCATGACTATGTACCAAGAAGTAATTTGGTCTCTCAATCTTTGCATCAACCTATGTAAACATGAAGACAACCTCATCTACAATATCTAGATCTACATGGATAAAAAATACAACATGATCTCATGGATATTATGAATACAATATCTCTTAAAAACATGTGGATCTTACAATATAAGACTGGATCTACATTGATCAACAATATATCATAATCTCATGGATATACAATACCATATCTCAACAACACGTGGATCTAAAAGAAGAAACTCTATTTCCTTTGCATACGATGCAAGCCATTACAATGAGACAATAATTATACGAAGGAAATATAGTAGAATAAGTTACCCTCTTCTCACCATTGAGATATACATGCCATAGCTATACCTATTATTTCCTTTTGTCCAACTTCTCTACATGGAAACTCTATCTTCATGTAACCTGTTCTTTATTTCTCTTCTTCTTCATCCTCTCAATCTAGGAGAATCAAGGATATAACTCAATCCTTCTCTTAATTAACCTTATAACCCTAGATTTCATACTTATATAGGATAATAAAAAGATAGGGATCCATAGTTATACATTACAACCATTAGATCAACTTTATAAAAAAAAATTAGATCTAATTCCAGTGAGTTAAATATAAAATTTCACACACATGTAACTAATGATGCTTCCTTGACCAATGGTGGTTCCTTTGCTGACCAATGGCATTTCTTACCGTTGACCAATGGTGGTTTCTGTTTTGACCGATGATAATTATCAACCAACTCGGTTCTTTGTGTAATCCAGTCACTTATAATGCATGCTCATTGTGAAGTAATCTATCTCCACAACGCAAAAATCTCCGACTTGGAGATAAATTGTTGAACCTCTATACCTGTACCTATACATCACCATCCTCTACATACCATGAATACCAAATATTATTTCCTTCAAAAATTCTCTGAAGTAATTAGGAAGATTAAACCATCTTTCGAAAAAACAAGAAGATAAAAACCATGACTTATCTTATACTTGTATGAATATTTTATTGATCTCGTGATAGCCGAGATATTTATACATCAAGTTCCCACTCAATCATAACACCAAGCCACTCATGAAACTAAGCCACCATGACTAACATACTTGCAAGAGCATGCATTCAAACTGAAATACTTGAGATTCTATCACAACCATAGCCACCAACCATGTTCTCCAACCATCTATCCATGTCTCCATGCAACCACTAATGCAACTAACTAAAGACAAGTCAAAACTATAATATGTGTAAGAAAAACAAGATCCTAGGTCAAGACAACCCAAATGATTTCTAATTACAACCTGTTATCTCTTGAAAGTGGACCCTGGTTGAGAGATGACAATAGGGGTTCTAAGCTTAGTTTGAATCTCTCGCTTTCATAGATATAATAGAAACACCTCAAGTCTGTGGGTATACCTCTTGTTGAGGTGAGTCTTCGGTATCAAGGCTGGTTTGTTTTTGATATATCCTAAACTATTTTTTTGTGGGTTTTGAGGGTAAACAAATGAATGTAACTTAAATTAAAATGGGTGATACACCAAAATTCTTGAGGGCTTTGACTAAGAATATGCACAATAAAATTTAGAATGAACTTTGTATTCATGAACCAATGGTTTTTAGCAGAATCTTAAGGCAAAATACTTTTTGTATTGAGTAAATAAATCACAACAACATAATAAGATAAACATGCACACTCTTATTATGTAGAAATTACTAGATTTACAACAAGGTAAGATGATTAATCGGGAGTTAAAACTCACAATAATTAATAAAGATATACACACCAATTCAAATAACTAGAAAGGCAGGAAATCATTTTCCATTCAAGGGAAAAACTAGCAGAAAATTGCTTGATACTCTATGTAAAAAAATTCCACCTTGTGCCTTGCATTTTCACACAATATATAACAAGATTATTCACCCATCCCATCTTAAAAATAGTCTAAAATTTGTACTTGCCCATGCATGCTTATTTTACCCATTTATTATGAATAAAGAAATAAAAATAAACATGTTAATTAGGATGAGGCATTAATAGCCTTAGTTAAAAAAATAAATTTCAGTCCAAGTGCAGTTGAGTGATCTATTTTAACTAAAATTGGATGAATAATATGGCTAATAATAGCCCTTTCTTACTAAGAAATTCTTATCTAATGTGCATGCAATTTTTGTCTTCTCCTTCTTGATGTATGGACAGTTGCAACTTGATCTACTTGCAATGATATTTTAGCATTCTTTAATTATTCCCCTTGGATGCACATGCAAAAATTAATCTTCTGTGTGAGAAAAAATGATTCTTCTGCCTTCAATACTTTACAAAACACTCACCCAATGTGTGGGAACCACCTGTAGGTATGTGCAAGAAAATAATACCATTATTTGTAAAAATAAGGTAATTAGCATGTCAAAAGGTCTTCTTGATCTCTGATGTTGACATTTGTTTTTCTTCTCTACTATTCTATCTTCTAGTGCATGACATGCCAAACATACTCCCTTTCATGACCCATGTGATGAATATGATGTTGACATATATATATGTACTTTTCTTTGTCTTATCTTAGATACAAGGAATTTTTACAAAGTTGAAGTAATAATTTGCCTTCAGCACACCATCATGGCCACCTTTGATTGAATGATGAAAACAATAGTCAATGAAATATATTATTGTTCTAATCTTGCTAAGGTTATAAGTCTATAGTACCTCTTTTTTATCATCATTGTGCATATTTAAATCAAATACTTGATTGATCATCAGCTTGACCTTTGTAGTATATACTATGTGACATTTTTTTGGTCTCTTGATTTGGAAATCGGCATAGATTATAGTTTAGATAATAATCACATGATTATTAGGCCCATTTTTTTTATAATGATATATACACTTTGGATAAGACCTTAACCAAGTTCGAGTAATGATTATGTTAGTCGATTGGTCCCTTTGACTTGTTATTCAACCTCTTGTCTTGACTTGGAAAATTTTCTAATGATATAGTCGGTAGACTATGGTTTCAAGCATGATCTTGTTAAATCATTACATCTTTTACATATTGAATATGTTCTGGAAGCTTTAGAACCCTTCGACGATTAATAGATCCCTAATTTTCGGTTGAATCTTAACCTAACTCTGAATGAGTTAGGGTTTTGTTGTAGCTCATAATGTTTGTAATTTTAACTATGGGTCGAATTAATTGACTCAAGTTTGAATTAAGACACAAAATATGAAAACTTAATCATTTTTACATTATGTTATGAGCTCCTTATGAGCTGGGAAAAATCTATCAAAATTTTACCTACGACCATTACTAATTGTTTTGAAGCTCTATTTGTATTCTTTTGAATGGAAACCATTGTTGAAGATTGTGTTGAAGATTTTATAGATCGGTTAGCTGTCATTGATGAGGCCCTTTTGATATTTGCAAACTCTACAATCTTCATGGGTGATTTTTTTCTTCTCTGCACTTATTGATTTTCCAAGGGTTTGAAGATTTCAACCCCAAATGGTGAGTTTCCTTAGATTTGAAACTATATCTTCTCTAGTTTTAATGCATTTTGTTGATAATATCTTCTATTGTAGACACTTAAAATTGGTTACCCAATTTAGTGTCCCTTCTCATCCGTTTACTTGCCTAGGTAACCGGGGCACGTTTACGTCACCAACTATCCCCTTGGGATAGTTTTCCAATTGTGATTTAATCACTTACTCTAAATTTAATTCATCACATCACATCTTAAATATTTAATTACGCTTCTTCCCATGCATCTTAATCACTTATCTACCCCAAATTTATTCTATCTATGCATCACATCCATTTTTAATCTTCCTAAAGCGGGATATTTCCGTGGTCGGGATAGGTCTTGTCTTTCTCGAATCGATCATTTTTAGCCATCTCGGGAGTCTTCTCCGCGATCGGCGCCGACCCATATGGTCGGCGCCGATTTTCTAGGAGCGGCGCCGATTATAAAAGCAAGCCCAGAACTCAGTTCTAGGGACGGAGGAGAGAAAGAGGACCGAAAAAGAGACTAACGAGCGAAAAAAAGCACTTACGCACGAGCGAGAGAGCGAGAAAGATTCGGGTTGCAAGAAGAGAGATCTTTTTAGCATCAATTGTCTCGGTTAGGGAGATCTGTCCTAATCAATCCACGAGAGGAGCACCGTTACTCGCCGTATCATATCAACATCATACACCACCATCATCATCGGTGACTCTGTTCAGCGTCTCTCCATCTTGGCACATCTTACGAGACTACATTCACCTTCCGACCCCGAATCTCATCGCCATACGGTCCCCGATTGGTGATGCGCCTTGATTGACGATCTTACTCGATCGGCGCCGATCGGTCCCGATTGGCGCCCGATCACATCGATCGCCGCCGATTATACCCGATCGGCGCGATTTCACTGAGACGGGTAAAGGTCACAGGTAACACAAATCAAGCATTATTTCGCGAGTTCCTGTTTTACGTACTTTACATCTGCAACATTCGGTTTACTGTTTTATTACTGTGATCGAGAAAATCTAGTCTTTATTTACATCTTTTATCATGTATGCTTCTTTTCTTTATTGAAAAGCGTGGGTGACATCCATGAGGAAGCTTACGCTTCCGGACCGCTTCTCGGGCGGTCCACCCAAATATCTTCTAACGCCATCTTTTTCTGTCAAGCATCGGTGTTTTGCAGGTTACTCGGAGCTATTGTGCAAATTGCTCGTGTGCGCCCGTCTTGTCTACATCAGCTTCCTCATCCGTCTACATCTTCATCAGGTATCGATTTCATTGGAGTTTTTCAGGGTTTTTGTGTTTAGTTTGGTACATTAACTTGGACAGGTAACAAGCGCAAAATTCTTGATCTACATTCTGGCACGCCCGGTGGGACCTTAACCAAAGTCCCTTATTGGTAAGTTCATTTCTTTTCTAGTTTTGAACTTTGTTCCTTTTCTTCACTGATTTCTATCAGTCCTATTTGAGCATTTCTGTTCATCATTTCAATCTTGCTTTTAGGCGAAATCATTATCTTGAAATTTTTTTATTTCCTTTAAATAGAAATTTTTCGTTTCACCATTATCTGGATATATCTTTCCGGATCTTGTTTGTTGTTTGCTTGATCTTTTCTTGCGGAGCACTTTGCTTGTTCGTGGGATTGTTCGAGGGGAAGAGCTCAACAACGCGCTTTTTGAAGTCCACACACCTTGGAGAGCTAAATCTACAGGTATTCCTCTTTTCGGTGTTTTCTCCTTTTTAGGATTTCTTTGTTGGTTGTCTATCACATCCAAACACTTCAATTTTTGGTGCTTAAAAGGAACTTAATCGCATTTGGGAAAGAACTTGTTTGACTTGTCTTCATCGAAATCAAACATTTCGTTTTAAGTGCTTAAAAAGAACCTTTTCTTTGTCATTGCTGCATGCTTTTTCATCTAGTTTTAATTAGGTTGGAGAATTGATCAAAATCGGTAGTGACACTATTTGATTTTTATTTTTCACCCTTGCACACAAAGCCAAAATCACTAGGTATAAAGCATTTAAACAAAACTCCTTCCCTGGCCTCGCCTACTTGGAAGTGATATCCAAGAGGAAGAGCCTACGCGGTACTCGGGCCGCGCTATAAATTCACGGAAGATTTTGGTATATATTGGCAAAGCACCCGACTCCCTTATCGCAGCGGTGTGTGAAGTGCGGGGGTAGGCCCCTATATCAAGCCACGTACCGGTCTTTTACTGAAGTGCCTTCGGGACTCCTCACCAAACATTACCCAAACCATCCCTAGTTTGGCTATCTGAGTAGTTCCTGTTCTAAAAAGCCTTCCCTAACATTTTCTTTTCTTAAAAGCATCAAAATTTAAAGGAGATAATCACTTGCGTTGCTTGAATTGTTTGTGCATTAGCTAGGACAATCTTCTTTCTTGCTTGTTTATGACGGTTATCACCCGGTCGCAATCTAGGAAAATGGCCCAACAGGTTCCTTCTTCCTCCGAAATCACCACCAGCGTGGATGTTTCGGCACCCCTCCAATCTTCCTCGGGACCGCTGTTAGTTGGTTCCCCCTCATGGTCGTATAATCCTTTCCATCAAGCCAAAACAATCCCATCACGTCCAGCTTCTCCTAGTCCATCAGAAATATCTTCTGACTCGGAGTCTATTCCTCGCGGGGATCCTGAATTTCAGGCTCTCCTTGATCGCAATCCGGTAGCCCTCATGGACTACCTAGTACACAAGTCCATTCGAATATCTGACCAAGACCCACCAATCCGACAAGTGTACGATTATCCTCGTGGATCATCCCAGGCCTTTTTAGAGCAGTTTGCACCATCTCTCTTGCCTCGAGCCACGGAGAAGTGCGAGGCCCCTATGCCTCCCTTTTCTCTTCCACCTACCATGTCGACTAGTTCTCAATTAGTCTTACCTATCCCTAACACTGCAGTTACCTCGAATATTCCACAACCCATTTCTGAGAGGTCTTCTGCCCTGGCTATAATGAATGCGTCTGCACACCCGCACATTGCCGTCAATTCGTCTATGCCCTCCATCGTGTCCCAAGGTCAATACCTCTTCATGAGCCAACCCCCTCCGAATAGTCAGTTGGTTCCTACTTCTCGTCCTCCAGTGAATCTTTCTTCCAATATTCCAGCAACTGCGACCTTCGCCCATCCCCTAGTATCGGCACCCTTGGTACCAAATCCGGCGGTAGAAGGTCCCTTTCAGGTCTTGTTCCCCAACATGTCCAATCTAACCAACACCCATGTTCCTCAATCTGTCCCTATTCAATCAACAAACATAGGAGTCCACCAATCACAAGCTCCACCCGTCAGTCCCAACCCTCATTTTCTCATCCACTCATTATCTCATGACTGCTATCATGCAAGCTGCCTCACACATGAAATACCCCCACCCGGTGTCACCCAGAACACTGGTTATTCCTCTTATCATCCTATCCAACGGATGAATCCCCATTGACACCTCAACAACATCCATCACTTGCTTCTTATGTAGGACATACCAATGTGCCTACTCCTCAATCTGATGTGGTTGACTTCTCTTCAAGAAGAAAATTTGCAGACTTGGAAGCCTCCACCAAAGGAGCTCGTCCTTCATATTCCTTTGAAGAGGTGTGTAATGAACCCATTCACCCTTCAGTGGCTTTTAAGCCTTATCCTCCCCAATGGGAACTTCCAAAATTCTCCAAATTTCATAGCCGGGAAGACCCCCAACAACATCTGCGAGCATTCAAACATGCTTGCTACCTTATCGTCCAGGATCAGGAACTCATGCTCCGTACCT
Source organism: Taxus wallichiana var. yunnanensis (assembly GCA_018340775.1). Taxonomy (NCBI): domain Eukaryota; kingdom Viridiplantae; phylum Streptophyta; class Pinopsida; order Cupressales; family Taxaceae; genus Taxus; species Taxus wallichiana. The sequence continues at coordinate 292,502,606 of CM031239.1, read as the reverse complement.
TTCCTATGTCTCTAGCGGGTCCCGCTTTGGACTGGTACAATAACATCCCTCAACATTCTTTGTTTTCCTTCTCTCAATTGGCCCAGATGTTTGTTGAAAACTTCTCAATAAATATCGCGCATAAGATCTCAATCACAGATCTTTATAACATTCGCCAATTCGACGATGAGTCTATAGCAGACTTTGTCGCTCGTTGGAGAGGGATAATTAACCAATTGTCTTTCTCCCTTCCTCAATCCCAACAAATCGAGTTGTTCACCCGATCTTGTGCTAATCACATTTCTTCCACTCTAAGGATCCAAACTTTTCATACCTTTGAAGAGGCCTTTACGATGGCACGCAAACTTGAATCTCGTGCCATTGAACAAGGAAAGTTAAAACTTCGCTCCAAATCTAAACCAGATTTCTCTCGGTTCACCAAACCAAATTCTTCCCCCTCTAAAGATAAGAATCAAGGGTCCACAAATGCTATCGTATTAAAAACATCAAGAACCGATAGTACTCCTAATCAACCATCACGAAGAGACCCTTCATATACTCGAAAAGGGCCTTCATCTTCTCGATCCTTCGCTCCATTGGGGGAATCATACGCCTCTATCTTAGAAAAAATGTTGGAAGTTCGCATGATCGAACTTCCACCCATTAGGGATATTGATGAAAGTCGAGAACGTCCTTTCTGGTATAGGGAAAATGATTTCTGTCATTATCACAGAACCAAAGGTCATGACATCGAACGATGTCAGACTTTCAAAAATCTTGTCCAAAAATTCATTGATAAAGGTGAGCTCATTCTGGATAACCCAAATGCTCCCCCAAATCAAGCACTGGACGTTTTTAAACAACCTTTCCCCAATCATGCCCCAAATCATAATTCTTCGGAATCTCAAAAACCAAACACCCACACTATTAATTTCATCTCTACCGAGGACTCTTCTTCTGAAACCAATCCATCTGCAAACACATCAATCGAATCAGATCCTCCTTCCTCTTCATCAATCACGGGAGTTCCAATATCTTCAGATAGTCCATCTTTGAATATCCCTACATTATCAAGCACGGAGTTATCTCTCTCCGCTCCTTTGTCTGACCTTCCATCTATACCCGAGACAGTGTCATCCTCATCTGTCTCATCATCAGACATTCTTTCAATGCTCGAAGCAATCACATCCCTCCGAGTTTCCACTACAGACACATCCACTTCTGTTGCTCCCATTCCCGCTGCAACTATACCCTTGGTAAACGTACCTATCATTGTGCCAACTTCAACGGAAGCGTCTTCAATTTTGACCCTTCCTATCTCTTTTCCTACAGTAGTTTCACCCATGATTACTGCATCAGAAGTAGTCCCTTCGCTAGGAACTGCTTCGTCATCACCCCCTTCTTCCATCACCAATGTTACTTCACCTATTAAGGAAAAATCAAAAGAAGTAGCACCAACACCTATACACTCGATTCCTCAACCTAAACCGCGACAACCAAAATCTAACATTATACCATCAGTACCTCCCCACTTGCTTCCCCCGAAAAGGTTACAGTCACCTTATGCCGTGGAAGTTGTCACCATCCCTGAAAAAGGAAAGCCCATATTTCGGACCATCAAAACTCTTGGTGCTCTTCCACAAAAATCTCTCTCCACGCCTCATAAACGATTGGATTTGCCCGCGGAGAAGGCGTCTTCTTCTACACATCCATCAAAGCCATCATCTTCTTCCACAACACATTCTTCATCAATACCCCTAAAAATAGACTTACCTAATAAACAGACGGCACCTCTTCTATCAAGATCCTCATCTTCGTTACCAAAAACCAAAGCACCCTATATTCCTCCTATTACACCTACCTTGAGGACTTCTTCCTCATATGAATCAATATTATCTAAATCATCCGTAAATCCGACTAAGCAACCCCCTTTGTCTCCAAAGACCGCAAAATTTGTCGCATATCCCTCATCTTCAAAATCTATTTTAGGGGCTCCTCCTCCACCAAAGTCAATCATGTCTCACTTGCTCCCATCCCAAGCACCCAAGACTGCTCCTCCAAATGTCCAAACAAACAAGAGGATCCCTAAAGAGACTGTTAAACCTAACATGCAAGTTCTCTTACCTCGGCAGTCGATTAAGGTAAAAGAACCATCTTCATCATCTCTATCCTCCTCTTCGTCTACCGGATTCTATACCGAAATCCTTCATCAACTCATCCAATCTTCATCCATAACCCTTCCTCCGATTAAACCTTATAATCCTAAAGGAGTGAAACCTACTTGGTTTAACTCTGATCTGATTTGTGCTTACCACCGTACTCGGGTCATGATCTTTGAGGATGTAAAGCTCTCAAGCCGTTATCAAGAACCTTCTGGAAGAAAGTGACCTTTTGCTGGAGGAGGAACAATTACCTCCTGTCATCTTAGCCCCATCCAAACCTCAACCATCCACTCAGACCTCTAGTGGTTCCATCCCACTTGATCTTCCACCTTCCCAAATTGACACAATCCATATCGCCACTAGAACCCAACACTATGATAACCCATCTTCATCTTCAGCATCTCGACCACGGGTTGTCATTTCTGCAGCCCCTAAAGACATTTCTCCTTCCTCATCAGCCCCACGACCCAAGGTCTCTATTCGTGCTGCACCTCGGGCTCAAGTTCCCGTGTCTGTTGAGGAGAGTGTTATGAAGCAACTCACCCAAGCTCCGGTCAAAATGTCTCTTTTTGACCTCATCCAATCCTCTCCACAACATCGCCAAGCTTTGATTGATAATCTGCGTCGCATCGCAGTAAATTCGATGAGCCCCAGCCCTTCGAGTTGGTTGTTGGACTGAATGGACCATCAACTACCATTTCTTTTGAAGATTCGGAAATTCCTTCTCTTTCTTCCGAAGATTTGGAGGCTCCCCTCTTCATCACAGTCCAAATCAATAACACTACCTTAAAACGTGTTATGATCGATAGTGGAGCTGCACTCAACGTCATCTCCTCGCACACATTCGAACAACTTAAGTTACCAAAGAATGTGGTGTCACCTCCACCCTTCGCCCTTCGATCATTTAACGATCAGCTAGCAGTCACTCTAGGAACTGTGGTCTTACCCATCCGAGTAGGTAAGAAGCTGCTCCATGAACTCTTCTATATTGTCGAAGGAAAATTCCACTATAACATGATCCTCGGACGCTCACGGATTCGCGCTTGATGCATTGTGTCCCATCCACCCTCCATCGATGCCTAAAATATCAATATGAGGGCAAAATATATACTCATCCAGGAGATCCTTTTCCTTCCGCACAATGCGACATGACCACTAGGTCGCGCCTTTAAAAGAAAATACATCTTCTCCGGATGGGGCCTCATCTTCTTCCGTACCTGCATGACCAAACTACGGATTTACAAAATCTGGAAGAGACATTGCAGCGTTTCTCACTAGGAGAGCTTCCTCTCTTTTCTTTCGATGCCCATCTCAAACCTAATGAGTATGGTAGACCAGACAAGCAACCTGAATATCAACCAGGTCTCGGTCGCATCGTCACCATTGGTCTGCCCAATCAAGACCAATTTCATCTACGGTGGTCTTGATACGCCTCATCATCGCCCGGATTCTCCTCCTAGAGCCAAACCTTACCTAACAGGGTTTGATCACCTACAGAATCCCACGTTTGCAAAGACTTATCTACATCGATGCGCGTGGAAAGGTTTTGGCCTTGGAAAATATGAACAAGGTATACATGATCTCAAATCCATTCCTACTCTCATGCCACATCAAAAATTTGGGTTAGGATTTAAACCCCTTTCAGAGGCCACCGTCACTATTCTTGATGAACCTCTTCCTACTGAAAAACCATCTTCCCCGACCAAGTCAGAAGCATCACTTGATGTGGACGATGACATTTCCATCCCACCTAACTTTTTTTTTGATCAATACCATTTCCTTAGGGCCGTTGGTCTATGAGACTAACAATCGGTCCGCTTCTATACCATTAATCTTCCCTGAAATAGTTGGAGACGACTCTCCTACTATCAATACTATCCACTGTGCGGATGATGATTCTGTCCTCACCTATCTAGGGGCAGAGGATTCATACCTTCCCAAGACTATTCCTTCTGACACGTCTACCCTTCTCAACGAAGCCACTTTATTGACCTTAATATAGGGACTTCGAAGACCCTCGCATCATCAAGGTCGGCCAATCCCTTAATCCACGGGAATTGGGGACTTTACCGCTTTTCTCTCCAAACATCGTCAAGCCTTTTCTTGGTCATATGAAGATATGCGGGACTCGATCCCGATATTGTGGTCCCTGATATCGTTACCCTTCCCAACATCAAACCAGTTAAGCAAAAATTGCGTAAAATGCACCCTAGAGTAGCCCTTCTTGTCAAAGAAGAGTTACAACGCTTGCTCTCGGCTAGCTTCATCCAACCCATCGATTATCCGCAATGGGTGTCAATGTAGTACCGATTAACTAAGGCTACTGGGAAAATTCGAATTTGTACCGACTTCCGGGATCTTAATCTTGCCTGTCCAAAGGATGATTTTCCTCTTCCTAATATCGACCAACTCGTAGATTTAACTGCGGGTCATGAGATGCTTTCTCTTATGGATGGTTTCTCTGGATATAATCAAATCCTCATCGCACCAGAAGACCAACATAAGACCTCCTTCATAACCCCTTGGGGGACCTTTTGCTATCGTGTCATGCCTTTTGGCCTTAAGAACGCAGGGGCAACCTATCAACGAGCAATGACATACATCTTCCATGACCTCTTACACAAAACTGTGGAGGATTATGTTGACGATCTCCTCGGCAAGTCCAAGCGTCGTCAAGATCATCTTTTTATCCTTGCACCTCTCTTTGAGAGGCTTATCCGCTTTTGTCTTCGTCTAAATCCAGCTAAGTGCGTGTTTGGCGTTCTCACTGGTAAACTTTTAGGTTTTATCATTTCCATCAGGGGTATTGAAGTCGACCCCGCAAAAATAAAAGCTATCCTTGAGATGCCTCCCCCGTCTAACTTAAAGCAACTCCATGAGTCTCAAGGGCGTCTTGATCGGTGCGTCGTTTATCTCCCAATTGTCGGACCGTTGTCAACCTTTTCACCATCTCCTCCGTAAGAATGTTCATTTTGAGTGGGATGAGCATTGCCAAAAGGCCTTTGATGATCTCAAAGCTTATCTTCTTTCTCCACCTGTGCTTACACCTCCACGCGAGGGGGAGCCTTTCTATCTTTATATCTCTGTGACTGACCATGCTCTGGGAGCCATGATTTCGCATCGGGACACTTGTGGTAAAGAACAAGCTGTCTATTACATCAGTCGCACCCTCCATGAGTATGAAACACGTTACTCCGAAGCTGAAAAACTATGTTGTGCTCTCTTCTTCGCAACTTCTAAGCTTCGTCATTATCTCCTTAATCACAAAACTTACATTGTCACAAGTGTCAATCCCCTCAAGACAATCCATGCAAAACCTTATCACAATGATCGCATCACTCGTTGGCTTATGCTCATGGTGAGTTTGACCTCGAGTTTATCCGCAAAGGCTATCAAGGGTCGGGTTATTGCGAGATCAATTAGTGATGCTCCTCTTAGGACACTCAAGACCCCCTTGCTCAATTTCCCGATGAGTTCATCCAACAAATTGATTTTTGTCTATCTCCATTTAAAGTAAAACTCTTCTTTGATGGATCCAAATTCCAGCAAGGGGGAGGTGCGGGTTTCGTGATGATTCCTCCTTGGGGTACGCCCATCCCAGTCGCACACAAATTAAACTTTGAGTGCACCAATAATATGGCTGAGTACGAAGCTCTTGTCTTAGGTCTTCAAAATGCCATTAATCTCGGCGCTCGTCATATTGACATCTTTGGTGATTCTGAACTCATCGTTAACCAGGTCACGGGTGTCTATCAATGCAAGAATGATATCCTTCAGAAATATCGCGACATCGTTCTTTCCCAACTCCAATCTTTCGATAACTTCACTATCCAAGCCATTCCTCGTACTGCAAATCGATTCGTAGATACCATGGCCTCTTTGGCCTCCTTATCCGCCTTTTTACCGAAGACTCGCGTCTTTATGTAGGCTGTGACGATTAGATCAACCATCTCATCTTGGGCAACTAACGCCAATCAATGTTGTCTGACCCATACTCGGGATGAGTGGTATCAGAGATAGTTGATTATCTATCTCATTCGGTCCTTCCTCCAGATCTATCTCCCAATGGTAGAAGGTCTTTTGTCAACGCGCCATGACATTATACTATTCTAGGTGGCCTTCTTTACAAATGCGGCTTTGATGGTATTTTGCTTGATGCCTCAAAACCCATGAATCATCTAAAGCTATTCGGGAAGTCCATGACGGTATCTGTGGTGGACATTTTAGTGGTTTAGCTATGCAAGAGCGCATCTTACGTTTGGGATATTATTGGCCTTCTCTTAATCAAGATTGTTGTGAATACACTAAGAAGTGCATCAAGTGTCAGCAACATTCCAATCTCACGCACATCCCTAGTCAGGCTTTGCAACCTGCGGCGGATTTGTGGCCTTTTTCGCAGTGGGGTCTCGATCTTATTGGTCTCATCAACCCTCGTTCTTCACAGCGTCATCATTCTATCATTACCGCCACTGAGTACTTTACTAAGTGGGTAGAAGCTATCCCCCTTTCTTCAACAAAGGCTAAACCCATAGTTGATTTTGTCTATCAACACATCATTTGTCGCTTTGGCGTTCCACACAAGCTAATCGCAGATAATGTTAAGTCTTTCAAGAACGCTGATTTTCGAGAATCTCTGCAATGCTTTCAATATCAAGCTCGAGTTTTCTTCTCCATACTATCCTCAAGCTAATGGTCAAGCCGAAGCTTCAATAAAACTTTGCGTAATATCCTCGCATAAAGGTAACTAGTCGATTTGGTAGGGATTGGCATCTACATATCCCTTTTGCTCTCTGGGCTTATCGGACTAGCATTCGTACTCTCCTACTTGGTGCTACTCCCTTCTCTCTCGTCTATGGAGTGCGAGGCTGTCCTTCCTTTGGAAGTCCAAATCCCATCTCTCCGTGTTTCTCTCGGAGAATTTGTCTCAGATGAGGATTATCGTCAAAATCGTCAGCACAATTTGGAATTATTAGATGAGCGACGTCTTAACGCTCTTGAGCATCATCAGGTCTATCTCGGCGTGTCAAACGTGCTTATAACAAGCACTTGCAACATCGTGACTTCAAAATTGGTGATCTTGTTCTTAAGGAAAATCAAAATGTCACTACACTCGAAAGGAGTCAACGTGGTAAGTTTGCTCCCAATTTGGATGGGCCCCTACATTATCACTCATAAATATGGAGTGCAGGGCTTATCGTTTATCTTCCATGGATGGTATCACAGAGCGGAACCTCTTAATGCTTTGCATTTACGGCCCTTCTCTTTGTTAAAATCTATCTTATACAAATCTAGTCGCAACTCAGATCTTCCATCCGTCCTAATAACCAGTCATCTACTTTCGTGGTGATTTGAAATTGTGTGGTTCTCCGCCTATTGCCTCGTCTACCTTAAATATGAGTATCGCGGCTCTACTCATTGCACGTTTCTTTTGGATATGTTCCTCCTCATGGTAGGAATACCTTAATCACCACTTCATCTGTCCCAAGTACTTATCTTCATCGGATCTACTCGGGTCATGAGTGCATGTTCTTCTATGTTCTCTTCCCCTCCATCTGATCTATCTAGGTCTAAACTCAGCTTCTTTCAAAAAGTTTCAAAAAAAAAAAAAAAAAAAAAGAAAAGATGCTATCCAAAAAGATAGACTGATCCCTCGAAGGACAGCTATCCATATATTACCAAGCGAATCAAAAATTCTAAAAATATAGACCATACCCTCGAAGGATGGCTATCATTCAAATCTGAGAATACTGAGACCGCTCCCTTGAAGGGCGGCAATTTGTTTCTCAAAAAGAAAAATTCAAGGCTTCTTGTAATTAATCGGCCTTTTAGGTCGAGTTTATAGCATCTTTGAAAGACTTCCCGCATCGATCAGTCTTTCCATATCAAGCAAACTTCCCGCATTGATCAGTTTGCTTTTCTGTCAAAATCATGAAGCTGAGATTTAGGACCTTTTGTCGATCATATGGAGAATCCTATTTCCCCACTATGGACATGTATTCTGTCCCTTGTAGGTTCCGACAAGATACTTACTTACTTTTCTTTCCGTTTCTATCCTAGATCGGTTTTGCGACTAGTTAGTGTCGATTTATTTTAATCTTATATAGGGCCTTGTATGCTTGGTCTTTTGGTTCCCTTCTGGATTTTTTATCTATGGTCGGTTGGAAGTCCAACTTATCATTTTCTTCTTCTCAGAGTATCTTCTCTTCTAAGTCACGGTTGTTTCGCTTTCATCTTTTGCTCTTGTAAGGAGTATTCCTCATTTCTTTGTCTTGCATCTGTTAAATTGGCATTTCACATGTTAATTCAATCAAAATTTATCTTCTATCAAAATTCATCTTATCTATCAAAACTCCTATACGTATTCATTTCTCCTTATAATTACATCCATATATCAACACTTTTATCTATCTATCCATCAAAATATCGAAAAATACGTACATCTCAGGTACATGACATCTATTTATATCTAATCCATACATCAAGTACATCTGTATATCTATCCATCAAAATATTTAAAAGCTATGTCCATCCAAGATACATCACATCTATCTATCAAAATTAAATCAATCTATCTAATCACATCCATCTATCATCTATCCGTCTATATCTATCCAATCACATCTATTTTATCCACATTTCAATCTATCTAATCACATCTATTTCTATCATCTATCATCTATATCTATTCAATCACATCTATTTTATCCTCTATCTATATCCATCTACCCATCTATATCTAAACCAAAAAGCATGAGTACAATTATATGACAGGATAATGAATCTATATATACATGTGTGTTTGTACAAAAATGGGTGGCTTCAATCGAGCCATCTATACAATGCCTTCCGATCGAGGCTACATCGCTATACAAATACACAATCTATCAAGTCTCTATATGGTGAAATCGAAGCGTGAAGGACACTTTGTCCCCTCCACCCTCCTCTCGCACCCGTTTGTCCCTCCCGACCGCCGCCTATCGAGCTCGAAGCACTGCTTGCTGGAGGTCTCGGCCCACCTCGGTCCCTCCCGGTGCTCCTCCTCACTTTGAGGCTCCGCTCATTGTGGCTGTCGCTCCTCTCCTCTTCGCCCGTGCACTCGAGGCACCTCGGGGCATCTTTGCGCTAGAGCATCTTCATAATATCTCACCAAAGCAAGGAGAGCGGTATGTGCTCGGGCTCACCATACCGGTGCTCGTAAAGGTCTGCTTTGGTCTTCTTGGGGCTTCTTGGTGGTGCCCACCTAGAGCCGTGCCTGTGTGCCAGGACTACGATGTGGCACTGTCTCCCCATACTTGGCCCTAAGGGCCTCCCATGCCGAAGGTAGCGATCCCTCTGTTTGGATCATTTGTATCACGCTCCTGACGGGTGGTGTCTCTCTCCACAATCAGGGAATCTCTCTCCTCTGTCAAAGCCCTGATCTCCTCCAGAGCTACCTGATGCGTCTGTACCAGCGTGGTATGCTCTCCCTCTAATCTGTCTAGTGTCGCAGCTATGTCATCCTCATCAGCATCTATCGAGGGCGGGAGATGTCATGGAAGCTCTGTGTCATACCACCACTGCATAGCCCTCATCCACCCCAGCGTCATCATCACTTTGCATGCGTGGAGGTGGAGCCTCTCTCGATGGGTGCAGGGATCAAACCCGGCAAATCTGTCTCTCTGCTATCCGCCTTTATATGGCGTGTATGTGGTGATCTTTATGCATCGTACTAGACCAAAGCGCCTCGATATCCGCATGAATGGGACCCGCTCCCACATATCGAGTCTGCGACCACGACCACCCGACTCCGTCTCAATGCTACTAAGTGGGCATCTCGACCGACCCATATCGGAAATGCCCGATATGGCCTCCGATGACTGATCCGGTGTAAGCGTCAAACGCTTCAGTACCACTCGGTGATCTACTGTGTCTCCTGCGGCCATGTCGGCCCGCCATCTCGAAATCCATAGTCCACCCCCCAGCTGCTGCTTTGGCATCCACGGAAGCCGGATGGCCTAATCAGCTGCTTTATGTGCTCATATGCCCATGCAATGGAGCACAAAGCTAACGTCAATCCCTGTCCTCCGGCCAGTGGTGTACATCCATAGCTCATAGTAAATCTGAGCTATCAGGGCATCGGCAAGGCAAAAGCACATGCATCTTTGCGCAAGATGTCGCACACGCGATCTAATAGTAGCAATGGGAATCTCCACCTCCCTGAGTGCAGCGAGGCAAAATAAGATATAGCCATCGAATCAAGGCTATCCGCTTTGCTCAGGGCTATCTCGCCTGTATCTTGTGAGGCTATCCTCACTTGCCCCGAGATACTATCTCCGAGTCATCGATCTGTCTCTGTCAATCGCACCGGGGCCCTCTGCTGCTTTGCTCTCGGGGTGTGATCTCAATCGGGTCCCCGTGTCAGTGTCGGAGGATCTGTATACATCCTCATGGGTGATAGTCATCTCACCGTCATAAACCAAAATGTGCATGTGTGGCTGTCCCACCGTCGCACTAATGCCCACATGAGCTCCACATCCGTGGCACTCAAATGCATGTAATATCTAAAACCCCGAGCCGGCTAGCTCTAAATGCTGCCAGTCTGCATCGGTCACGTCAGGAAGGATCGTCTCCAATAACTCAGGGATGGCATCCCTCATATGAAGAGCCTCTCGTGCCTGCATCCACGACATCAAAAGCATAATCAGTCTCTCTGTTCCATAAATCACATCTTCCAAAACCATAACATCCAAAACAAGAAGGAAATGCTAAGCATCTTTCAATCGGCGTCGATTTGGTCAAATCGGCGTCGTTCATTCTAGTCGGCGCCGATTACTACCAATCGACGCCGATCCAAACCAATCGACGCCGATTATACCAATCGGCGCCGACTGCCAGGCCAGGCGTAAACCAGACCCTGGCCTCCCATACGCATGAAAAATCAAACAAAAAAAATATATAACGACAAAGGTGGGTTCAAGAATGACCACTTACCCCAGGACGTGTCCTCCTGCGCTTCTGTCCGCTCCCAGAGGCTTCCATTGTGTTCAAATCTCAAATCTATCTCTCTCTGAATCAATCGTCACGTTGCAAATAAATCGTTTACGTTTTCCGTTCGCATATTTATATGCGTCTGGATTGGTCGGCGCCGATTTTTTGGGTCGACGCCGATTGTCTTGGTCGGCGCCGATTATTTTGATCGCCGCCGATTTTTCATGTCTGTTTGCCATAGTGTTGATACTTGGCTTTCTCATCTATCTGATCATTGTTGTGTGCTGAATCTTGCCTTTTGGCACATCTTTTAGATGTCATCGTCTCTTTCGGGTTTGTTCCCTTTGCGTGGGACACTCGTATCTTTCGTGCGCAGGCTTAGAGTTAAGCGTCTAGTTGCCTAGTAGGCACTAACGTTCTCCTTGTCGTCTCATGAGGAGACCATCTAGTTTTCCCTACCAATGTGAGTTCCTTAGGTTGCTGCCCTTGTGTTTATTTTTATGCGTCCTTAATGATCGGTTCTACTCCGGACATCCATTTGGGGCATCCTGCATTCTTCATCTACCTTTTTCAACCTTGGGATAAATCATTCTATCATCCATCCCATCCCTAGTTTGAGGGGATCACATCACCACAAAATTCTTCTCTTCTTCCATCCCTTTTTTTGTCTCATAACCTTGCTTATCGCAAGTTACTTGACAAAAAGGGGCAAAATGTAGACACTTAAAATTGGTTACCCAATTTAGTGTCCCTTCTCATCCGTTTACTTGCCTAGGTAACCTGGGGCACGTTTACGTCACCAACTATCCCCTTGGGATAGTTTTCCAATTTGTGATTTAATCACTTACTCTAAATTTAATTCATCACATCACATCTTAAATATTTAATTACGCTTCTTCCCATGCATCTTAATCACTTATCTACCCCAAATTTATTCTATCTATGCATCACATCCATTTTTAATCTTCCCTAAGCGGGATATTTCCCGTGGTCGGGATAGGTCTTGTCTTTCTCGAATCGATCATTTTTAGCCATCTCGGGAGTCTTCTCCGCGATCGGCGCCGACCCATATGGTCGGCGCCGATTTTCTAGGAGCGGCGCCGATTATAAAAGCAAGCCCAGAACTCAGTTCTAGGGACGGAAGAGACCGAAAGAGGACCGAAAAAGAGACTAACGAGCGAAAGAAAGCACTTACGCACGAGACGAGAGCGAGAAAGATTCGGGTTGAAAGAGAGATCTTTTAGCATCAATTGTCTCGGTTAGGGCAGATCTATCCTAATCAATCCACGAGAGGAGCACCAGTTACTCTGCCCGTATCATATCAACATCATACACCACCATCATCATCATCGGTGACTCTGTTCAGCGTCTCTCCATCTTCGGCACATCTTGCAGACTACATTCACCTTCCGACCCCGAATCTCATCGCACGGTCCCGATTGGTGATGCGCCTTGATTTGACACGATCTTACTCGATCGGCGCCGATCGAGTCCCGATCGCGCCCGATGCCATCACATCGATCGCGCCGATTATACCCGATCGGCGCCGATTTCACTTTGCGAGACGCAGGTAAAAGGTCACAGGTAACACAAATCCGGCATTATTTCGCAGTTCCTGTTTTACGTACTTTACTTCTGCATTGTTTATTTACATTTTATTATTGTGATCGAGAAAATCTAGTCTTTATTTACATCTTTTATCATGTATGCTTCTTTTCTTTATTGAAAACGTGGACTGACATCCGCCAAGGAAGCTTACCGCTTCCCGGACCCGCTTCTCGGGCAGTCCACCCAAATATCTTCTAACGCCATCTTTTTCTGTCAAGCATCGGTGTTTTGCAGGTTACTCGGAGCTATTGTGCAAATTGCTCGTGTGCGCCCGTCTTGTCTACATCAGCTTCCTCATCCGTCTACATCTTCATCAGGTATCGATTTCATTGGAGTTTTTCAGGGTTCTTGTGTTTAGTTTGGTACATTAACTTGGACAGGTAACAAGCGCAAAATTCTTGATCTACATCTATATCTAGGCTCTGTGCTTGTATATGAGAGATCAATTTGTTGATTTTGTAAATGTTCATCGATCGCTATTCAAGCTTCTATAGCCTCTCATTCAAATATGGGGTTGAATTTTAACTCATGCAACTTTACCATGGATACTTCTTTAAAGGTAAGAGACTACTCTACATTCTTCTTTTTATGATCTTTTTGTGCTTTGATTTAAACGACCATGTGGGTTTTGTGTTGTGATGAGTTTTGAAGGAGAATTTGAAAGTGTTTTCTCGATTTATCTATCTATTTTGACAGATCGACTTCTCATTTGTCATGGTTTCCACTATTCAATCTTCTCATGTATGTTTGGTCTTTGGCTCCAAGCTTTACGAAAACCTTGAAGTTTTTGGATCTAGGTCGTCTTTTAAATTGTGGTTCACATTTCCCTCTGTAAGTTTGAGCTCATTTATAGCTGAATTGAGATTTGTCACCTAGTTTTTGCTGGGTTGATTTTATGAATACGAGTTTTCCATTACATGAGGTAAGGCCTTAATCTTTTCTAATCATGAAGATCTATGTAACCATTATTCACCCTTTTGATCTCTATTCTGGGGAGTTTGGACCATTATTATCTTATTTTAACTCATTCATAACCATTATTTCTAGAATGATCTTGTTTAAAGTGATTCAACTTTGTATCTCTTCTCATTCTAAATATTTAACTATCACTATCGAGCTTAAGTTTTGTGATTCGCTAAAATGTGTGAAAATTGTGCCATTTCTCTCGAATCTCTATATAATCCATCATGGGGTTATTTGGTACAATGTTATGATGTTCATTTCATTTATTGGAGCTCGGGCTACTTAACTGGGAGCTTTGTATTTTGTAGTAGATTGTCTTGCATATTTATAGTAGGCTGTCTCGCATGGTAGTTTGTAATAGCCTCTATGATTCTAATGTCAAGAACTACATTCTTCATTTTTGTAAATTGAACCTATGGAAGCCCGAATCTCAATCACTATTTGATAGCATGATGCAATGCTATGATATTCCTTAGTTTATTTCCAACATGAAAATTTTCCCGAGCTCTTCTTTCATCTAGTTAGAGGTATTTATTTTATGCTTATATTCAGTTATAGCTTATAAGAACCTCATGATTTTTTTGAAATTTCCACCAAGGTTATGGCTTTGTATTCATATCTGTGTGGTTTTGCATATTCTATGTATTGAATTTTGAAGCCATATTCACTTCCTGACATATTTTTCTATCTTTGAGTCTGATGGTTGATCTCTGATTTTGTATAAAAATCGTTTACTTTTAGTCCTTGTGTTTGGTGTGTTACGAAGATCTGCATATTTTCTTCCTTATATAACTCTATTTTCTCCACTATATGTGTAAACCTTTAGAATTTTATTTCTTTGTTGTTATTTTTTTCATTATCGTAACTATATAGATGTACTTTCCTTTTAATATGCATAAATGGAGAGCTAAGCTGTATAAGGTAGAAAAATTCATGGAAAAACCTATGATTTTTAGGTGATATCAATTTTTTTACTCGGTTTAGAACATTTTCACCTATGATCATGTGAATGTATTGATAAAATTGTCTTAAACCTTATACAATTGATCTTTTTCATTGAACTATCCTCTGGACAACTAATGTAAAATAATGAGTATAGAACTCCTTGATATGTAATTCAACTTGATGGAATTGTTTTTATTTAAAATATGCTTTTCTTTAAGTAATGTAATTTTGACATTAGCATGAAAACTTGATTTATTTAAGGAATCTTTGTGTTGGCGAGTATATGTTTAACTCCTTGAGTGTCTCTTTCCTCGGGATGGTCGAATACTTAGCAGCTATGATATGTTGTTTGATGATTCAAATTTTCATTACGATTTTTAAAGATGTGGGTGTAACTTCTACTTTGTTGCTTCCAATCGGCAGTTTAATCCATTCATTTGAACTTTGTACTTGAAATCTATGAGTTTTTCCTATTGGTAATTTTAATTGTTTAAACTCATGCTTATTTTTGAGATATTAAAACTATTCTTGATGATTTCTCATGTTGTTAACAATAGCTATACTTTCACATTCAATTCTGTACCTTCCTGATAATCTTGCATTTCTGAAGTACAACTATGAATGATCACTCCCTTTTGAATCTTCTGAAAATGATAGCAAGGATTATGTCATGACTCAATAGCTTGGGAATTATGTCAATGATATGATCTTTTGTAAAATATACATGTTATATTTGATGTTCATTGGATTTCTGATAGCTAGAATTGTATCATTCCTCTTTTCGTCATAAGTTGTTCTATTATTGTACATGTATCCTTATTGTGATAACTTACCAACTCGTATCAATATTTGTACCTTTTGTATTGATTAATAGTTACATTCTAATGTAAATGATAACCTAAAGAACCTGGCTTGGAAATGTACTTGTAAATCTATATTTAAAGCTCTTGATTAGTGATATAAAAATTAATAAGCTCTTACATCATGTAATCATTTTTGTAATGATAATCTCTTGGACTTCATTTGATTGAATATTCGATGTGGCATCTATTTCTTCATTGGTGACTGTAATTGAGATTTGTAGTTTGTATTTTTTCATTCTCAACTTAATCAAACTCTGAAATGGAATTTGTAATCTGCACTTGGTCTTCTGATTTCTAATAGAGTTTGTACTTGATTTTGAAAACAATTGTACATTATTCGAAAACAAAACTCGAGACATTATTTCTGATTTTATCTCAGCTTTCTTGATGTATCTTATAAGTTCTTTCATTAAAATATTCAACTACTTGAAATTTTAAACACATGGATATAGATAAAACTTGGAGTTCTAACAATGTGTACTTTTTGTCCATAGGTACCTATTGCTGGGAACTCGAGATGAGGATGAAATAAATGAAGATGAAGAAATACAAGAAGCATGAGAGAACCAACCCAATCAAGAAATGATGGGTTTCTTTTCTCTCCATTTTCTTATAGTTTTAAGTATATGCATCTTTTATTTCCAGTACATATAAGTTACATCCCACGACTTGTGTGGGAAACACTTAATTTCCTAATGGATGAATAATATTAATTTTTGTAACGGAGTTGTCTATTTATTTATGCATTCAGTATTTATCATATGTATTGATCGTATAATGAAATAAACAACTCAATCACATAATCATATGTATTTAAAAATGTATAAATAATGAGATTTTATGTACCTTAACTTAATAATGAACTCTCCTTCATTCAAATGTAACTTTTCTTGTTCCTAATTTTAACATTTCACCTAAAGCTGTGATTTCGCCTTCCTCAAGGCGGTGCATTAGTCCTTTAGGGGTTTTGTGTTCCCTTCTTGAAGATGAAAATTGAATGGCATTGTATATGATGTGTTACATTTATAACAACACACATAGCTGTAAATTACATGTAGTTAATCAATTAGTGCAATTGAAAACATAATAAAATGTAATGCATCCCCTAGTTAAGTCTATTTCATCAATTCCTTCCATTGTAAATAAAATTTTGAGTTGCCTAGTTTTTGCATGAGTGTAAAACTTTTGAACAAAACCCGTGGTTAATTACTCCACAACACCAAATTAATTCAAATAATTCAAATATTGCATTCTACAAATCCACCCTACACATAAAAACTAGCATGTCCAAGACAACCATATGTAGATAACATATCTATCAAGGAGTAACATAGTAACAAAAGGAAATACAAACATCTCCTACTCATGCTCAAGGAATCTAAACCATCCTCATAGGAGTCCATGTGCAAAAAAATATACATCATCATGGACTCATAAAATAGAATCTATCCACATGTATAAACTCACCATATACATCCATCCATATCATCAGGCTCTCTAGAAGCTCCAAGTCTCTCACCGACTAACTCTAAAGCCATATATGAATCATGTGCTCATCAATGTCAACAAAAACAACCCTGTTAACCATGCTACTAATAATTAGTGCAAATACTAGCAAAAAATGTCATCAACCTATTGCACAACCATCCAAGATGAAAACAAACAAGGGAAACATCAATAAGATGTAAATATACACTGTTGTCAAATATACACTGTTGTCACATTGTAACTTGTAAAAAATAGATTTTCCTTCTTTAACCATCAATGTAAATAAAATTGATCTCTCTTCTTAACCCAGTTGAACAACCATCAACTGCAATCCCATAAGGATATCCAAGCACTATAAATAAAATTGAATTGATGTCATCATGCAATAAACTCAAAATACTTGCAAAATTGTGACGGTCCTCCAAAACAACTTGTGCCTTATGCCACACAATAAATGTAGCATACTCCTCTCACTCAACCTATGCATATATGTCTAACATGCAATGCCAACAACCATGGATTTCTCCCACTTAACATGAAATCCCTTGCACTGCTTATAATCACCAAGCTCAAAATCTATATATGTCAGTGAGAAATAAAATAGATGAAATAAAAATAAACTGATTCCCTTCTTATCAAACAATAATTCTACATCACAAAAGTTTGGAATTATTGTGATGTGGGTGAATAAAATTCTTTTCTTTCTATGTAATGAACATCTTTTGTTTCCTACTGTTTGTGTCTAAATATTAATTTTCATTGAGGATCCCATCCTTAGACTAGATACCCTTGTCCTCAATATTCTAACACATCCTAGAAATAAAATTAAATCCCACCAAATATCTATGATGATAATTTTTACTTGGATACAAAATCAAAACATAATATCAGTTTTATCAATCAATAGAAATAAAACATGAATCATATAGAGATACTTGAATCAAAGTATAAGCTGTACTACTAACCGATCTAACTCCATCCTCTTTATGATTCAATCATTAAAGTGATCTACACCATCTCTTCCATGTATACTTTTTGCAAGAAACTTGATCTTCCAAAACATGACACTAAACCATCCATGCCCTCTCCTTTTACAAAAATTTAGTATAGATTCACTACCATGAGAGAGACTAACCTTTGTTTCTGACCTGCACCGGTTCCTCTGTGACAAAGTCAGTTCAGCGACTAACATCAGTGCTATTGGAACAAACAAAACATAGAAAAATTATCATAGTACAACAAACCAGTGCTTACTCGACAAAATTTGATAGGTGTCTTTGAGTCAATCATTTCAAGAAGCACCCAAATCTTGTATAAAAAACTTAACAACAACAATACATGTAAATAAATTACACCAAGATTAAAAACATCACCTTACCAACACCAAGATATTGAACCAAATATTCAACTGAAGAACATGCTTCTCTGATGGAAACCTCGTCTTCATTCCGTGCTACTTCCTCTCTAACAAAGCTCATGCATCTCACTGCACCAAGGATGCATAACTGCTCCTCTATCTCATACACATATTTGTAATCCTGAACCATGCATGTGCATCCAAAACATATAAGAAATGCAATACTAAAATAAATCCATACCTCTATAACCTAGATCTACAATCTAACCAACATGCTTGTGCCTCAAAGAACAAGGGATAGTAAAGTAAACAAGGTACATTCCATGCATCTTCTCACTTCTTCTAGATATGTGATTTTCTATTTAAAACTAGGATCTAGTAACCAACCACGGTCACCTTGTAACCGACCATGGTCACCCTACCAATGTCGGTTTCCACCTAACCGACACTAGTCATTCTATTCTCCAACAACCTAATATTTCTAGCTCCACTTGAGATTTAAATCTCTTCTGTGATTTTCACAAAAGAAAAACAAAACTTTCTCTCTTATACCTATCAATAAACGAATAACAATATACTAAATAAAAGCGTGCTTTGAAATAACCAAACTACGATACAATTTTTGGGATTTAGGACTAAGGAATATTTTTATGATTCAATATAAAACCAAATCATGGAAATATTTATCTATACAATTCCCAAAATATATAGTAGTGGAAGTATAAACTATAATAATCCAAATCAAAAACATTACACACACATAACACATCATGTACAGTAGTTCACCCAATGTGGGCTATAACCACCAAATATATAGATCTCATATATATATATATATATATATATATATATATATATATATATATATATATATATATATATATATATATATATATATATATATAATGATTAATATTATAATGCATCTCTCCAAGAGTGTCTTGTCCTATAGATCAATAAAATAATTTCCTTGAGTGAACTAAACCTATGCCTCCAAACTATAACCAACAAATATCACATAACTAGGAACTCTGCATCTCCGAAGCTGCTACCATGCTCTCTGTGGATTTGCAACAAGACCTCTCATATGAGTCTACCAATGTGTAACCATGATTGTGCACCAAGAAGTAAGTATGTCTCCTCATCAATGCATCAACTGTGTAAACATGATGATAACATCCTCTACAATATCTAGATCTACATAGATCAACAAAAAAATGGTCTCATGGATCTTATGAATATAATATATCACAAAACACTGTGGATCTAACACTATAAGACTATATTTACATGGATCAACAATACATCATGATCTCATGGATCTCTGATACTAGATCTCACCAACATCCGAATCTACAAGAAAAACTCTATTTGATTTGTATACTATGTAATCCATTACAATGAGACAATAGCTATACAAAGGGAATATAGTATAAGATGTTACCCTCTTCTAACCATTGAGATGTACTAGCCATAGTTGTATTTTTTATTTCCTTCTATCTAGATTCTCTCCATGGAAGCTATGTCTTCATGTAACCTATTCTTTATTTATCTTCTTCTTCATCCTTTCAATCTAGGAGAATTAAGGATCTAACTCAATCCTTCTCTTAATTGACATTATAAGCCTAGATTTCATGCTTATATAGGAATATAAAAATTATGGTACCATAGCTATACACTACAACCATTAGATAAACTTTATAAAAATGTTAGATTTAATTCTTGTTCGTTAAATATAAAATTTCATGCATAGGTAACTAATTCCAGTTCCCACGACCAATGGTGGTTCCTCTATTGACCGATGGTAGTTAGCCAACCGTCCTCGGTTCTTGTGTAAAGGAGCCACTTGTAATGCATGCATCTAGCAACACAACCCAACGATTAGGTGCATTTACGAAGGAGTAAAGAACTTGACACCATCTCTAGATGAAATGAGTGACATGATTCATCATCTTATTTATTAATCGAAAAAACTCTCTAATTCCCATTTACTGATAACTTGTTCATATCAAAGGATTTGATAAATTGGGAAACAATTTATTTAAAGGATTACATGGATCCATTAGGAATTTTATAATAGAAATCCAAATTGATTCACTTTAGAGTATTCAAAAATATTTTAGCCACTACTACATCTCAAAAAGTAATTCCCTAATGAAAGCGGTGTAAGCCTTGATGTGATAATTTGGATCTCTATCTACTTTAAACTTAAGAAGGTCGAGAAAATGGGCGTGGAAGCATAAAACTCCATATGGTGAAATCAAGGAAGTCTTTCAAATTCTTAACATAAGTTCCCATCACATAAGAAACATCCATTGAAGATACTTGATGAGGGGAGGAGGATGACTAGTTTGATAATATGTAGTGTAACTATTGACCGAAATGTATGGATCTCCCGAGAATGGTGTAAGTGATCTAGATAAGCTGATAAAAATATGGTTGTGTGGAATTCAAGTACATATATAGATTAGGAGGAATAACATTAGAAAATGCATTCACAGGTGTCTTGTTATAAAATCCTACGTTGTTGGGAGAGGTGCAAGGGATGGAATTTCCAACTAATCCTTACATGGGGTAAGCGTGTGAAGGATGAGGGTACATCCAGATTGTGCTAGATCCTATGATAAAATATCTTGGGTTCGGTTATGACTAAGCTAAATGTGAATTTTATTCCTAATCTTATTTTTATCGTAGGAGTAAATAAATATAGTAATAAAACACATAAATTATTCAAGCAAACTAATCCAAAATACATGAAACCCTAAGTTTAAAGAAGAGGTAAAATGGCGTAGCTGATTTGTAAAAATTCCAGATGTGTATAGATCTTGAGAAAGGAAAATACAAAGCACCATTTGTCACACTGAAGCTCATAAAATTAATATTTGGAATAATAAGTTGCGGTAGGGTTCTTGGAGGGAAAAATGCACATATAAGTACCCTAGACCTATTTCTAGGCACACTGGGTCTACGGAAATTATCAAACAACCTCCTCTAAGTGGTCACTAGTTATTTGTTATTGTTCACTTATGGTCGCTTATGAGTTTGCATAGTAGTATCCAAAGTCGGTGAAAAACCTTAAACAAAGTAATGACCTTCAAAACCCTCAAATAGATGTCGGATCGTAAAAAGGAAAGATGCAGAAAGAGGATTGATTGTCCTTAGTTGTCACGATGATTAACTTATGACTAAGTGTTGTACTACATCTCGGACCCAATTTAGTTCTATCTATGTGTGTGTGTGTGTGGAATTATGCCCTAGGTGGCTCTTGTGTGTTTCACACTTGATAGTGAGCAAGTAACTAGATGTGAAGAAATATAATATATGTGTGCATGGAATAAAATGAAATTCTGAATATGAAGTGTATGTAAAATAACTTGTCCTTATGTCCCTTTGATGGTGCTATATTTATACAATTGAAATCTTAGATGCTTAATGGATGCAACGCAAGGTGGTGATAGCTAATCCTTAGTGCTTGGTCCTTTATTATGATCACATAACTTTATATTTATATGATTCCCTGGCTTGAATTTTGTAATTAACCTTAAAAGGAAAACTACCATAAAGACTAGATCTTTAAATGGATAGAAAGGACCCAAAAAGAGTGGATAAAGTATCTTGAGCTCAAGGGCACCCATAGGTGACGAGGGTGCTAGTGTCCAGTGATAAAATCCAAATTATTAAAAGTTAGATTGAGTAAGTAAGGGTGTAATACCAGCAAAGTGTCAACATAAAGCAATGAGAGGTGGTAAAAGAAATGGGTTGATTAGTACTTTTCTTAATTAGGAATCATATAAATAGGAATATGTAATCGGGACAAGATAATAACCAAAAAGTGTGTGATTTTCTATCTACGTTTTCCACCACTTTATGTTGTTGAGTGAATTCTCAATAACATAAAGTGGATAAGAGATGATATTATGCGTAGTGACAAGACAACGCATGAAGTGATAAAAAAATTGTGAAGCATGGATGCTAAGGAGTGGAAAGTGTAAAAAGTGATGATGAAAATTACCTAAGGTGGAAAAAAATGTATATATGTCATGATGTTCTTGTTGTTGATGATGTTGTGAAGTTACTACGCTTAGATAAGGACGAACTTGTAAAAGAGAAGAATGAATAGGTATTCAAATACAGATGTATATGATCAAAATGTGTAAAATTTATGTAAAATATGAAACTAAAATCAGAACATGTGCATCGATCCATGATGAGTAAAAGGTCATAGACAGGATCTAGAAGATGTTGTAGATGAATGATTTTTCAGGGCAATCTCATACCAATTGCACCGCCATGAATTTTGGGACGATCTCCTACCAATGATGTGGAAGAAATGTAGGGAAAAAAATTTAGTGTTATCATCTAACATTTAATTTCTTCATGCAATGTAGGACACCGGTATATATAGTTTGCAAAATTCAATCCAATGCATAAGTGTTAAGGACTATATGCCCTGCAAAATCCATTTTGAGTGGTATTATGTAGATTATGTTGAACTTCCAAAACACTTTGTGTAAATGCCCAGTGGTTATAGGAATCGAGGAAGGGACATGTTGTGCTAAGGACCCAATTCTTATTCCGAGCCTTGAAACAAAAATAATTGTTGTACTAGTATTGTTTTGTGTTGTGTAATTACTATAGACATTATATGGGGTGATTGATTCACCCAAATGACACCCCCTCATTTGGGGTACATGTGACGTCACGGAAGGAGTATTCATCTCAAAAGGGACTGACCATTCTGCTAAAAATGTGTCATGCATGGGGAAGGGAATGTGTTTAGTAGAATCAAATTCACCAAAAAAAGAGTGGGTGGGAGACAAGTGTTAGTATAAGAAAAGACAAACATGCATGTATCATAAAAAGTGTATGTTATGCAAAAAATATGTAGGATAAGATGTAAAAAGAAAATTTAAACACACAAGAAGACAATGTAGACCATGAAAAGAGGGTTAAAATCATGTGACACCACTCACGATGTGACAAGAAAATCAAGGCCAATGAAGCCAAAAGAAGACAATGTGCACACAAGACAGAAGGAAAATCCCACAAACGAGAGCATACCAAGAGAAAACAATGACAAGGAAGGTAACATACAACTATGGAAGCATATAAACCAATAAAACAAATGTTGCATATGAAGCACCTCTTAGCATGTTAGAAAGATGAAAAAGTGTGTCCAAACATGTGTAATCGATAAAGTAATGTGCTATGTAAGAAAATGAAACAATATCACCTTTAATTTAAGAAAGTTGATTCGTCCAAGAGCTTCTCTGGGACTGGTACTAGGTACTACAAAAATCATCCATGATGTGTGTAATAGATCTATATAGTCATCGATCACAACTAGGAAGGAAAATAAACATGCATGTGTTTTTGATAAAAATAATGACATACAAGATATAAATTCTAGCATGTTTAATAAAATGAGCATTTAAAAAGAAGTAAGAAAGTGTAAATTCGATAAAGATATGTAGTATGTTATGGATGAGAAAAAATGAAATGAATTGTGAATGATAGGAGTCACATGCCCCACAGGTGGATTTTTATCCATGTAATGAGTTTCATTTATTTATGCCCCCTCGTGATCAAGAGTGAATTGTAAATGAGAGTTGTCATCGGGAAACGGTTTGAATGTATGTAATAAAAATATGTGAGTGATTAAACATGTAAGTGTGATGAGGTCCATTTGAGATGTATACCCACAACATTCAAGTCTGGAATGTGGGACTAGAGTGCATCATAGAGTAATAAGTGCATCATTTAGAAATAGATGTGAGAGATATGTTGTGCGAATGTGTATAGTGAATGGAACACAAAGTGTATAGTAGGTTCTATAAGAGAAGATGTCTTCAATGTATGGTGCACAATGTGGGAAGCATATAGTGTGTACTTAGTCAAATGTATAATGTGTAGTGTGTGAGGTTCAAGTGTATAGTATGTCATCAAAATTCAAGTGTGAACTATAACACGAGAGTGCATCATCGAGAAATGACAATACTAGTGTATATTATGTGTTAATATCTAGGTGTGATGTGAGGAGAGTATAAGATGTGAGTTAATGCTAGAGGGGGAGATAATAAGTTTGACGCCCCAGAGTATTTTATGGTCAATGATTATACGATGGTGTATGATTCAGACGTTGTGTAGATGAATTAATCCTATATGTATATGAGTGATGAATATATTGTGGGAACATTTTTGTGACGAAATGTCAAGGTGATAGAGACCTATGTGAAGCAAAATACGTAGGTGATGAACACATAGGTGAAGTAAAACGTAGAGGAAATGAACACATTTGTAAAATAGAGTGTGGAGGTGATGAACACCTATGTGAAGTAGAGCACGGAGGTGATGAATACCTATGTGAAGTAGAGTGCGGAGATGATGGACACATACATGGACTGAAACAATTTGGTGAAGTGTGACTAAATATAGGATTTGTCCTCGTGATGGACCTGGACTAATGTACTAGACTAAAAGAGTGATGAGACAGTGCAGGTCGTGTGCAAATAGGTGAGCTAGGAAGGGATTACGCTCTAGGCTCAATAGGATGCAAGGAACTAAATGGATTAGAAGATGCAATGAAAAGTTTAAGAGGAGGCGATAATCATGGAATGGATTGAGGCAAACCATTGATAGATATGACTTGATTCTTGTGAAATTTAGATGCAAGTTATTCATGGAGATGATAGGACCGAGTCATGTGAATCAAATTAAGACCTAAGAGAATGGCACACCCTTTAATTATTTGTTCTATAAGAAAGGTCACAAGTATGGTGAGAGGTTGATAGTAACTTAAAGCTTGATGATACCATATGAATTATCTATTGGATATGAAATTTGTGAGAGTGGATAACCAATAGATAAAATAAGTGGAACAAAACCCATGATGATATGCCATGATTAATCCAATTTGGTGTTATTGATAGGGATGGATCCGATAGAAGCACTAATTTGAAAGTGATTAGAAGATAATGCAGCGTGATAATCATGATCAAAAAAACAAAATACCAGAGGAGAAATATCAGCATGAGAAACTAGGAAATCAAGAGACCCGATGTAGGAGGAACTACGTGATATGTACAATTAGTGAGGAATCAAGCACTTTCTTGTCATATTTTAGAGAGGATTGTTCAATATTTTCAGGTTATGATTTTCATTTCTTGGTATAAAGGTTATAGGCTTTGGAAGTTTGAATTTTTTATCATCAATAATATTTTGGATGATAGTACAAAGTTTGAAACATCTATATGTAGAATTTCGAACACATTGATGATCATCACATCAAAATTTATCATTGTAATTTTGACCTTTATGATCGAGATGGAGCCAAATTGAGTAGAGGAGGAAGTGTAACAATATTGGTATCAAGCGGTTGTAATATAAGATTTGGGGTAATAGTCAACTTTGTATATGTATGCTCAAAGGCGGTTATCATTGGAATTTATATGTTTCTGAGATAGTATTGATAATGAATTTAGCTTTAGTAGGTTTTAGTGTTGGTTTAAAATTTTTAACTTTGAAATTTTGTAGAAGATGAAGCTTTCTCTTGATACTCAAGCTTTCCTATGGATAAGATTTTAGTTACGCGTATCTTTAGAGTGTGATGCTGCAATTGTTCAAATGAGGGAGATGTCTGATATATTCTCTCTACAAGAGGTGGAAATAGAATTTAAATGAATATGTCTTGAAGCGCAGAGTCTACAAGCACATTAGACATCTTATCTAGGTTACTTTTATATCGCAAGATATAATCTGCTAGATGTTTATTAGACCCTTGTTTAATTTTTGGAAATTTTGCATATGAATTATTATAGCCGATATTGATACAGAAATAAGTTAGAAAATCATCCACTAGATGCATGAAATATGTTACCGAGTGGATAAGTAGGTTGTAGTTCCCAATGCATCGCATAATCTTGGAGATTTTGAGGAAAGAGATTTGATAGAATAGTGTGATCATCCATATAGTACAAACATGCAACATAAAAGCCTCGTAGATGCTCTTTTTGGTTGCTGATGGTGTTTAAAGATTGGAAACTTAGGGAATTTGAAGTTTGGTGGAAATGTCTACATGGAAATGGTGGGTGGAAAAGGACTATGAATAAGTGAAGTTGAGCAAGAGACAAATATACACAAGAAGTAGCGAGCTAAAGTGGTGAATTTATGTTTGTAAATCTGATATAAAGAAGTTAAATTGGGAGTATTTAAAGAATATATAGGATGTACATGAGGAGTATTAGGTTACGTGATGAGATTAGTGGTGGTACGAATGGAAAGCGGAATATAAAGAGGTTGAGTGGACACCATGGGAGTCAAAAAGTGAGTGATAGGAGGTGTCAAAGAAACATCATGATTATTTTTGGTATCAATCTAAACATGCAAAAGATCCAGGAAGTTGAGTGGGATTATTACGCAAAGCTTGTCAAAAATCGAGTAAGTTCTTTTAATTGATCTTTATTGAAATTAGTATTAAAATTGTATGACTTTTAAGTATTAGATCTTTATATTTCATTAAGGGAATATTATGAGAGTTAGAAAAGGGATTTTGAGTTGCATCCATTGATTTGGAAACCCTACTAGAGGATGGGGAATCTCAAGATGTTGTTCGAGAGACACGAATTGACCACTACGGGTGATAGGTATAAGAGTAAAACCCTAGAAATAAGGTGGATTCGAGTGACAAGTTCACCAAAATGATAAACTTAAATAAATGCACCAATAAATTATAGAAATCAACCTAAGAAAAATAATACAAAATATATGAAACGCTAAGTACAAATAAGAGGTAAAATGATGTAGGTGATTCATAAAAATACTCTAGGTGTACAAAGATCGAGAACTATAAAATATAAAGCATTGAAATGTCACATGGAAGCTCATAAAAGTTAAGATTTGGAAGAATAAGCTATATTGGGGTGCCTTCGGGGATAGAGGCACCTATTGCTGCCCTAGACCTATTTTTGGGCTCTTGGGTTTTAAGAAATTCTCATAAAATGTCCTCTCAAAGTGATTTGCCATGAGTTTACATAGTGGTTGGTGAAGTCACTAAAAACCTATAATGAAGTATTGACCTGTAAAACCCTCAAATAGACATCAAATCCTAAGAAATAGAGTTGGAGAAGGAGTTGTTGGAATTTCATCAACCATCATAATGGTGAAAGAACAA
This sequence comes from Taxus wallichiana var. yunnanensis, assembly GCA_018340775.1. Taxonomy (NCBI): domain Eukaryota; kingdom Viridiplantae; phylum Streptophyta; class Pinopsida; order Cupressales; family Taxaceae; genus Taxus; species Taxus wallichiana. The sequence goes on along the minus strand of CM031239.1, from coordinate 292,475,105 downwards.
GCTGAGTAGTGCACTACATATTAGAACAAATATAGTTCTATGTGTATGTGTATGGTTGTGCCCTAAACTCTTATTTCAATAAATATGGACTTATTCCAGTCAAGAAGCTAAAAACTATAGTCAATATTAGCGTCCAAAATTACTTGTTTTCGATTCCAAAATGTTAAATATTTGAATTTTGTAGACTCCAAAATCACACATATTGGAATAGAAAATCGCATATATTCGAATATAGAATCACCTATATTTGAATCCAAACTCCCATATATTGGAATTTACTATACTCAAAAATCACATATCTTTGGAATCTGAAAATCAAATTTTGGAATCCCACATTGATATGTAAAATAATAAACAAAACATGTTTTGTTCTGTATGGTCTAGCATCTGCTAGGCTTTGATTTTCCTTTGGAATTAATTTTATTATCAGTTTTGTAATTTATTTAAGATTACACTATGGAGTTGTTGGGAAAAATTGTTTAATGAGTTCTAGGAATCCAACATTGATCACGTAAAACCATAAATATAACATTTTTCTAGTTTATGTGGGCTATCGGCCGATAGAATTTTTTTTTTTCTTTGGAATAATTTTCTTATTAGTTTTAACATATCTTTAATATTAAACTATGTAGATCTTGAGAAAAGCTTTTAATGATTTCATGAAAGTGACATTGGTCTATAAAGCTTGATAAATCGATCATTTTCCTTTTGATACGGGCTAACATCCACTAGGCTTCATTTTTGTAAGTTTTTATCAATTTTCAAATGTCCCTAAGATTAAATTATGTAGATCTTATGATGATATTTTAATGATGTTAAGGAATCCAACATTGACCTACAAAACAATAAAAATAATATATTTCTATTTTATAAGGGCGATGGCCACTATGCTTTAACGTTTATTTTTAATAGGGTTCTTATCCATTTTAAATTGTCAATAACATTAAACTATACTACGAGATCTTGCAAAAATATTTTAATGATTTAATGGAAGATAACATTGGTTTGAAAAAAATAAACCAATCATGTTTCTTTTTTATACGGGATAGTGGTTGCTAGGCTAATGAATTTTCAAGAAATGTGAGACACTTCCAGGTTCATTTACTATTATGAGATTGAACCTCAGTGTAACCTAAGAATTACTGAAAAAAATATGAATAAACCGGGAGAGGGTGATGGTCAGAGACTATGAGAATATAATTAAATGTAAATCCATTCCAGATATAATTTCATATTTAAATATAGATATCAAATTAACTGCAAAACCATTCCATATATATTTTAATATTTATATATATTATCATGCAAATTACATAAAAAATTCATGGGGGAAGATATGTAAGCATTTTGACATCCCCATACCTATTCTATTTCCTAAATACAAAACATAAATTATTCGGCATTATATTCCATATACTATAAGCATTTTTAAACCTTACATAACTAGGATAAAAATGTGCATATATCTTCGAGATAGGACACATATTTATACGAGAAATTCCATTCTCCCAACTGAATGCATCTTAACAACACTTTCCACATCTAGATTTTCCTAATTTTATGCGGAAGAATAAGATGGATCCATGCAACATTCAAGAACTTCTACTTTGGTGCTCACCGGAAGTACACCCCCGATTCTTGATAATGCTTCTAACCCACATACAATGACATGCTCACCTCTAGCTAGAACATGGATATTAAACTACATGCTAACCATTCAATCCTCTAGTCCATGTTCTTTGTGCAGAAAAAACTAGCGAGAAGAATTACATAGGAAATTTGCCACATATGAGTCCTCGGCCATATCGAACATAATACTTTTGACAATTCATTGATTTGGGTCAATTATCAGTTTACTCATGCTTTCACATATTTCCACCTCTTCATAATCTTCAAATATTTCCACAACATACCAAACTTTATGACACCAAAACCTCGGGGTGCCATTCTTTATTTTACTATCAATCCAGAATATAATGAAACTCCATTCGCTTCTCTTGTTAAGGCTCTTTTTGTTTTACGGTTTGGACCATCTTCTGCTCCATCCACATTCATCATACTTTAAACTTAAAAACCACCAATTGGAGCTCCTAGATCCCTACCACTTAAACTTTCCCAAAATAAACTCATGGAGGTGACATAATACCCCTAATGATCACCGCTTATAGCACCCCACCACAATTCAATTCTCACACGTGTAAGGGAATTAGGTAAAACCCACACTACAAGAGATGAAATCCCCTTATGAAATTATTAACATCCCCTTAATATTCATAAATGTGAGATGAAATTCATCATCAACCTCCCATATAGCCTTAAACCATCCTCATGTCCCTCGAAAGAAGGGACATGACACAACTAGGGAAATTTACCTCCCACATCTAACACTTTAAATGATAATAAAAATTCTCCTTACTCCCCTTATTAGGTGGATATCATTTCCTGTTTAAATATAGATATGAAATTAATTATAACTCCTTTTCTAAAGATAGAATTATGGTAAATCATTTTGAGAATTTGTTGAATTTCATTTTAAAATTGTTCATCATGCTAGGATCCCAAATTCACACAAAAATCATAGTAAAATAATTTTTTTACATGATACCTATGAACGTGCTTTGATTGTTGAGGTGGTTGAATTTTTTTCAATTGCTTGATTCCTTAAACCGATGTGAATAATTTGTCAGCGGTTAGTTTGAATTCAAGAGGATAATACAACTTTAAAAAATAAATTTAAGGCAATTAAAAATTAATAGTCACTAGGCAATGCCAATGTAAAATATTTAGGTAAATTAACATTAATCATATTAGAATTCACTAGAAATAAAAATCTTATGTACACTTTTTTTTATATATTAACATATATACTAGCATACCTATCTTAAATAAATCAATGTAAAGGATCTTTGAGAGGTTTCATTCTCAATGATTCTTAGTATCTAAAAAAATGTATCGATATTATCTTAAATTTATTATAAAATTTATTTACTATTTCTAATCAATTATATTTTCATATAATATAATTATACATATTAAATATCTAGATTTACCTCAATGTTTTCTACATCTAAATTTTATTATAGAGGGTTATTATTAAATTAGTTATACATTTAATTTCTTAACTCTAATAAATTATATAAATTAATTTTTTTGTGAGTGGGCACTAGTTTTTTATTTCATAATAAATTATATCTATTATATTATTTAGACTTAGATAAAATTTACCTACATCTATATATAATTATATTGGGTCATCATAAAAAATAATTGAAGATTAGTTTTTACCCAATGAAAATGCTTGAGAAGTCAATGGTAAAATTTATAAGATAAAAGTACTATATTTCATGATAATATTAAGTTTACAATCATACTAAAATAATAATCATAAGTAATTACATGGTAAAAATTAATATCATTTTTATTTGTTTAAGTGTATACGTAAAATTATATTTTTTTTTTTATTTTTTGAGTGGGCTCCGGCTTTTATTTGTGAGAGAAAAATTGATTGGAAAAGGGAAAGGATGAGCCAAAAACAATCTTCAACTGCACCACATGATCAAGAAGGATTCCGCTATTTTGTTAACACACATTATATAAAATAACATTACTAAAGATAATCACACATATTATACAGAAAGGTATTCTCAAATAAATTTAGGGACATATTACATAATTATAATTGGGTTATTGAATTAATGTCATGGTGGACATCTCCACATTGTCCTCCACATCCTTCCATAGTTGTGATATAGGTCACAATTCATATTTAAAGTAGAATTGTAATATGCATTATAGCCACAATTCATCCTTCAATAGGTGTACTTTTCACAATTGTTATATGCATTACACTTGGTCTAAATGGTGCTATGAGTTTTTAGAAGTATGTTGAGATTTATGGATTATTTTATAAGGTCCATCGGTTGCTAGGATTATTTTTGGCTTTGTTAAAAGGTTCTTATAATTTTCAAAATATATTTAATATTAAACCATGCATAAATGGGAAAAAATCATTTTTAATTTTAGGGAAGACAAAATAAATCTGTGAAACAATAAACACTATATGTTTCGATTTTTACATGCTAGCGACCACTAGGCTTAATTTTTATTTGGGATAAGGTTCTTACTAGTTTTAATATGTTTTCTAAGTTTAAACTATATAGAGAAGGAAAGCTTAGTGTTTTATTTGTCCATGATCCATGATTTTCTGTTCACCATTAGAAAAAGAGATTTATTTGAAAAAGAATCGAAAAAATTGATTATGCCGAGAATCTTTAAGAACCGTAAGGTACTTATTTTACTCTATATAAATGAACAATACTAAGCTGGATTTGGAAGAAAAATATATAATTCAAATGCCAATGGTGTTTTTAAAAATTTTCAATGATCTACACATGTTCTTGTGCTCTCCAGGCATGTTTCAACCATGTACACAATTCGAGTGTAAATTTTCTAATTAGTGTTATAGTTTCCATCAAATCTCTAGTATGATGGGGTTTTGAGAGTAATTTCTTCTTGGACTTCATGCGACAAGAATCTTGTGTCATTTATCAAAAGCTTATTTTTTTCCACAAAGACATTACGAAATTTTCTACTATCTCTTGATTTGGTGTTTGTTTTAAGATTACATTAGTGGCATCCCCAAATGAACCTGAAGTTGGTATCTCGTAGCCAACTAAATTTTTGATGAACACGTACTTCACCATTATTAAATCCATAAATGAAGACCATAGGGCAATGTCGAAATGATTTTATGTAGTACTTATCAATTCAACTTTGAATAGTCATTCAAATCATTTAATATTCTCGGATCTAAAATTTGGAACCATATTACAAGGTAGTGTGTCGCCTTGATACCAGAAATTTGAAAACAACAAACCTTTAACTCCCAAAACTAGTAATTTCCAAGGCTTCGCAATTAGATGTCTAAAATAACTCATAATTAATGTAATCTTCCAAAAGTGATTAAAAATAGGTCAACATATTAGTTTTATAATATTTTATTTGGGTAATTCACACAAACAACTTATGAAACTAGAATATCAACTTAATCATAGTGAAGATATAAATACTACCCAACTTTTAAATTTGCAATCTCAACATACAAAATAAAGAGTGACCATCTAAATGTATGAGCGAATGTCATTGTGAAAAAACATTTTCAAGTAATTAATAGTTATATTATTTTTGTTTGCTGCATTATTTTTATCTCCTCTGAAAACTTTGAAATCCTCAAACAATATATGTGATATGTTTGTGTATAAATTGGTAATCAAACACATATCTTTAAAATATTTTTATTCATTGGATTCCCTGCCCACCATAAATTTTTTTGGAGGGTTTCCTTTTGCGCCTATTGTAATACACAATGTATGCAGTAGGGCAGAAAACAATATCCTCTCTAGTCAAACTATTTTGGAGATATTTTACCGCAATTTCATCTTCTACACCGTAATTCTTTTTACCGGAAAAAATAACTGGTTTCAATACAACTATTATTTTTGTTTTAATCCTTAATTAAATTTTCAAGTTAAACAGAAGAGAGATAACTAGACCCAAATCCTACTTCACATTTTTTTGATAGTATCTTTAAAAATTCCTTAAGCCCAACTCACAAGTTTATATTATCCTTACCAAAATTGATTTCCATCTCTTGATAGGATTGGTTTTCTCATAGAGAAAACCATCCAAATGTAAAATAATTAACTTATCCTTTTGGACAACTACACAAAAGTAATTTTTTCTCAATTGGACACAATATGATATTAAAAATTCAAATAATCAAATTTATAGTAGCTAAAAAATTAGTGATTGAGATTATGGCTGGGATTTCATGGCATTTCCCCTTTACGCAAGTTTTGTGATACACACTCTATTTAAAAAACAATAATCAATTCAAAATAAATTTTAATTTGAAATAAAAAATATGTGATATAACTTACTTTTATACAATGTTATAATCTTGGCGTGGAGACAATATTGCATAGATGTAGTTGTATATTAGTGACCACTAGGCTTAAGAAATTAATTCTTGGACTATGTTTAGGTTGACACTCTTTGATGGGCTTAGCGACCACTAATGGACAATTATGCAGAAGTATTTGTTTTTTCAATTCTTGGTAGTTTATTTTTAACCAATTAAAAACATTAATAAATTGAAAATAAATACCAGATCGATGTAATTAAATTCATTATATAAGTTGATTCTATTCAATGAAAAACCTTTGATGGAAAATATTACTTAGATATTGATGTATATTAGCGACCATTAGGCTAACCCATTACTTCTTGGACTATGGTTGTCTTAACATTCTTCGATTAGCTTAGTGGTCGGAAATATCTAATTGTACGAAGTAATTTTTATTCAAATGTCCACAATTTAATATTAACTATTAAAAAAACATTTACTCAATTAGAAATAGATCAAATTAAAATATGTATATTCGGTACCTCTAGGGAAATACATATAACAAATAAACTACTTTGTTATAAGTTTCTATAATTATTAGGGGCTTATAAATGGTTTTATTTTATAATTGTACATACTATCATACCATTGTAAATTTGAAGTTTTATTAAAAATATGTAAACAATGACGATAAAAAACTCCTTGTAGTGATAAATTTACAAAATCGGTATTTCCCACTCACATTTTATAGATTCATTGGATGGATAGTTAGTAGCATCTGGAGCAACAAGTTGAATGGGTTAAGACATGTTAAGAATGAAATCATATCCTTTGTTTGTATGTGGAGAGGAAGAGACGGCGTCTTCTTTTATTGGTTAGTTGTTTGCATAAATATTGTAGGTATCAATTCAAATGCATTAAGCTAATAGAATTATTTAATGTAATCTTAATAAACGTACCTATTTTCAAATGAGAATAGTAATGTTTTAAAAACATTTCTTGATCATGTGATTCAACAATAAAAACTACACATGGCCCTGAGTCAACCAAAGCATGCAATACATCACTACCATTGTAAAGCACTATTATCGGTGAATTTTGGGAAGTGACTCGATTGAACATATAAGACAAAAACTCATAACATCTATTGTAATGAAAAGTATGTGTATTTCCTTGCATGATGATTTTACTTGCAGTCACAAATTAATGTGGAAGTTGGTCCATTCAATCCATGCTGATTTATTCTATATCCTCATCATCAAAATTATAATTGTGCACATCAGTTATTGTGTACATAAGACACAAGATCTTAAATTATCCATTGTTTTCATAAAAGCGTAACAACCTTCCACAAATGATTCCCCCTTCTTTTTAAATTTTGAATATATTTTTATCATTTCTCATAACATTTTTGAAGAAGCAACAGGGAATAACAAAATAATATAACTTGATTTATAAGACTAGATCTAAAAAAAAGTAATCAAGTCCATTATTGCATTAGAAGTAATTACACTAGATAAATTGCATAAATCTGTGATCACACATTCTACATTCAATGGATTAGTTGATAGAATAGATGATATTATTGTCTTGAGATAGAAGGGATATGCACATTGACAAGTAAAATATTTGGTGTTTTCCATCCTTGTTGGAATTTGTTCTTCCATTGAAATCCTATAATTTTCTATAATTGTGTGAGTTTTGCTAGGAGAACCTCTGCCACTTCATCAAAAATATTTCTTTTTGTTGATTTTTCACTTCCTCAGATTAAAATTTCCTTTTTCCTTTATTATATTCTCCAAAGAGTACATACAACTAGTGGTAGCAAGATTCATGCGAGACCAAAATTTTCGGTAATACTATTTTGAGTGCATTATTCTAATACAATATTACCTAGATATTTACTTTTAAAATATTTTAGAAATTTTTATCTCATTCTTCTATAAATCTATTACTCTTTGGAAATAAGATTCAAAAGTCTCCGCTATGAAGCCTCTTGACAATTTTTGCACTTGTACAAAAATGGCAAACTCGAAACTTCATTACGATGGATAACATTGGTGAAGTATACCTAAGCTAGGGGAGTTTCTTTTAGACAATATTTTTTTTGTTGAAGTAAATAATGATTACATGAAATATGCATCCATGTGTTTTTTTACAAAACATAACAAATCACATAGTCTAAAATTTCATGACTATCTTCAGCAAAAGAACACAAATCCCTGAAGGACAATTGTGTTGCCTTGATGAAGACATCCAATTGCAGAGTAGATGAAATGCTAAGTTTTGGAACAACAAACATAATTACATATTGCAGAAATTAGAGTTCATTACTAGGTGTTACAGGTATTCTTTAATGTTCTTTCCTTTATGATTAAGACATTCAATTATATTACTGAGTTGTTTAGTTCATCATACAATCCATACAGAAAGCTAAAATGTAGAAAGAAATACATAACTCATTTTCATAATTCAATGCTTTATTCATAAGGAATTTTAAATGTTCCAAAACAATCCATGGGATGAAATTTAAAAGTAAAGTACAACTACTAGAATAAGAGGTACACATGCATGAAAGAGAAAATAAAGGAGTATGAGTGAACCCATCATTGCGTTGAGTTTTTTCCTTCGGTTGATGCATCCTCATCTTCATCTTCATCGCTGAGAGAACTATACCTAAAAACAAATAGAGAGAACTATCGGTTATGATCTCAGGGTATAGTCCATATTCCTATATTGTCCTAATTCGTGCACATGGATCTCTAATAACAGGAGATATAGATTACTTGAAGATCAAAACTACATACATGATTTTCTCACTTAGAAAGAAGGAGAAAGAAGAAAAGAAAACCATGGACATAAGAGAGGCCAAAAATCCTAAATATTTTCTAACTATTTTCTCAAGTGTGTAGGTGCAGATTGTAGAATCAAGAAGCAATAAAGAAGTCCAAATACCCATGCCAAAGGAGTGATACCCAAATCTGGGTTGTAATATTTCAAGCCACAATTTGAAAAATACATGTGCAGATACAGATTTTGGGAAAAATAATTCATTCAGGAAGGATAGTTAAAGGTTCATATATAGATTTGTTGCAATACAACTCAAAGGAATGAATAAAGTTACAGATCTAAGGAAGAAAATGCAGATCCTGGATTTGATCAAGAAAGACCCATTAATGGGTACTAAAATCAGAGTAAGGATCAAGAAATCATTGGTTAAAATTGAAGCAGAGCAAACCCTCATCAAATTCAGAGCCAAAAGGGGAACCCAGAACAAGTTTTCAACTCAGAGATCAATGTTGTTCTAGAAATCACATTAAAAATGCAAAGGAAAAATGAGTATCAATGTTTCAAAGATGAAATAGTAGAGACAAATTAAAAGGGTGAGCTCAATACTGATTGAAATGAGAAATATATAGTCAGGAGATTACAAAAGAGAAAAACATGAAGCCACTACCATCTTGTTCAAAATAACGATGATACAAAAAGGACTGAGCTCACAAACCTCAACAATGGTGGCCATAGAATCTTCACAGAGCTTCATAGGACACAAATATTTTGAAGAAAATTCAAGCTTGCGAACACCCTATAGATGTAGATAAACCGAGCTTGAAAGATCATCTCCAATGGCTGTCATCCAGGGAATTTTTTTACAGAGTTCCTTTAGCTCAGATAGAGCTCAAGAATGAAAATATGAAAGACTTAGGGTTTCGAGTGTTTTATTCATCAGATCAACAACCATGAATCAAAAGTACAAAGATCAATGCTCAGAATTGATCACCAAAATCAATGCAAACCCCAACTTGACACATGAAAATGGTAGGTATTTTTGGTGAACTTAGCATCTTTTCATCAAAGGAAAAGTCAAATGTTGAGCCCACATCAAAAAAGTCAAGGCGGACCATAAGAATGTTTTTACCATAGAAACTTATTGAAAAGGAGAAAATTCATAAAATGACCTGCAACACCACCTACGTAAAGGAAAAATTCAAATGTTGAGCATGCCTCAAAAATTCAAAGCAGATGAGTGGATCGTCGATTGTTTTTGCCTTTGAAACTTTTTGAAAAGGGAGTAAAGTTTAACAATGCCCTATGACCCTTCAAGCATCAAAAGTCAATCATATTAAAGTAAGTCAAAGGTAGATTGCCAGGAAAGTTTGAGAATTTGAGCCTTTTGTAAAGGAGCAAAGTTTAAAAGTGCCCCACGACCCTGCTAAGGACCAAACAAAACTAGGTAATCAAAAATATCAAAGCAAAGCGTCGGGTCAATTTGATATTTTGAGCCCTTTTTGAAAAAGGGAGAAAAGTGATAAAATTGCCCATGACTACACCCACGTATTCAATAAGTCAAAATAAAAGAGTCGGGTCAATTTGAGATTTTGAACCCTTTTTGAAAAAGGGAGAAATGTGATAAAATTACTCGTGACTCCGCCCACGTATGAAATTCAATAAGTCAAAAGTAGAGTGTCGGGTAAATTTGAGATTTTTAGGCCTTTTCGAAAAAGGGAGAAAAGTGATAAAATTTCCCATGACTCTGCCCACGCATCAAAAATTAAAATCAAGGATGCGGGCCGCTAGGCCATTTTAAAATTTTAAGCCTTTTTTTGGGTAAAGCAAAAAAGTATCCAAAGTAAGTTGCAATCCCGTTGTGACCAGATTCAGACATGTGTAAGGCCCAGATTAAAAGAAAATGGGTGGCCCGAATATTCAAAAATGTAATTTCTATCAGAAACACAAAAAGAAGGATTTTCTAGGCCCATTTTTGGATCAATTTTGTCCTACGTGGATGATCTTTTTGAGGTAATAAAAGAAAAATTTCTATAGAGAACCTCCAGGTGAAGCTCAAAGTCTGCATCGATGGTAGAATTTCAAAAACTCACGAAATATTGAAGTTTGTAATGGGCGCTACGGGAAAATCTTTACAGAGCTTTGCTAGCTCGAATGGAGCTTAAAAATTTAATTACCAAAAAACTGGTCAAGTCTATAATATTTTGCATCTTAATTTGAGTCCTAAGTTCACCAGATTCAACCGTGGTTAGAAAGTAATTAATTTTTGTCACCCGTAGAGAGTAAAAATGTATGCCTTCGCAAAATTCAGAAAAGGACATATCCACAAGAAGACAAATCTGCATGCACTGGAAAGAAAGCTTGCTCAACAAGAAAATCTTATTTTTAGCAAATCGTCCACTCATGCATTTCTTTAAAATAAAACGATCATTGCGATTGACTAAATTGTAACCAATGGCTGTTAATGCCTCTTTGTATTTGCATGTTCTATTTTTATTCCTTTATTTATTAATAGATGAAGGATAAAAATAAGATGCATGGGTAAGTACAATTCTAGCCTATTTTTAGGAAGGGTGGGAAATAATTTTTCTATATATTGTGTGCTTTAGCAAATCAAAAGAAGAGAAATTTTAGATACGGGAGTCCAAGAACGTTTTGCAGTTTTCCCTCTGAATGTGAAGTATTTTCTACCTTTCCAATTATTTGCAGTCTTGTGTATGTTCCATTAATCTTGTGAATGTGAGTTCCCTGATTGATCATCTTACCCTATTGCAAATTTAGTAATTTCTATGATATTAATGTGCATGTTTAACTTAGCAGTATTGTTGTGATACTTTCCCTCAATACACCAAAGTGTTTGCCCTTAATATTCTATAGAAAATTGTTGGCTTGTGCATCAAAAATCCTTTCCATATCAATTGTGCATATACTCAGTCAAATACCTCATACAAATTTGGTGTATCACCCCATTTTTAATCCTCTTACAGTTTTCCTTTTACCCTTAAACTCCTGGAAATCAATGTAGGATAAATCAATAAGGAACGGGCCTTGATACCAGAGACTCATCTCAAAATAGGTATACCCACAAACCTGAGGTGTCTCCATTGTATCTATGAAAGAGAGAGATCCTTTTTGCAAGCTTTGAAAACCTCCAACCATCTCTCTACATGGTGTACTTTAACAAGATAATAGTTTTGGATACGACTAGTGGGACCACAAATCAGATCTGCATGCAAGTTACAAATATCTACAACATATCTACAACAGATTTATAGCAGATAAAAGTTACTTTCGGGACAACAAGTTGTAACAATTTATTCTAAAGATTTAAAGATCTATTTGGTGACTCTGTAAAGCTGATTTCAGACTAGTATTGCAGCATGTTCCATGCCTAAAGTGACTACAAGATCATCGGTAAGAGGAATTCCTCCTGAGTTTGTTTCTTTACCTTGAAATTCTCTGAGAATGAGAAGAGTTGGTAATACTTTACCTTATAATAGGCCTGGTTTTGATAACCCTCCTAATATTCCTTCACCATGTATCAATTTCTCTATTCAGATCCCAGTCTTTCAAATGGCTATTCAAGCACCTAGGAATTTTGTGACCTTTACTAATGGTAGCCCATTAGTAATTCTAGTTTATCATGATATCCCTAATGCTGCCATGAAAAGCTTTCCATCATTCACTAGTGAAAATCTAGTTACACCTACAGACCACATTAAATGTGTTGCAGCCTTATGTGCAGTTCACAATATTACCCATGAAGATGTGGCTTTGAGACTTTTAGTTGCATCCTTTAAAGGACAAGCCTTGCAATGGTATAGAAATCTAGAGATTGGAAGCATAAGAACTTGGGATGATTTAGGTGAAAAATTGCTGAAACAGTTCCAAGATAATTTAGATCATTTGTCCCTCATAGAACAACTATCTACTATTAAAAGAGCTCCTCATGAATTTATGTCTAGTTTCAACATTTGTTTTGCTAGAACTTGGGAAAGAATCCCAACAAGTGTTAAGCCTCAAGCTGACCATGCTTTCCTTTATTATCTAAGAGCTTTAAACAGTGATATTTCAACTATGATTCAGTCTATGGGAGGTAATACTCTTCTGGATGCTTATGAAATTGCTATAAAATCTGAAAACAACCTTATTCAAGCCGAGAAAATTAGCACCAAGGCCTTTAATGCCTTTTTGGGTAGATTTAACACCTATCCCATAGCCTATCACCATTTTGGAACCTGTTATTGTAGCCCCATAAAATGATGTGTTAAAATTTTTGTAGACTTTTGGAAACAAGCTGACTTCAATTAACAATAAAGTTTCATTACCTAGCAGACCTTATCAGGCTCCTTATCAACAAAACCAACAAAATAGGTAGCCTTACCAACACAATAAAAATTATAGGAAGCCTTTCCAATAGAGGTAATTTTATCCAAAGGATCCTATTCCATCTAACGCTTTAGTCCCGGTTAATATGGATACTAAAGAGTGGTGTCAACCTTGTAATCAACCTCATTTAGCTACAAATTTCCCAAATGCTTTTCTAAACATAAGTCTTGTTGCACAACCTCAATCTGAAACATTATTCATGCCTCAAATGGAGGTTGGGCAGCAAGAAAGTCATGTTCAGAAAGCACCTGAATAGAACTTAGTCAGTTTTAGTGAGGATGATTTCATTTCAGTTACTACTAGGGTCGGAAAACGCTGCAGAGATATAAAAACAATAGAATAGGCCTGTTCTACCTACTATCACTGATAAAACAACAACTACAAGCCCAAAACAAGTTAACAGTGCATCTGTTTCTCAAAAAACAATAGGTGTTACAGCTGGTAAAGAACAGAAAAGAGATACAACCTAATCCAAGAAGGTTATTTATACCTTAGATATCAAAAGTAGATGAAGCAGAATAAGTTTTGCCAAAGCCTATGCTAAAAAAGTAGAATCTATCTCTAAAATTGTTGCTTCTTTTAACATTTTTTTATGTAATGAAAAATAATAATGTTTTTTTAATATTGGTAAATAGTTTTTGAAAGGGACTATACCCTTGTGTACAAAAGAAGGCCTAAAAGCCGGAATAAGAGAGAGGAGCAGAGAAGCTGTAGCAAAGCACAAAAGTTACAGCAAAGAACAACGAAGCCCAGAACAGCTACACAAACGAGACTTAACAGCAAAACAACGGCAAAAAAACAGCAAGCCTACAGCCAAGAAGCAGTAATAAAAACAATAAAGACCAGCAAAAGTAGTCGGGACTACTTCTTGGCCGCTTGATCAATACTCATCTTTACTCTTTTCCAAGCATGATACATGCCCAGCGTGGTCATATGAGCAGCATCCGTCTTATCGAGCTCCTCTCTGGTTCTTTTGCTCTCTTTCTCATTGCCCCAAAGTGTAGCCGGGACACCGCTAAGATGTGAAACACTTCTTGCATGACCTTCGATGAACTCCTCGATGGCCCTGAAGGCTGCAATATTATACTCATGCCTAGTCTTCATCTTCCCTAGGCGGGAGTCTAAGGAGGTCAGTTTTTTGTATATGTCATCAATCAGCTGGCTATTGCCAATGCTCCCTTCCCCCTCAATGCTTTGTTTGCCTTTTTGCTTAGCAAGGTTTTTAACCTCAGCCTTCAGCAATTTAAGCTCAGCCTCTAAGGCCTCCAATCTCCTAGAAGGGTTATCCGTTGGTGCCGCCTGGGGACTGGCACTACTAATGTTCAGCAGATCACGAGCAATGTCCTCCAAAGGTTCAACCCCCTCAGCAGTAGACTCAAGGTTGAGTCTCCTAGAAGCCCCAGTGACACGTTTAGAGGTAGAGACGGGGTGGGTGGCGAGGCAGCAGCAGGAGGAAAAGAAGGAGAAGCATGAGCGGCCGGCATGGGGGTAGCGGCAGCAGGCGGCGGGGCAAAGCAGAGGGGCAGCGGGGAGACGGGGGCGGCAGCGGAACCCAACAAAGCCGGGCGGGAGAGGAAGGGAGACCAGGGGAATTTAATAAGGCGATGCTTGTGAATAAGCAAAATAAGCCCTTGGTGTAAGGGAACCGCCGGGTATATACGGAACTCCAAAATGGAGCGTTCAAGAGAATTTAATGAGATAGTGAGGGAAGCAAACCAACCTACTCCTACGAAAGTGATTCAAAAAGACAAGGTGTTTGGCGAGGACGATAACAAACCCGCCTTCTAAGGATATGAAGCGAATCATCATGCGGGTGACTTCATCATACGGGGATGGAATTGAGTTAACAAGCAGACCCGCGGTGTTGAATATAAGCTTCTCCTCCTCCTCCACAAATCTTCTCTCTTAACCTCTTTGATAACCCTCTTGTTGAAGAAGCGGTATCCTTCCAAGTGAGGCGGTCGCTTCGGCTATGAGTTCCTCATTAATAAGAATTTTCTGCCCTCCATAGTCGACCGTCCTCTCATTCCACTCCTTGGCAAAGCGAACAGAGATGCTTTGATCATGTCCTTGCACTCTTTCCACAAAGTTGGTGAATCCGCCGATGCTAAGAATGTTCCAGAGCTCAGTGTTTTCTTTCCAGTCAGGGTCCGCGCACGGCTCAATCTGGCAGGGAGGCCCTCCCATCTTCACAATGATGTGCTGGTTACAACAATTTTCAGAATACCTTTGGGCGTTGAGAGTGGTTCGTTTCTCACTATTGCGGGTCGCATAAAAATGGGAACTGTAGCCGTTGGTCCTCCCACGAACGGCTGTATGATTGCCGATCTGAGCCTACGTGGAGTCGCGCGTGAAAACCCTTTCCCTGTCAGCTTTCACCTTGTAGTTATCTTCGGTTTTCGCGGAGCTTGGCATCCGAATATCAACAGCTATTGTACCTCCGCGTGCGTGCTGTTTTTAAATTTAGACAACTCCACTTGAAGTTCCTAAACAAAATCTTGCTATCATTTGAAGTAGATATCATTTGCCACGCCAAATAAATTAAAACAGCTGACATGTGGAAGAATTTATGGATTTCCTCCAAAGATTAAGGCATGTCTCTAGAGATTGTTTGCGTGTGAAGGTCCGCATGTATGCTGTTGTGAAGCTGATTAGGGATACTATCATTATCCCAAATAGTGAAATTTATATTAATGCCATAATTGGCCAATGCATCGGCTTGACTTGTTTCCCTCCCCTGTAAGAATGTATGATTACGATCTTTGTTGAAGGTATGGTGATGATTATGGATTCGAGAGATAAAATCTTTGATATTCCGGCTAGGAAGAGGACTGATTAAGCGGTTTAATAATATTAAGGAGTCCCCTTCAACAATGAGGTTCTGGATATTTTGGGCCCGTGCGACTCTCAATCCCCAGAGAGCAGATAAAGCTTATGCAAAATGATTGGTTTGGATTCCCATTTTTCCAGCATATGCAGCAATCAAATTACCTTTATGGTCCGTATTGCTCCTCCTCCACTGCTTGTTCGGGGTTCCCCTTAGAGGCTCCATCAAAGTTCAGCTTGAACCAATTGGATTGAGGGGGATGCCATTTAACCAAAGATCTATCCACACTATTCCGGGGTTGCTCAATATCCGATCTGCCAATTTGATAAGATGTGCTTTTCATTTTCGGGGGTAACAATTGTTCTTGGGAGGTTTAAATCGCCATGTCCTCTTTGATGCCTTGGGAGATCTTGCCGGTAGTAAATTTAAAATTCTCGCTTCTTATTTCTAAAAAGCGATATTATTTCTATCCTTCGGATCCTCCAAATTAAATGCGGGATGGCTAATTTCCAGATTCTTTTGATAGCACAATGTCGAATGGTGGGTTCCATTGATTCCATATTTGAATAAGATCCTCGGCATCACCCGAGAGAGCTTCAAATTTGGAAAGGACAAAGTTCCAAGCTCTAAAGGCATAATCACAATGTATGAACAGATGGCTAATGTCTTCATAGTTATTCCTGCAAAGGTGGCACCAATTGGGAATGATAAATCCTCTTTTCATCAAATTGTCGGTGGTGAGAATTTTGCCTCGATGGCCACCAAAGAAAAAAAAATTATTTTGGGGGTTAACTCGGGCATCCGAGATCAAGTTCGATTAAAATCGATTGGTTCTTGTGGAAAAGAGCTGGTATAACCAGATTTGGTCGAGTATTTACCATCGTGTGAATTGCTCGAGATCAGCTCATCCTTGGAATCCAACTGACACAAAGGGAAGAGATCTAAAAGGTCTTGGAGGGAGGAGATAATTTGTTTCAGTTCAATACTCTCCATAGTAAGTCTTTTCCAATTCTTGTTGGTGCCATTTCCATCAATGTAGTCCTTGACTTTAGTTCCATACTTTCTTATAAGGCTGTCCTTAGCAATCCCAAATCTCTCCAAGAGATTATCATTGGACCAGTTATCCTCCCAGAAGTTTATGTCGCTGCCATCCCCAACTTTCCATTTGCTTCCCTTCTTAATGAAGTTTCTACTCTTAACCAGATTATTCCAAAAAATGGAACCATTGGGAGTTGCTCATCATGCGAGATAGGAGTAAAGCGACTTGCTTTGATTCAAGTATTTTGTTTTAATAACATCAATCCGGGGTTGTTTCTCGAGAGCAATCTCCAGCCCATCTTAGCAATGAGTGCCTCGTTCATTTTCTCAATATTTTTATTCCCGGCCCTCCCTAGATTTTGGGGTGAGACTTTATCCCAGGCCACAAGGTGAAATCGAACTTTTCTTCCATGCCTTGCCATAAATTTTTTTTGAATCCTTTCCACTTTCTCTCTGAAGGAGGAAGGAATTTTGAATAGTGACATGATATATATGGGCAAACTTTGGAGTGTGCTTTTAATGAGAAGGCACTTACCAGCACTAGAGAGAGTGGTCCCTTTCCAACCGGCCATTTTTACGAAATCTCATCAATAAATCATCCCACACCGTGTGAGAGACTTTCTTCGTGCAAGAGGGAGGCCTAAGTATGTTCTTTGGAAGAGTACCAATTTCTGACATTGAGAATTTTAGCAATCTTAAGCTGTCTTTCCCCAGGGGTGTTAAAGAAAAAAAGGATGCTTTTGTCGTAATTGATCTCTTGCCCGGAAGTAGATTCATAAAGCTGCAGAAGAGCCTTGATAGCTTTAGCTTCTACAACTGAGGCCAGAAGAAGAAGGATGGTGTCGTCTGCAATTTGTTGATGAGAGACACGGCTTATTTGAGAGAAGTGGGTTTAGAACCATTTAAAAGGCCGACTTCCACCGCTCTGCTAATTGTTCTACTAAGGCTGTCAGCCAGAAGGATGAAGAGTAGGGGGGAGATGGGGTCTCCCTGCCTTAGACCTCTGCTGCTGGTGAAGAATCCCACAGGCTCTCCATTAACAACCACAGAGAACCTAGCTGTAGATATACAAGACTTAACAATTTTTCTAAACTTTTCTGTGAACCCAAATTTAGATAAAATCCTGTCAAGGAAGACCCAAGAAACTTTGTCAAAAGCTTTATTCATATCTAGCTTAAGGATCATGTTTGCCTTTTTGTTATTTTCCATAGAATGCATAGTTTCGTGCACCATAATCACACCATCTTGTATTATCATGCCTTTAATGAATCCACTCTGCTGCCTTGAGATGAGATCCTTCATTATGAGCTGCAGCCTAGAAGCAATAATTTTGGTAAAGATTCGAAAAATAGCATTAACAAGACTGATAGGTCTGAAATCCTTGAAATCTTTTGCATCCATTTTCTTAGGAGCCAGCACAATGTGTGTGTTATTGAGTTCTTTTAGAAGATTTCCCGATCTATAAAATTCATTAACCGCTTTGAGTAGATCCTCCGAGCATATTTCCCAGAATTTCTGAAAAAAATTAATGGAGAATCCATCCGGTCCAGGAGCCTTATCCCCCTCAAGAGAAAAAACAGCCTTTTTTAGCTCATCAAGCGTGACCGCTTTAGTGATATCTCTGAATTTCTGGTCCTCAATATCATTCTGAGGGATGGCTTCTAGCATGAAGGAAATAGCTTCCGGATTGCTGACATTACTCTCTCTAAGAAGATTTTTGTAGAATTCAAGTGCTTGTTTCTTAATGCTGTTTGGATCTTTAGTGATACTTCCGTTGCTTTTAGAAACCTCTAAGATCCTATTACTGGCTCTGTGCTTTAGAGTGGTCATGTGAAAGAACTTGGTGTTCCTGTCCCCCTCTTTAAGCCAGATAGCCCTAGATTTAAGGCGCCAAAAGGACTCTTCTCTACTGCAGATCGTGTGCAACTCAGAAAGAATTTTCTTTTCATTTACTTCATCTTCAACTGATCTCCCCATAGTATCCATCTTTAACTCAAGATCCTGAAGCTTCTGTTTTAACTCTTTCTTTTTTCCGAAGATGTTTCCAAAAACATTTTTGTTCCAAAGTTTGACTTGTTTTTTGACATTTTTGAGTTTTTGGACCAATCTGTACTGGGCAGTGCCTTCCCCATTCCAATCCCACCATTCCTTTATTCTATCATAGATATCAACGTGCTCCATCCACATTTTTTCAAATTTGAATGAGCTTCTTGCAGGTTTGGTCCAATTTAGAAAGCTTAAAGCAATCGGATTATGATCCGATCCAATTCTGGGCAGGGAAGAGAGGTAAAAGTCTTGGCTAAGAATCCAGTTTGCTGAGATTAGTGCCCTGTCCAGTCTCACCTGAATGAGCTCCTTTCCCAACCTTCTATTATTCCAAGTATACTTATTACCATGCAGATCCACATCAATGAGGTTTTGTTCAGTGATAAAATCAGCAAAATCCTCCATTCCATTAGAGAAGGTGGGGGTTCCCCCAAACTTTTCGCCTGGGTTTAGAGGGGAGTTGAAGTCTCCCATGATAAGCCAGTTAACAGAACTGTGCTGGTTTCTAAAGATTTTAAGATCAGCCCATAGTTTTCTTCTACCACTAGCAGAGTTAGGGGCATAAATATTAGACAAGATCCATTCACACTTATTTTCAATAGTGACAAATTTAATTGCAAGATGATTAATATTATCACTAAGAATCATACCAGTACAGTGCCTTTTATCCCAAAGAGTAGCCAGCCCTCCGGAAGCACCCTGAGAATCAACAGCCGCCATTTCAGAGCTGTCCCAAAATTTTTTTTTAATATTATCCATGGTCATTGCTTTCATCTTAGTTTCTTGAAGAATCAAAATGCTGGGGTTACTGGAGTCCCGTAACTCCTTGATGTTTCTTTGCTTAGAGTAACCGTTAAGGCCTCTAATATTCCAAGATATGATCTTCATATGGAATGGTTGGTAGTTGGAATTGCTTGCTGGTTCAGTTGCCGCTGAACACCATCTGCAATATCCCTCTCTGTTTTCTTAGCTCTGAGAGTCTTTTTAGAGGGTCTTCCTCTTTTCGAGCTTCCTCCAAAATCAGCTATTCGTCTAACTGAAGATCTGGTTTTTCTGGAGGTAGAGGTTTCCCAATTGTCAATTTCCTTTTTCTTTTCACTATAAAGTGATTCTGGGATCCTTTCAAAACCTTCCATTCTTTTTTTTTTTTGAGATGACCAAAGTGAACCCAGAGTCTGGATCTTCCTTTTCCTTGGAAGGCGTAATCTCCCCTTCCTCTTGTTCCTTATGAATACTGACAGGAGTGTGATTGCAACAGACCTGCTCAGTCACTGTTGAAATGCTGAGGTATGGCAGCGGATCCGCATTTCCTTTCTCTCCAGTAGGGAGAGACTCCAGGGGCTCGAACACCCTCATATCCTCCTTGATACAAGCTTCCTCTCTAACGAATGGCAGGATTTCTTTCTCTTCTGAACCAGAAGGGATCAAATAGGTCTTCTTTTCCATGGTAGGCGTGATCCCCCCTTCCTTTTGTTCCTTAAGGATCTTTGTCGGGAGTATGATCGAAGCGAGTTTTGATGCTACAATAGATCCTGCTGATGATCATTGTTGAAATCTTTGAGGTATGGCAGCGGATCCGCAATTCCTGTCTCTCCAGTAGAGAGGATCTCCAGGGGTTCACTCACATCCATATTCTCCTTGTTACAAGCTTCCTCTCTAATGAATGACAGGATTTCTTTCTCTTCTGAACCAGAAGGGATTAAACCTTCTTGTTCGTTCACTTCCAAGGAAACCTTAACAAGGTCATCCTTCACAGAAGTTTCAAAAGGTTTGCCCGGAGATGCCTTCACAGTTTTGTCCACTACTTCTTTGTTGGGGGTTTCAGGCAAAGCTTTTGTAGCATCTTTGGGATGCCAGACAAGATGTTTCTTAATATGAGTTCTAAAACCCCCTTTTTTCTTTTTTTTCCCCCTGCTATTTAATTGCACATTCCTCTCATTTAGGACCTTTATCTTCAGTTTTCCTTTCCTTGCTTAGATCCCTGTTAACATTGTTTAGATCTGAGTCAATCCCAGGCTGATCAGAAACCAAAAGAGGGGTCTTCTTCTTGTTGCAGTTTTCATCAGAGTGACCAATGCTTTGGCACCGCTTACATCTTAAGGTCTCAACTTCAATTCTTTGAGTCCAGGATCCAAATCTAGTTTTCAATATTATGTGCTCTGGAAACTCCTGATCAATAGCTGAGACAATGCAGAACCGAGCAAAAGCAAGCCTGGATCTGTTTCTTGTGGGTCCATCTATTCCAATAGGTGCGCCTAGGGATTTTGCAATATTTAGTAGTATTTCATCATCCCATAGATGCAATGGCAGTCCTGGCAGCCTACACCAGATTGGAATGGTGTTTATATTTTCTGTATTTGGATCAAAACCCGGATACCATTTTTTCAAAAAAAGACCCATATTTCCCAGCCACCAGGGGCCTCCCAGTAACACTGAATCTAAATCCTCTTGTTGGTTAAATTTAGCCAAGAAAAAACCTTTTGGCATAATGGTAATGCTTAGGGCTCCCTTAGGTTTCCATTTTCTCAAAGCCCATTTTCTAATGAAATCAATATTAGGTCTAGAGCCAAGAAACTTACCAACAAGGGAGAGGTTTGTTTTGCTTAAGGCTCTATCAACAAATCCATCTGGGACCTTAAGACAGGTGGCACCCTCTTTGTCCATTTCCCATGTAAACTGTTCAGTGATTTTCGGACCCACCTTGAGGTTAGGGCTTTGAAAAAGCTTATTCCAGGCCAAAGGTGTGGATCCCAGCATTTCCTCATTTTCTTTGCTAGCCGTCCGATTGTGGTCTGAGATCTGCTTTTCCTCAGTAAGTTTTGTCATATTGCGCAGACTTTCCGTGGCCAGAACTGCAGAGACCGCACTGGCTGTACCTCCCGCTTTTGCGTCGTTCTTACCCGTGTCAACAAACGCCCTGCATTGGCTATAGCTCAGCCTTTCCTCAGCATTTTTAACCGTGGTTCGCAGACATTCTGCAGCCAAAGCGGAAACTGCGGAAACCGTGTCCCCGTAGAACTCTCCATCGCTAGATCTCTCCATGAAAAATAATAATGTTAACATCTCAATGTGGGATGTTATAAGTACTCAAGGACAACAAGATTTAATTTCTCATGAACTAGCTAAGCTGCAGATTTATTCTAAAAGAGAAGAGAACGAAGTCCAGAAAGTAGACACAGTCCTTGGAACAATGGAACAAAAATGCATCAAAAAATTTAAATGGAAGGTTTAGAAAGTATTAAATGCTCATGACATCAATAAGCCGCCACTTTTTTATCTATCACCGATTATTGGATAACATCTTGTTCATAACTATATGGTGGATAGTGGTGCAAGCATCACGCTTAGGCCAAAAGAAATTGTAGAAAAATTGGGTCTGCAGTATGAACCTAAAGAAAAAAGTGTCCTACAATTGGATGGAACTACAACTAATACATTTGGCATCATCGAGAGATCTAGAGGTAACATTGCATGCTTACCCAAATGTTTCCATTCTGCAAGATGTTACTGTTGTATACTTACATCCTTACTTTGCTATATGTTTATCAAGAGATTTCACAACAAATATAGGAGGGAATCACTCTTCATATTGGTCTTTCTTATTTTTCCCTACGCATTATGTGACAAAGGTTACTATCAATTCAGAACCCTTAGCCATATTTCACATTGAGCCTCACACTTCTAATCACGTAGCTAATTAAGTAGCCTTAGACTAAGTCTGATTTTGATAATATAGCTCATATTTCAGCATTAGATGGTGTTTCTAACCTGTTTATGGATGAAAATACACATGAAGAACACGCTCATGATCCTTTCATGGAAGTTGAAGAATATCTATTTGGTGTGTATAGTTTGCATGAAGAAAATACACTAATTCCCTGCTATCCAAAACAGAAAATGCAACGGAACGGATTTTAAAGCTTCATTTCGATGGAGCTAAAAACAAGAAAGGACAATGAGTAGAGTTTATTCTCACTTCCCTAATAAAAGAAAGGTATTTCTCAGCTTTGAGTCTCCAATTTTCATGCAACTTGCAATGTAGCTGAATACAAAGCATTAATTCATGGCTTACTTTTGGCTAGAAAGAGAGGTATTAGCATGTTACTAATTTTTGGTGATTCTGAGTTGGTTATCAATCAAGTAAGAAATTTCAATGTTTGTAAGAATCCATTAATGAAGTCTTAGAGACATAGTGTTTCAAAATTAATGGAATATTTTGAAGCTGTTAACATAAATTCCGTTCCTAGAAAAGAAAATAAGCACGCAGATAGACTTGCAGCAATTGGTGCTAGTTTTGAAGTGCTAGAACAAATTGAAAATAGAAAAATTCAGCCTCATATAAAGTTGATTATCAGGCCTTCGATACCTGATAATGATTTGAATTGGTAGGTTTTGAAAGTGATGATCAAATTTGTAGGTTTTTGCAGCAAGGAGCTGAGTTTTCTATACTAAATCAACATAAATTACAAGACTTATAGGGTGACCAGATTGTTCAATTAAAGACAAATAAACTTCCTCGAGGTCTGGTCACATTAGAAGACATTTTCAGCACTGACGATCAGTTAAGGAAGGTCAAGACTAAGATGTCAACACATGCTGATAACTATGAAGAAATCTTAGTTGATGAAGGGAAAAATTTGTTTCTTGGAAAGGTATGTTCTTTAGCTAAAAAACATTATTTTATTAATATCTCGTAAGGAATTCAAAGATTTTTTCACTTGGAAATACACACACCTGAAAGGGATTGATCCCAATTTAACATAGCATACTATTGAATTATAGACAAATTCCAAGCGGTTTGGCAAAAACAGAGGCCTGTAAATCCCAAAATAGAGCCTCTAATGAGGGAAGAGTTATCTACGTTGATTGAATCAGGTATTATCTTTCCAGTTAAGCATTCAAGTTGGGTATCCAATCTTGTTCTTGTTAGGAAGAAAAATAGAGAAATAAGATTTCGTGTGGATTTTAGAGATCTTAATAAATTTTCACTAAAAGATCACTACCCACTTCAAAATATGATTGATTTTGAGAACAATTTCTAGTTCAGATAGACTATCTCTTCTAGATGGCTATAGTGGATACAATCAAATTTTATTCGAGAAGAAGATAGGTACAAAACAACTTTTACACCTAAGTGGGGTAATTATGCTTACAAAAGAATGCCTTTTTTCCTTTTGAATCTTTGGTTAAACATTTCAATGCACAATAGACATGGATTTTCACAACCTATTAAACAAATACATCCTTGTATATCTAGATGATGTTATCGTATTTTAAAAAATTCAGATGAGCATCTAATACATCTAAGGTAGACTTTTCATTTATGCAAACAATTAGGATTTCTTTGAGTCCACTAAAGTCTATCCTTTCAAGTACATCAAGGAAAATTACTTGGTCATATTGTTTTTAAGAAAGGTTTAGTAATTAATCCTTACTGTAAGGTGAAACCATATCACGGCTATCATTGACTCATCATAAGAAGGCATTTCAGAGTTTTCTTGGGAAAATCAACTTTGTTAGAAGATTTGTTCCAAATTTTATAGCATTGGTAAAACCATTGACAACTATGTTAAAGAAAGAGAAGACTTTCTCTTGGACCAAAGTAAAGGGAGAGAAGGATTTGAATCAATCAAAGAAGCCATCTCTTAAGATCCTACTCTTACAAATCCAAATTTCATTAAATATTTTACAATGTATGCACTTAGGAGAGCTGAAACAATCTTAACCATATTAACTCAGTTAATGATAAAAATGTAGAACAACCAATTGCTTTCTTTGGATAGAGCTTGCATGATTACGAAACAAGGTATACATTTCTTGAAAAGCAAGTACTTTTAGTATTTAGAGGGCTAAATAATTTCAAGTACATGCTTTCAAACAATAAAATTCATGTTCTTGTTTCTCATCAAAGTGTGAAAGCTTTCTTGTTAAATAAAGTATTGAAGGAGAAACGAGTAGGATGGATAATGAAAGTTATGGAATATGATGTTCATATCTAGGATGCTTAGACAATTCAAGGAAAAGTCTTATGTGAGCACCTAATTGCTGATATGGAAAAACAACATGAACCAGAATTAGAAGATCCAAAACAACATATTGAAGATAAGCATCGACAATCAGATTGCAAGGTTCAGATAAAAAATACCAACCTAAACTTGCTCAAGAGGTCCAAGAATCAAGATGGATGACTGATTTAGTTAGCTATTTATAGCATGGCATTTATCCGGAAGGTATGGACAAAAAAATGAAGGTATTTCAAATTACAAGTTGTACCCTATGTTTTCATTGATGGTGTATTATTCAAAAGGGATATAAATGGAATCTTTGTGCGATGATTTTACTACGACAAAATTCAACAATTATTATCAAAATTCCATGAAGGACCTACAAGAGGTCATTTCTTGGCACGTACCACATCCTTAAAAATTATGAAAGTTGGTTACTATTGGCACATAATATTCAAGGATTGTTTTGAATGGACCAAAAGTGTAATAAATGTTCTTTCTTTGTTGAAAAAAGAACATTTAGCTTCACCGCCTTGTAACCTATTTCGAGTTAATCAACCTTTTATGCACCGGGATCTTGATTTTATTGGCATGATAAACTCACCTTCTTCACAAGGACACAAGTGGATTTTGATTGCTACAGATTACTTTACACGCAGGATTGAAGTAATAGCCTTGAAATATGCTAATGAAACTTTGATACTATTCTTTTATGAAGGTATAGTTTGCAGATTTGGTGTTCCAACAACTATCATATTAGATAATGATTTAGCATTTCTTGGTGCAAAGGTAACATATTAGGATGTTAATCATGGAATTTATTTAAGTTCTTCATCTAACTATTACCCATAAGGTAATGGGTTAGCTGAAATTACTAACAAGAATATTTTAAGGATCATCATAAGAACACTCAAAGATAACCAGAGAGCTTGGCATCTAATGTTGAATTCAACACTTTGGGTTGATAGAGTGACTCCTAAAAGATCAGTTGGCAATTCACCATACAAGATTGTTTACGGAAGAGAATCAAGAATGCCTATTTCAGTTGAGTTACCCACATTAGATTTGCTGCATCAAATGGAGCTGCTTGAGAATGAACCATTGCAAGTTTATTATGCAGAATTAATGGAGTTATAAGAGCTAAGAGATCAAGCTCATTTAAACATGGAAAAGAATCAAAAACAAATGAAGAATACTTTTGATAAGAAAGCCAAATTTAGAATATTCAATGAAGGAGATATTGTGTTAAAGTGGGATGTTGATCGTGTAAAGCCAAGAAGACACATGAAGTTTGATACAATCTGGAGTGGTCCTTACATGATTTCAGCTTACAAAGAATGCAACACTCTTCATCTCTCGAGGCTAAATGGAGAGGAACTTCCCACTCTTGTGAATGGTATGTTTCTCAAAACTATTATTGAAAATCCTACAGTGTCTATTTAGAGTATGATTTCCCTTGAATAAGTGTAGTTCATACACGTTGCAATGTTTTTCAATTCAATAAGTGCATTTGTGTATGTGATCTGGTTTACTAGATCCTTTCCTATTTTTTTTTCATTTTGGAAGGGTTGGACCTTCATGAAGATAGATTTTGGCTACATAATTTAGACTCCATGCCTAATGGACAAGAGCAAGGCAAGCCTTGGTTTTGCAAGCTAGTAGTCAACTTTCCCACATGATCACAAGAAATGTTGATAATTTTAATACTTGTGTAAAAACGGGAAACTCAAAACTTTGTTACGATGGATAGCATTGGTGAAGTATACCTAAGCTAGGGGATAATGGAGTTTATTTTAGACAATATTGTTATTGTTGAATTAAATAATGATTACATAAAATTTGTAGTTATGTGTGCTGTTACAAAACATAATAGATCACATAGTCTACAATTTCATGACTATCTTCATCAAAAGAACACAAAGCCCCAAAGGAAAGTTGTGTTGCCTTGATGAAGACATCTAATTGCAGAGTAGATGAAATGCTAAGTTTTGGAACAAAAAACATAATTACATATTACAAAAATCAAAGTTCATTACTGGGTTTTACATGTATTCTTTAATGTTCTTTCATTCATGATTAAGACATTCAATTATATTATTGAGTTGTTTAGTTCATCATACATCCATACAGAAAGCTGAAATGTAGAAATAAATACACAACTCATTTTCAAAATTCAATGCTTTATTCATAAGAAATTTCAAATGTTCCACATAAGTTGTGGGATGTAATCGAAATTAAAGTACAACTCACTGTAATAAGAGGTACACATGCATGAAAGAGAAAATAAAGGAGTATGAGTGAACCCATCATTTCCTTGAGGTTTGTTCTTCATTTTATGCATCCTTATTTTCATCTTTGTTCCCTTTTCATCTTCATTGTTGAGAGCACTATAGCTGAAAAATAAAAAGAGAGAACTATCAGTTATGAGCTCGAGTGGTACAATCCATATTCCTATACTATCCTAATTCATGCACATGGATCTCTTAATAACAAGAGATATAAATTACTTGAAGATCAAAACTGCATACATGATTTTCTCACTCAGAAAGAAGGAGAAAGAAGAAAATAAAACCATGGACGTAAGAGAGGCCAAAAATCCTAAATATTTTCTAATCTGTTTCCTTAATTGTGCAGGTGCAGATTGCAAAACCAAGAAGCAATAAAGAAGTCCGAATACCCATGCCAAAGGAGTGATACCCAAATTTGATTTCTGACATTTAAAGCCACAATTTGAAAAATACATGCATAGATATAGAGTTTGGGAAAAATAATTCATTCAGGTAGGAATGTTAAAGGTTCATATACAAATTTTTTGCAATACAACTCAAAAGAATGAATAAAGTTACGTATCTAAGGAAGAAAATGTAGATCCTGGATTTGATCAAGAAAGACCCATTAATGGGTACTAAAATCAGAGTAAGGATCAAGAACTCACTAGTTAAAATTGAAGCAGAGAAAACCCTCATCGAATTCAGAGCTAAAAGGAGAACCTAGAACGTGTTTTCAACTCAATGATCAATGTACTTTGAGGAATCACATTAAAAGGAAAAGGAAAATTGAGCATCAATGTTTGAAGATGAAATAGCAGAGAAAAAGTAAAAGGGTGAGCTCAATACTGATCAAAATGAGCAATATACAATCAGGAGATTACACAAAGATAAAAACACGAAGCCACTACCAACCTATTCAAAATAACGATGATACCGAAAGGAATGATCTCATAAACATCAACAATGGTGGCCATAGAATCTTCGCAGAGCTTCACAGGACACAAATCTTTTGAAGAAAAGTTGAGCTCGACAGAACAAGCTATAGATGCAAATAAAACAAGATCAAAATATCATCTCCACTTCTCGCCATCCAGGGAAATTATGTTTGTAGAGTTCCTGTAGCTCGGATAAAACTCAAGAACGAAATGTGAAAGACTTAGGGTTTTGAGTGTTTTATTCACCAGATCAACAACCATGAATCAAAGTTACAGAAATCAATACTCATAATTTATCACCAAAATCAATGTGAACCCCAACTTGACACATGAAAATGGTGGGTCTTTTTTGTTAAATTGGCATTTTTCCATCAAAGGAAAAAGTCAAAAGTTGAGTCCGCATCAAAAACGTCAAGGCAGACCATAGGAATGTTTTTTGCCTTTGAAATTGTGTAAAAGTGAGTAAATTTGTAAAATGACCCGTGGTACCACCTTTTTTAAAGGAAAAATTCAAATGTCAAGCCTGGCTCAAAAAGTCAAAGTGGATGAATGGACCATCGGAATTTTTTTTGCATTTTAATTTATTTGAAAAGGGATTAAAGTTTTAAAATGCCCTGCGGCCCCACTGAAGCATCGAAAGTCAATCATAATAAAGTAAGTCAAAGATGGATCATTGGGGACAGGTTTGAGAATTTGATCCTTTTGTAAAGGACCAAAGTTTTAAAGTGCCCCCGACCCCACTAGGAACCAAACAAGGCCACATAATAAAAAAATCAAAGTGGAGCATCGGGTCAATTTGAGATTTTGAGCCCTTTTGAAAAAGGGAGAAAAGTAATAAAATTTCCCACAGCTCCTCCCACGTATTCAATAAGTCAAAATCGGAGCATAGGGTCAATTTGAGATTTTGATCCCTTTTTGAAAAGGGAGAAAAGTGATAAAATTGCCCGTGACTCCGCCCACGTATTCAATAAGTCAAAATCGAGCATTGGGTCAATTTGTGATTTTGAGCCTTGTTTGAAAAAGGTAGAAAAGTGATAAAATTACCCGCGACTCGGCCCATGCATCAAAGGTTAAAATTGGGGAAGCGGGCTACCGGGGCATTTTAAATTTGTAATCCTTTTTCAGGAAAATCAGCAAAGTATCAAAAGTAAGCCACAATCCCATTATGACTAGAATCAAACACATGTAAGGCCCAGATTAAAAGAAAATGGGCGGGCCGAATATTCAAAAATTCAATTTCTATTAGAAACATGAAAAGAAGGATTTTCCAGGCCGTTTTGGATCAATTTTGTCCTACATGGATGATATTTTCGAGGTAATAAAAGACAGAGTTCTTCAGAGAACCTTCAGTCGATCTCAAAGTCTACATCAATGGTGGAATTTTAAAAACTCACACAGTAAAGCTTGAATTTATTAATGGCAGCCATGAGAAAATTTTTGCGAGCTTTGCTAGCTCGAATGGAGCTTAATAATTTAATTACCAAAAAGTGATTAAGTCTATAATATTTTGCATCTTAATTCGAGTCCTAAGCTCACCAGATTCAACCATGGTCAGAAAGTAATTAATTTTTCTCACCCATAGAGAGTAAAGTTTTACGCCCTCGTAAAATTCAAAAAGGATAGATCAACAAGAATACAAATCTACATGCATAGGAATGAAAGCTTGCTCAACAATCAAATCATATTTTTAGCAAATCATCCATTCATACCTTTCTTAAAAATAGACACGCTTTTCTTAAAAATAGAAGCTGTCAACTACGGTTGACTAAATTATAACCAATAGCTATTAATTCCTCTTTGTATTTGCATGTTTATTTTTATTCCTTTATTTATTAATAGATGAAGGATAAAAATAGGATGCATGAGAGAGTACAATTCTAGCCTATTTTTAGGAAGGACGGAAATAATTTTCTATATATTGTGTGCTTTGGAAAAGCACAAGAGGAGGAATTTTAGATACAAAAGTGCTGAAGACATTTTTGCCATTTTTTCCCTCTAAATGTGAAGTATTTTCTACCTTTCCAATTATTTGTAGTCTTGTGTATGTTCCATTAATCTTGTGAATGTAAGTTCCCTGATTGATCATCTTACCCTGTTATAAATTTAGTAATTTCTATGATATTAATGTGCATGTTTAACTTAGTAGTATTGTTGTGATACTTTCCCTCAATACACCAAAGTGTTTTCCCTTAATATTCTGTAGAAAACTGTTGGCTTGTGCATAAAAAATCCTTTCCATATCAATTGTGCATATACTCAGTCAAAGACCTCATAAAAATTTGGTGTATCACCCCAGTTTTAATCCTTTTACAGTCTTCTTTTTCCCTTAAACCCCCAGAAAATCAATTTAGGATACATCAATAAGGAACCGGCCTTGATACCAGAGAATCACCTCAAAATAGGTATACCCACATACCTGAGGTGTTTCCATTGTATCTACGAAAGAGAGATATCCTTTTTGCAAGCTTAGAACACCTGCAGCCATCTCTCTATAGAGTGCACTTTCGAGAGATAACAACGCCTACTTCAATAGAGCCAATTAGACAATCTTTCTTTGATTTCACTTTATTTGCTAGTAATGATAGCTCCTCATCATTCATTCCTCTTGCAGGTATGAACAATTTTTCCATGAACTTTATCGGTGAATTTGGATAAAATTTAGGTTGATTATCCTAAAAAGTAGACTAAGAAATCCCACCTAATTTAAATAACTCAAAGGTTGTTGTCCATTTTTTCAATATGTCCTCAGGAAACAATAGAAATGTCCATTTATCATAAGTTCTCTTTATCTTCGCCACTTTGAAACTAACAAGACATTGATTCACAAAACAATCCATTGAAAGAGAAAATAGTTTATTTACTTTCTTCATATTAGAAATATTAAATTTTAAATATAAATGTGTTAAAATTATGTTTCATTACCCTCAACTCGTATGTCTTTGCATTTTGCACTCCAAGCCTTTGAGGACATCCTATGGATCTCAAAATCATTCGATCTTTTTAGATTACATTAATAAATTTAGTTTCATTCAAATTTTTGTTTACCTTGTTTTTCAAATTGAAATAGTATATTTACTTTCTACATATTATAAAAATTAAACTTTAAGTACAAATGCATTAAAATTAATTTTCATTACCTCAACTTGTCTGTCTTTACGTTTCCCACTCAGGGCCTCTCGAGGACATCCTAGGGATCTCCAAGTCATTCAAGTCTTATATATTACATCAATAAAATTAATTTCAATCCAATTTTTGTTTACCTCATTTTGTTACTTGAAAATATCAATAATCTCTTCAATTGGCACTTTTGAAGACATAATGCGAGCCTTTATAAACTACAAATTAATATATAATGGCTTGTATTTTATTTCAGCTATTTTTTTGGGTGCAAATGGTATGTTGGCCTTGAAGAATATATAACTACACATCATCCCTTTTAGGGTCATTTGGATACTCAAGTTGCACAAGTTCCTTTGTAGAATATAAAAAGGCAAGAAGAATTTCATCGTCGAGTGTAGGAATAACATTAATCAACATTGAATGGACAAGAAGGTCAAAATTCTCATCATACACAAAATGGTATTGATATTTAGGAGGTGCCTCCTGGCACTTAGAAACTTCAACTTGAAAAACATCACCATTGAACAAATACAATTTTAATTGTTCGGCATGATTTAAGATTTTACAATCTCAAATATACCGGTCACTTTCATCAATATTACAACCGAATTTTTATTATTTTTAAGCCCTTGGAACTTTGAATTAGAGGGATCTATCTATAATTTTAACAAATAAGATCAACTTAGTGTTGCAAATACCTTTGCATGTTTCAGTGGAGAAAGTGATTTTTTTCTATTCAAATAATGACAAATAGAAGAGGTATTATCAATTCTATACAATTTTTTAAACACCAAATTCATGTTATTATGAATTTCAAGGAATTTTCACAACATGTTTTGTTTGAGTGTATGAACATCCCCAAATTCCAACAATATTTAAACCAAGAACATGTCCTAATTTATCTAGAATTATTCATTTCTAATTTCTTGAACAATAAAACTTCTAACTCCATGTCAAGAATAAGGCATTTATTCATTTCAACATCAATACATTCAACTTGAATATAATCTTTTACTAATCAAGAAATTTTGTAGTTAGTACCATGCTGAATTCATTGAAAATGTCTTCATAAAAAAAAATAACCACATATCACCGTGATAATATTTTGAGGAATGCATTTGTACAAAACATTCATTGTCTCTCTTTTTCATATCCTATGCTCCTTCAATCAATAGAATTTACATGAACAAAGTGTGACCAATTGAATACATATTACCTTAAATAAGTAATTAGACAAATTAACAATTCGTAAGTAATTGGGAAGGATAGATATTTTTTCAATAGTGCAATATTAAGAAGATGTTGTATCTTGATGTCATTATTTTCATAGAGTAAAATTCAATATGAATCGATATTTATAGCTTAGTGGGTGCTATGCATACTTTCAACATGCTATAGAATACAAATGGAAATAAAAATACATTGTATATTAATTAATTTCATTTAAGGGTTGTATAGATAGTAATAATCCAACGATGACAAGAAAGACCAATTTCGGAAGACTAGCATGCATGCGTTATCCACACATTGTCCACCAACTCTCTATTGAATCTCACATGAGATGAATTAAAATTCCCTCATAACTCATTCATGGTTATTTTTTATTAGGCTTTCCAAAGTATGGAGTAACTTCCTATTGTATTTCATACCTCGAAATTGAAATTTCACATGTTTAAATTTTGGTGTTTGCATTTAGGTCATTTAGGTAATTTTCTTTGGTATATGTAGAATAGTTTAGTATTTTCTATGATACAAGTAAAAATATTCTGTAGTAATGAACTAAGAGATCTTGAGGAAAAAATAGATATGTGAAGAATCAATAATATAAAATTAGCACAAAATACATGTAGTGAGAAAGTTTTAATGAAAATCATTTCTAATTGTTTCCTCTGTAATCTAAAAACTAGTGTAAAGGTTTCCTATCTCAAATAGTCATTACGATGCACTACATACACTCGAGAGAGACATATCCTTATGCAATTTTCATAAGATATATTATGTATAACACATAATCCATATATTTTCTTATGATGGAAATTTTTTTCGTGACCACTAAGCTCCATGACTTCCTTTTGGTAGTGCCCTCTATATTTTTACACAATCCATTTTAACTTCAAGAATAACAATAAGAAGGATGAATCCTTATGTATTTATTGTACAATATATTATTATATCATGTAATTCACGTTGTTTCATATAAAGGAAAATGCTTAGCGACTACTAATCTCGACTACTTATTGAAAGAAGTGGCTTGGTATTGACTAGGTAATATTATTTCATGTTTTCAAAATTATCAACCTAATTAAAATTCACTTTCTACCTTAGCAAAAAGATAAGAGGTCGAATATAATAATAGAAGTAAATATTTTAAACCTTAAGATGTATCCTAATCATCTTGGCCATGCATATTTCAAGAAATTACATTAAGCAAAATAGTCCTAAACAATTTACTAAAATTGAGGGTGAAGATGAACACAAATATTTCTTAGGAATAACTAATCATGGATGTGAAGATAGATGCATGTTTTATGTTTACCAATTATTCGTTGATGATAAGGCTAGTGACTGCTAGCCTCTACATTGTCGAGGAATCAATTTTAAATATGCAAAAAAAATCCTCAACAACTTTTTTTTCACTATTTGTAATTGTATTATATTCATTGGACTATCCTTGGAAAATCCAAGTCCTTGAATACATACCTTTGAGAAGTTTTATGCCTTATGTAGTTCTCATTTGAGATATTGTGCATAAAACATAATTGAGATCTTTTGATTTAAATAAAAATGCTTGCTGTTGATAAAATTAGTTAGTCAATGAAATGGAAGGATTTGTTGTTTCTCAAATCAACAGTTTATGGTAATAAACATAGCCACATAGTTAGGAAAGGTTAGATCATAGTAGCAGAAGTACATCATTTAAACTTGAAGAAGTATCATTTCCATCTTGGCCTTACATATTTTCTTAAAATCATCCTTCAAATAAAAATTACCTAAATGATCTATCAAATATGCAGAGTGAAGGTGAATAGGATTCTCACTAAGGATTAAATGACAAACTTATATTGCATTGATCTAATCATTCTCATATAATATTGTTTTATTTCTAGTTATATGCTTTATATTATGACAATCCCCATTTGTGTGTTTGTTAAAATCAACAAAACTTATCTAGCCTATCTCCACTTGAGGAAACCACGAGATGAAGAAAATATCTATTGTTAAATGGGTCTTTGTTTCTCTTCCTAAATATTATGGGGTACTAGGGATTTAGAACTACAAAAACAAAAAAATGGTTGTAAATGATAAATGTGTGTGGCAGCCTCTCTCTAATCCTCAAATCTTGTATAGCAATGTAGCCACAAAAAAATATTGTGTGAGGCTCTTCCATAGGCTATTCTTATAATTAATAACTTAAATAATGACTATAAATATATTAAAGTATTAAATGTATAAATCAATAAATTAAAATGCTAGAATATTGTTGGTCCTTGGATAATGACTTGAATAGTAATGAATTAATTATTGGAGGAGACTCCCATATTATTGCTAACACTATCATAAAAAATGAGACCTGCTACGGAAAATAAATCTTGTGTGGATAAAATTCCCTTTGTATACTTTTATTGACTCTAGATTGGAAATTAAATCTTATGCTACTAAATAGGAAGATATTATAGAAAATTGAGGGACTAAGCAAGTGTTTTGTGATAAGATTGGTAATAAATATGTTGATTGGTCAGAATCATCACCTTTTCTAATAAAAGTGGATATTAGATCCACTAGCAAGCTTGTATTAATTACAAGCATGCGATGTCATAGTCACTCTATATATTTATCTATCTTCTCTCCCTTATTTTCATACCTTTTGGGATTCTTTCAAGATATTTAATTTAGCCTAAGCTAGAAATAAAAATGTTGTCTTTTCTTCTATTCTTTGTGTCGGTGCATGAAGTGGGATTTTATACCAAAAATCACATCTTCATTTGAAATCCATTTTTGTATTGAATCGAGCAAGACATTGTTGCTATTAAGGGAGTTCTCATAGATGATTATTTTTATACGGAGGGATGTCTAAGGGTGAATGCAAAAGTTTATTTGAACTTCGTTTTCATCTTCTTATTATACATCTAGTGAAGGATTGGGATTTGACTATGGGCCGTCATAGGATGAACCCAACTTATAGGGTTTCCATGGAAGAAAAATGTACAAAACCTTAAGTGTGTCATGGCCCTTGATTTCCGGTGCTCATTATAAATAGGAAGGTTTTGTGGACATGGCCATTTTTTTAGATTTATACAAAAAATTTGACGTCCTAATGCATTTCATGTATGGTGTTTCCAAATGGGATGAGAGCTTGATGGCTGGACCCGGTTCACTTAACTTTCCTAAATTATATGTTATGTTTACTCCTTTGCGGTTGGAACCAACATGTTGGAATCTTCTTTGCAGGCAAGGTCGTGAGGCATAGGATTGGTTAAAGATTCACACTGCTGCAAATAGAAAAGAACATATTTTTATCGAATCGCATGCGAAACCGTTTCGATCCCATTAAGGTGGAGGTTATGGAGGTGTCATCCGATTAAGATAAATAAGTTCTTCTAAAATTTGTTATTCTATATATTTATTTTGATTCCTATATAACGTTTATAGTTCAATTGTTATTGAATCATCCAGTTTGTCTTATTGGTCTAGGGTTTTTTTATTCCCAATAACTTGTCTTTTTATCATAGGTTGTTTCTCCTTGTAAGAAAAGTATTGATGGATCATTCTAGTTTTTAGATTGATCCTTTAGTTATATCTGTAATGTAAAGGGAAAATGACCCTTCAACCCTCCTTTAATTATAAAAAACAAGAAATCATTAATAGAATTTTATGTTATGTGTTGCATTAAAAAATTTAAACAATTAATGGATATTAAATTTGGTTTTTTTCAAGTTTTCATTTTATTAGTAGAAGAGAAGACTAAGAACCACTAGTATCTATATATTCTATGATATCTTTCAATTAATGTAAAAAATAATACGTATAGCTTTAGGAGAGAGGACATAATAGTGCATTGATGGATTTTTCCCCTCACTATGAAAAAAAAAAATTGAGTTATACTACATCATGTTGGAAACCTAGAATCCAACATGGGTGATAATGGTTAAATATTGAATTGATGTCGTGCAATCACTAGGATCCTAGAATACGCCAAGGTAGTCCATGTTTTTAATTTTATTTTAATGCTAATTTGAAAATAAGAAATTGTTGATGCTTGAGGCTGAAACCCATTACTTACAATTAGTAATTGAGCCTAATGATTCTTTAGGAATTTTCCTCTATACTATCGATTTAAATTATGTGATATGGACCATATATCTTATGAGAACTATAAAAGGAATTTTCCTTGCAAATTTCCTAAATACTTGTAATTCAAAATGTAATTTTAAGTCGATGGCCGTATATTTCAATATGATATTACATATTTAGTTACGTGTAATAAGGAAATTTATAAATATTTGTCTAGTCTTGGAATATTTTCTTCTTCTCTTGTCTTGGAACATCAAATAAATTTAGTAGGAATCTACCCTACGAGTTGTTAGTCTTTAGAGATAGTCTTGTAAAATTTAATTGAAAGTGTGGAGCATAGTTATTTTTTTAGTCAAGTCATTACTACGTGTCTTGTAAGCAAGATAAGAAATATCGTAGTGGCCACCAACCTCAAGATAGTCATGTGCAATTTAAATATATTACTGGAGCATAGTTGTTTTATCATTCAAGTCGTTACTACTTGTCATATATGCAAGACAAAAAATATCTTAGCAGCCTCTAACATAAATATAGTCTCTTAAAATTTAAATATTGTAATGGAGCATAGTTAGTTTTTCATTCGAGTCGATACTACTTCTCCTATATGCAAGATAGGAAATATCCTAGTGGCTGCTAACCTCAAGTCTTTGTGATTTTCTACCACAACTAGATAGTTAACTTTGTCCTTTTCAGCCAATAGGATTCAAACATCATGTTAGGCTAGGAATATCAAGTAATAAAATTCAAATAACATATTGTACTTAGAGGTGCCACTCTAAATTTTTGTGTTGGAGCTTAGTTTAGTTTTCAGATTATCATTTTTAGTCAATTTGTTACTAATTATCTTGAATTCAAGACAAAAATTATCTTAGCTTCTGCTAATCTCAAGTATTTGTTATGTTACACCAACAAAGTGGAATAATCTATGACCTTAGAGCTGCTCTTAGGATTCAAATATCATGTGGTAGACTTCAAATAACATATTGAACTTAGTGGATGCTAGGCTAAAAATTTCATTTTGGAATGTGTATTCAAGAAAATTGTTAAAAATTGTGTTATCTTAGAACATCAAAGAAATAAATTAAACATCTAACCTAAGCGGCTCCTAGTCATAAAAGGTTGTATTGTAAAATCCAAACATAATAATGGATCAAGTTATTTTTAGTCGGATCATTACTAATTGTTATGTATGGAAGGAAACAACTACCTTAACGACCACTAATCTCAAGTCTTTGTTACTTTGCACCAATGTTATTTGATAATCTTTGACATTAGCGGCCACTAGGCTTTTAATATCATGATAGGCTTTAGATATAGTAATATGAAAATCTAAATATAATAGTATTTTCGCTTTGTTTTCAAAGAGTTGTTACTAGTTATATCATATGCGAGTCAACCAATATCTTAGGGGTTGTGAATCTCCAATATTTTTGAAAAAAATTATTCATGAAAATTAGTAATATTTGTGTTGTTTTATAATAGCTAAGAAATGATTTAAACATCCATATTAGTTGATGCTACTCTTTGAATATGGTATTGGAGAATTTAAAAATTGTTAATATAGGTTGGCTCACTTATCAAGTAAGTCATTACTAATTTTTTTCTACATGAATGTTTTCGATAAAGTAGAATTATACCTCAGTGGGAGATAGGCTACACAAAAGTTTCCTTGATTGACTTTATGAAATAGATACATTAATATATGAGTAAAAACTTGTATTAATATATATATCAAAAAAATCTTAAATCAACCAATCTAATATAACATAATAAAAATATATGGCATTATGATAAAATTATGAGTAATATAGAAGTTATGATATCTTTCTAGGGTATGTAGTGCCACACTTAGATGCACGAGGATTGTATAGCTAATAAGATATGATTATAGTTAATGAAAAATACTAGCGATCCAAAAGCGTAGAGATATTTATTTGCATTGATGTAAAGGAAACATAGGAGTTATAGAGGATAGGGGCCACCGGGATTCTTCTCAACAAATAGAAGGACAAAATACGACATGCGAGTTCTTCATTAACATGTACTAAAAAGAATAGCCTAGTTGCCTATAAAATCTAAGTATTTATTATTTTTAATCTAGTGTTGCAACAATATCATTCTAATGGATCTTAGTGGTCACTATTTTCTTTCCTATCTATAAGGTACTCTCAAAATATTATGAAGCGTAAAATAATGCTTTTTTTTCTAGAGTAAAGTGTAAATAAAATCAAAATATCGATGATCACAAGATATATTAAAAATTTCATGCCACGTGTCAACATTATAATGGATTATAGTTATAACTTTACATGGCATATTTTTATTGTTAAAAAGTGTTTTGTTAATTATATCGCTAATTAAAAATTTATTAATAAATGTGTCAATTAAATAATTGTGTATAAGAGGTACAAACTTGTAAGATGTCACATTTTATTGGAATGTTTATGCTTAAATAAATATTTTTCATTATCCCAAGAGTTCAAAAAAATAATTGTCGGTGTCCGTTCATTTCTAAAGTAAGTTTAATAAATTTGATTTCCTTGTATCCCACGCTATCCACTTATTTGAATGAATTAATGAGGCGTAAATTTAAATTACGATATGTGAAATCCCCACATTAAATGCAAATATTTGAAATTTGAAAATCCCACACTTTTGCTTTACAAAAGAGAAATTCAATTTTGAAATTTTCCAATTCCCCCTTTTTTCGAGTTTCGTAATTTCTATCATTGATTGTATTCGGAAATAATTAAGAACTATAGAGAAATAAATATTAGGGTTTATTTTTATTTTTTAAATCATAGAAAAGAAGATCTTGAAATCAAAATATAACAAACGTAAGCACAAATTTACTTGGTCTAAGTGCTTGATTCCCGTCCATTTTTGGAATTGAACGATGAGGCGGTGATTATAATCTCATTTTGGGGTGCACAAATGTGAAAAAATATTGATTGTGGATACATCATGGGTACATGTGAAGATCGGGAGGCCTACAAAGGACATAATTAATAGTGACAAGAAAAATAGGTTGTAGATAAGTTTGTTTAAGAGAGAATTCGGAGCTTTAACATACATTATCAAGAACACAAAAATTTCAAATACTACTAAAACAAGTATTTATCAAGAGTGTCTATGTTATTTTATGTGTACCTTAGTTCATGGTGGGCACTTTCACTTGCTCAGAATTCACCTAGTTCATGTGTTTTGCACCGCAATCCTTCCTTTCCTTTCCCTCTCGCCACCTTTACGGTTTCGTTTCATCTCATTGTTAGAACTTGTTATTCTATCTCGAAACTAAATTTTTATCTTGCCCTAACCAAAGAAATTATAATCCATTTTACATTATTTATTCTTTGGGAAAACCCTTTTTAATGTTTTATTATAGCTCACGTATTCATGTATGTTAAACAATTCCCCTGTTTATCCCTTATATATGTCTCTCTGGTTAATTTTTGTGGAGTTTTCATTCTCCTTCCTACTTTTATTCTTTTCTATAAGTGGTGGCATTGATCCATAGTTGGAAAACACAATTCGAATATTCATTGTTTGAAAAAATCATCATAGTTTGATTTAGAATAGTTTAGGTAATAATTTTGAAATCCTTCAATGATTTCGTTAATATGAAATAAATAGTCGTGCTTAATTATTCAAATGTTCATTGTTTACATGATTGTCGCATTGATGTATATATTTAATTACATTCATTTTCCCACATAGAAATAGTCAAATGTAATGTATTGAGGAAGCTTTTTTATGTGTAATGAAACGTAGGAATATTATAATATATTTACAAAAATTTATTCCCTTTTGACGACCTCGTGTAATGCCATATATTTTTATTATGCTACATAACATTGGTCGATTTAAGATTTTTTTGATATATATTAATACAAGATTGTACTCATATATTAATATATCTATTTCATAAAGTCAATCAAGGAAATTGTTGTGTAGCC
The DNA here is from genome assembly GCA_018340775.1 of Taxus wallichiana var. yunnanensis. Taxonomy (NCBI): domain Eukaryota; kingdom Viridiplantae; phylum Streptophyta; class Pinopsida; order Cupressales; family Taxaceae; genus Taxus; species Taxus wallichiana. Next base: position 292,434,535 of record CM031239.1, on the reverse strand, counting down.
TATCTTCCACCGAGGTATAATTCTACTTTATCGAAAACATTCATGTAGAAAAAAATAGTAATGACTTACTTGATAATCGAGCCAACCTATAGTAACAATTTTTAAACTCTCCAATACCATGTTCGAAGAGTAGTGTCTACTAAGATAGATGTTTACAACATTTCTTAGCTATTATAAAACAACACAACTATTCTTGGTTTTCATGAATAATTTTTTTCAATATATATTGAACATTCGTGACCGCTAAGATATTGGTTGACTCACATACAATATTACTAGTAACAACTCGCTTTGAAAACAAAGCTAAAATGCTATTATATTTAGATTTTCATATTACTATATCTGAAGCCTATCATGATATTTAAAGCCTAGTGGCCGCTAATGTCAAATATTATCAAATAACATTGGTGCAACATAACAAAGACTTGAGATTAGTGGTCATTAAGGTAGTTGTTTCCTTCCATGCATGACAATTAGTAATGATCGACTAAAAAATAACTAAGATCCATTATTATTTTTGGATTTTACAATACAACCTTTTATGACTAGCAACCACTAGGCTGGATGTTTAATTTATTTCTTTGATGTTCCAAGAAAACACAAATTTTAACAATTTTCTGAATACACATTCCAAAATGAAATTTTCAGCCTAGTACCCATGATGTTAGAATCCTACCACATGATATTCGAAACCTAGTAGCCTCAAAGGTCATATATAATTCCACTATGTTTGTGTAACATAACAAAAACTTGAGAATAACGAAGCTAAGATAATTTTTGACTTGAATTAAAGATAATTAGTAATGACTTGAATACAAACTAATAATTGAAAACCAAGCTAAGCACCAACACAAAAAAATTAGCCTAGTGGCCTCTAAGTACAATATGTTATTTGAATTTTATTACTTGATATTCCTAGCCTAACATGATATTTGAATCCTATTGGTTGATAAGGACAAAGTTAACTACATTGTTGTGGTAGAAAATAAAAAGTCTTGAGGTTAGCAGCCTCTAGGATATTTCTTATCTTGCATATAGGAGAAGTAGTATCGACTTGAATGAAAAACTAACTATGCTCCATTACTATATTTAAATTTTAAGAGACTATATTTATGTTAGAGGCCGCTAGGATATTCGTTGTCTTGCATATATGACAAGTAGTAACGAATTGAATGAAAAATAAACTACGCTCGAGTAATATATTGAAATTGCACATGACTATCTTGACGTTGGTGGCCACTATGATATTTCTTGTCTTACATACAAAAAACGTAGTAATGACTTGACTAAAAAACTAACTATGCTCTGCAATTTTGATTAAATTTTACAAGACTATCTCTAAAGATTAACGACTACTAGGGTAGATTCTTACTAAATTTCTTTGATGTTCTAAGACAAGAGAAGAAGAAAATATTCCAAGACTAGACAAATATTTATGAATTTCCTTATTACACGTAATTAAATACGTAATATCATATTGAAATCAATGGTCGCCAGACTTAAAATTAAATTTTTAATTACATGTATTGGGGAAAGCTGTAAGGAAAATTCCTTTTATAGTTATCATAAGATATATGCTCCATATCATATAATTTAAATCAGATAGTATAGAGAAAAATTCCTAGCAACCGTTAGGCTCAATTACTAATTGTAAGTAATGGGTTGCTAGTCTCAAGCATCAACAATTTCTTATTTTCAAATTAGCAATAAAATAAAATTAAAAACATGGACTACCCTGGCATATTCTAGGATCCCAGCGACCGCTAACCTCAATTTAATATTTAACCATTGTCACCCATGTTGGATTTTAGGTTTCCACCATGATGCAGTGTAACTCAATTGTTTTTTCATAGTGAGGGAATAAATCCATCAATCCAATATTATGTTCTCTATCCTAAAGCTATACATATTATTTTTTACATTAATGGAAAGATATCTTAGAATATATAGATGCTTAGTTCAGTTGTGGCTAGTCTTCTCTTCTACCAATAAAATGAGAACTTGAAACAAACCAAATTTAATATCGATTAATTTTCTAAATTGTTTAATGTAACACATAACATAAACTTCTATTAATGATTTCTTATTTTTATAATTAAAGGAGAGTTGAAGGGTTCCTTTCCCTTTACATTACAAGATATAACGAGAGGATCAATCTAAAAAAGAATGATCCATCAATACTTTTTTCGAAAAAGAGCAACAACCTATGATAAAAAGACAAGTTATTAGGAATACAAAAACTCTAGACCAATAAGACAAATTGGATGATTCAATAACAATAGAACTATAAACGTTATATCAGAATCAAACTAAATATATAGAATAACATATTTTAGAAGAACTTATTTATCTTAATCAGATGACACCTCCATAACCTCCACCTTAATGGGATTGAAAACACCATACGTGAAATGCATTAGGACGTCAAACTGTTTGTATAAATCTGAAAAAATGGCCACATCCACAAAACCTTCCTCTTTATAACAAGCACCAGAAATCAAGGGCCACAACACACTTGAGGTTTTGTAGATTTCTACTTCCATGGAAACCCTATCAATTGGGTTCATCCTGTGACGACCCATAACCAAATCCCCATCCTTCACTAGAGATGTATAATAATAAGATGACAAACGAAGTCTAAATAAACTTCTACATTCACCCTTAGACATCCCTCTAGATAAAAATAATCATCTCCAGAAATCCCCTAATAGCACAATAATTGGAAAGGCATAAAATACTTCACATTTAGAGGGCAAAATGGGTAAAAACTACTTGACATACGTATCCAAAATTCCTCCTCTTTTGCTTTGCCAAAGAACACAATATATAGCAAAATTATTTCCCACCCTTCCTAAAAATAGGCTAGAATTGTACTCACCCATGCATCCTATTTTTATCCTTCATCTATTAATAAATAAAGGAATAAAAATAGAACATGCAAATACAAAGAGGAATTAACAGCCATTGGTTACAATTTAGTCAACTGCAATTGACTATTCTATTTTTAAGAAAAGCATGAGTGGATGATTTGCTAAAAATAATATTTGCTTGATGAGCAAGCTTTCTTTCCTGTGCATGCAGATTTGTCTTCTTGTTGATCTATCCTTTTCTAAATTTTGTGAAGGTGTACAACTTTACTCTCTGTGGGTGAGAAAAATTAATTACTTTCTGACCATGGTTGAATCTGGTGAACTTAGGACTCGAATTAAGATGCAAAATATTATAGACTTAATCATTTTTTTGGTAATTAAATTATTAAGCTCATTCAAGCTAGTAAAGCTCTACAAATTTTTTTCCATGGCGCCATTAATAAATTCAAACTTTCTGTGTGAGTTTTTTAAATTCCACCATTGATGCAGTCTTTGAGCTTTCTGAAGGTTCTCTCAAGAACTCTTTCTTTTAATACCTAAAAAATATTGTCCGGGTAGGACAAAATTGATCCAAAAACGGGCCTGGAAAATCCTTTTTTTCATGTTTCTGATAGAAATTGCATTTTTGAATATTCAAGTGCCTGCCCATTTGCTTTTAATTTGGGCCTTACATGTGTCTGAGTCTAGTCATAATAGGATTGCGGCTTACTTTTGATACTTTGTTGCTTTTTCTGAAAAAGGCTTAAAATTTTAAAATGCCCAAGTGGCCCGCTTCCCGATTTTAACTTTTGATGTGTGGGCAGAGTCGCGGGCAATTTTATCACTTTTCTCCCTTTTTCAAAAAAGGCTCAAAATCACAAATTGACCCGATGCTCTACTTTTGACTTATTGAATACGTGGGTGGATTCGCAGGAAATTTTATCACTTTTCTTCCTTTTTCAAAAGGGCTCAAAATCTCAAATTGACCCGATGCTCTGCTTTTGACTTATTGAATACGTGGGAAGAGTCACGGAAATTTTATCACTTTTCACCCTTTTTCAAAAAGGGCTCAAAATCTCAAATTGACCCGATGCTCCACTTTGATTTTTTTGATTACGTGGCCTTCTTTGGTTCTTAGCGGGGTCGGGGGGCACTTTAAAACTTTGGTCCTTTACAAAAGCATCAAATTCTCAAAGCTGTCCCGACAATCCACCTTTGACTTATTTTATTATGATTGACTTCAATGCTTCAGTGGGACCACGGGGCATTTTTAAACTTTACTCCCTTTTCAAAAAATTTCAAACGCAAAAAACATTCCGACGGTCTGCTCATCTGCTTTGAATTTTTGAGGCAGGTTCAACATTTGAATTTTTCCTTTAAAAAAGGTGGGGCCGCGGGTCATTTTACGAATTACTCCCTTTTTAAAAAATTTCAAAGGCAAAAAACATTTTGATGGTTCGCCTTGACTTTTTTGATGTGGACTCAACTTTTGACTTTTTCCTTTGATGAAAAAATTCTAAGTTCATGAAAAAGGCCCACCATTTTCATGTGTCAAGTTTGGGTTCACATCAATTTTGATGATAAATTATGAGCTTCGATCTTTGTACCTTTCATTCATCGTTGTTGATCTGATGAATAAAACACTCGAAACCCTGAGTCTTTCACATTTCATTCTTGAGTTGTATCCAAGCTAAAGGAACTCTACAAAAATATTTCCCTGGACGGCGACCATTGGAGATGATATTTTGATCTTGTTTTATCTACATCTATATCTTTTTTGTCGAGCTCAGATTTTCTTCAAAATATTTGTGTCTTGTCGAGCTCTGTGAAGATTCTATGGCTGCCATTGTTGAGGTTTGTGAGCTCAGTCCTTTCAAGATTATCATCGCTATTTTGAACAGGGATGGTAGAGGCTTTGTGTTTTTATCTTTGTGTAATTTCCTGATTGTATATTACTCATTTTGATTAATATTGAGCTCGTCCTTTTACTTTGTCCTTGTTATTTCATCTTTGAAACATTGATGCTCGATTTTCCTTTTCCTTTTAATGTGATTCCTTGAACAACATTGATCTTTGAGTTGAAAACTCACTCTGGGTTCTCCTTTTGGCTCTGAATTCGATGAGGGTTTTCTCTACTTAAATTTTAACCAGTGAGTTCTTGGTCCTTACTCGATTTGCATTTTCTTCCTTAGATTTACAACTTTATTTTTTTCTTTTGACCTATATTGCAAAAATATGTATATGAACCTTTAACTATCCTACCTTAATGAACTATTGTTCCCAAACTCTATATCTACACATATATTTTTCAAATTGTGGCTTTAAATGTTACAACTCAGATTTGGGTATCACTCCTTTGGCATGGGTATTTGGACTTCTTTATTGCTTCTTGATTATGCAATCTACTCCTGCACACTTGAGGAAACATTTAGAAAATATTTAGGTTTTTGACCTCTCTTATGTCCATGGTTTTCTTTTCTTCTTTCTCCTTCATTCTGAGTGAGAAAATCATGTATGTTGTTTTGATCTTAAATTAATCTATATCTCTTGTTATTAGAGATCCATGTGCACGAATTAGGATAGTATAGGAATATGGATTGTACCCTGAGCTCATAAACGATAGTTCTCTCTTTTCTATTTTCAGGTATAGTGCTCTCAAAAATGAAGATGAAAAGGGAACAAAGATGAAAATGAGGATGCATAAACCGAAGGACAAACCTCAAGGAAATGATGGGTTCACTCATACTCCTTTATTTTATCTTTCATGCATGTGTAACTCTTATTCCAGTAGTTGTACTTTACTTTCCAGTTACATCTCACAACTTGTGTGGGAACATTTGAAATTTCTTATGAATAAAGCATTGAATTTTGAAAATGAGTTGTCTATTTATTTCCACATTTCAGCTTTCTGTATGGATGTATGATGAACTAAACAACTCAGTAATATAATTGAATGTCTTAATCATGAAGGAAAGAACATTAAAGAATACATGTAACACCTAGTAATGAACTTTGATTTCTGTAATATGCAATTATGTTTGTTCCAAAACTTAGCATTTCATCTATTCTACAATTAGATGTCTTCATCAAGGTAACACAACTTTCCTTCGGGGCTTTGTGTTATTTTGCTGAAGATAGTCATGAAATTGTAGACTATGTGATCTGTTATGTTTTGTAACAGCACACATAGCTACATATTTCATGTAATCATTAATTAATTCAACAATAAAAATATTGTTTGAAAGAAACTCCCCTAGCTTAGGTATACTTCACCAATGCTATCCATCGTAACAAAGTTTCGAGTTGCCCATTTTGCACAAGTAAAAAAATTGTCAACATTTCTTGTGATCATGCGGGAAAGCTACTGTTAGCTTGTAATCCAGTGCCTTGCTCTTATCCTTTAGGCATGGAGTCTAAAGTATGTAACCAAAATATTTCTTCATTAAGGTCCAACCCTTCCAAAACAAACAAAAACTAGGAAAGGATCTGGTAAACCAAACCACATACACAAATGCACTTATTGAATTGAAAAACATTGCAACGTGCAAGAACTCCACTTATTCAAGGGAAATTCTACTCTAAATAGACACTATAGGATTTTCAATAACACTATTTGAAAAACATACCATTCATAGGAATGGGAAGTTCCTCTCCATTCAGCCTCGAGAGCTGAAGAGCATTGTGTTCTTTGCAAGCTCAAATCATATAAGGACCACTCTAGATTGTATCGAACTTCATGTGTCTTTTTGGCTTTGCACGACCAGCATCCCACTTTCACACAATATCTCCTTCATCGAATATTCAAAATTTGGATTTCCTATCAAAAGTCTTCTTCATTTGTTTCTGATTCTTTTCCATGTTTAAATGAGCTTGATCTCTTAGCTCTTGTAACTCCATTAATTCTACATAATAAACCTGTAATGGTTCATTCTCAAGAAGCTCCATTTGATGCAAAAAATCTAATGTGGGTAACTCAACTGAAATAGGCATTCTTGCTTCTCTTCCGTAAACAAGCTTGTATGGTGAATTGCCAACTGATCTTTTAGGAGTCACTCTATTAGCCCAAAGTGTTGAATTCAACATTAGATGCCAAGCTCTCTGGTTATCTTTGAGTGTTCTTCTAATGATCCTTAAAAGATTCTTGTTAGTACTTTCAACTAACCCATTACCTTGTGGGTAATAGTTAGATGAAGAACTTAAATAAATTCCATGATTAACATCCACATCAGTTACTTTTACACTGAGAAATGCTAAAGCATTATCTGATATGATAGTTGCTGGAACACCAAATCTCCAAACTATACCTTCATAAAAGGATTGTATCAAAGTTTCACTAGCATCTTTCAAGGCTATTGCTTCAATCTAGTGTGTAAAGTAATCTATAGCAATAAAAATCCACTTGTGTCCTTATGAAGAAGGTGAGTTTATCATGTCAATAAAATCAAGACCCCAGTGCATAAAAGGCTGATCAACTGAAATAGGCTATAAGGGAAGTGAAGCTAAATGTTATTTTCCAGCAAAGAAAGCACATTTCTTAAACTTTTTGGTCCATTCAAAACAATCCTTGAATATTATTGACCAATAGTAACCATCTTTCATAATTTTTAAGGTTGTGGTACATCTTTGAGAACTGACCTCCTACAAGTCCTTCATGGAATTTTTATAATAATTGTTGAATTTTTTCGTACTCAACACATCACACCAAAACTCCATTTATATCCCTTTTAAATAATACACCATCAATGAAAACATAGGGTATAACTTGTAATCTAAAATACCTTCATTTATTCTTTTCCATACCTTCTAGATAGATGCCATGCTACAAATAGCTAACTAAATCAGTCATCCATCTTGATTCTTGGACCTCTTGAGAAAGTTCAGGTTGCTAGTTTTTCTCGAACCATGACATCGATTGTCGATGCTTAACTTTAGTACGTTGTTTTGGATATTATGATTTGATTCATGTTATTTTTGATTCAGTAAGTAGGTTCTCACATAAGCCTTTTCTGAAACTTTCTTAGCATCCTGCTATCAACATCATATTCCATAATTTTCATTATCCATCCTGCTCTTTTCGATTCAATTCTTTATTTAACAAGAAATCTTTCACACTTTGGATAAAAAAAAGAACATGAATTTTATTGTTTGAAAGCATGTACTTGAAATTCTTTAGCCCTCTAACTACTAAAAGTACTTATTTTTCAAGAAATGTGTACCTTGTTTCGTAATCATGCAAGCTATATCCAAAGAAAGCAATTGGTTGTTCTATATTTTCATCATTAACCTGAGTTAATATGGTTGAGATTTGTTTAGCTCTTGTAAGTGCATACATTGTAAAATATTTAACAAAATTTGGATTTGCAAAAGTAGGATATTGAGAGATGGATTCTTTGATTGATTCAAATCCTTCACTCCCTTTTCTGGTCCAAGAGAAAGTCTTCTCTTTCTTTAACATAGTTGTCAATGGTTTTACCAATGCTGCAAAATCTTGAGCAAATCTTCTAACCAAATTGATTTTCCCAAGAAAACTATGTAATGCCTTATTATGATGAGACAATGATAGCTGTGATGTGGGTTTGATTCTGAAAGGATCAATTGCTAAACCTTTCTTAGAAACAATATGACTAACTAATTTACCTTGATGTACTGAAAGGATAGACTTTATTGGATTCAAAGATATCCCTAATTTTTTGCATAACTGAAAAGTATACCTTGGATGTATTAGATGTTCATCTAATTTTTTTTAAAATACAGTAACATCATCTAGATATACAAGGATGCATTTATTTAACAAAGTTGTGAAAAGCCATGTTTATTGTGCATTGAAATGTTGCACCAAAGCATTTGAAAGGCCAAAAGGCATTCTTTTGTAAGCATAATTACCCCACTTAGTGGTAAAAGTTATTTTCTACTTATCTTCTTCTCATATCAAAATTTGATCCATATTTCGAAGTGGGTAGTGATCTTTTAGTGAAGCTTTATTAAGATCTCTAAAATCCACACATAATCTGATCTCCATTTTCCTTCCTAAAAAGAAAAAGATTGGATACCCAACTTGAATGCTTACCTGGGAAGATAATACCTGATTCAATCAACTTAGACAACTCTTTCCTCATTAGAGGCTCTATTTTGGGATTTACATGCCTCTGTTTTTACCTAACTGGCTTGGAATTTGGCAGCAATTCAATAGTATGTTGTGCTAAACTGAGATCAAACCCTTTCAGGTCTTGGTATTTCAAAGTGAAAAAATCTTTGAATTCCTTACAAATATTAATAAAATAATGTTTTCAGCTAAAGAACATACCTTTCGAGAAACAAATTTTTCCCTTCATCTACTGAGATTTCTTCATAGTTATCAACATGTGTTGACATCTTAGTCTTGACCTTCCTTAAATGATCATCAATGTTGAAGATGTCTTCTAATGTGACCAAACCTTGAGGAAGTTTATTTGTCTTTAATTGAACAATCTGGTCACCATATAAGTGTTGTAATTTATCTTGATTTACTATAGAAAACTCATCTTCTTGCTGCAAAAAACTACATATTTGATCATCACTTCCAAAACCTGCCAATTCAAATCATTATCAGGTATCGAAGGCCTGATAATTAGCTTTATATGAGGTTGAATTTTGCTATTTTCAATTTGTTCTAGCACTTCAAAACTAGCACCAATTGCTACAAGTCTATCTGCATGCTTATTTTTGTTCTAGGAATGGATTGGATGTTAATAGCTTTGAAATATTCCATTAAGTTTGAAACTCTATGTCTCTAAGACTTCGTTAATGGGTTCTTACAAACATTGAGATTTCTTACTTGATTGATAACCAACTCAGAATCACCAAAAAACAGTAACATGCTAATACCTCTCTTTCTAGCCAAAAGTAAGCCATGAATTAATGCTTCGTATTCAGCTACGTTACAATTGAATGAAAATTTGAGACTCAAAGCTGAGAAATTCATTTCTTTTATTAGGGAAGTGAGCATCAAACCTACTCCTTGTCCTTTCTTGTTTTTAGCTCCATCGAAATGAAGCTTCAAAATCCCTTCCGTTGAATTTTTTGTTTTGGATAGCAAGGGAATTGGTGTATTTTATTCATGCAAACAATACACACCAAATATATTTTCTTCAAATTTTGTGAAAGGATCATGAGCATGTTATTCATGTGTATTTTCATCCATAAACGGGTTAGAAACACCATCTAGTGCTGAAACATGAGCTATATTATCAAAAATAGACTAGTCTAATGTTCCTTAATTAGCTACAACATTAGAATCATGAGGCTCAATGTGAAATCTGGTTAGCAGTTTTGAAAGACCAATCGAAGAGTGATAGCCTCCTATATTTGTTGTTAAATCTCTTGATAAACATATAGCAAAGTAAGGACGTAAGTACACAATAAGTAACATCTTGTAGAATGGGAACATTTGGGTAATCATGCAATGTTACCTCTAGATCTCTGATGATGCCAAATGTATTAGTTACAATTCCATCCAATTGTAGGAAACATTTTTCTATAGGTTCATACTACTGAAACCAATTTTTCTACGCAATTGCTTTTGGTATAACTTTGTTGCTTGCACCACTATCCACCATACAATTATGAACAAGATGTTATCCAATAATTAGTGATAGATAAAGCGGTGGTGGATTATTGATGTCATGAGCATTTAAGACTTTCTAAACCATCCATTTAACTTCTCTGATGCTGTTTTGTTTCATTGTTCTAAGGACAATGTCTACTTTCTGGAATTCCTTCTCTGCTCTTTTAGAATAAATCTATAGCTTAGCTAGTTCATGAGATATTAAATCCGGTTGTCTTTGAGTACTTAGAACATCACACATTGAGATGTTAACATTATGGTTTTTCATTACATCAACAATGTGAAAAGAAGCAACAATTTTAGAGACAAATTCTACTTTTTTAGAGTAGGCTTTGGTAAAAACTAATTATGCTTCAAGCTGCTTTTGATATATGAGGTATAAATAACCTTCTTGGATCAGGTTGTAGGTTTTTTTTGTTCTTGAACAAATTGTAACACCTTTTTTTTTAGAAATAGATGTAGTGTTAGCTTGTTTTGGGTGTGTAGTTGTTGTTTTATCAGTGATAGTAGGTAGAACATGCCTATTCTACTATTTTTTTCTCTATGCAGCCTTTTCCTGAGCCCTAGTAGTAACTATAATGAAATCATCCTCACTAAAACTGACTAAGTTCTATTCAGGTGCTTTCTAAACATGAATTTCTTGCTACCCAACCTCCATTTGAGGCATGAATAATGTTTCAAATTGAGGTTTTGCAACAAGACTTATGTTCAAAAAAGCATTTGGGAAATTTGCAGTTGAATGAGGTTGATTACAAGGTTGACACCACTCTTTAGTATCCATATTAACTAGGACTAAAGCGTTAGATGGAGTAGGATCCTTTGGATAAACTCGCTCTCTTTGGAAAGGCTACCTATAATTTTGATTGTGTTGGTAAGAGTGCCTATTTTTCTTGTTTTGTTGATAAGGAGCTTGATAACCGATAAGGTCTGCTAGGTAATGAAACTTTATTGTCAATTGAAGTCATCTTGTTTCCAAAAGTCTGTAAAACTTTTAACACATCATTTGATGGGGCTATAATAGTAGGCTACAATGGTGATAGGCTATGGGATAGGTGCTAAATCTACCCAAAAAGGCATTGAAGGCCTTGGTGCTAATTTTTGGCTTGAATAAGGTTGTTTTCAGCTTTTATAGCAATTTCATAAGCATCCGGAAGAGTATTACCTCCCATAGACTAAATCATAGTTGAAATATCATTTTTAAATCTCTTAGATAATAAAGGAAAGCATGGTCAACTTGAGGCTTAACACTTGCTAGGATTCTTTCCCAAGTTCTAGAAAAATGAATGTTGAAACTAGACATAAATTCATGAGGAGCTCTTTTAATAGTAGACAGTTGTTCTATGAGGGACAAATGATCTGAATTATCTTGGAACTGTTTCAGTAATTTTTCACCTAAATCATCCCAAGTTCTTATGCTTCCAATCTCTATATTTCTATACCATTGCAAGGCTTGTCCTTTAAAGGATGCAACTAAAATTCTAAAAGCCACATCTTCATGGGTAATATTGTGAACTGCACATAAGGCTGCAACATATTTAATGTGCTTTGTAGGTGTAACAATATTTTCACCAGCGAATGATGGAAAGCTTTTCATGGCAGCATTAGGGATATCATGATAAACTAGAATTACTAATGGGCTGCCTTTAGTAAAGGTTAAAAATTCGTAGGAGCTTGAATAGCCATTTAAAAGACTGGGATTTGAATAGAGAAATTGATACATGGTGAAGGACTATTAGGAGGAGGGTTATCAAAACAAGGCCTATTATAAGGTAAAGTATTACCAACTCTTCTCCTTCTTAGAGAATTCAAAGGTAAAGAAACAAACTCATGAGGAATTATTCTTATCGATGATCTTGTAGTCACTTTAGGCATGGAACATCTTGCAATCTTTGGTCTGCAGAAATCAGCTTTACGGAGTCGCCAAATAGATCTTTAAATCTTTAGAATAAATTGCTATAGCTTGCTGTCCCAAAAAAAAAATTTATCTACTGTAAATCTATCGTAGATCTGCTGTAGATATTTGTAACTTGCATGCAAATCTGATACGTGGTCCCACCGGTCGTGCCAAAAACTTTTATCTCTCGAAAGTGAACCATGTAGAGAGATGGCCAAAGGTGTTATAAGCTTGCAAAAAGGATCTCTCTCTTTCGTATATACAATGGAAACACCTCAGGTTTGTGGGTATACCTATTTTGAGTTAATTCTCAATATCAAGGTCAGTTCCTTATTGAAGTATCCTACATTGATTTTATAGGGTTTAAGGGTAAAATGAAGACTGTAAAAGGATTAAAACTAGGGTGATACACCAAATTTGTATGAGGTATTTGACTTAGTATATGTGCAATTGATATGGAAAGGAGTTTCGCTACACAAACCAACAATTTTCCATATAATATTAAGGGAAAACACTTTGGTGTATTGAGGGAAAGTATCACAACAATACTGCTATGTTTAAACATGCACATTAATATCATAGAAATTACTAAATTTGTAACGGGGGTAAGATTATCAATCGGGAACTCACACTCAAAAGATCAATGGAACATAGACAAGACTACAAATAATTGGAAAGGTTGAAAATACTTCACATTCGAGAGGAAAAGCTGGCAAAAACATCTTGACACTCTTATATCTGAAATTCCTCATCTTGTGCTTTGCTAAACCACACAATATATAGCAAAATTATTTCCCGTTATTCCTAAAAATATGCTAGAATTGTACTTTCCCATGCATCTTATTTTTATCCTTCATCTATTAATAAATAAAGGAATAAAAGCGAACATGCAAATACAACAAGGCATTAACAACCATTGGTTACAATTTAGTCAACTGCGATCGAATGTTCTATTTTTAAAAAATCATGTCTATTTTTAAGAAAGGCATGAGTGGACGATTTGCTAAAAATAAGATTTTCTTGTTGAAGCAAGCTTTCTCTCCAAGTGCATGCAGATTTGTCTTCTTACAGATATGTCCTTTTCTAAATTTTGTGAAGGCGTACAAATTTACTCTCTATGGGTGAGTAAAATTAATTACTTTCTGACCATGGTTGAATCTAGTGAACTTAGGACTCAAATTAAGATGAAAAATATTATAGACTTAATCATTTTTTTGGTAATTAAATTATTAAGCTCCATTTGAGCTAGCAAAGCTCTGCAAAATTTTTCCCATGGCCGCCATTAATAACTTCAAGATTTCTATGTGAGTTTTTAAAATTTTGCCATTGATGTAGACTTTGAGCTCAATTGGAGGTTCTCTAAAGAAATTTTTGTTTTAATACCTCAAAAAGATCGTCACGTAGGAAAAAATTGATCCAAAAATGGGCCTGGAAAATCCTTCTTTTTCGTGTTTCTGATAGAAATTACATTTTTGAATATTTGGCCCGCCCATTTTCTTTTAATTTGGGCCTTACACGTGTCTGAATCTGGTCACAGCGGGATTGCGGCTTACTTTTGATACTTTTTGCTTTTCTTGAAAAAGGATTAAAATTTTAAAATGGCCAGTGGCCCACTTCTCCGATTTCAACTTTTGATGCATGGGCGGAGTCACATAATTTTTTTCACTTTTCTCCCTTTTTCAAAAAGGGCTCAAAATCTCAAATTTACCTGACACTCCACTTTTGACTTATTTAGTCGTGGTCTTGGGTGAGTCACAGGAAATTTTATCACTTTTCTCCCTTTTTCAAAAGGGTGCAAAATCTCAAATTGACTCGGACGCTTCGCTTTTGACTTATTGAATACATGGGTGTAGTTGTGGGACAATTTTATCACTTTTCTCCCTTTTTCAAAAAGGGCTCAAAATATCAAATTCACCCGACGCTCCGCTTTGAATTTTTGATTACGGCTTTGTTTGGTCCTTAGCGGGGTCACGGGGCACTTTTAAACTTTGCTCCTTTACAAAAGGCTCAAATTCTCAAACTGTCCTAATGATCTACCTTTGACTTACTTTAATATGATTGAATTTTGATGCTTAGGCGGGGTTGTGGGGCATTTTTAAACTTTACTCCCTTTTGGAAAAAAGTTTCAAAGGCAAACAACATACGATGGTCTTCTCATTTGCTTTGAATTTTTGAGGTATGCTCAACATTTGACTTTTTCCTTTAACATAGGCAGGGCCGCGGGTCATTTTATGACTTTTCTCCCTTTTCACATTGTTTCAAAGGAAAAAAACATTCCGACGATCCACCTTGACTTTTTTGATGTGGGCTCAACATTTGAATTTTTCCTTTGATGAAAAAATGCTAAGTTCACCAAAAAGACCTGCCATTTTCATGTGTCAAGTTGGGGTTTGCATCAATTTTGGTGATCAATTCTGAGCATTGATCTTTGTACCTTTGATTCATGGTTGTTGATCTGATGAATAAAACACTCAAAACCCTAAGTATTTCACTTTTCATTCTTGAGCTGTATTTGAGCTAAAGGAACTCTGTGTAAAGAAAAATTCCCTGGACGACGGCCATTGGAGATGATCTTTCGATCTCGGTTTATCTACATCTAAACAACATGTTCTGTCAAGATCAACTTGTCTTCAAAAGATTTGTGTCCTGTGAAGCTCTACAAAGATTCTATGGCCACCATTGTTGAGGTTTGTGAGCTCATTCCTTTCTATATCATCATTATTTTGAACAAGATGGTAGCGGCTTCATGTTTTCTCTTTGTGTAATCCCTGACTATATATTTCTCATTTCGATTAGTATTGAGCTCGCCCTTTTAATTTGTCTCTGCTATTTCATCTTTGAAACATTGATACTCATTTTTCCTTTGCATTTTTAATGTGATTTCTAGAACAACATTGATCTCTGAGTTGAAACTCATTTTGGGTTCTCCTTTTGGCTCTAAATTCGATGAGGGTTTGCTCTGCTTCAATTTTAACCAGTGAGTTCTTGATCCTTACTCTGATTTTAGTACCCATTAATGGGTCTTTCTCGATCAAATCCAAGATTTGCATTTTCTTCCTTAGATCTGTAACTTTATTCATTCCTTTGAGTTGTATTACAACAAATCTATATATGAACCTTTAACTATCCTTCCTGAATGAATTATTTTTCCCAAAATCTTTATCTGCGCATCTAATTTTAAAATT
This sequence comes from Taxus wallichiana var. yunnanensis, assembly GCA_018340775.1. Classification (NCBI taxonomy): domain Eukaryota; kingdom Viridiplantae; phylum Streptophyta; class Pinopsida; order Cupressales; family Taxaceae; genus Taxus; species Taxus wallichiana. The sequence goes on along the minus strand of CM031239.1, from coordinate 292,419,004 downwards.
GTGGCTTAAATATTACAACCCAGATTTGGGTATCACTCCTTTGGCATGGGTATTTGGACTTCTTTATTGCTTCATGATTCTACAATATGCACCTACACACTTGAGGTAACAGTTAGAAAATATTTAGGCTTTTTGGCCTCTCTTATGTTCATGGTTTTCTTTTCTTCTTTCTCCTTCTTTGTAAGTGAGCAAATCATGTATGTAGTTTTGATCTTCAAGAAATCTATATCTCCTGTTATTAGAGATCCATGTGCATGAATTAGGACAATATAGGAATATGGATTATACCCTGACATCATAACTGCTAGTTCTCTCATTTCTATTTCTCGGTATACTTCTCTCGGTGATGAAGATGAAGAGGTAAAAAAGATCAAGATGAGGATGCATCAAACGAAGGAAAACCCTCAAGGCAATGATGGGTTCACTCATACTCCTTTATTTTCTCTTTCATGTGTACCTCTTATTCCAGTAGTTGTACTTTACTTTGAGCTACATCCCATGGATTTTTTGGAACATTTGAAATTCTTCATGAATAAACTATTGAATTAGGAAAATGAGTTGTGTATTTCTTTCTACATTTCATCTTTATGTATGGATGTATGATGAACTAAACAACTCAAGTAATATAATTGAATGTCTTAATCGTGAAGGAAATAACATTGAAAGAATACCTATAATACCTAGTAATGAACTCTAATTTCTGCAATATACAATTATGTTTGTTGTTCCAAAACATATCATTTCATCTACTCGATATTGGATGTCTTCATCAAGGCAACACATTTTTCCTTTGGGGCTTTGTGTTCTTTTGCTAAAGATGGCCATCAAATTTTAGACTATGTGATCTATTATGTTTTGTAACACACATGGATGCAAATTTCATGTAATGATTATTTAATTCAAAAATAAAAATATTTTCTAAAAGAAAACCCTATCTTAGGTATACTTAACCAATGTTATCCATCGTAACTTGAAGTTTGAATTCCCAATTTTTATACTGGTGCAAAATTTATCAATAGGTATTATAGTGGAGACTTTTGAATCTTATTTCCAAAGAGTATTAGATGATAGAAGAATGAGATAAAAAGTTCTAAAATATTTTAAAAGTAAATATCTAGGTAATATTGTATTGGAATAATGCACTAAAAATAATATTCTTGAAAAATTTAGTCTGCATGAATCTCACTACCACCGGTTGTATGTACTCTTTGGAGAAGAGAATAAAGGAAAAATAAATTTTACTATGGAGGAAGTGAAAAATCAACAAAAATAAATAGTTTTGATGAAGTGGCAGAGGTTCTTCCAGTAAAAATTCAAACAATTATAAACAATTATGGGATTTCAATGGAAGAACAAATTCCAAAAAGGATGGAAAACACCAAATATTTTACTTGTCAATGTGTGTATCCCTTCTATCTCAAGAAAATAATATCATCTATTCTATCAACTAATAGATTCCATGTAGAATGTGTGATCACAGATTTATGTAATTTATCTAGTGTAATAACCGACGTAATAATGGACTTGATTACTTCTTTTAGATCTAGTCTTATAAACTGTGTTATTATTGTGTTATTACCTGTTGCTTCTTCAAAAATGTTAAGAGAGATGATAAAAAAATACATTCATAAGTTAAAAAGATGGGGGAATCATTTGTGGAAGGTTGTTACAGTTTTTATGAAAACAATGGATAATTTAAAAGCTTGTGTCTTATGTACACAATAACCGATGTGCACAATTATGATGTTGATGATGGGGATATAGAATAAATCATCATGGATTGAATGGACCAACTTCCACATTAATTTGTGACTGCAAGAAAAATCATCTTGCAAGGAAATACACATACTTTTCGTTATAATTGATCTTATGAGTTTTGGTCTTATATGTTCGATCGAGTCACTTCCTAAAATTCACCAATAATAGTGCTTTATAATGGTAGTGTTGTATTGCATGCTTTGGTTGACTCGAGTCCATGTGTAGTTTTTATTGTTGAATCACATGATCAAGAATTTTTTTAAAACATTACTATTCTCATTTGAAAATAGGTATGTTTATTAAGATTACATTAAATAATTCTATTAGCTTAATGCATTTGAGTGATACCTACAATATTTATGCAAATAACTAACCAATAAAAGAAGACACCGTCTCTTCCTCTCCACATACAAACAAAGGATATGCTATCATTCTTAACATGCCATAACCCATTCAACTTGTTTCTCTAGATGCTTCTAACTATCCATCCAATGAATCTATAAAATGTGAGTGGGAAATACTAATTTTGTAAATTTATCACTACAAGGAGTTTTTATCGTCATTGTTTACATATTTTTAATAAAACTTCAAATTTTTTCAGATTTGTTGCCAAATAGGGATGTTATTGGCAAGTCATGCATGAATCTCTAGATAGAAAATGTTATGATAGTCATGTACAATTATAAAAAAAAACCATTTATAAGCCCCTAATAATTGTAGGAATCTATAACAAAGTATTTTATTTGTTATATGTATTTCCCTAGAGGTACCTAATATACATCTTTTAATTTGATCTATTTCTAATTGAGTAAATGTTTTTTTAGTAGTTAATATTAAATTGTGGACATCGAATAAAAATTACATCTGTATGGTCAAAGCATATAACTGTGTCCCACTTTTTTGTAGTTTTTGTACTTTCAAAAACTATGTCTGACAACTAAAACATGACCAAACACATATAAAATGACCAAACATGCATTTTTAAGAGGCTATAAATACCAAGGTGCAGGGCATCCAGAATTTACCTGATTTTTAAAAAATTTATAGTATTTTTTAACTATTTATTTACTAGTCAGATTTTAAAATATTTATGGCCACAAAGTGGGACACACTTGTATGCTTTGACTATCTAACCGCTAAGCTAATCAAATAATGTCAAGCCAACCATAGTCCAAGCAGTAATGGGTTAGCCTAACGATTCTAAGATACATCAATATCTAAGTAATATTTTCCATCAAAGGTTTTTTCATTTAATAGAATAAAGTTATATTATGAATTTGATTACATCGATGTGGTATTTATTTTCAATTGATTAATGTTTTTTAATTGGTTAACAATAAACTACGAGAATTGAAAAACCAAATACTTCCACGTAATTGTCCATTAGCAGTTCTAAGCCCATAAAAGAGTGTCAACCTAAACATATTCCAAGAACTAATGGCTTAAGCCTAGTGGTCACTAATATATAGCTACATCTATGCAATATTGTCTACCGAAGATTATAACATTGTATAAAAGCAAGTTGTATCACATTTTTTTTTTAAAATTAAAATTTATTTTGAATTGATTATTGTTTTAAATAGAACGTGTATCACAAGAACTAGTAGAGGGGAAATGCCTAGAAATCCCAGCCATAATCTCAATCGGTAATTGTTTAGCTACTATAAATTTGATTATTTGAAATTTTTAATATCATATTACGTCCAATTGAGAAAAAATTACTTTTGCGCAGTTGGCCAAAAGGATAAGTTAATTATTTTACATTTGGATGGTTTTCTCTATGAGAAAAACCAATCCTATCAGGAGATGGAAATCAATTTTGGTAAGGATAATATAAACTTGTGAGTTGGGCTTAAGGAATTTTTAAAGATACTATCAACAAACTATGAAGTAGGATTTTGGTCTAGTTATCTCTCTTCTGTCGAAGTTGAAAAGTTGATTAAGGATTAAAACAAAAAATAATAGTTGTATTGAAAGCTGGTTTTTTTTGTGGTAATAATAATTATTGTGTAGAAGATGAAATTGTAGTAAAATATCTCCAAAATAGTTTGACTAGAGAGGATATTGTTTTATGCCCTACAAACACATTGTGTATTACAATAAGCCCAAAGAGAAACCCTCCAAAAATATTTATGGTGGGGAGGGAATCCAATGAAGAAAAATATTTCAAAGATATGTGTTTGATGACCAATTTGTACACAAACATATTACATATATTGTCTAAGGGTTTGAGTGTTTGAGAGGGCATAAAAAAATTACGAGAAAACAAAAATAATATAACTATTAATTATTTGAAGTGTTTTTACAATGATATTCCTTCGTACATTTAGATGGTCACTCTTTATTTTGTATGTTGATATTGGAAATTTAAAAGTTGGGCGTATTTATATCTTCACTATTATTAAGTTGATATTCTAGTTTCATAAGTTGTTTTTGGGAATTACCCAAATAAAATATTATAAAAATAATATGTTGACATATTATTAATCACTTTTGGAAGATTACATTAATTTTGAGTTATTTTTAGACATCAAATTGGGAAGCCTTGGAAATTACTAATTTTGGGAGTTAAAGGTTTGTTGTTTCAAATTTACGGTATTGGCGACACACTACCTCATAATATGGTTCCAAATTTTAGATCCAAGAATATTGGATAATTTTAATGAGTATTCAGTGTTGAATTGATAAGTACTACATAAATCATTTCGACATTTCCTTATGGTCTTCATTTATGGATTTAACAATGGTGAAATACGTGTTCATCAAAAATTTAGTTGGCTATGAGATACCAACTTGAGGTTCATTTGGGGATGCCACTAATGTAAGCTTAAAACAAACACCGGATCGAGTAGATAGCAGACAATTTTTGTAATATCTTTGGTGGAAAAAATATTCTTTTGATAAATGATGCAAGATTCTTGTCGCAAGAAGTCCAAGAAGAAATTATTCTCAAAACGCCATCATCTTGAAGATTTGATGGAAACTATAACTTGATTAGAAAATTTACACTTTGAATTGTGTACATGGTTGAAACATGTAGGAGAGCACAAGAACATGTGTAGATCGTTGAAATTTTTCAAAAAAACCATTAGCGTTTGAATTATATATTTTTCTTCCAAATCCAACATAGTATTGTTCATTTATATGGAGTAAAATAAGTACCTTAAGGTTCTTAAATATTCTCGGTCTTGCAATCAATTTTTTCCATTCTCTTTTTGCAATAAATCTTTTTTTTCTAATGGTGAATAGAAAATCATGGATCATGGACCAATAAAACAATGATTTTTCCCATATCTATATATTTTAAACTTAAAAACATATTAAAACTAGTAATAAACTTATTCCAAATAAAAATTAAGCCTAGTGGTCGCTAGCATGTAAAAATCATAAACATATAATGTTTATTGTTTAGCATGATTTATGTTGTCCTCCTTGAAATTAATTTTTTTTTCCCATCTATGCATGGTTTAATGTTAAATACATTTTGAAAATTATAAGAACCTTATAACAAATCCAAAAATAATCCTAGGAGCCGATTGACCTTATAAAATAATCCATAAATCTCAACATACTTCTAAACACTCATACCACTTTGTTTAGACCAAGTGAAATGCATATTACAATTGTAAAAAGTACACCTATTGAAGGATGAATTGTGGCTATAATGCATATTACAATTCTACTTTAAATATGAATTGTGACCTATATTGCAACTATGGAAGGATGTGGAGGACAATGTGGAGATGTCCACCATGACATTAATTCAATAACCCAATTATAATTATGTAATATGTCCCTAAATTTATTTGAGAATACATTTTTGTATAATATGTGTGATTATCTTTAGTAATGTTATTTTATATAATGTGTGTTTACCAAAGAGCCGAATCCTTCCGATCATGTGGTGCATTTGAAGATTGTTTCTAGCTCATCCTTTTCCTTTTCCAAACAATTTTTTTATCGTCAAATAAAATATGGAGCCCACTCAAAAAATAAAAAATAACAAATATAATGTTACGTGCTACACTTAAACAAATAAAAATGAAATTTAATTTTACCATGTAATTACCTATGATTATTATTTTAGTGTGATTGTAAACTTAATATTATCATGAAATATAGTATTTTTATCATATAAATTTTACCATTGACTTCTCAAGCATTTTCATTGGGTAGAAAACTAATCTTCAATTATTTTTTTACAATGACCCAATATATATATATATATATATATATATATATATATATATATATGTATGTATGTATGTATGTATGTATGTATGTATGTATGTATGTAAATTTTATCTAAGTCTAGACAATATAATGGATATAATTTATTATGAAATAAAAAACTAGTGCGCACTCACAAAAAAGTTAATGTATATAATTTATTAGAGTTAAGAAATTAGATGTATAACTAATTTAATGATAACCCTATATAATCAAATTTAGATGTAGATAAAATTGAGGTAAATCTAGATATTTAATATGTATAATTAAATTATAACAAAATATAATTGATTAGAAATAGTAAATTAAATTTATGATAAATTTAAGATAATATCAATACATTTTTTAGATACTAAGAATCATTGAGAATGAAACCTCTCAGCATCCTTTACATCGATTTATTTAAAGTAGGTATGCTAGTATATATATTAATATGTAAAAAAATTGTACATAAGATTTTTATTTCTAGTGAAATCTAATATGATTAATGTTAATTTACCTAGATAAGCTACATTGGCATTAGATAGCGATTGTTAATTTTTGATTGCCTTAAATTTATTATTTAAATTCATATTATCCTCTTGAATTCAAACTAACCACCTTGCACAAATTGTTCACATCGGTTTAAGGAATTGAAGCAATTGAAAAATTTCAACCACCTCAACAATCAATGCGTTTAAAGGTATCATGTAAACAATTTTATTTTACTATTATTTTTGTGTGAGTTTGGGATCGTAGCATGATGAATAGTTTTATAATGAAATTCATAAAATTCTTAAAATTATTTACAATAATTCTACCTTTAGAAAAGGAGTTATAATTAATTTCATATCTATATTTAAATAGGAAATGATATCCACCTAATAAGGGGATTAAGGTGAATTTTGATTATCATTTAAGGAAATATTGAAGATTTACGTCGGCATAGTCTCTTCAATACTCTGTGTGTCCTCTCCTGAATCAATCCTAGACAAATGGTCAGGTCCGGAATTACATTTTCTAGGTTTGACAACCACTGTGAACTCAAATTCCTGGAACAATAGTACCCACCAATATATGCACCCTTGTAGGATGGGCTTGTTCACCAAGTATCTCAATGCCATGTGGTCAGTGTAAAATATGAAAGGGGTTGCCAACAAATACTGTCTAAATTTATGAAGCACGTAGATCATTAACAATGCCTTGCGCTCATTCGTAGTGTAATTTTTCTCCCTGGTGTCAATTTCTTGCTTGCAAAGCACAAGGGATGATCAACAATCCCTTCACCAAGTTGTGTAAGTATTGCTCTAATGGCGGTCCCTGAGGCATCCACATGAACATGGAAAGGCTTATCCCAAGAAGGGAAATGTAGGATGGGCACGGTGACAAGCCTATCCTTTAAAGTGTCAAATGCCTTCTGTTGAGCCTCTCCCCAATGAAAGGCACTTTTATCTCTAAGTAAATATTCTTAAGGTTTGGTGATCTTGGCATATCCCTTGATGAAATTCTTGTAGTACCCTATATGCCCAATAAATCCGTGCCCGCGCTTTGACTAGTAGGCTCCCTCAATCTCACAATTATTGTAACTTTTGCGGGATCTACTAGCATGCCCTCCTTACATATGATGTACCCCAATAATTTTGCAAACGAGGTAGCAAAGACACATTTCTTAATGTTAAGGTATATCCTCAATTGCTGACACCTTTCAAACATCAGCCTTAAGTTGTCACAATGGTCCTTTACTAATCCATATACTTTTCGAGTCATCTAGGTAGACTTGAAGGAATTTATAGATGAAGTCTTGGAAAGCTTGTACCATAATGTGCAATAAAACAACATGTGCATTCTTCAATCTAAATGGCATCACCGTATAGAAAAACATTCCCCACTCGGTGGAGAAAGTTGTCTTCCTTTAGTCATTTGTGATCCTTACTTAGTGATAGCACGAGAATCCATCGTGAAAGAATAGATCTCACGCCTTGCCACTCCCTCTAATATTTCTTGATAAATGGGGTTTGGAAAGGATCATTGATACATACTGCATTCATGTACCCTGTAATTAACATAGATCCTTATCCTTCCATCCTTATTGATCTTAAATACCATTGGACTTATCCATTTTGACTCTTCAACAGCTTGATAATTCCCAACATTATCATCTTATCTATTTCCTCCTTAACCTTCATGCACGAGTTAGGATTCATCTAGTATGGTATTCTCCTTACTGGGCACACACCTTCCTTCAGTTTTATCCTCATCTCCCCCAAACAATGGTGGATGCCTTTAAGCTCATGATACCCATGTGGAAATAAACCCTCAAACTCACATAAAAGATGAATAATCTTAGAGACTTCCTTCTCCTATAATAATATCGATGATAGCCTCTTTAGGCTCTTCTTCTAAGTCGATGTTAACCTTCTTTATCTTTAAAGGTTCATGATAGGTGCGCACCCATTCATTAGCACTATCTACCACCTTGCACATTCAACATAATGGTTAACATCCAATTTTTTTCTTCTTCGCAATAAATCACATACACCATCTTTCCTTTGTATTTTTCCAAACATGTGCGCTCAAGCCAAATCTCTTTTGTTTCTTCTTTCTTAAAGTGCACCTCTAGGCCAAGTTCACCTAGAAACACCAGTAGCCTATCATCTGCCATTGCACTATCCCCAATGGTAAGGAACTTGACAACCTGAAATGCCTTATCCAAAAGGGTTTTATACTCTAATACTCGAATGTTTAAATGAGATTAGCTACTAACTCGTGCCAATTCCTATCGGTAGAATGTCTAAAAATGAATGTACCATGCATGTGCATAACCTTCTATGGTGGAATATAGCTTGTGAACCCATAATGAAGGTGGAAATGATTATGTGCTTCCCATCCAAACTATCTCACATGCTTGAATATGTAAGGAAGAGGTCTCTTTACTATGGTAATCTTTTATAGCCACGGCTACATTGCTCTTGCAAAAACTTATAGAGAATACAATTCTCACCTCATGTTATTCAAGTGATTATCTGATGCATTTCCCACCGGCACACAATAATGCAAGAGTAGGACGTAATTTAACATCCCCCTTCATTCATTTTCCTCCTTCCACTAAGCTTCCATCTCCTACAAAAATACCTCAGGGAAGGATCCTCCTAAGTACTTAGGTAGCTCCTTTCCTCCTAGCCTTGTACCATATGCACCTTTATCAACTTTTCACTTGATCCCCTCAAATTCTTTCTGATTAACTCATAGGTTCCATGCACCCAATTATCACATACTATACTAGTGGTATCACTTAGCATCTCAAAGCATCCTCAAATTGGATAACTCCTCTTTAGGATAAATTGTCTCTGGATCCCTGATTGAGTGCACATATATTCTATCTAGGACCTCTTCTCCTAAATGTTCGGTATAGGGTGTAAAATTCCCATCAGCTAGGCTATGATGACCCATTCCTCCTCATTTTCAAATCTTACGCATCCTGTTGAACCGAATATCTGCATTGTTCTTATAGCACCATGGGCTCCCAAGTAGTGCTCGAAATTCTCTTCCTTGGCGGCGCCAAGACTTGAAGTTCACAATAAACTTAGCTCTACGAATGGTGATGGTTACATCCTTTAAGACACCGATGGGCATTGCCTTTGTTTTTTCACCATATATAGCACATTTGAAGATGGCTATAATACTGAGTCTTCTCATTTGATGGCATGTATCCAAGGTGAGAAAATAGAGCTCTGCACCTATGTCAATGAGGATGTTACTAAGGAGCCATCCATCCACGACTAAATTTAATGTGATCTCCTTATCATAGTCAAGGCTGTGATGGGGAAGGTTTGTATGCAATACTTGCCTCTCGCACTCTTCTCTATCGCATGGTACCTTCTCTCATCCATGCTCCTAGAAATGGAATCATATTCTCTTTCCTTAGAATTTTAAATACTTCGTTAACCTCATCTAGGTCATCCTTTGGAACCTCGACCTTCCTTTTTACTCCTCCCTCCTGGATTGTTACTCTAGACACTAGATTTCTCCTTGTAAACTACGAGCAGACGGCCATGGTTTCTTGATATACCTCCTTTTGATGCACAGAGTCTAGGTACTTCCCATGTACCACTTCTTCCCTTGAAATATGGTTATTCTTACGTGGTATTTCCTTTTTGCGCGTGTCCTCTATTCTTGTTGTTACCATAACAAGTTTAAAGCCTAAATCATGTGTCACCTATGGAATCCATTGTGTGTGAGCCTTCTTAATGCTTACCATTACAAAACCCTTGTCTTTCTAGTGTTCTTTGATTCATATGCTCAAACAATTAGGGCACTCCTCATACTTGTGCTTCTTCCCGCACCATGAGCACTACAACAAATCTAGGCACTCACGCTTATATTGGTCTATAGAACCACAATTAAAATAGGTTCCATGGGGGAACTCACTTCTTCCTCCCCTGATAATACCATGACCACGAAATCCTCGTGAAATCCCCTTCTGCACACACGTCCATCTATGTGCTCCTCATAATGGCAGTCATCATTCTTAGAACTACTGGAAAGGCTAGCTTGGCACACACCAAGATCAATGGCCTCATGAATCTAATCATTAAGACTACAATCCTTAGTGTCATGAGTCGTAGAGGTGTAGATCTTACACTAGCAAGACACATTCTTTCAAATTGCACATTGTAACAAGGGACATTTACTTACATCATGGTCCTCATGACAAATCACACGAGTCTACTACTACGATGCGTAAAATCTTCGTGGGAAATTATTCTTAGCATGCCCCTTTACCTGACAATCTATACACTGCATTCCACTATGAGTCTCATGAGCTGAGTTCACAAATAAATTTTCCAACTTCTTAGTCATAACATGGATTTGAGCTTCCAGAAACGGGCTAACCCTAGTATCAACACTTCTAACAGACTTCAACACATAGGAGGCTTCCAATGCCTCGTGTGTGTTTGTGAAAGTTTTATGAGATAAAGATATTCTAAATGGAGTTATCAACCCTCCAACAAACCATTGAGCATGATGTGAAGGGCAAATGTCATATGAAAATTTTGACAGGAGAGTTTTAAAGCTGTGTATCATACTCGCGTACACTCTCTGCCATTCCCTGTTGAATCTCCTTAAGGGAATTTATTCTCTTCTGCTAAAACTCAAGGATGTAGAATTCTTCTAGGAAGGCATTTTTCAACACATTTTAATCTACCACCGTCTAATGGGGTCATACTTCCTATACAAGCTATGCACGCTCCCTTGCAATGTCACCACAAATTAGCTTGCCTTCCACTCGGGCTCACGATCCCTTTCACATGCCATAGCAACTCACACTTGTGAACATGTTCTATAGCATCCTTAATACCTGTGTAATCTAGAAAATGTAGAGACATTTTAAAGAATACTTGAGGAGGTGGTTAGGGCCCTTGTCCTCTTGAGCTAGAGCCTTGGTTTCCTCCGGTGTTTCCTCCATTGCCGGATCCACCGGATCAAAGCAGTCCTATGCCTCCTAACCCACTTTGGACCCCCTGGATCCACCGGGTCATGTTCCTCTGACCCACCACGGATCCACCATGTCTTGTTCATCTTGATACACGGAATCACCGGACCCATCGGGTCCCGTAGTGGTCGTGCCAAGGTTCCCCAAAGTTCCACTAAACTACAATCCAATAGTCTATGATAATTTCCAACTACCAATAGTGTACCCCACGCCACTCCTAGATGTGAGAATTAAGGCTTGTGTGCTTGCTCCTTTTCCAAAAATTCCTCCAAATAGTGGAATAGTATGCATAGCCATAAAAGTGGGAAATGTGAAATGGTATCTCCTTGGCGTAGATCTGTCACTTCCACTAATACCAACTAGGTCGGTGATACTCCTTTCTTGATCTCAGTAAAACCAAGCACCAGGGTTTGGTCACTATGTGGGTTCATATGCATGAAAATGACTCTTCTCTCTCCACATGATGAGCTCTCATCAAAATCCAAAGGGGTCTCTCTTACGTGCTTACCAAAATGGGGTAGCACAGACTACTCAGGTTCCATGTCATCTACGTGAACCTCAAATGCTTCCCACAACATCTTCCTCCATATATCCATCACACTTGCAACCTCACATTGTCTAGAAATCTCCCTTTCACATGCTTCACTATACTTGAGTCATTTCTCCTCCCTTTCTTTCTCCACCGCAATGTCTGTCATCTTCCTCCACCTTAGATTCCTCACCTAGTGCTCAGAGCGGTTTATCTAGCCATCATAAATTCCTCTAAACTCAAGGTAACAATCAAGATCTTCATTACCGGATGAATAACATGTAAAAATGATCCTATGGGCTCCCGTAGAAACTCAAACTCAACTTCTAGACAAGAATATGTAGAAATAGAGTACTGTAGAGTGTAGCTAGCTAGTACTCCTTTCCATCAATGATCCACAACACGAGTCCGCATCATATCTACATCTTACGACCTTTGGTAAATTCTTCTTGGGTCCATGTGTGAGATCTACAATACAAGCTTTATCTAGATGAATATCTTTGAGAGCCATTTATATAGCTCTATTGGGAAGCAAAAAAAAAAAAATCATACAAATCATGATAGAGGTATGAAATTTCATATGATTTCATAAAAATTTCTTATACTTTCACCATTATCTTGAATCTATAAGAAAATTCATCCTCTGTGCTCTTGAACCATGATTCAACACTTTCCATAGTTAGGCACTCTGTCATCACTTATTACACATATCATGATGTATTCCATTTCCCGCTCAAATTTGAAAAGAGGTCTCGATGACATAACCAAAATGTAGTCATTTTTACACCCACTAAAGAATAAGGGAATCCTATGTGTGTCGGCCTATCACCCCGGTAGGTGTTGGGTGCTCACTCGAGGCACGCACATGTTACGAGTATCTATTTTATGTGAGTTGAGTGGGAAAACATCATCTATGATCCAAAATTTAAAGGAAGTGAGTGGGAATGAAACATGCGAACATCATAGAGCTCAAAACGGCTCTAGATCATTGTAGTCATTATAGAAAAAGATACTTTAACATACTTAAAGAACTGAATCAAAACAAAAATAAAATGCATAGGAATTCATATTCATCTCATAAACATACATGAAAAGGAACTATGAAGAATCATGTATGAATCCAAACCAAGAAGGATCATATTTAATTAACTTGGTAACCTCATTACATTCATTAGACTTAATACAAAACACCACATTATGGTAGACCGAAGTCATGCATCATAACTATATCCATATCATTTAGTTCTCAGAAAAAAAAATTATAACCCCAAGCCCTTGATACATCCTTCTCCTATATTTCATCTACCCAACCCAATATGACTCATTGCAGATTTACTGTAGAGCCCTTCTCTCTATTGATCCATTGATATCTTTTCTTACGTGGGAACTTGTATATATAGGCATCCCAAAGTTCCAACTCATCCTTCGTGTCCTTAGACGACACAAGTGTCTGAATGTGGTCCTCCATGGGAGTATGCTCCTCTAGGCCTGAGCTCTCTAATTTTTCCATGATGTCTTCTAGAAACTTCCATCACATGGAATATTCCTTCCTCGGCCAACCTATCACCAAATTGGCACCTTATCCACACCTCATGTGCGGTCGGGTAACGCTTTTGTCGTGTCCTTCCCAATACGTCAAATATGGCTAAGTCTCGAGACCTTTTTTTTCCGGCATGTAACACAGCCCTTCTAAAACCCTCCTAGAACCCTACCTTGCATGCCTTCTTCTTGCGCACCCATTTCTTAACTTCAGTCTTGCGCGCTCATGCACCTTTGTGTACTTAGTCAATATTTTAGGGGCCCAATAGAGTCTGTTGGAAAACCTACATGGTGATTAAAATGACTATGTTATGAAGAAAAGTGGATATCTACATTATAGATTAATATTTTCAAATAGAAGCATCCAATCAATCTCTAACCTTCATAATAAAATGGATTGTTGGAAAATATATCAAGTTTTTTATTAATTTTTATTTTTCGTACAGGATCATAAAAAAATATTAAGCTAGAATGGGAAACTTAGCTAAATATTTCTCATGGTGCTTAAGAAGGATTACCATATCTTCATCATGACCATAACCCACATATTATTCACATAAATGTGAAGAATTCTAACATTTCTCTTGGATTATAATTTTGATGCACATTTTTCAGCCTTTGGCATTGTCAAGTACATTTTCTCAGCCAAAAGCACACCTCTATAACTAGTATGGGTACCATTGGTTACATTGAACCAGAATATGCAAGAACCTCAAGGTTTAATTAGAAATCTGATGTATACATTTATGGCATTGTTCTTACGGAGTTCTTTGATAAGAAGGAAGTTGTGGCCAATAACTCAAATATGCCAAAGTTGGTAATATTTTTATTTGTTAATTTTCATTCGGAGCTAACACTGGACACTATTTAAGTATTATAAAGTTTTCTAGTATAGAGCATGGAGAAATCAAATGTGGATGGATTTGTCTTTGACATTGGTAAGTGAACTAAGATTCTTTTAAAAGCAGACAACAACACATGTATGGAAACTACTAATATATAATTTGTAGCAACCTACAAGGATCTTGGGATAGTAAGAAAAAAATTCCATTTGGCCTTGCTTTGCACCATGAAATCGCCCTTTGATCAACCCACCACACATAACGTTTCTAGAGTTCTAAATTCAATGTCATAAGTGCATGCTTACGCATAATTTCCTAATATACGAATGAACCAACTAACCTCTAGTAATAATTATAGGAAGTATTTTGGTGAATATATAGATGGTAAGTCTGTACAGAGATGTTATATGGAGCACATGAATCACTTCTGATAGGCATTTTTTTGTGATATTCAGTGAGGTGATTTCACAAAACATTGTTCAAATGGAACGAGACTTGGTCGATTTTGTGTGGAAACAAAAAAGCATCCCCGAGTCCTTTCTATCCTAGGGTCTGCTTTTATTAATGGGTGAGCCAATTTTTAAGTAAAAATGAAAAATAATCTTTTAACAACCTAGATTTGTTTCCATAATAATTAAGACTACTCGGAACTCTTAAAATAGATAAAATTGTGCTGAATTTCTTTTGGAAGGGTAAAAATTAGGTTTTGGGAATTTTTTTCCTTTTACTTTTTCCCAATAAGATGGTTTTAATCATAGCTAAATCAATCCACTTCCAATACTAGTAGTATTTGACCCTTCTTCATTTTCCCACTTGTAAATACTAGTCTCTACTTTAATAGCACCTCCACTATGACTTTAATAAATAGTACTTGTATACAAAGTGGAGGTACCATTTAAGATGGGAAAATGTATTCATGTTTTGTGTAAATGAAATGATCCACAAAAGGAGATAGCTCGTCATATAATATTTGCAAATTATATGTATGAATTTGTAACAAATTTGAAATGTACTGAGATAGAACCTTTCAATGTAAAGATGATGAAAAATCAGAGTTATGTTATTATGAGCTACATCTATCATCACAAAAATCATAGCATGATGGGATATACTTTGATTTCGTAGGCATATAAAGCCATTCATTATCAAAACTACATTCTTAGTTAAGAGAAAGGAGACATGGAGCTATGTATATACCTCTAGTTTGAAACTACAAAATATTTTGATATTCACTCTTTCCTCTCGAAACATGCATCATTGATTTGGGTTTTAAAATATTTGAAATTGATATTCCAATCAAAATCTTGAAGAACAATAATCGCTTGTAACTTTACCAAGGTTAAGAGAATGGGATACAAGAGGGATACTTGTGAAAAAAATAGTATAAAAGCCGTATACCACATTAAGGGGTGTGATGCGAGATGTAGCTCACTCTAATGGACCAACATTAGGAAAAAGGTTTTGGCATTTCTTGCCTCAAAAACAATACAAATTTGGCATAGTGAGTCTTTTGATTGATGTAAACTATAAATTATTTGTTTAATGTATCTTCAAGGGCATAAGAATGCATTTCTATTAAACATTTTGATTATATTGTGTCAAGGATTATTTAATTTTCTTGCTCATGGATGTGACTCATTGTTTATATGGAGAATATTACAATTTACAACCATAAATTCTACTATCTTTCACAATAATATTATTTTTATATACATAAAATCACAACTATGTGGTTTGATTTTAATAATAACTCAAACATATAGTTTATAATAATAAACACTAGTGAACTTAATGTTGTGTACAATCTAAGAAAACAATACTTGAGTTGTTACAAGATATATTTTAGGGTGAGAATGTAATTTTATTGTAAGTTCCACTAGAAATCAAAATAACACCACTAGCATTTAAGGCCAGTGTCAAATTTAAGGATGCACATAATAAAAGTATGAGCCTCATGATCTGAAAGTATGAGCCCCACACTTTCAAAGCGTAGAGGTCACGATTCAAAGCTGCAAGAGTACTTTTGAATTTGTGAGCCTCGCACTTTGAAAGTTTGAGATCAGTCCTTTCAAAGTCCGAGGATCACATTTTAAAACCACAGGCTCACACTCACGAAAGTACGAGGCTCACAATTTCAGAGTGTGGGGTTCACACTTTCAAAGTGTGGGGATCATAAATAAGTTTTATGTGTGCCTCATAATTTCAAAGTGTGAGTCTCATATTTTCACAACTTTTAAAGTGATAACTTTTAAAAAATTTGACAATGTGAGAAACACAATTTGAAAGTGTGTGATTTTCACTTCGAACTTGCTATTGCAAGGATTTATTATTAGTTTTTATTTTTAATTTAATACAATGGGATCATGAATTATAATATTTAGTGGCTACTAACCTTACATCAAGGATTTTGAACTTTCATTTAATACAACAGGATCATGACTTATAATAGTTAGCATCCGCTTATTTTACATCAAGGATTTTGCACTTTCAAAGTGCAAGGAAAGTGCTAACATCACCTTTTCAAATTGTGTGGCTTGCACTTTGAACTTGCTTTGCAGGAAGTTATTGTTAATTTTTTATTAATCCAATGGGATCATGCCTTATAATAGTTAGCACTTGCTAGCCTTACATACTTCCCAACATGAAAATCTAAAAAATGGCGAAATTGGAATCAATAATAGTAAAATTTGAACTCAATAATACTGAAATTGAAACTCCAATAAGTCCAATAATGACAATATTGGAATCCAATATTGTTACTAATGGAATCCAACAATAGTAATAACGAAACCAATATAGATAAAAATGGAATCCAATATAAGAAAAAACGGTGTTAGATTTATTAAAATACGTGTAATATTGGAGTCTAGATTCATTGGAATATGTCCAAATTTAGTGAAATAAGAATTCCTAGGTGGATCTTATTTATGTCACACTTGATAGTAAGAAATTTTCTCTATGCAAATAAATTTAATAGATATGTTCATGGAATAGAATGAACTTCCCTCCTATGAAGTGTATGCATAATAACCATCTCTTTTTCCCCTTGGATGGTGTTAGATGGATGCAATGGAGCTCTTAGATGATTGATGAATGTAACCTTAAGTGGTGATAGTTAATTCTTCGTGCTTGTACCTTTATTATGATCACATATGTCTATATTCATATGATTCTCTTTCGATATTAACCCCGAAAAGGATGACTAACAAATATATAATATGCTCAAATGGCTAGAAAAGACCCAAAAAGTGTGAAAAAAGTATATTGAGGTCAAGGGCACCCAGAGGGGATGAGGGAACTGAATCTTACCTTCTAACTAGGAAATAGTGTCGGGATGATAAATGTTTAAGTATACAAAGGTAGGCGAGCAAGTACGGTTGTAAGACTAGAAGTGGAAATACAAAGCAAAGAAATGTGGCCAAAGACATGGGTTGATTAGTACTTTTCTTACTTATCTATCACATGAATAGTCATATGTAATCAATAGTAGATAATTAAACAAAGTGTGTCATTTTGTGTTTACATATTGAACTAGATAGCCTTGTTGCACATGATGTTGCATTGGTTTTGTTATTACTAGGGTTGTATCCTTTGTTGTTTATGAGATACCCCATGATCTTCCCTATTACAAAAGTTTATTACGAGTATGTGCACTCTCTAAATTCATAATCGTCCATACTAAGGTAGAAATGACATCATTATATGAGGATAGAAACCCTTGTTTGGATTCATGTGTTGTGGGGTTGGTTGAGGGTAGATAAAATACCCTATTAAAAATTGTTCGACATTAGGATTTTAAATTTCTTTGGAAAGAAGTAGTTTTTTCGTTGTAGCCGTTACATTTTTGTAGAACATTTAAGATGTATGAGTCTTCATCCTTTCCATGCACTCATCTATTGTGAGAAGTGGATTAGTGATTCATGTAAAAATTCATCCTCTGTCAAGTGTGTGCTCTCTTTGTGGGGTCTTAACAAGGCCCTCATGCAAGGATCATTTTAACCTCTAAAAGTCATATTGTTTGAATTGGATTAACCGTATTGAATGTTTAGGCCTTTGGTCTACCTTCTTTATTGCACATGACTAGTATTATTTTAGATATATGTGTGTGTGTGTGTGTGTGTGTGTGTGTGTGTGTGTGTGTGTGTGTGTGTGTGTGTGTGTGAAGCTTGCACGTTATTGGTGTAGTTGCAATCCCGTCATAGAAGGGAATGGAATCAATGCGATTGAACATGGGTAGATTATCTACCGATGCCGAATTCTCCATCGACCTCTCTTCCGGACATATTTGGGAAGTACAAAATACCCACCGAGTAGCGAAGAAGAAGGGAAAGATGGGACAATGGAAATAAAACTAAAATTAAAAGTACTTATTTCTTCAAATTAGGTTGACCGTGATTTTTACAATGGAAAAATGAAACACAATTCCTAATGTACTCAACTTCACGAGGTCATCTTTGAGACAACCAAAGTGTGTGATATTGGATGAATAATTAATAGGAAACTAAAGTAAGTATCTCGAGATATGAACTAGTAGCATGAAACCCTAATAGTTAAGTTGGTCAAAGGGTTAAATGGTGACTAAGATTGGGTAGCAAGAATTCCTTATGGATTGATTTCTTATTTTGGTTGTTATCTAAACAACGTTGAAACTTCATGTTAAATAGATAAAGAAAATAAAATTGGCTTGAATAAAATACAAATTTGTTTAATATTTTAATATACTAAAATCATTCCCAATTAATAAAATAAAACAAAATAAATATGTATTTTATTTATTTGTATTGTCACAAGATTTTAAAAGAAATGAAATTGAAATAATCTAATTAAACAAATATTGATTTTTCTAATTTAATTTTAATTAAAATAAAGTAAACTCTACATCTACAGAATCATGAAGGTAATTAAAATAAAATTCTACTACTTCTAATGAAATAAGCTAAAATAGGGATTAGTTGGATGTAGGTGCATTACAAGATTGTAAGATAAAACCTACTCTAAAAAGGATATGCATTATAATGTTATTATTCTAGAAATGAAAATTATTCTAAGTTCTACCTCAAGTGCACGTGAAAGGAAAGAAGGGCTTCGAGAAGAAATTTCTTATGTCCGAGAAGATTTGCTTGGAAAAGTGGAAATAAATTGTATAGATGATTATAATGAAGAAATGAGTGATTTAAAACATAATCTTACGCAAACTAATTTCCCTTACATATGAATAGGGATAAGTAGATAAGAATATATCAATTGAATTTTTACAAAACAGTGCGCAAACAATTCTAGAAAAGAAGATGTATTTAATTCTAATAATTTAACACAAAGTATGTCTTCGAGACTAACGACAATAATTAATGAAATAATTGATGAATCAAAAACATCCCTAACCTATTACTATTTTATTGAGATATCATTCAAAGTTTGGTGTAGTGTTTGTGTCTCCTCATCATTATTCCCTTTTCTAGAGATGATTTCCAATTGATCCAAGGTGTCTAGAGTTTGGTGGTAGGACAAAATCCCAAGAAAATGGTTGTAGTTGGATGTTTACAAGAAACTAGATGAATATTCAATGCAAGGAAAGGAAAGAGCAATGAATAGGTTATTTATGTGTTTCGTAGCAATACTTTTATTGCAAATTTTTTTATATCAAACATGAAAATTCCAACCCATCATTTGGGTAAAATTTGGGCTTTTATAAAGTTATGTGAAGAATTTCTTCAATACCACATGTCCAACAAGAAGTGAAAAAACATCCACATGGGGGTCATTCAACATTTTAAACATACTAAACTAGGAACAATTTTTTTAGTAAGAATCTTATAATCCCAAGATTAGGAAAAATGGTCAAGAAATGAGCAAGAAAATCACTCCCAAACTTAAAATAGACATTGCAAAACACACACTTTTTAAACTCACGAGGTTTAGTTTTGGAGCTGATGGTCTTGACAAACTATAAGTTATGCAACCTATAGTAGGTGAATACTGGTATTTGTGTAACCACCGCGGTGGTTACATAAATAAAGCCAAATAAAAGGAATGTTGGGGTTGAAATATGATTCACAAACATACATGAAGTTATTAATATGAAAAACATGGACAAATAATTGATAAAAAACAAGAATAAATGAAGGAATAGGATATAGATATTATCATTACTTTGGAAAATAAATCTTTTGTCATCAGAGACTTAATGTGTCCTCTAATGTAACACAATGTAAGTTTTTAGTGCGTAAAACCGCTCATGTTTAGGTTGTTAAAGTCTATGTCCTTGAGTTACGATGATGTTAGAGAGACTTAAAAGGGATGAAAGATGCAAGGACTTACAAAATAGATAGGACCGAGAAGAGAGGTCAAGATCATCCATTGAGATGATAAAGTGAGGAGAGATATCGTAGTTTAGGCCTTAAGGTGCCAATGGTTGTAAAATCCCCATCATAGGAAGATTGTAGATGTTGTATGACTTTTAGAATCTCATTAAACATAAATTGTTTCACTTCATTGTGTTGGAATATTTAAAAGGTAGGATCTAGGAGTACCCAATACAATCTCATACCATTTATTGTGTGGTATAAGAGATGGTTATTTACTACATGAAAGTAAGGACGTGGAATATCCACCTAGATATCTTGAATGTGAGGAATATAGAATGAGGATATTGTGTTCTACACTATGATAAGCGGGTAGAAAATGTAATTTAAAATAGAACTTGATAATTAGTGAGATGGATCAAAGAATGGGCGATGTGTCGGATGAGGAATTTGTGAAGAATCTCAAGCAAATGATGGAGGTCCTTCGGAGACTCGGAGAAGTGTGGTCCTTACTAGAGCACGTAGTATAACACCACCTAAAGAAAAGTGATCATGTGACTAGAGGTGGTGAGTAGCTTAAGAAAGTGAATTACATGGTAGAGGGCCAACGACACAACTAAAAGGGCGCAAAGGATTTCTATGAGAGAACCAAAAGGAAATGGTGTGTATGTAGGAACAAGTGGAAGTTGAATTGGATGTGTGAAAAAAAAATGAATAACCTAACACGGGAGCATTTCAAAGAGAATAAGTTTAAAATTTGAGAGTAACACGAGAAATATATGTCGATGGAAGCACATCATACAATAGCACGTGAGAGTATCACATTGTCAATGTAGTCTTATTGGTGATATAAGTCAATGCAATGTAAATTATTGGTTTTCACCAATGGTTATGGGGATAGGCCCCTTCTTCTTGTGTATAGGGAGGCTCCCATTATTTAAGGTAAACTAAGTAAATTTGTGGGTTAGATGTTAGGCTCGAGATCAAACAAGAATACCCCACAAAACCTATGGTAAAGTGGATATTTGCGGTACAAGGAGGAACTTGTTTTGAAGGTAGGTAAAGAGGAGTTGTAGAAATAAAGAGAGAGATTTAATGTTGTGAGTGGGCTTATATAAATCACATACATCAACCAAAATACGTCCACATTGAATTATAAGAGCACCAAAATGTAAGCAATCAACAAGATATATAAACCAAAGACATAAAATTCTACAAATCTATCAATAAATGACACAAAGTTTCTTCTTGATTGTATAAGATCACAATGCTTGCAAAGTTGGATAGTTAAGAGAATATAGGAACATAAACAAATAAAATAGATTAATTATAGATTTTATTTCTTGGTGTAGTAATAAAAATCTCAACACCATACATCATTCCACAATTTCCAACCCTTTGGAATGGAGAAGCCATTGTAATTTATACAATTACAATTGTCCTTTCATCTCCCCCGCATCAATTTTCAACTCACCACGATGTGACTTTTCAAATTCCCTAGGAATAAAACTAAGTCCTTTTCTTATTTTAGATAAGGTACTTTTCCAATGCAACATTAATTCACTTAAGTGAATAGAAATAAAGAGAGAAAAGGTACATCCTTAATAAAGTCTATCGGTGATAGCTGCATAAACTAGAAACATGTTATATTTATGGTTTTACAAATCAATGTCGGATTCCTAGAAATCATGAAACATTTTTTTGCAACAAATCCATAGTGTAATCTTCAATAAATTACAAAATTGATAATAAAATTAATTCCAAAGGAAAAATCAAATCCGAGCGGACACTAGCCCGTATAGAACAAAAACATGTTCTATTTATTATTTTTCATATCAATGTGGGATTTCAAACTTTTGATTTTCAGATTCTAGTATATGTGATTTTTGAGTATAGTAAATTCCAATATATGGGAGTTCGGATTCAAATATAGGTGATTCTATATTCCAATATATGCTATTTTTATTCCATTATGTGGGATTTTTGAGTCTAGAAAATTCAAATATTTAACATTTTGGAATCCAAAACTAATAATTTTGGACTCTAATATTGACTATATTTTTTATCTTTTTGGACTGGAATAAGTCCAAATTTAGTGAAATAAGCATTTAGGGCACAACCATACACATACACATAGAACTATAATTGTTATGATATGTAGTGTAATGCTCGGTTGTACTTTCACCATTGTGATGGTTGAGGAAATTCTAACTCCTCATTCTACAACTCTATTTCTTAGGATTTGATGTCTATTTGAGGGTTTTGTGGGTCAATAGTTCATTATAGGTTTTTAGTGACTTCAGCGACCACTATGTAAAGTCATAGCGACTACTAAGATGACATTTTATGAGAATTTCTTAAAACCCAAGTGCCCAAAAATAGGTGTAGGGAAGAAATAGGTGCCTCTGTCCCCCTTAGGCACCCCAATCTAGCTTATTCTTCCAAATCTTTATTTTTATGAGCTTCCATGTGACGGTCAATGCTTTATATTTTCTAGTTCTCTAGCTCTATACACCTAGAGTATTTCTATGAATTAGTTGCATCATTTTACCTCTTATTTGCACTTAGGATTTCGTATATTTTGGATTATTTTTCTTAGGTTTATTTCTATAATTTATTGGTGCATTTATTTAATTTTATCATTACGCTAAACCCATCACTCGAATCCACATTCTTTCTAGGGTTTTTTTCTTATACCTATTATCGTAGTGGTCGATTCGGGTTTCTTGATGTCTTGAGATTCCCCCATCCTCTGTAGGGTTTCCAAATCAATGGATGCAACTAAAAATCCCTTTTCTAACTCTTGTAATATTCCCCTTAATGAAATATAAATATCGATACTTAAAATTCATACGATTAGAATAGTAATTTCAATAAAGATCAATTAAAAGAACTTACTAATTTTTGACAAGATTTGCATAATAATCCCATTCAACTTTTGGATCTTTTGCATGCTTATATTGATACCAAAAATAATCGTGATGTTTCTTTGACACCTTCTATCACTCACTTTTTGGCTCCCATGGCCTCCACTAAACCTCTTCATACTCTATTTTCGATTCGTAAAACCACCGATCTCATCATTCAACCCAATACTCTGATGTACAACCTATCTCTTCTTCAAATACTCCTGATTTAACTTCTTTATATTAGGATTTGCAAACCCAACTTCAGCTCACTACTTCTATGTATATTTGTCTCTTGGCTCAACTTTACTTATTCATAGTCCTTTACAACCAAACTTTAAATTCCCTAAGTTTCCAATCTTTAAAGTCCGTTGCGACCCAAAAGACGATCTACGAGCCTTTTATGTGGCATGTTTGTACTATATCGATGATCACACCATTCTATCAAATCTCTTTCCTCAAAATCTCCATGATTATGCGATGCGTTGGGAACTACAACCTACTTGTCCACTCGGTAACATATTTCATGCATCTAGCAGATGCTTTTCTAACTCATTTCTATATCAATATCGGCTATAAGAATTCATATGCAAAACTTGCACAAATTAAACAGGGTCTAATAACCATCTAGCGAGTTATATCTTGTGATATAAAAGTAACCCGGATAAGATGTCTAATGTGCTTTGAGACTACGAGCTTCAAGACATATTAATTTAAATTCTATTGCAACCTCTTGTAGAGAGAATATATGAGATGTCTCCCTCATTTGATCAATTGTGTCACACTCTAAAGCTATGCGTAACTAAACTCTTATCCATAGGCAAGCTTAAGTATCAAGAGAAAGCTTCATCTTCTACAAAATTTCAAAGTAAAAAACTTTTAAACCAATACTAAAACCTACTGAAGCTAAAGTCATTATCAACACTATCTCTAAAACCAAGAAATTCCAATGATAACCGCCTAAGCATACATATACAAAGTTGACTATTACCCCAAATCTTATATTACAACTGCTTAATACCAATATTGTTACACTTCCTTCTCTACTCAATTTGGCTCCATCTCATACTAAAGGTAAAAATTACAATGATAAATTTTGATGTGATGATCATCCATGTGTTTGAAATTCTACATATAGATGTTTCAAACTTTGCACTATCATCCAAAATATTATCGATGATAAAAAAATTCAAACTTCCAAATCCTACAACATTTATATCAGTAAATGAAAATCATAACCTTAAAATATTGAACAATCCTCTCCAAAATACGACAAGAAAGTTTTTGATTCATCGGCTAATTGTATTGTACATATCGTGCGGTGCCTTCTACTACATTGGGTCTCTGATTTCCTAGTTTCTCATGCTGATATTTCTCCTCCGATATTTTCTTTTTATCATGATTATCATGCTACATTCTCTTCTGATCACTTTCAAATTAGTGCTTCTATCGGATCCATCCCTATCAATAGCACCAAATTGGATCAATCATGGCATATCATCATGGGTTTTGTTTCACTTATTTTATCTATCATCTATCCACTCTCAAAAATTTCATATCCAATAGATAATTCATATGGTATCATCAAGATTTAAGTTACAATCAACCTCTCACCATACTTATGACCTTCCTTGTAGCACAAATAATTGAAGGGTGAGACATTCTCTTAGGTCTTAATTAGATTCACGGGACTTGGTCTATCATCTCCATGAATAACTTGCATCTTAATTTCACAAGAATCAAGTCATATCTATCAATGGTTTGCCTCAATCCATTCCATGGTTATCACATCCTCTAAAATTTTTCATTACATCATCTAGTCCATTTAGTTCCTTGTGGCCTATCGAGTCTAAAGCTTAATCCCTTCCTAGATCACCTATTTACACACAACCCGCATTGTCTCATCACTCTGTTAGTCTAGTACATTATTCCAAGTCCATCACGAGGACGAATCCTATATTTAGTCACACTTCACCAACCTGTTTCACTCCATGTATGTATCCATCATCTCCGCACTCTACTTCACATAGGTATTCATCACCTCCGTGCTCTACTTAACATAGGTGTTCATCACCTCCACACTCTATTTTACAAATGTGTTCATTACCTCTACATTCTACTTCACCTATGTGTTCATCACCTCCGCATTATACTTGACATAGGTCTCCACCACCTCGATATTTTGTCACAAATTTTTCCCACCATATATTCATCGGTCATATATATATAGGATTAATTCATCTACACAACATTTGACTCATACACCATCAATATAATCACTCACGATCAAATACTCTGGGGGCATCACACTTATTATCTCCCCCTCTAGCATTAACTCACATCTTATACTCTCCTCACATCACACCTAGATATTAACACATAACATACACTAGTATCATAATTTCTCGATGATGCACTCTCGTGTTATAGTTCACACTTGAATGTTGATGACATACTATACACATAAACCTCACACACTACACATTATACATTTTACTAAATACACACTATATGCTTCCCGCATTGTGCACCATACATTTAGGACATCTTCTCTTATAGAATCTACTATATACTTTTCGTTCCATTCACTATACACATTCGCACAACATCTCTCTCACATCTATTTCTAAATGATGCACTTGTTACTCTATGACGCGCTCTAGTCCCATGGTCCAAACATGAATGTTGTGGGTATACATCTCAAATGGACCTCATCACACTTCCATGTTTAATCACTCACTCAATTAATCACTCACATATTTCTATTTCATACATTCAATCCATTTCGGATGACAACTCTCATTTGAGTTCACTCTTGACCGCGAGGGGCATAAATAAATGAACCTCATTACATGGATAAACATCCACTCTAGGGGGAAAACAACTCCTATCATTCACAATTAATTTCATTCTATCTCATCCATAACATACTACATATATTTATTGCATTTACACTTGCTTACTTTTGTTCAAATGTTTATTTTATTACACATGCTAGATATATATCTTGTATGTCATTATTTTTATCATACACACATCCATGTTCATTTTCCTTTCTAGCTGTGATTGATGACTATATAGATCTATTACACACATCATGGATGATTTTCACGATTACCTAGTACCAGTCCGGAGAATCTCATAGGGGAATCAACTTTCTTACATTAAAGGTGATATTGTTTCATTTTGTTTCATAGCACATTACTTTATCACATTACACACTTTTGGACACACTTTTTCATCTTTCTAACATGCTAACATGTGCTTCATATGCAACATTTTTTTAACTAGTTTAAATGCTTCCATAGTTGTATGTTACCTTCATTGTCATTGTTTTCTCTTTGTATGCTCTTGTTTACAAGATTTTCCCTTTGTCTTGTGTGCACATTGTCTTCTTTTGGCTTCGTTGGCCTTGATTTTCTTGTGACATTGTGAGTGGTGTCCCATGTTTTTAACCCACTTTTCATGGTCTACATTGTCTTCTTGTGTGTTTACATTGTCTTCTTGCATCTTAGCTTACATATTGTTTGCATAGCATACATTTTTTCTAATACATGTGTGTTTGTCTTTGCTTATACTAACACTTGTCTCCCTGCCACTTTTTTCTGGGGAATTTGATTCTACTAAACATGTTCCCTTCCCCATGTATGATACATTTTTAGCACAATGGTCAGTCCCCTTTTGAGATGAATACTCCTTCGGTGAGGTCACATGTACCCCAAATGAGGGGGTGTCATTTGGGTGAATCAATCACCCCATACAGTGTTTACTGGTAATTACACAACACAAAACTATACTAGTATAACAAATTTTTTTGTTTCAACGCTCAAAATTAGAATTGGGTCCTTAGCACAACATGACCCTTCCTCGATTCCTAAAACCAGGGGCATTTACATAGTGTTTTGGAAGTTTAACACGATCTACATAATGTCACTCACAATGGATTTTACAGGGCATATAGTCCTTAGCACTAATGCATTGGATTGAATTTTGCACACTATCTATAATGGTGTCCTACATTGCATGAAGAAATTAAATGTTACATGATAACACCAAAATTTTATCCCTACACTTCTTCCACATCATTGGAGGAGATCATCCCAAAAATTCATGGCGGTGCAATTGGTGTGAGATCACCCCAAAAAATCATTCATCTACAACATCTTCTCGATCCTTTCTATGCCCTTTTACTCATCATGGATCAGATGCACATGTTCCAATTTCAGTTTCATATTTTACATAAATTTTACACATTTTGATCATATAAATTTGTATTTGAATACTTGTTCATTCTTCTCTTTTACAGGTTCATCCTTATCGGAAGCGGTAGTAACTTCACAACATCAACAACAACAAGAACATCATGACATATATACATTCATTTCCACCTTAGGGTCATTTTCATCATCACTTTATGCACTTTCCACTCCTTAGCATCCATGCTTGACATTTTTTTATCAGTCCACATGTTGTCTTCTCACTCCGCATAATATCATCTCTTATCCACTTTATGTTATCGATAATCCACTCAACAACATAAAGTGGGGGCAAATGTAGATAAAAATCACACACTTCGGTTATTATCTTGTACTGATTACATATTACTATTTATATGATTTCTAATTAAGAAAAGTACTAATCAACCCATTTATTTAACCACCTCTCATTGCTTTGTGTTGACACTTCGGTATTACACCCTTACTTGCTCAATCTAACTTTTAATAATTTGGAATTTATCATCACGGACATCGAGAATCCAACGAGGATCCGAACGTAGGTGCCCTTGTGCTCAGTATAATTTATCCACTCTTTTTGGGTCCTTTTTATCCATTTGAGGATCTATTATTTATGGTATTTTTCCTTTTTAAGGTTAATTACAAAATTCAAGTCGGGAATCATATAAATATAAAGTTATGTGATCATAATTAAGGACCAAGCACTAAGTATTAGCTATCACCACCATACGTTGCATCCATTAACCATCTAAGATCTCAATTATATTCATATAGCACCATCAAAGGGACACAAGGACAAGTTATTTTACATACACTACATAGTCGGGAATTTAATTTTAATCCATGCACACATATATTATATTCCTTCACATCTAGTTACTTGCTCCCTATCAAGTGAGAAACACAAAAGAACCACCTAGGGCATAATTCCACACACACACATACATATAACTAAATTGGGTCGAGATGTAGTACACCACCTAGTCATAAGTTAATCATCGTGACAACTAAGGACAACTTTGAATCCTCTTTCGCATATTTCTTTTTACGATCGACGTCTATTTGAGGGTTTTGAAGTTTAATACTTCGTTGTAGGTTTTTCAATGACTTTGGATACCACTATGCAAACTCATAGTGACCATAAGAAACAACAACAAATAACTACTGACCACTTAGAGGAGGTTGTTTGATAATTTCTATAGACCAGGCACCTAGAAATAGGTCTAGGGTACTTGCAAGTGCCTTTTCCCCTCCGGGAACCCTAGTAAAACTTATTATTCCAAATATTAATTTTTCTTGTGTACGTGTGATAGTCGGTGCTTTGTATTTTCCTATTCTCAAGCTCTATACACATCTAGAATTTCTGTAAATCAGCCAAGTCATTTTACCTCTTCTTTACACATAGGGTGTTATATATTTTGGGTTAGTTTGCTTGGTATAATTTATGTACTTTATTACTATAATTATTTAATCCTATTATAAAAATAAAATTAGGAATAAAATTTACATTTAGCTTAGTCATAACCGAACCTAGGTTATTTTATCATAGGATCTAACATAATTTGGATGTGCCCTCATCCTTCACACGCTTACCCCATGTAAGGATTAGTTGGAAATTCCATCCGTTACACCTCTCCCAACAACGTAGGATTTTTTAACAAGACACCTGTGAATGCATTTTCTAATGTTATTCGTCCCAATCTATATATGTACTTGAATTCCCCACAACCATATTTTTATCGAGTTATCTAGATCACTTACACCATTCCGAGGAGATCCATACATTTACGGCCAATAATTACACTACATCTTATCAAACTACTCATCCTCCTCCCACTCATCGGGTATCTTCAATGGATGTTTCTAATGTGATGGGAACTTATGTTAAGAATTTGAATGAACTCCTTGATTTCACCATAAGGGGTTTTATGCTTGCACGCCCATTTTCGACCTTCCTAAGTTGAAAGCGAGAAAGATCCAAATTATCACATCAAGGCTTACACCAGTTTCATTAGGGAATTACTTCTTAGGATGTAGTAGTGGCTAAAATATTTTGAATACTCGCAATGAATAAATTTGGATTTCTATTATCAAATTCCTAATGGATCCATGCATTCCTTTAAATAAATTGTTTCCCAATTTATCAAATCCTTTGATATGAACAAGTTATTGTAAATGGGAATTAGAGAGTTTTTTCACATTAAGAAATAAGATAATGAATCTATCACTCATTTAATCTAGATATTGTGTCAAGTTCTCTACTCCTTCATAAATGCACCTAATTTTTGGGTTGTGGAGCTATATTACTTCACAATGAGCATGCATTACAGGTGGCTCCTTTACACAGTAACGGGCGACAGTTGGCTAACTACCATTGGTCAATAGAGGAACCACCATTGGTCAGGGAACTGGTATTAGTTACCTATGCATGAAATTTTATATTTAACCCATAGGAATTAAATCTAACTTTTTTTATAAAGTTTATCTAATGGCTGTAGTGTATATCTATGGTACCATAAGTTTTTATATTCCTATATAAGCATGAAATCTAGGCTTATAATGTCAATTAAGAGAAGGATTGAGTTAGATCCTTGATTCTCCTATATTGAGAGGATGAAGAAGAAGAGAAATAAAGAACATGTTACATGAATACATAGCTTCCATGGAGAGAATCTGGATAGAATGAAATAGAAAATACGCTATGGCTAGTACATCTCAATGGTTAGAAGAGGGTAACATCTTATACTATATTCCCTTTGTAAATTTATTGTCTCACTGTAATGGATTACATAGTATGCAAATCATATAGAGTTTCTACTTGTAGATCCAGTTGTTGGTGAGATCTAGTATTGTAGTTCCATGAGATTATGATGTATTGTTGATCCATGTAAATCTAGTCTTATAGTGTTAGATCCACAAGTTTTTGTGATATCGTGTATTCATAAGATCCATGAGACCATTTTTTATTGTTGATCTATGTAGATCTAGATATTGTAGAGGATGTTATAATCATGATTGCACATGTTAATGCATTGATTAGGAGACAAACTTACTTCTTGGTGCACAACAGTCATGGTTGCACATTGGTAAAACCATGTGAGATGTCTTGTTGCAAATCCACAGAGAGCATGGTAGCAGATTCGAGAGATGCGGTAGTTCCTAGTTATGTGAGATTTTTAGTTGTGGTTTGGAGGCATAGGTTTAGTGCACTCATGGAAATTATTTTAGAGATCTAGAGAACAAGATACTCTTGGAGAGATGCATTATAATCTTACTCATTATATATATATATATATATATATATATATATATATATATATATGAGATCTCTATCTTTGGTGGATATAGCCCACATTAGGTGAACCGCGGTACATGATGTTTTATGTGTGTGTACTATGTTTTGATTTTGATTATCATAGTTTATACTTCTGTTGCTATAGATTTTGGGGAATTGTATAGATCAATATTTGATGATTTGGTTTGCTATTGAATCATAAAAATATTCCTTATTCCTAATTCCCAAAAAATGGTATCGAGTTTGGTTGTTTCAAAGCATCGTTTTTATTTAGTATATTGTTAGTTGTTTACCGATAGGTATAAGAGAGAAAGGTTTGTTTTTCTTTTTGTGAAAATCATAGCAAGATATTTAAATCTCAAAGCAAGATATTTAAATCTCAAGTGGAACTAGAAATATTAGGTTATTGGAGAATAGAATGACCGGTGTTGGTTAGGTGGAAACCGACATTGGTAGGGTGGCCATGGTCGGTTATAGGGTGACCATGGTTGGTTATTGGGAAACTTGTTTTTAAATAGAAAATCACATATATAGAAGAAGTGAGAAGATGCATGGAATGTATCTTATTTACTTTAGTGTCCCTTGTTCTTTGAGGTACAAGCATGTTGGTTAGATTATAGATCCAGGTTATAGAGGTATGAATTTATATTGGTATTAAAGTGCTTATATGTTTTTGATGCACATGCATGGTTCGGGATTACAAATCGTGTATGAGATAGAGGACCGGTTATGCATCCTTGGTGCGGTGAGATCGATGCATGAGCTTTGTTAGAGAGGAAGTAGAACAAAATGAGGATGAGGTTTCCATCGAGAAGAATGTTCTTGATTCAATATGTGGTTGAGTATCTTGGTGTTGGTAAGGTTATGTTTTTCATCTTGGTGCAATTTATTTGCATGTATTGATGTTGTTATGTTTTTATACAAGATTTGGGTGCTTCTTGAAATGACTGACTCAACACACCTATCAACCTTGGTCGGAGTAAGTACTTGGTTTGTTGTACTATGATAATTTTTTCATGTGATGTTTGTTACAAAAACATGAATGTCGGTCGAGGAACTAAATTTGGTCACACAAGAACCGGTACCGATGGGCAATAGAGGTTGGTCTTTGTGGTAGTGAATCTATACTAGATTTTTTGTAGAAGGAGAGGGAATGTATGGTTTAGTGTCCTATTTTTGAGGATAAATTTTCTTGCACAAAGTATACATGGAAGAGATGGTGTAGATCACTTTAATGATTGAATCATAAAGAGGATGGAGTTGGATTAGTTAGTACATTGAGACTTGGATTCAAGTATCTCTATATGATTCATGTTTTAGTTCTATTGATTGATGAAACTGATATTATGTTTGGATTGTGTGTGCAAGTAAAAATTATCATCATAGATATTTGGTGGGCTTGAATTTTATTTCCATAATGTGATAGAATCTTGAGGACAAGTGTATCAAGTCTAAGGATGATATCCTCAATGAAAATTAATGTTTAGACACGGTTGTAGGAAATGAAAGATGTTCATTACACATAATGAAAAGAATTTTACTCACGTACATCACAATAATTCCAAAATTTTGTGATGTAGAAGTATTCTTTGGTAAGAAGGGGATCAATTTATTTTTATTTCATTTTTTTATTTCTCAACGACATATATAGCTTTTGAGCTTGGTGATTATAAGTAGTGTAAGGGATTTCATGTTAAGTGGGATAAATCCATGGTTGTTCGAATTGCATGTTAGACATATATGCACATGTTGAGTGAGAGAGGAGTATGCTACATTTATTGTGTGGCATAAGGCATAAGTTGTTTTGGAAGACAGTCATAGTTTTACAGGTATTTTGAGTTTATTGCATGATGACATCACTTCTAGTTTTATTTATAGTGCCTAGATATCCTTATGGGATTTCAATTGATGGTTGTTCAGTTGTGTTAAGAAGAGAGATCAATGTTATTGACATTGAAGGGTAAAGAAGGAAAATCTATTTTTACAAGTTACAGTGTGATAACATTGTATATTTACATCTTATTGATGTTTCCCTTGTTTGCTTTCATCTTGGATGGTTGTGTAGTATGTTGATGACATTTTTGCTAGTATTTGCACTAATTATTAGTAGCATGGTTAGTAGGGTTGTTGTTGTTGACATTGATGAGAACATGATTCATATATGGCTTTGGAGTTAGTCGGTGAGAGACTTGGAGCTTCTTAGAGAGCCTGATGATATGGATGGATGTATATGGTGAGTTTACACATGTGGATAGATCCTATTTTATGATTCCATGATGATGTAGATTTTTTTTTGCACATGGATTCCTATGAGCATGGTTTAGATTCCTTGAGGATGAGTAGGGGATGTCTGTATTTCCTTTTGTTACTATGTTCTTGCTTGATAGATATGTTATCTACATATGTCTGTCTTGGACATGCTAGGTTTTTATGCGGGGTTGGATTTGCAAAATGCAATATTTTTATTCTTTGAATTAATTTGGTGTTGTGGAGTAATTAACCACGGGTTTTGTTCACAAGTTTTGCACTCATGCAAAAACTAGGCAACTCGAAACTTTATTTACGATGGAAGGAATTGATGAAATAGACTTAACTAGGGGATGCATTACATTTTTGTTATGTTTTCAATTGCAGTAATTGATTAACTACATGTAATTTATAGATATGTGTCTTTGTTATAAATGTAACACATCATATACAATTTCATTCAATTTTCATCTTGAAGGAAACAAAAATCACTGAAGGACTAATGCACTACCTTGATGAAGGCAGAATCAAAGTTTAAGTTAAATGGGTGATTGTAGCAAGTTGGGGGACAATTAAGTGGACATCAAATCCTGAATTTTACATTAAAAACTACCAAACATCAAATTTAGTCTTCTCTGAGACTTGAACCATGTTGAAAAGTCAAAAATATGTCATAAAAATGGTACCATCGTGTAGGGGAGACTATTGGATTTGTAGAAATATTGATTTTAAAGTGAATAGAATAGGATAAATATCATTTTATAATTTGTTACTAATAGTAGGTCTTTAAGACATTTTTTCCCATGAATGTTTATGTCTATGTTTAAGACTCGCAAATTTTGTTTCACTTGTCGAATGTGATAAAATTTATACCATCCCAACCATGGTGAAATGAATTTTGAGTTTTTAATATAGCTAAACTTGTCCATTTAAAAAAATAGTAGTTTAGAAACTAGATTCCGGATGCTACAATTCATATTAATATAAGTTTCTCTAATTTTGAGTGTATGCATTGCTAATAATCCCTACAAGTTTATATTATGTTGTTATTTGCAATATGATGTCCACTTATGACCACTTTTTTGTCCCCCAACTTGTTGCACTTACCCAAATGTTAAATTTAGCAACAAGAAAAGTTACATTTTGCATGAAGAAGAGCTCATTATTAAGTTATAGGTACATAAAATCTCATTATTTCTACATGTTTAAATACATTTGATTATATGATTGAGTTTTTTATTTCATTATACAATCAATACATATCATAAAGACTGAATGCAAGAAAGAAATAGACAACTCCGTTACAAAAATTAATGTTATTTATCCATTAGGAAATTAAGTGTTTCCCACATAATCCGTGGGATGTAACTTATATGTATTGGAAATAAAATATGCATATACTTACAACTATAAGAAAATGGAGAGAGAATAAACCCATCCTTTCCTAATTGGGTTGGTTCTCTCTTTCTCCTGTATTTCTTCATCTTCGTTTATTTCATCCTCACCTCCGAGTTCCCAACGAAAGTACCTATGGATGAGAAAGTACACACTTTGTTAGAGATCCAGGTTTTATCTATATTCATGTGTTTAAAATTTCAAGTAGATGAATATTTTAATGAAAGAACATATAAGATACATCAGTAAAGATGAGATAAAATCATAAAGAATGTCTCGAGTTTTATTTTTAGAATAATGTACAATTGTTTTCAAAATCAAGTACAAACTCTATTAGAAATCGAAGACCAAGTGTAGATTACAAATTCCATTTCGAGTTTGATTAAGTTGACAATGACAAAATACAAACCGCAAAGCTCAATTACAGATCACCAATGAAGAAATAGATACCACATCAAAATATTCAATCAAATGAAGTCCAAGAGAGTATCATTTACACAAATAATTACATGATGTAAGAGCTTATCAATTTTTATATCACTAATCAAGAGATTTAAATATAGATTTACAAGTAAATTTTCAAGCCATGCTCTTTAGGTTATCATTTCCATTAGAGTGGAGCTATTAATCAAGTACAAAATATCAAGTCATATTGATACAAGTTGGAAAGTTATCACAATAAGGATACAAATACAATAATAGAACAACTTATGATGAAAAGAGCAATGATAAAATTATAGCTATTGTAAAGCCAATGAACATCAAATTTAACATGTATATTTTACAAAAGATCATATCATCGGTAGAATTCCTAAGCTATTAAATAATGACATAATCAGCTTGTTATCATTTTTCAAAAGATTCAAAAGGGAGTGATCATTCATAGTTGTAATTCATAAATGAAAGATTATCGAGAAGGTACACAATTTAATGTGCAAGTATAGCTATTGTTAATGACATAAAAAATCATCAAGAATAGTTTTAATATCTCAAAACTAAGCACGAGTTTAAAAATTAAAAGTAATAATAGGAAAAAGTTGTAGATTTCAAGTACAAAGTTCAAATGAAGGGATTAAAATACCAGATTGGAAGTAAAAAAGTAGAAGTTACACCCAGATATTTAAAAATCAGAATGAAAATTTGAATAATCAAACAACGAGATCATAGCTACTAAGTATTCGACCATCCCGAGGAAAGAGATAATCAAGGAGTTAAACATATACTCTGCCAACACAAAGATAACTGAACCAAAGCGAGTTTTCATGCTAATGTAACAATTGCATTGGTTAAAGAAAACCAATTTTAAATAAAAACAATGCCATCAAGTTGAATTACAAATCAAGGAGTTATATACTCATTATTGTACATCGATTGTCAAGATGATAGTTCAATGAAAAAGATCAATTGTATAAGGATCAAGACAATTTGATCAATACATTCACATGATCATAGGTAAAAATGTTCTAAACTGAGTAAAACAAATTGATATCAACTAAAAATCATATGTTTTTCCATGAATTTTTCTACCTTATACAATTATCTCTCCATGTATGCATATTAAAAGGAAAGTACATCTATATAGTTGCGAGATAATGACAAAATAAAAACAAAGCATAAAAATTCTAAAGGTTTACACATATAGTGGAGAAAATAGAGTTATATCGAGAAGAAAATATGCAAATATTTGTAACATAGCCCAAACACAAGGACTCCAAGTCAATGTGTTTTTATACGTAATCGAGATCGACCATCGGACTCAAAGATAGAAAAATATGTCGGGAAGTGAATATGGCTTCAAAATTAAATACAGAGAATATGCAAACCCACAGAGATATGAATACAAAGCCATAACCTTGGTGGAAATTTCAAACAAAATCATGAGGTTCTTATAAGCTATAACCAAAATAAATACCTCTAACCAGATGAAAGAATAGCTTGGGAAAATTTTCAAGTTGGAAAAAACTAAGGAATATCATAGCATTGCATCATGCTATCAAACAAGTGATTGAGATTCGGGCTTCCATAGGTTCAATTTACAAAAATGAAGAATGTAGTTCTTGACATTGGAATCACGAGGCTATTACAAAATACCATGCGAGACAGTCTACTACAAATATGCAAGACAATCTACTACAAAATACAAAGCTCCCGGTTAAGTAGCAGAGCCCTAATAAATGAAATGAACATCGTAACATTGTATCAAATAACCCCATGATGGATTATATAGAGATTCGAGAGAAATGGCACAATTTTCACACCTTTTAGCAAATCACAAAACTTGAGCTTTATAGTGTGAGTTAAATATTTAGAACTAGAAGAGATACAAAGTTGAATAAAGTTTAAATAAGATCATTCTAGAAAGAATGGTTATGAATGAGTTAAACTAAGAAAATAATGGTCCAAAATACTTAGAATAGAGATCAAAATGGTGATTAATGGTTACGTAGATCTTCTGATTAGAAAATATTAAGGCCTTACCTCATGTAATAGAAAACTCATATTCAAAAAAATCAAACCAAGCGAAACTAGATGACATATCTCAATTCAGCTAGAAATGAGCTCAAACTTATAGAGAGAAATGTGAACCACAATTTAAAATAATGACCCGAGATCCAAAAATTCAAGGGTTTTAAGTAAAGCTTGGAGCCAAAGACCAAACATACATGAGAAGATCGAATAGTGGAAACCATCACAAATCAAAAGTTAGATCCATCAAAATAGTAGATAAATCAAAGAAAACACTTTCAAATTCTCCTTCAAAACTCATCACAACACAAAACCCACATGGTCGTTGAAATTAGAGCACAAGAAGATCATACAAAGAAGAATGTAGAGTAGTCCTTGCCTTTAAAGAAGTAACCATGGTAAAGTGACGAGTTAAAATTCAGCTGCAGATTCGAATGAGAGGCTACGAAGCTTGAATTGTGGCCGATGAACATTTACAAAATCAACAAATTGATCTCTCATATACAATCACAAAGCCTAGATATAGAAGAGAGTTTCATCAAAATGCATTAAAACCAGAGAAGATATAGTTTGAGCTAAGGAAACTCACCCTTTGGGGTTGAAATATTCAAACCCTTGGAAAATCATTAAGTGTAGAGAAGAAACAATCATCCATGAGGATTGCAGAGTTTGCATATCTCAATCTCAAAAGGGGCTCATCAAGGACATCTTACCGATCTATAAAATATTCTACACAATCTTCAACAATGGTTGACATTCAAAAGAATACAAACAGAGCTTCAAAACAATTAGTAATGGCCACAGGTAAAATTTTGACATATTTTTCCCAGCTCGCAAGGAGCTCATAACATAATGCAAAAAATGATTATGTTTTCATATTTTGTGTCTTAACTCAAACTTGAGTCAATTTGACCTGTAGTTAAAAGTACAGATGTTATGAGCTACAATGAAACCCTAACTCATTTAGAGTTAGGTTAAGATTCAACCGACAATCAAGGATGTATCTATCGTCAAGGGTTCGAATCTTCCAGAACATATCGAATATGTAAAAGATGTAATGATTTAACAAGATCATGCTTGAAACCATAGTCTACCAACTATATCATTGGAAAGTTTTCCAATTCAAGAGAATAGGCTGAATAACCAGTCAAAGGGACCAATCGACTAACATAATCATTACTCGACCTTGGTTAAGGTCTTATCCAAAGTGCATATATCATGATCACAAAAAGGGGCCTAATAATCATGTGATTATTATCTAAAATATAATGCATTCCCATGTCCAAATCAAAAGGCCAAAGACATGTCACATAGTATATGCTACGAAGGTCCAAGGTGATGACCAATCAAGTGTTTGATTTAAATATGTACAATGATGATAAAAAAGAGGTACCATAGACTTATAACCTTAGCAAGATTAAAACAATAATACATGTCATTGACCTATTTTTTTCATTATTAAATCAAATGTGGCCATGATAGTGTGCTACAGAAGGAAAATTACTACTTCAAATTTGTGAAAAATGCCTTGTATCTAAGATAAGACATAGAAAAGAGCATATATATATATGTCAACACCATATTCATCACATGGGTCATTAAGGGGAGTATGTTTGTCATGTCATGCACTAGAAGATAGAATAGTAGAGAAGACAAATAAATGTCAACATCAGAGATCAAGAAGACCTTTTGACATGCTAGTTACCTTATTTTTTTACAGATAATGGTATTATTTTCTTTCACGTGCCTACAAGTGGTTCCTACACATTAGGTGAGTGTTTTGCAAAGTATTAAAGGCAAAAGAATTATTTTTTCTCAAATAAGAAGATTAATTCTTGCATGTGCATGCAAGGGGCCAAAATTAAAATATACTAAAATATCATTGCAAGTGGATCAAGCTCCAAGTGTCACATCAGGAAGGAGAAGACAAAAATTGATGCACATTAGATAAGACTTTCATAGAAAGAAAGGTCTATTATTAACCATATTATTCATCCAATTTTAGTCAAAATAGATCATTCAATTGCACTTAGACTCAAATTTATTTTTGTAACTAAGGCTATTAATGCCTCATCCTAATTAACATGTTTATTTTTATTTCTTTATTCATAATAAAGGGGTAAAATAAGCATGCATGGGCAAATAAAAATTTTAAACTACTTTTAGGATGGGATGGGTGAATAATCTTGTTGTATATTGTGTGAAACCGCAAGGCACAAGGTGGAATTTTCGAACATAAGAGTCTTTGAAGCAATTTTCTGCTAGTTTTTCCATTAAATGAGAAATGATTTTCTGCCTTTCCAGTTATTTGTAGTGGTGTGTATATATTTATTACTTAATGTGAATTTCAACTCCTGATTAATCATCTTACATTGCTGCAAATCTGGTAATTTATACCTAATAAGAGTGTGCATGTTTATCTTATTATGTTGTTTTGATTTATTTACTCAATACACAAAGTATTTTGCCTCTGATTCCCGCTAAAAACCATTGGTTCGTGCATCCAAAGTTCATTCTAAATTTTATTGTGCATATTCTTAGTCAATGCCCTCAACAATTTTGGTGTATCACCCATTTTAATTTCAATTACATTCATTTGTTTACCCTCAAAATCCACACAAAAAGAGTTTAGGATACATCAAAAACAAACCATCCTTGATACCAAAGACTCACCTCAACAATAAGTATACCCACATACTTGAGGTGTTTCCATTGTATCTATGAAAGTGAGAGATTCAAAGTAAGCTTAGAACCCCTGTTGTCATCTCTCAACCAAGGTCCACTTTCGAGAGATAACGGAGTTGCATGTAGAACTCATTTGGGTTATCTTGACCTAGGATCTTGTTTTGCTTACACATATTATAGTTTTGACTTATCTTTAGTCGATTGCGTTAGTGGTTGTATGGAGACATAGATAGATGGTTGGAGAACATGGTTGGTGGCTATGGTTGTGATATAATCTCGAGTATTTCAGTTTGAATGCATGCTCTTGTAGGTATGTTAGTCATGGAGGCTTAGTTTCTTGAGTGGCTTGGTGTTATGATTGAGTGGGAACTTGATGTATAGATATATCGGCTATCACGGATCAATAAATTTTCATACAATTATATGATAAGTCATGGTTTGTTATCTTCTTGGTTTTTTAGAAGATGGTTTAATCTTCCTGATTACTTGAGAGAATTGTTAAAGGAAAGAATAGTTGGTCTTCACGGTATGTAGAGGATGGTGATGTACAGGTACAGGTATAGAGGTTCAAAAATTTATCTCCAAGTGGGAGATTGTTGCATTATGGAGAGAGATTACTTCACAAAGAGCATGCATTACAAGTGGCTGGATTACACAATAAGCGGTGTCGGTTGGCTAACTACCATCGATCAAAAGAGGAACCATCATCGGTCAATACAATAAATGCCATTAGTTAGGAATGGAAACCATCGGTCATGGAAGCATCATTAGTTACTTGTGTGTGAAATTTTCTGTTTAACTCATTGGAATTAGATCTAATTTTTTTATAAAGTTGATCTAATGGTTGTAATGTATATCTATGGTGCCCTATATTTGTATTATCCTATATAAGTATGAAATCTAGGGTTATAAGGTTAATTAAGAGAACGATTGAGTTAGATCCTTGATTCTCCTAGATTGAGAGGATGAAGAATAAGAGAAATAAAGAACAAAGTTACATTAAGATAGAGCTTCCATGCAGAGAAGTTGGAAAAAGGAAATAATAGGTATAGATATGGCATGTATATCTCAATGGTGAGAAGAGGGTAACATCTTCTACTGTATTTCCTTTGTATAATTATTGTCTCATTGTAATGGCTTGCATCGTATGTAAAGTAGATAGAGTTTCTCCTTTTAGATCCGGTGTTGTTGAGATATGGTATTGTATATCTATGAGATTATGATCTATTTTTGATCAATGTAGATCCAGTCTTATATTGTAAGATCCACATGTTGTTGCGAGATATTATATTCATAAGATCCATGATATCATGTTGTATTTTTGATCCATGTAGATCTAGATATTGTAGAGGAGGTTGTCTTCATGTTTACAGGTTGATGTAGTGATGGAGAGACAAAATTGCTTCCTTGTACATAGTCATGGTTGCACATTGGTATACCCATGTGAGAGGCCTTGTTGTAGATTTAGAAAGAACTTGGTAGCAATTCGGAGATGCGGTAATTCCTAGTTATGTGAGATCTGCTAGATGCGGTTTTGAGGCACGATTGCATTTTACTCATGGAGATTTTTTTGTTAGATGTATCCCATATTGGGTGAACCACGGTACATGATGTGTCATGTGTGTATTCTTTGTTTTGATTTTTATTATTCTATTTTATAATTCCATTGTTGTAGATTTTGGTGAATTGTATATATGAGTATTTTCTTGATTTGGTTTGTTATTGAATCATAACACTATTCTCTGAGTCATGATTCCCAACACTAATATGGACCAAATGCACCTTTGTGACCTTTTCATTGTCTCTCTCAACAAAAATACCAAGGAGGATGGGAAGAATTTTCCTTTACCCAAATATGAGGAATTTTTTGAAGGGTCACTTTCGAGTTGACCATGCCAAGTATCGACAACGTACGTAAGACCTATGGGTTCAATGGAAAATTGGTATCTCCAAACCAAAAAAATGCAACTATAAAAAAATGGAGCTAATAACTAATGGCCCAAGTTCTTGAATAAAAATCGTGATGCTACCATAGATGGTGTTACCAACAAGAAAATAAAACTAGTTTCACAAACAATGTTAACACTTACCACAATATAAACAACATGGGGCATAAAGAGTTCTCAATTCTATTCTCTCTATCAACTCGGTTGATTTTAACCATTCCTCGTTAATAGGCTCGAGCCTAAGGCCAAAAAAAAATAAAAAACGTAACTAAGTTCTGAAAAATATAATTATAACAACCAAATCAAAAACAATAATCAGATCTATGGTCCACAACAAGTTTAAAATCATACGTCGAGGGATTATGATCTGAATTTATGTAGTGGGTTTCATAGAGTAATTGGACATGTTCCTTTATCTTGTAAGGGATACAATAAGTTCATTTAAAGGATCCATGAAAATCAATGGCAAATCTTGGTGGATATGCTTCTAGAAAATTCTACAAGAAATTTACAACTAGTCTATATAGGACCCATTACACCATAGAACGTAAACATAGGAATCTATCTGGACCCATTCCATATACATCCTAAAGAGGAAAAAGTATATCCCTGAAAACATGAACATGGGTATCCCTATTGGGAACAACGATATGAAGTCTCAACCTATGAAATGTTTTTATTTGTCCCTAACAGACCCTAGAAATAAGAAAAATATTTTGGGACTAGTCAAGTTAGAAATTCAGCCGAGAGGTCAATGCAATAAATTAGACAAGAGATTACACTTCATAATCTCTTCCCACTCACTCTCTTTTGAAATATGACACTCTTATAGTCCCAAACATTGTAGGCTCTTATGATTTTATTTCGGACTTAAAGAGTCTCAAATTTCGTTTCTAGATTTGATGAATAATTGTTCAATGCATCATTCCACTTTGCAAGATGCATTAGGGCTTGGTGATATTATCCACCTTATGGCTCTATTAAAAAATCAAATGAATTATATAGAATTTGACATACATCCTTAGGGATAAATCGATAGGTATATCAAGTTTGTGTTTGAGATAAGAAATATTCTCTCGGATGCTTAAATATCTTAGAGAGGATATCTGCATTATAATTACAAGTGTGTGTCTATAAAAATTACATCAAGAGAGCCATGAATTAAAATGAGGATGTTTTGAATATCATCCCATTTTATTTTTACAAAATTTGGGATATCAAAGACCAATTTCTCCTTTACTAGAAACATGTTGCGAGGATATTATAGTCTTAAGAATACCTCCAATGGAACTATAGCCCTTCATGTCTCCCTCAGTTGAAAACCATTCTAACTGATCTATTACATCATCTATAATGAAATTAATTATAATATACTCTTGGGAAGACCATAGGTTTGCATGATGAAGGGTATTCCTTCCATCTTGTTCCAAGAGGCTAGATTCATCTATTTGGGAAAGGTCTTTATCACTAAAGGGTATCCTAAACCATTCAATATACATTTAGAAAACCTCAAGAAAAATCCCAAATTTCATTCTAAATATGAATTAACAAAAACTAAATTAAAAAAACCACATCTTCCAAATAAATTAGTTGTTAGCAACAAGGGTATTCCAAAAGTTAAGGTCAATGAGCCAAAAATAATGTAAGGTGTGAAAACAGATGAGAGTAAGGTTACTTATGAGGAAATTGTGTCCACAAAAACCACAATGAAGATTGTAAAACTCTTAGAGAATGATTATGTAATCACTTTCCCCATTGAACTAAAAGGAGTTGGAAATTTCCGTAGACTAGCCTACCTTCTGCTTTGATGATCTCATAAGCATATGTATGGTAGAAATATCAAATAAAGAGGAGGATTTTAAGTATTAAATTATCTTCACCAAATCCATCTCTATGGATTTTTCTATTCCCAACCTTGATCAAGATAAAAATGTGTCAAAAAAATTTGCATGCCCATGAGACATGAACCCTTACTACGAAAAATGATAAACATTATCATGCCTCCGTATATAGCGAACAAAGTTGAACAAAATAATCAAGTTCAAGTTCATGTAGACATAATGTGTTGAAAACACAAAAATATATTGATGAATACTCCTTAGAGTGAAAAGTATTATGCTAGGATTATAGTTTTGTGTAGATAAGAGAATAGAAAAATGTTACAAATTTAAACCTAAGTTATTAGGTCCTTATTAAGAAAATGAAAATTTGAAGAATCCTACTTATCATCTATACACCTTGGAAAGTGAGAAGTTTGGTGAATCCATGGAATTGCGTCGCTTAGTATATTTCTACATATAGTCATTACATCCCCATACTATCCTTTTAGGTTCTCATAATCTTTTTCATATGCATTATCACTTTGTTAAAATTTTATTACGGAATATTATTATTTAAGTGATTCTTAAAGTTCAAACATCAACAAATATATCAATCATGAATCTTATAGAGTATCTTCAAACTCTCAAAATATTTAATTTGCATCATCATTTCTATTCAGGAAACAAATTTTAACATTGGTAATTGTTGGGACACAAAATTTTACGTGTCCCGGTTTAGGATGAGCAGGGATTTGAGGAAACATGGGACTTTCTCCAAGTTGTGGGACTTGCACTTTGAGACAAACGTCTAGAGAAGGACAACTTCCTCTACCTATTTCTAACACTAAAACTAC
Source organism: Taxus wallichiana var. yunnanensis (assembly GCA_018340775.1). NCBI lineage: Eukaryota > Viridiplantae > Streptophyta > Pinopsida > Cupressales > Taxaceae > Taxus > Taxus wallichiana. The sequence continues at coordinate 292,374,482 of CM031239.1, read as the reverse complement.
TCCTTTGAAGGAAAATGAATCTACCTATAACTTCTCTACAATTCCAAGGGACTAGGGTGAGAAGGATATGCATCAAGGGAAATCCTAAACTAAGGGGAGGTGATAGCACTAGAAAGAGGGATTGATCACTCTCCACAAGGGGAAGGAAAGAAAGATAAAACAGGGAGAGAGAAGCGAGGCGGGTGCGTGATAGAAAAGAATCACGTAGACTCATCTTATCCCAAACATTGACAACACATAAAAATGGAACTTGTAAAAATGAAGCACACGCAAAATTCCCAAAACATGAACAAAGAGGAAAGAACACATAAAACACGATAACATGACAGATAATATCCTTAAAAACATTTTTTTATTGCTTAAAGGATGAGCGATCGGTTACATTCATGGTAGAAGATCGGGATATATTGCAGAGACCAATTTAAAGGTACGAAATTCATGGGATCTCAATCATCATTTTGGCATTGTGTCATTACAACAGAGAGGGGATCATTTCAATGAGAAAAAATCTACAATTTAAAGAAGAATAAGGAGAGAAGATGAGGAGAAAGAAGAGGGAACCTCATATTTTAAATCTATCCACCAATTGCAAGCACCTTGAATACTTATAAATACGCATGTAATACTATGAGATGCAACTCCCCATGTCTATTTTTCTTGTGGAAGAAGGAGACAAAATTGAATCAAATTTGGGTGGTTTGGTTGACTAGATATGTGCATGAATAGACCAATTGACGTTTCTATATTTTCTGCATATTAAATCTTGTCAAAATCTGATTTTGAATGGCACAGAGAGCATAGCCCATGATAGAAGTTGTCAATAAAGTATATATGTGTGGGAATATGAGCTTTACATTAGAAGTTATGATGATTAGAATATCAAAAGTATATACCAAACACGCAATGGCACGTGGCACACTCTAATAAGTTGAATATTGAACTAACTATTTTTTTGTTTTTTCTACCATGTGTTAGGCATTCATTTGATGTGAGGATTTAGTGAACTTCTAGAATGTTCGATACGTTGTGTGTTGTGCACTTCATATAACAAGTTGCACGTATTACATGATGAATTCCATAAGAGATTGCACATTTAACGCATGTTCGAAAGAGCAAGAGGCATGAGAGGAATTAGTGTATGAGATAGGTGCATGGGATTCAAGAATAAGAATCTTGCCAATGACTTATCCAAAATGAGAAGTAAGTCGGTAGGCATGCGCTAGGAGTGCACAAAATCTTTTCAAAAGAAAGTGAGTGTGAAAGGATTTCGTGCGAGAGGGAAAATGAAAGGAGACAAAATAATAACAAAGAGAGATGAATGTGCGCGAGAAGAATTTGGAGGGATGAGAAAACATAAGGAGGGAATAGTAAAGGTGCATGAGGGTGCACATGGAGAACTATAGCCATGAATATTATGCCAAAGGAATGATCATAATGCACGCAACCTATAATCTTAAACCTTAGAGTCGAATGGAAAGATAAGTTGTCAAAATAACAAGGGGTTATTTTGGACAACAATATTATAACAACTTGCATACTTCATCTTTACTTAGTTTCATTTAATTTGTTTGTTTATTTTCTATTTGTTTCTCTATAAAATTCTGACGATAGATCTTCCTCTAAAAATATATCTCTATAAAAAAACAATCTAAGCATTCACTCGAAACTTTTTCTTTCCCCAATAATTCTTCGATGATGATCCATTGAATCTTACTAGTTTCATTCGAGATGAGAATGGGGGAAATTTTTCCCTCCTAAAAGTGCGAGATCGAAGCAAAGAAAGATAAAACAAAAAATATTATATAAAAATAAATATATATTTTCTTACTACAAATAACTATAGTTTCCATACGTCCCAATCTTTGGTAATGAGCATATACTTATTACTTGTAGCATGAGGTTAGGAAATGAGGAAGGTTCCCTACTCACCTATGGTTTTTCCTTCATGATGATTCCATACTTCCTACTAGTAGAATGTGGAAAAACATAGGGGTCATATCAAAATTAAGAACCTTAAATAATCAAAGAAATAAAATTGCTTGAAAGTTTTAAAATTCCAAATAAAATGATTAATATGTGCATGTTATGAGAGACAATCATTCCTTAACTAGATCTTATTAATTTGTAGTCCATTCACAAATATAAGTCTACTGAGAACTTATAAAAATAAATCAATGTGAATTTTATTAGTTAATCCTAATTGGGGTTGAGTTGTGTGTTTCTAAATAAATATTTGTCGAAATTATTATCTCTTTATCATCATATTCTCGCACATTCTTCAATCATACATCTCACATCCTTCTTCATTGTTGGTGACGATTCCTCACATCCTACTAGTTGTGTGGCATAAGGAATAGAGTGAGATTGACCTACCATCATTTAGTATTCAACATATTTTTTCAATGGAATAGAAATTTGAAACATTGTTTGAGAAATAAAGTTTTGTAAAGTACAGTTTGTTATCACATGTGTAGCCATATAAATCATTACATGTTATTACATTACACTATCATCCATCATTAAAAATTATAAAAATTTTGGAAATTAATAACCATCGAAGAGTACACAAAGGATATGAATCATAATGAAATCAACATTTGCTAAGGAATTTTGAGCCAAAAAATGTGTGTGTGTGTGTGTGTGTGTGTGTGTGTGTGTGTGTATGGAAATGTGTTAAATACAATACCATCGCGCCAAAGGAAATTTTTTGTCAAACTCCTCGATCATGAGCTAAAAATCCAAAAAAAGTGATATATACACAAAAATGATCCCAACACAATAAATTCCCCTCACATATCCCTCTTTGTGTGATCCCTGTGAAGAAGCGAGGGTAAGGAATCCTACATCAGATCCTACGATGAGATAAGTTGGGCTTAGCATGACAACCTCAATGTACCAAATGGTGAGACTATCGTGAGTATTCGGTGGTAGTAGACCCACTACATGAGGATCCTCGTTGCCTCTCTTTTCCTACTATATCGAATCTCGGTCTTCAACCAAGAAATATATCATGATGCATGCCACATTGGTGTAAAAATTTCCAAGTGTAATGGATGACTTATGCTAGAGCTCCGGGTCCATCATTGTGGTATCTCGAGATATACCAAGTAGTGATCATGAGTAATTCTAGGTTCATTCTCCTAATAAGATCTCACCATCCATCACCTATGGCTAGAAAGAGACAAACATATAATGGTGAGTTAGAAAAAATAAAAAACAAAAAGCAAAATCACTAACATATAATCTAGGAATTGGAAGGAAAGACAAGTCTATAACTACTCACTCATGTCTCTTGTAACCTATCTTAGTTCTATGGCTACAACTACACCTCCTATAGGATCCGACATGACATCCGCCTCCCCCTCTCCTATATATGGAAGAACTCTTCCTATGTCCCCCCTCGAGATCTAACATGACCATCGATGCCTCTCTCACACCTTGCTAATCAATATCTCACCCATCCTTCGAACCTTATTCTAACTCATCCTCCACCTCTTCACTCCGTGGATGACCCTCGATGTCGAGTAACGTGACAAAGCCTAACCACAATGACGGTAGCTAGGTCCGGTGTAACTCTTTTTGTCTAGATGACAACACCAAGTACTATGATTTTCCACTGGAATTAACCTTTATGGATGACTCTCACCTCATGGATGCCTCAGTAAATGGGGGAAATCACTAGAAGGGTATATGAGAAAGGTAACCCAAACTATTGGGGCATTTATATTAATGTATGAGTCTCTACCTAACTACTATGGTCAAAAATGAAATGGTAGTAGGAGGTTTACAAAATCATTATCAATTTTATTAATTGTTCTTGATGAATACATAAAAATACATAAGATTAACAGTCCTATTTTGAAGATCCTAAAAACTCTCCATAAACTCCTTTATAAGTGAGTTTTTAAAACAACTCACAACTCACTAATATTACATTTAGAATTTACCCACACCAACAATACTAACTATGTAAACTTATTATAATCCATGAAGCACTAATAAATATTAGTATTCTTGAAATTCCCCCTCCCTTAGTTCGAACATGGGTAGAAATAACGTCTCAAGAAGTGGAAATAGGATCATATGCCTCCCCATAGTTTTAGGTCATCATACGGCTAGCTTGGATCTTAGTGTGTGGATCTTGTTACACATGACCAATCCACTTCACCACAATGAATTGCATACCATATGATCATAATTCCACCAATTCACCTAAATAAATGAACTCAACATTTCCCACTAAATTACTTTTAGTGAACACTTTTCACTAGTCGATCGATGTTAGAAGTACGACAGTCAAAGAATCTAAGTAGTCAGAGGATCACTCCATTTAAGCTGTCATCCTATACAACTATTATCGTAATCCAATATGCACACCCTCCTCCTTTTTATCATAACAGGGGAAGGAAGTGACACGCCATTTATTTCTTCACACACCACACAACTAAAAAAATATAAAAGGTGTCACCGGTGTTATATGCAATCCTCGTCATTGGTAACTAACACGAGGCATTGATCACCCTCCATCCTCTATTACCTCCAACCTCTAGTTTCACGCTGCTACCTTAGTGGAATGTGACCTTGAATCTCATTATAAAATCTATCCCCACAAGATGAACATCACTTAGAACTGAAAATGCATCCAATTATTGAAAATTGAGGCAATTTTTTTATATTTTTACAAAATTTTCAATGACTCCACAAGACAAAAATTATGGATATAATAAAAAATATCCTAAAATCATATATAAATACAATGACACTTTCAATAACTATTGATAATGAAAAATCCATAAATGAAAATGACTCTATAATTTTGACTATTGACAATAATACAACAACGACAAAAACTCTTTTAACTCTTAAAATAAGATTTTGAATCTTGACATTATACAATAAAACTTAAATTTTTAAATTGAGATGGACGAGATAATTTTAACACTAGAACTAAAGACTTAAAAATAATAAATAATGATGATAATACTTTAAGTGATTCTTCCCAAATGCAATAATAAGAAATAACGTATAGCATAGAACCCGAGGTTGACAAGAAGGAGATATTTGATGTCATTTTTAATGTAATAAAGAGCTTGGAATGAAATATATTGTCAAACATGTTTCTAGAAAATATTTGAATAATGTTTCAAAGACAACCCGATACAAAGCTCTTCTTTATTCTTTATCGATGGTGCACAAGTTTCGTATTTGCCTCTCGAAACCCAACTCTTCCTTAGACTCATGAATATTGTGGATGTTTGCTATTATCCAATTTTGTCCATCAGATGATATTAGAAAAACATGAACTTGCACATATAGAAAATGGAGGGATTGATTTAGTCATGGGATATTGCATTTCAAGGTTGAAAAATAGGTTGAAATAGGCCAAGCAAATTGCAGAGGAATTCAAAAATTGTAAAAACTCGAAAGTCCAAAATTTTAGATTTCAGAGGTGGATCCATTCGGAGGTAGGATAGGGTCAAATTTTGGGACTGGTTGGAAAGAAGCACATAAATTTTGAAACCCCGAAGTCTAAAATTCAAACTTGGGGATTTCGGAGGTTTAGAGGTTTTGGTGAGCTCGGGTAGGTGAATAGTGAAAAATTCTTGAAATCCCAAAGGTCCAAAAACCTAAAGTCGAATTTTGTAATTTGGGATTTCAAAATTTTGAAGTTAAACAAGGTTGAGAAATCCTCAATCCCCAAAACCCAAAAATCCTAAAACCCAAAATCCCAAAAATCTTGAAACCCAAACCCCTAAAATATCGAAACACGAAACCTCGAAAAGGAAAAAGGTCTAAATCCCGAATTCCAAATTTTAGATTTCAGGGTTTTGGAGTTTCAGAGATTTTTGTTGACTCAAGTGGATGAACAGTAACCTGAACTCCAAAATGAAAATTCCCTAAGTTCCAGATCCCAAAAATCCAAAATTTCAGAATTCGGAGGTTGCAATGCAAGTTTGGAGTCTGAAAAAAAAAGCCAACCACTTGCATATTTTACAGTATTGCACCCTCATCTTTAGATGACCATAATTTTTTATTGGAAGCTCATATTTGTACAAAATCAAACTTTTGGAAATCCCTTAGTGTCCTCTACACAACTACAATCCGTAAGGCTAAGTACTTAAAAATGAAGAAATATAGTCTGTCATTATATAGAATGTTTCAAGTTTCTCACCTACCCAAATGATGAGGTATGGGTTTCATTTCTTCTACATCAAGGAAAAGTAAAAGAAGGCATGGGTTTTACAAAGTGGCACCCATGATTATTGTAGGTGATTTTAATGCATTTTTAGGTAGTTAAAGAAATATTTTGAATTCTTCTATGTCGCTTTTGTCATCCTCCTATTTATTGTAAGGAGGGGCTCATTTTAAAAGGTTGGAAACATTATATATGTCCTTCCCTTATTCTTGTATTTAAGAGATCTTGTGGAGATTCCAAACCTTCTTACTAGCTACGTAATGAAAAATTTGTGCCTTTGGCCATAAATGTGATGTATTGTATCAATTTGAGAGCAATAAAAATAAGATCTGTGGATGTTTTAAACCCTCTTATGTGTTCTATTATTTCTTCTTGGTATTTTATTGTATGCAATTTTATTGAGTATTTTTGTGTGTTCATTGCAAGATTCTAGTTGTGTTGTGTTTATTTTGTAGGTTATTTAACACTCCTTCTTGGTGCATCACCTTCCATTAGAATAGATTTTAATTTTCATGCATTCTCTCTAACTCGTCTCCTTGCGAAAAAAATTAGGTTAGTGTTAGACTAGAAACCATATGCACTTTGGAGTAGTTGGCACTAGGATAGGACAGGAAGCCAACCTTCAGTGGATGGTTATCCCAATTGCAAAGTCCCACAATTTGGGATAACTCCATGTTTGACAAATCACATTGACTTCATTAGCCATTCACTTGAAAGAAATCGGGGTGTTGTGATTTCTCTATAACATTTACTTGTTAGGTGAGTTCAAGGTCTATAGTCTCCTCATCAAGTTATTTTTCCTTGATAGATCTTTTATACCACTATATGATCTAATTTTCCTAAGTAGAGAGTGATGATCTATTGATAGTTTAAAACTGATTTTGTTTGCTCCTTGAGGCATGTATATCAATATAGATCTTCTCAGGATTTCAATTTTTTAGGGATACATGGATCAGATGTGTCATGACGAGGGAATACACGGGTGGATTGACCCATCCAATATGAGAAAATCTAAATTCTTAATTCATATGCAAGTCTTTTGTCACTTCACTATTCGTACTTATCAAGTAATTTGAGAAAATATAATTTCCTCAAACAAATGAACTGAATCCATATCACACACACACACACACATTGATATACAATTTTTTCAAAACTAGAATCAGATCTACAGGAGCAACAATAAATATTCACTACCTCTTTCCAAATTTTTAAATACATTTATATATCAATTACAAATGATTGCTCGATTCCAAATGAAATGGTAGCGTATTTTTACACATTAATCATCAATTCTATTAATTATTACGGATGAATACATAACAAATATATAGGCTTAAAAATCCTATTTTGAGGATCCTATAAACTCTCCAAAAACTCCTATATACCCGAGTTGTTAAAAAAATCAGTAATATTACATCTAGAATTTATGCATACTAATAATACACTCTAAACTTATTATAATCCATGAAGCACTAATAAATATTAATATTCCTAACTACCAATGGAGAATTTGTGTTGAAAGAAGTCCAAGTAACTCTCTCTTCCCCCAACATCCTAACATATCCTAATATGGTTTGTCCATTTAATCTTTTATAGTCAATATCGGTGCTAGTTGTAGTGTGGCCCTCGGTGGAACCATGTCAACCCATCGGAAGCCTTGATCTTGTTGGGATATGTTATCCAAATACCACTCTAGTAGGGGATAAATTACTCATAGACCCATGACATAGCTAGTGTGGGTGGATGAGAGTTGTAGCCCCGCATCTAACAATATTGTATAGGTTGTGATAAGTAGTGCATAGTAACTCCACTCCATAGGAGAATACTCTCCCATAGAGCTCAATTATCTCAACAATATGTTGATAAAAAAGTAAGAACCTTTCCCCACCTTTATCTAAAATCAAATGTGAGGCTAAGATATTAATAATATCCTTGTGTAAAGTGTGAATAGGGTCACCCTCAATAGTCACCAATATAACACCTTGTTTGGCACACGTTTTAGGTACCTGTGTGTCACCCACGTAGGTTGCCCATCTACAGGCCTCATCTAATGAAATAGTGATCTTAAGTTCCAACTTCCTTCTTGTGACAAGAACCTTGAGTATCTAGGAAGTATCCAAAAAGGTGATAGTCCACTCTCCCGAACTCGAAGAAATTATAATGGGTACCGATATGTGTCCCATTAAGTCAAGAAATCATAGAGAATGTGAATCGCTACGGAAATTAATCGTGTTTATGATAACCTCCACATTCCCACTCTTTATAATTGACATCTCTCGGATCTGTCAATAAGCGTAGTTCCATGGATAATAATTCCTTCTCTCGAGCTCTATCCCATCTAGCATAAGCCCCTACATCTAAAAAATAAGAAAGAAAAGCATATCAAAACCACGATAAACAAATGATAGGATCACAAAATGATATAAATACAAGAAAAAATAATTAATATTTCATACTTATATTTTAAGTTATAAATTCTTTTGATGGTTAGAAAATCGTTGCTCTTAGGAAAGTGATAGTTATGCAACCGTCACTCTCCACGAGTGGCAGTTTCTGACCATCACGGTGTTTTCTCAACCACCGTAATGTCTGTGAAGATCAGAGGTTACGCAACCACCATGGTTGTCATGTTAACCCAAAATAGGTTTGTGCCCTCAAAATTAAAAATCCCAAAAAAAAGTAAAAACAACAAAAATTATTCAAAGAAATTGGAAAACTTATGAACATTTAGATTGTACATTTAGTAAAACTATCCCCTCCTACAACTAGTTTAAGATAAAAGTTACAATTTACGATATAAAAAAATAAATTATTGTAACTTATGTGTTCATGATCCTCTGCTATAACCGCTTGATTTACTACCATCAGATGAATCCTCTTTGAGTTGACTATATTCATGAGCGAAATGGTCACAGGATATCACGAGCTCCAAATTTAGATAAGTGGGTATGCACAAATGATTTCTAAAAATAAAAAAAAATTATATATATATATATATATATATATATATATATATATATAAAACACATATTTGGTTTTCTAATCTGCTTTGAATGATTGTATACGGGGTTGACACACGTGGAGAAGGTATATTTCTCTTCCGAGCAAATGTGGTAAGTAATCTTGTCTTTTCATTTTGAAATATTTGGATAACTTTGCCTTATAATTGGACTTCATTTTCGTGTTCTTATACAGTGTAGGAAGGATCGACCAAGCATAATTTCAACACATAGTCAAGAGAAGTAAAATCTCTAACTCTCCCACTTTGGAGAACTATGCTCAGAAATCACATTTTATGCCCATTCATGGCTAAAATGCTCCTCTGAGGGGGAAATATGTACACACCCAAAAATTTCACGGTGATATATAAAAGGACACGGTAATTCTCTAATGATTAAATAATTATTTTAGAGAGCAAGGATGATATCTAGATCCTCTTTCTTTGCTTTTGTATGTTTTATATGACCTGTATGTCCATGTTTTTAATATTAAGAACTTCATTTTAAGTTTTTGACTCATATTTCCCCGTTCATGCCTTGTTTATGGATTTAGTTACATAACCGCAACAACAATTACATATCTTCCATGGTGGTTACATAACTAAAGGTCTTCACGAAGGGTGGTTACATAACCACCTATCTGTCAAGATCGGGGATTTTATAACTAAATCCCATGAGTTAAATTTTTTTTCGCAATGTGTGTCTTCGATTCGAGAGTGATTTTATCACTCATTTCTTAACCATTTAACCTAATCTTAGTCTCATTACATTCTTATTAGAATTATCTTCCTATTTAACTATTCTTAGAAGGTTGAATTCCCCTATGTGGATGTGTTGTCACTTCTTATTTGCAATGTGTTATTAGACTTCTTCTTCACATAACTTTATAAAATCTAATATTTTCTTTGCGATGATGTGTTGAATTTTTCAATTGTGATTTGCAAAGTTATGTGTCAAAATATTACTTAGAATCACACAACCCTTATTTCACTAAATTGGGACTTATTCCAGTTCAACAGCTAAAAAATATAGCCTACATCGGAATCCGATATAGCTATTTTTAGATTCCAAAATGTCAAATATTGGAATTATCTGCACTCCAAAATCACACATATTGGATTCCAATATCACATATATTGGAATCTAGAATCACATATATCAGAATCCAAAATCACCTATATTGGAATTATATGTACTCTAAAGTCCCATATATCATAATCTAGAAAAGCAAATATTGGAATCCATTATATGTGCTAGCATCCGTTGGGCATTATTTATGTTATCTTAAAAGGAATGGAGTCCATTTGGGCATTATTTATGGCATGTTATAAGGGATACCATCCATCGGGAATTATTTATGATATGTTATAAGGCTAGCATTCATTGGGCATTATTTATGCTATGTTATAAGGGCTAGTATCCGCTGGGAATTATTTATTCTATGTTATAAGGGATAGCGTATGTTAGGCATTATTTATGTTATGTTATAAGGGATAGCGGCCTCAAGCCATTAATTATGCTAGTATAAGGGTTAATGGCCGCCGGCCATTATTTATGCTATGTTATTTATGTTATGCTATACGGTCTAAATGACACTAGGCATTATTTATGACATGTTATGTACATGACATGTTACGTACATAACATGTTTATGATTTATACGGGATAGCAAAAATATTCTCTTTTCCTTCAATGGTTTCAATGAAGGCCACAATGTAGTGTTAAATTTGATGCCTGTTTAGACATCTTTTATCATTTTTATACATGATAGCAGCCGCTAGGATAATAAATTTCAAGAGATGTGAGACATTATTAGGTTAATTTACTATGATGTGATTAAACCTCACTGTAACTAGAGAATGATTGAAGATATTATGAAGAAAATAATAGAGGGCATCGATCCAAACTATGAGAATATAATTAAATGTATGTATTTGCTACATATTTTAGTATGACTTAATTTTATAGTGCATCTATGTATCTATGTATTTGTTGTTTATTTCAAGAGTCAACTTAATTTATCTCATTGCATATTTCAATATGAGTTAATTTTAAAAGCTAGTTATTTTATTATGGCATCATGATTTTTGGGGGAACCATAATATAACTCATATAATAGGTAAATATCTTTTCACATCATAGTCCTTTAAGAATCATATATCTAAAACCTGCACTACTCACCATAGAGAGAAAATCAAGTAATAATTGACTTTATAGTAGTTGTTGCTTTAACGTGATTATTTTTTGATCGTAACCAATTTTGCAAGATCAACTCCCTCTTCCACATTGCCTTTTCCAAGTGCTTCTATTTGGATATTTTCTTGGGTGTCAAATGAAACATGCCTCCTCGCTTGACTTGGTTACCCTTTTTCATCCTTTTTAACTACCACCACCTTCACCTATTCTTGTTTTAGGTCTAGGAGGCCCTATCCGCTTCAACTTCGGCCAAATTTTGATCATCCCCTACACTTGAATGAGGGTATTTGCTAGACTTCTCATTCTCGAATTAGTTTCATCTTTCACAAACATAATATTCAAGGGCTTTTGACATGACATTATCCCCATTAACCATTTTATCCATGTCAAAGATTGATCCTTTCATAATGGCCATAATAAAACCTTTATGAAGGGGAATACTAATTTTTCCTTTTTGTAGTGGTCCATGGTAGCACATAGAGAATGAAGCATATAGTATGGAAGACTAAAACTATGCCCATGTCTGAGGAAATTAATCATGGGAAGATGGTAAGCATATATACATTTGTGACTTCCCTCAAGAGAGATAAACTGGATTAGGTTAAGGGATACTTCATTGAATGGAAGAGGTAAGGAATTCCTAAGAGAGTCCATAAAATGAGGGTTGAGTTTTTCCTTACCTTGCAAAAATAATTTCATTTAATCCACTAGATATTTTTTTGTTTTATATACTTCAGGTTCTTCTTGGGCATGGCCATAACATATGCCTCTATGTTGATTGATAATTCAATCTTTACTTCCCACAACACCACATTGTCCCCTGTCCATTTCCTGGTGGCTACCATGCTGATATGAAATCCTTCGAGTTACTCATTGCACCCCTCAAAAATCTTTAAGAAAGAGGAAATCCCCATTCGTTTGAACACCTCCATAGCCTAATATTTTACATCATTGAGATCCCAAGGCTCAGTTAAAACCAAATCTTCCGCCATATTCCTATTAAAAGTTAGATTATCATGAAGAAAAAATCATTGTTCAATGTTACACAGACCCGACTACACAATTGCAATACCAATACACCAAGTGGAAACATAAATCCTAGATTCCTAGAGAGGATAAAATTTTCATTAACATCCCTTTGGCCTTAATATAGGAATAAACTCGAATTCCAAGAGAGGAATAAATCAAGATTACAAGAACATTAGCGTCCCCTTAATAAAAAACGTGCACCGCACTACACTTGAAAGGATTTCTAAGATAAGAATAAACCCCATCAATGATCACATTACAAGAACATTAACCTTACCTTAATAAATATAAACCCGGTGGAAATTGCATTACAAGAACATTAACATCCATTTAATATTTATAAACTCGCATTCCAATAGAGGAATAAACCCAAATTACAAAAACACTAACATCATCTTAATAGTTATAAACTTCAGACGTCATTCATCATCAACCCCCCGTGTCACCTTCCGCTATCCTTCCATACCTCAAAATAAGGGAAATGAAATCACTACGGAAATTTTCCTCACACACTTACACTTTAAATGAAAATGAAAATTTTCCAACTCCCCTTGTCATGATATCTTTTCATAATTAAACATATATATGAAATAAATTAAATGTCCTTTTCTAAAGGTATAATTATGTTAAATCATTTTAAGAAGAATTTGAATTTCATTAGAATACTATTCGTCATCTTTGGAATCCAAAATTCACAGAATAATTCATTGCAAATTAAAATTGTTTTCACGATATCTATGAACACACCTTGATTATGTAAGTTCCGATAATTTTTCAATTCTATAGATACCTTAAGCCGATGTGAACAATATTTTAAGTGGATAGTTAGATGTTGAGAGGATAATATGACCTTAAAAAAACAAAGTAAGATATTTTATACTTAACACTCACTAGGTAATCCCAATATAGTTTATTATGGTAAATTAACATTAATAAAATAAGAATTCACGAGAAATAAAATGATATGATATGAACACTTGTTTTATATATTAAGATATATATTATTGTTTAAATCCTTTATTGTACTATAAATTTCCTAAAGAAGATCACACGTATAATATATATAAACATTATTAAGATAGTTGGACACATTATACGAAACTTTTTATTAAATAATTTTAGGGAAAAATTACATACAAGTAACCCTCATTTTGATCAATGAAAGGAAATATACAAAAATGAAAACAAGTATGAAAGATAATGAGGTGAAGATGTAACATGAATAATCAGGCCTATTAAAATCATAGAGTCCCAAGTACAAATAAAAGAGTGGGAATGATATACAAACCCTTGTGTTCCGCCTAGCCAAACATTGAAATAATCTTGAGAAATTCAAGGGACATTCCGAAAAAAATTCAAGTAATCCACACAACCGGGAAAGGGTGGGATGGGTTTTATTAGTGTGACTAGATCCAAGGATGGCATGTTGGAGATAGACACCCCATCAATTGATAGATTTTTTAAACAGAGTCGAAATTGAAGAAGGACCGAATATGAACTCCCAGGGAATCGAAATGCTGATGTCAACCCAAAAAGGTGACAAACAAGGATTCAGCCTTACAAAGAAACAAGGAAGGCATACGTTTTCTAGAGATTTGACCAAACCTACACGATGGTCTTGGTAAATGACATGGGATGCGAGTTTTGTGTCCACTAACCTTTGCTTTATCTCGCACGCATCACTAGGAAATTTAACGTGAAGATTATTGCAATCTTAGAGTTTACATGATATTTTTCGGTGCTTTGGAGATAATCCACACCCATGCGAGTTAACAATTGCAATCATAACATCTTTAGAGTCTATGCGGAAGACATTTTTAAGACAACTATAAGACACAATAGAGATAACATTTTTTTCTTTATTGTTGTTTCACAAGAGGATGAAAGGAACTTTGCTAGATTCCATGAGAGGGAAGGGAAAAAAAAGACAAAAACTCAAGAAAAAAGAGTGACGAGAGGTGAAAGCACAACTCATTTAAATATTCCTTCGACTCGTGTGAGGAAGGTTGACGGAATAAAAAATGAATTGTTTCATCAACATTTTCCCATGCATTGGCTAGATTATTCGAGGAAAAGGATCTTATATTATACTAAATGCAACATGATACAATATTCTCTCAAAAAAATAAATGGTTGGTATGAGAGAAATCCCTAAATCCACAAGCACACTAGGCCAAGCCTAACAAAACAACAAAGAAATAACTATAAGGGGGTCTAAGGAACACCAAAAATAAAGGATAGATTATGAATAAAGGCTACCCTCAATTGATAAACACACATTATAAATAATTTCATTACTAGAGACATTTACAAACATCATACCGAAAGGTGTTATCAATTAAATCTACTGCACCACCCTTAGAGCCGGCCAAGGCAGAAAACTCATCTCCACAAGATTTTCAATCATCGAAATTTGATCCTGGAAGGTGGGGATGCTCCAGAGGGTTTCTTCTAAGGAGATGCCTCCAAATTTTACGAGGGTTCTTGGTAAGAAGTAACACCAAAATTACGCCACTTGTGGTGTTATAGAGTACAATTGTTAAGGCACACTTTGGCCGATTTGTGGATGAGCATGGTACTAGTGTTAACCACATTCTTGCCACACTCGTTGAAATTTTATTCCACGATCTTCTTCACATCATTTTTGGCTGGCCCAATGATATTTGATGGTGGCTGATGAAAATCCATGTCTTCATTATCCTCCTCTTTAATCTCCCTCAATCAAACTTTGTCAGACTCCATCACTATTTTTTTCTATCTTTTGGCTAGTAGGGCCACTAGGATTTATTTATTACTTTGGAATAACATTTTTAACAATTTTAAAATGTCATTAACATTATGTTTTAAAATGTATAACATGTTCCTGTAAAGAGTACAATATGTAATGCTTGTCTAATTCTCCTTAATCATAATACAACATGTGTGTGTATCACTATTCTCCTATTTAAGATTCCCACATCTCAATCTATCAGAAACAATCATTGTCATCCCTAGGTCACCAAAAGGAAAACGTAGTGAAATCCTCATGTGTCTGGGGAGATTTTAGTACTTGGTTTGTAAACACTCAAATTTCTAGTTATCGTAGTAAAACCATACAAATAAAAATGAGCATACTTATGATTGCATAAACTCCTTATCAACAAAGCAGACAACGCATTTCCACCAGATTTAAGCTTAATGTTTTTTTTTCCAATCATTTTTTTTAATTTGGTTTAATCTCCACAAATATGCCAAATCATTAACTACCTAACAACATAGAATAACACTTGACAAAAAAATACACTCTCTTATGCGAACATGTTTCTTAGAAGAACAAAGAAACCAAGTAAAATCATTTGTATCATCATTTATGTTAAATTCGATCAAAGAAATCAAACAATAAAGAACTTCAACATCTTGCATTGTCTTAAGGGGTAATAAAAGTAGAATATAAATAATCTAGAAAGTAAACATCCACCATAAACATCCAAAGTAAACATAAACTATAAATTACTATTACTACCGTAAGGGTGGAATGGAAACATCAATAAGGGAGGATATGAGGGAGGTGATACATAGCGGGAGGGAAAGTAAAGGAAGGGGAAATATGTAAAATAAGAAATCAGGGTAATGTCGTGCTCGTTGAAATTGTATTCCACGATCTACTTCACGTTGTTTTTGTTTAGCCCAATGATATTTGGTGGGGGCTGATGAAAATATAGGTCTTCGTTATCCTCCTCTTTAAGCTCCCCCATCACACTCTTTCATATGCCATAACTGTTTATGTTTTATACTAGCTAGCAGCCACTAGGAATGAAAAGTAAATCTTTTTTAAATTTGGCTTATTCCCCACAGATCTGCCCAATCATTAAGTACCAAAAAAAAGAGAATAACACTTGATATCATAAGACATTCTCTTATGAGAACATGTTTCTTATAATAACAAAAAAACCAACTCAAATCCTTTGTATCATCATTTAAATTCAATTACGTGGAAGACATCAAACAGTACAAAACTTCAACATATTATATTGTCTTAAGGGCTCTAAAAACCATAATACAAATAATCTAGGAAAATACCATGTAGGAGTGGCTCATCCGAATATGAGAATGAGATTATCATAACCATAACCATTGAGCTTATTGAGAATAAGATTATCATAAACATAACCATAGAATTTTTATGTTTTATACTTTCTAGCGGTTGCTTTAGGATTATTTATTGCTTTTGAATAAGATTCCTATCAATTTAAAAATGTCTTTAAGATTAAACCATGAATAAATAGGGAAAAAAATATTTTTATTTTAGAGAAGCTAACAACGATGTGCAAAACCAAATTTTATGAACCCTAAGGTAGTTAATATATTCCATAAAAATGCACAATACATTGTTTGGTTTGGAAGCAAAGTATATAATTCAAACACCAATTATGCATTTGAATTTTTCAATTATCTACACATGTTTTTGTTCTCTCTGTAAGTTTAAACCATGTACATAATTTAGTATAGATTTTCAAATCGGTCTTATAGTTTCCATCAAATGTCCGAGTATGTTGGGGTTTTGGGAGTAATTTCTTCTTTGACTTCATGTGACAATAATCGGACATCACCGATAAAAAGTATATTGTTTTCACCATAGACATTAGAATAAATGTGTAATATCTGCTGGTTTGTTTTTATTTGAGATTACATTCTTGGCATCCCCAAATGAACATGAAGTTGGTTTATAGTAGCCAACGAAATTTTTTTATGAACATGTATTTCACCATTTTTGAATCCATAAATGAAGATCATAAGGCAGTGCCAAAATAATTTGATTCAGTACTTATCAAGTCAGCACTAAACTCTTGTTCAAAGTATTTGGTATTCCCAGATTTAAAATATGGAACCCTATTATGAGGTATTTTGTTGCCAGTACAAAAAATTCCAAACAACAAACCTTCAACTCCCAAAACTAGTAATTTATGAGCCTTCCCAATAGGATGTTTAAAAACAACTCAAAACTGATGTAAGATTCAAAAAACGATTAAAAAAAAGGCATCAAAGTATTTAATCACAACACAAAAACAAATTATAAAACTATAATATCATCTCAATCACAGTGAAGATATAAATACTACCTACTTGTAAATTTGTAATCTCAACATGTAAAATAAATAGTGACCATATGACTGTATGAATGAATATCATTGTAAAAAACATTTTCAAATAATTAATAGTTATATATTTTATGTTTTCTGTAAATTTTGAATGCCCTCCACAACACTCAAACCATGACATAGTATATGTGATATGTTTATGTACAAATTGGTCATCAACCACATATCTTTGAAATAATTTTCTTCATTGGATTTCTTCCCCACCATAAAATTTTCTAGAGGGTTTCCCTTTGGGCCCATTGTAATACACAATGTATTTTTAAGGCCGCAAATAGTACCATCTTTACTCCAAATATTTTGGAGATGTTTTTCTGTAATTTGATCTTCTAAAAAACAATGTGTTGGTGCTCAAAATAGTCTCGCCCCATTTGTGCCTTGAAAACTTATTGATTTACGACATCTGTCATTTTCTCCTTCCCCATGTTGTGCCTGGTTGATCCTTGTGGCCATTTTTAATTGGTTCCTGGGTTGTAAATCTCTTAAGAGTCTATATTATGAGTCTTCTATGCTTTGTTCCTTAAAAACTTGGGTTCCCCAATAAGTTCTATTCTCCATGGTCGGCATTTGTCTCCTTATCATTTTTTCCCTAAGTACTTGAAGAAAATGAATGGATGTATCCCTGAAGAATGTATTTGAGCCCTGTAACATTTCTAAACTTTCTTTCCTTGAATAAAATCTTATTCCAAGGCTCAAATGGTCATTTTTCTTTATTTTACGGTTTGACGGGCCTTTCTGTCGGTCAAATTTGTATCCTTGTATCTACAGAGGATGTGGCACCTTTTGGTTGGACGCAACTCAGCTGGATACTTAGAAAAAATTCATGGGAAGCCTTAACTTGAAATATGTCAATGTGGAGGAATTGCACATGTTCAGGGACCGTCCCTTCGGTTCCATTTTAAATAAGCTCCGGTCGACACGTGGAGTTCTCCGCTCACTTTGCATTTTTCTTAGACTTTTCAATGACCGAAATGAGATTACCTTAGAGCATGACACATGGCACCTTATGCTAAGCTTCAAGTGTTTAGAAAGACATGGCAATCCTATGCTCATTCAAGGTATCAAATTTTGGGACCACAAAAAGGTATGCCTTGGTGACACATGGTAGATTGAAAAGTCAAAGAGGTGGGGAGGTGGGAAATCGGGGGAACTTGGATTTTTTTCCCTTAAGAATTAACATTTCAAAATGGCTTGCAAGATCGATGAGGGAAGAGGTAAATGTTTCTCCCTAGTCAATGGTGGAGGTGTGGCCTCTCTGGGGAAATTTGGAAAATATTCCTTTTAAGAAAAATAGGTTAAAAGTAAAATGGAAGCGTGGCCCGCTCCAATCACATTTGGACATGTGTCGGAGTTCATCCCCGAGGAAAAGCTACGGGAAAATTTTGAAAATCTTCCCTTTTCTAAAAGAGAGTAGAATGGTAGAATCTTTCTACGGTTCCACTCCAATAAGATTTGGACATGTGTCAAGATCATTTCCCGAGGACAAACGTGTGGATTAAAATGTGAAATTTTTCCATTTTTTCAAAATGTTGTAACAAGTCAAGGGAAGCACCCGGACCTTTTCTAAAGTTTGAAATCTGCCACATGGATGGCCCAAATTCAAAGTAAAGATCAACGATATTGAGAGTATGAAATCTGATTTTTCCCCATTTCTCTGAAACATGTCTGGAAGTGTGAGTCTCCATGATTTCTTGGTCTTTTCTACATTCCAAGAAGATAAGGAAGTTAATGTTGATATCTAAAGTTTGGTGGGAAGATTTGGAGAACATTTTTCACCATTAAAATGGTCTAACTTTCATACCCGATCAGATTTTCCATTTTTCTTCTCCCAAGCACGCAAGGGGCCCAATTTGATAGATTAGGGGTGGAAGTGGTTGGAAAATTGAACGAAGAGTGATCTACTAGAGAAATGAGTTGAATGCGGGAGGTATTCGATGAAATATTCCCCTCGAGCACCTAGAGACTTCTTACGAGGTTTGATTCTATGGATCATGAAATAATCATGGCGAGGACTAGTGCATTAAACAATTTTTTGTCTTTTGGGGAGAACGGGCTCTATTGTAAATGCTATAAATGGCACAAATTTTTCATGCAAATGGTTGGGAGTTTTTGGAAAGGTTAGTGACTAATTTTTCAACAGAGAAAAGAGTGACAAAGTGCCCATCCATTCTCGAGAAGTTATCTAATTAGCATGTATATCTCTCTTTGTGTCAAATTCAATCATGTTAAGGTGGTTGCAAGTGTACAACCATTAATAGGCTTTGAGATTGTTCTACAAACTTTCCCTTGCTGATAAATTTGATCAAACTTGAGTTATTCTGTGTTAATCTTGAGTAAAATGTATTTATTTCATCTTTGAATGCATGCAAGTATTTTTTCTTGTTTCTGTTGCAATATTGTACCAAAGTCCAGTCCAATCACACAGGTCTCATTCCTTGTGATAGTTTAGTGGCATCTGCAATTTCATTTCTTAGAATATCCTTCATCTGGGAGTGAGATAAATGGTTTAAAATCACTTTTCTTTCATTTTGTTGACAGAGATTATCTGTAAGCCTCTGGGTGTACCTCAGGTGTGGTTTGGTTTGAATCTTGGTGCTTTATTGGGTTCTATGACTCGAGCCTTCATGATAGAATCCCATAGGTTGTATGAAAAAGTGCCAATCTGGGCCTCCATTGAAGCACATATTCTAGTTGAATAAACATTTTAAATTTTTGGTATTCTGTTGTTTGAATCTTTCCATTTTACATAAGCTCTCAAGGATCTGGTGAGTCAAGTGCATCTTGTCTCCCCTCCCACCAAAATTTTTATTTAAAACAACACATCCTACCCATACTACTCTGTTGTGCTTTTTATATCCACACAAAGACCAAAATCCATTTGCTAAAATATGTTGGAAAATTCAGGATTCCAAATGTCTTTAGTAACCTTTGCCTTGTTGTGAAAGTATCTCCATGATCTGGAAGTGACAACTCATGAGAGTTAGATCTGGTGTGTTGATCATACTTTCCCAAGGTCCTCTCTATAAAATTTATGCAAAAGAAGGATTTCTCATTGTTCTTCAACAAACAAGAGGTTACAAAATAGGTTCTCTTACCTTTGTTGAAAGGCACAACCTAAAATAGTTAGGATAGATCACATCCTTTTAAGGTGCTACCCACTCCTCTCAAAGCTTGAGTGTTAACAAGGTAGTTAGATTGCTTCCCCGGCTACAAAATGACATAAATAATTTTCTATCTGCCTCTGAGTGTCCTGTCTGATCCATGATGTTGCTCGGCCTTTGAAGGAGGTTAAATTTGGGTACCAACATGCTTCTTGCACCGCATTTGTTAGAGATTTATTAAATCTAGAGTTTCATTGAGAGATTGATTCACCGATTCACTTTGCCAATCCATATCTATTTAGCTTTCCAACACGCTTCTGGTGCCATTTCCGAGGATCTCAGTTAAAAATAAAGAACTCGATAAAACACTTCTTGTATGCTCCAAGTGTTGTGTGTAGTTTCTTTAGTTTTTACATCCGATTGCACTAGCTTTAATTTGATAAATCTTGGTAAAGAAAGGTCAAAATATTTCTATTTCTAGTTTCTTACATTGATAGACATTTCAGATATCATATTTAGTGCATTTACACAACTAAGGTGGAAATCCTTAGTGGCGAATCCTAGTTGATTTGTTTCTTAATAAGTAATAATGTCTTAAAACTCTGTCAAAGCTAGATTCGTTACTAATATTTGCAAAGTGGAAGGAAGAAGGTCTTTCTTTGCTAGGGGTCATACTAGGACATTGTTTCCAGAGCTAAGGAAAAGCAAAATTAGAAGGAATAAAATCCTAGAGAGCTGTTGGAGATCAAAAAACAAGAAGAGGGATCTGTATTGATGAAAGTGATTGGCCTATTATTGAAGACACTCATTCGAGTGACTCGAATCGGAGTAGCCTTTTTGTGGAGTTGAACTCTCTAGCCTGGAGAGGGGCCTTTATTTTATTTTAAAAGGTTTACTTCACAGATTGCACCTATATTTTCTAAGGTTGATAGATACTTCTAAGAAACAAGTATTTTCGGGGTATCCATTTTGAAAATTATACTCCCTGTGTTCCAAGAACCCTCTTCCTCCCATCAATTTGTCATCCCTCCAAGATCACCTCCTTCATTCAATATGGCTCAACCCAAGCCCCCATTTTTTGTAAACACCTTTGGGCCTATACGTTTTGTGGGAATGGATGGTTATCCAAATGCGAGTGCCTCAAGATGTGAGAGAAGAATGCCAAAGTTCCAAGGAAACAATGCTATAATCGGAGACCATCATCTAAATATTTTTATCAATATGATGGAATATTTTGAGATTGAACATGAAGATGTATATATTAATTTATTTATCCATACCTTGCAAGAGGATGCTAGGGAATGGTATAACGCATTTCTAGATAACTCTATTGATTCTTGGAATGAGATGAGCAATGCAATCAGATTGCAATATGGTGATAGGACTAACCCTAGGTTCCTTTAGACATAATTTGAAAACATCAAGAAGAACACTAATGAGTTAGTACATGATTTCAACACAAGCTTTAATAAGACCTTGGGAAGATTACCTATTAGAATAAGGCCTTGTGATGAGTCATGTTTGATCAAATATACTGATGCATTTGATAAAAACGCTGCATATTATTTAAGAGACAAAAACCCCACAAAGTTGAGGTAGGCCTTCACCATGGCTTTGAAAATTGGAAAGCCTCCAAAAAGGGAAGGTGTAAACTGGTTAACCCAGAAAATTCCCAAACAAGGAAGGCTTCGATTTGGAAGAAGTTTTGAAGACTTTGGCGGGGTGTAAAAGAAATTTCCTACAAGCTAGACCGAGGTTGAGAGGGGAATTGGGAAGAGCTCACAAGGTCAACACAAGAAACAAGGCCAAGATAGATTAAAAAATCACCAAATAACTGATGATAGAGGAAAATGACTGTTGGATTGGGAAATAAGCAGCCCCAAGGAAGAGAAAAATAATGGTACACGATCCTTTGGCTACTAGAGTGGCTGTTGTGGAAGAAACAAAGGACATTGATTGGTGTGACAAAAGTTTCATGCCCCATGTCCCTTGTGAAGAAGATCAAAAGGCAGAAGAAGGAGCTGATAATGATAATTATAATGATGTTTGCGTGATGGGATGTTGTACCAGCTCACAACAAGGGGAAAACTCAACTAAGGTGATAAGTGCTAGAACTATTGCCACCTTTTGGGACTGCATTCATAGGGTACCTATTCTTCCTCTCTCTCATACTTTAGAAGTAGATAATGTACAAGATTTTTAATTTCCCAATAATGACTTTGAATATTTAAGGTCTTTAATGATCAAAAAGTATGATGGAGGAATTCCATCTGAGGAAGATAGGCGATTCTTGATGAATGTTATTGTGGCTTGGGAGAAGAAATATAACACAAGAAGTAAGGCTGTCAAAGGGGCAGGGCCTCAAGCCAAGCCTAAAGCTCCCTTAATTTCAAACATTCCTAAAGAGGCTCCTAGGAAAGATGCATATGCCAAAATCCCTATAGTTCTAAACAAAAATCATACCCCTCCTCATGCCCAAGTTGTCAAAAATCATGTACCACCTAATGAGTGTGTTGACTTTGCTTCAATACCGCCTTGCCAAAAAATGTCCGATATGATATTTCCCAAATGTTTATTCAAATAAAAATATCTGTCCCAATTGTTGAGTTGCTTAGGATTCCTGAGCACAAAAAGAGAGCATTTGAATACTTAGGGTTGAAAGAAGAGAAGACTACCCTAGGCAAAAATGTAAATATTGTGGAGACTCCTCCAATCATTGAAGAACCAGAAACACCACCAACATCAAAGGAGCTAGATGAACCACTTTAGGTCTATTTGGGTACATCCTTATTGGATTCTCAAATGAATGTGGATCCATTCTTCACAACTTTTCTCATCAAGGATAGGCTACTCCATAATTGTATGTTTGACTCAGGGGCATCATGCAATGTCATGCCTCTGAAAGTCATGAATGAGCTAAAAATTAAGGTAACAAAATCATATGGGAAGTGCACTACCATGGACTACGAGAGAAGTTCCAGTAGTCAAATGTTTGAAGGGTTTGGTGGTGCAGCTTGTAGCCTATCCAGGTAAAATTTTAAAACTGGATGTTGTCAAAGTTGATTGCCTAGCCAAGTGGGGTATGTTGCTGTTAAGAAAATGGGCTGCTAGTGTTAGTGGAAGTGTCCAAATGGATATGTCCTATGCTACCATTCCAATTGAAGGCATCCTTGTCAGGTTTTATAGGGAACAAAAAAATTTCACCTTATAGAGGACCCCAACAATGCGTCCTATGAAGTATCATACATAAATGTTGATGCTGAAAACTTTGTGGGATTTGCTGATGGAAAGGAACATGAGATTGAAGAATACAGGTGTCTTGAGAAAGAAATATCTCCTTGGACTCTATTATTTCATAGAGCTTGTTCCAAATTTTTAAATGGTGATCGTATTGTTCTTGTCTCTCTAATACAAGAAAATTTTGTTTTCTCCTTCAAGCTTAACTTTGAGTGCACTAACAACATTGCGGAGTATGAGGCATTGCTGCTAGAATTATGAATTTCTTGGAAGTATGGTGTCAGGGACATTGTTTTCAAAGGAGACTTAAGAATTAATTGTAAAGCATTTCAATAAATGTATGCCACAAAGAATAAACAAATGAAAAATACAAGCATGCAGTTTGGGACTTCATTGAGATGTTTGATTCACTCAACACAAGTGCATCTTCATAGAAAATTCAATGATTTTCTAGATAGGCTTGAAGTGTTGGGTTCTCGGTTTAAAAGCTGTACAATGTCCCCATATTAAGCCTTGGTAGGTTTTGAGGATGATACTCGAGATCATAAGGTTCCTACAAAACAATGGAGATTTTCTTGATCAAAAAATTGATTGGGATCCCTTGGTATGTGCAATAGAAGGAAAAGAAACCTTGTTTGGCAAGGGTATCATTCACCAAAGACTAATACCATTCCTAGAGGGCTGGTTACTCTTGAATCAAATTCGATAATGATGATCACATTGTTAATAGATGCATGGTAGCTTCAAGGGATATTGAGGAACATGACCTTGGTACAAGGGAGAAACCAAGGAAAATTTGGTTAAGAAAAAATCACAAAGCAAAGAGGAGAAGAAGTAATACATCGTATTTTTTAAAAATTACCAAGTCTACCTAGCTTGGACCTATTCTAAGCTCAAATCATATAGGGAGGACTTGTTTCAACATGAGATTCCCTTGGAGCCCAATGCAATACCATTCAGGTAAAAAGAGAGGCCAATTAATCCTCTCTTATCCCTCAAAATGCAAGAAGAATGGAAGAAACTAAGAGATTGAGGGATTATCCAGCCCACAAGGTATTCCTCTTAGGTTGCAAACATGGTACCAGTAAGAAAGAATAATGGTGACATCAGGTTGTGTGTAGACTTCAAGAATCTGAACAAAGCTTCAATGAAGGACAACTATTCTTTATCTAACATGGAACACATGCTGCACTTAGTAACTGGTTCTGAGTTACTCTCTACTTTAGATGGTTTCTCTAGTTACAAGCAAGTTCTAGTGAAAGAATCAGAAAGAATCAAGACAACCTTCACTACTCCTTGGGGGACCTATGTCTATGTTAGGATGCCCTTTGGTCTGATGAATGTTAGAGCCACCTTTCAAAGAGAAATGGATGTTGCTTTTAGTAGTTACATCAATGAATTTATTACAGTCTATCAAGATGATGTAACTATATTTTCTAGAAAGAGAAGTGACCACTTGCTGCATTTGGAGAATATTTTGATCAGATGTAGAGAATATGGCATCTCACTCAATCCAAATAAGTTACATTTTGGAGTGCAGAAGGCAATATTGCTAGGTCACATTGTGTCATAGGAGGGAGTGATGATTGATCCAGAAAGAGTGGAGGACATTACCAAAGTCCCAATTCGAAGAACTAAGAAAAGAATTAAGTCGTTCTTTTGGGGGAAAAATTCATTAGAAGATTTGTATAAAACTTTGCTAAGTTGACCATCCCAATCACTTCCATGTTAAAAAAGCACCAGGTTAACAAATGGGAGGAGGCTGCCATCCAAGCTTTTAATGGGATTAAAAAGGCACTCAAGCATGCACCTGTACTAGAACCTCCAGATTATAAGAAGCCCTTTAAAATGTTCTCTTTTGCTTTAGAGAACACTATTGCTTTTGTCCTGCTGCAGAAGGATGATGAAGGGACTGAGAGGCCAATTGCCTTTTTCAGTAAGGCATTGCAAGGGGTAGAACTAAAGTATACCATTATGGAAAAGTAGGAATTTTCCTTGGTAAAGGCAAAGCAAAGGTTTTCAGGCCTTATATTCTAAGTTCAAAGGTTGTTGCTTATGTTCCCCATACCATGGTAAAGGACATCTTGTCAGAGATGGAGGTCTCAAGAAAAAGATGTAGATGGGTGAAAAAATTGCAAGAATATGATATGGACATCCAAACCATGAAGTTGGTGAGAGGTTTGGGCTTGGCTAAGCTTATGGCTAAGAGAAACTTGCAAAATATTGAG
This sequence comes from Taxus wallichiana var. yunnanensis, assembly GCA_018340775.1. Taxonomy (NCBI): domain Eukaryota; kingdom Viridiplantae; phylum Streptophyta; class Pinopsida; order Cupressales; family Taxaceae; genus Taxus; species Taxus wallichiana. The sequence continues at coordinate 292,348,358 of CM031239.1, read as the reverse complement.
GTGAATGAGGTAGAATAAGAAAGGGTAGGTGTATTTGAAAGGTTGATGAATTCTGAGTGGTATAAAGATGTAATATTTTATCTCAGACACCTGAGCTGCCCTGAGCACTTAAGTAGGAACCAAAAGAGAGCCCTTAAGTTGGCTTCCCAAAAATATGTCATCACTGATTATGGGTTAGCTTGGAAGAACCTAGAGGGAGTCCTCTTAAGGTGCATTACTGAAGAAGAAGCCCCAAGATAATTGTTGATCTCCATGGAGGATTTTGTGGGGGCACTTTGTTGTAAGAGTCACAACACATAAGATCCACGAGGGTTGGTTATTAGTGGCCAACTCTTTTCAAGGATACAACCTTGTTGGTTAGAAGATGTGAAAGCTACCAACGCTTCTCTGGAAGACTGAAAGCTTCAGGCTCCCTCCCTTTGTATCTTGTATCAATTGAAGCCCCATTCAAGAAATGGGGGATGGATTTCATTGGTGATATTTTAGACCCTTCAAGTTCTAGCCATAGATGGATTCTTGTAGCAACTGATTATTTTACTAAATGGGTGGAGGAAATCCCCACCAAGAAGGCAACACACCAAGTTGTCATGGATTTTGTGCTAAACAACATCATCTGTAGGTTTGGGGTAGCCAGTCAAGATTGTAGCTGATAATGCCATGAGCTTTAGAGCTAAACCTTTGGTGGCAATGTGTAAGGAGTATGGAATCAACTTGACATATGCCTCCAATTACAATCCCCAAGGAAATGGACAAGCTGAGTCCAGTAATAATTTTTTTTGAAGATCATTAGAAGAACATTGGAGTAGAACAAGAGAAAGTGGGGTGAACAGTTGAAGTTTTTGTGTGGGAAGATAGGATCACTATCAAGAGGGTCACTTGAAATAACCCTTTTGATTTGGTGTGTCGACTCATGCTTTGCTACCTCTTCATATGCAACTATCTTCATATTAGTTTATGTAATAGCTAGAAGATCAAGAGGTAGGTCCTTATGATGCTCGCATTAATCAGATTGTTGAGCTTGATGAAGAGAGGAGGGCATCCCACCAGAGGCATATAAAGTTTAGAGAGAAAATGAAGAAGTTATTTGACAAGAAGGTCACTCCCAGAGCCTTCAATGTTGGAGATCTTGTGCTACTATGGGATAGCAGACATGAGGATAAGGGAAAACATGGCAAGTTTGACTCATTATGGATGGGCCCTTACTCTATTGATATCAAAATTGGGGAGCATACCTTCTTCCTCAAGGACTTGGATGGTGAACTACTTGAGTTGCCTATTAATGGTAGGCATTTAAAGCATTTCTTTGGATTGATGCTTCTAGATCGAGAGAGTCTTATGTATAGAGTATATTTTGTTGTTTGTTTCCTGTCTTTGGTTTTTTTGATCGTTCGGTCCTTAGTGACCTATTTTTGTTGGTTTCTCTGTCTATTTTTGAAGATGGTTTTATTTCTCTACTCTGCAAGATGACTCCATTTTCCAATGGATATTTTTGGAACTTGGTCTACTATTGTTCTTGTGGCACTCACAAGGAGTGCCCATCCCAGAGTTGGAGCTGGTGTTGATGCTCAAAATAGTCTCACCCCATTTGTGCCTTTGAAAACTTATTGATTTATGGCCTCTGTCATTTTCTCATTTCTGTGGTGTGCCGGTTGATCCTTGTGGTAATTTTTAATTGGTTCTGGGTTGTAAATCACTTAAGAGTCTATATTTTGAGTCTCTCATGCTCTGTTCCTTCAAAAACTTAGGTTCCCCCATGTGTTCTATTCTCCACGGTCGGGATTTTTCTCCCTTATCATTTTTGCCCTAAGTACTTGAAGAAAATGAATGGATGTATCCCTGAAGAATGTATTTGAGCCCTGTAACATTTTTAATTTTTTTTTCCTTGAATAAAATCTCATTCCTAGGATAAAATGGTCATTTTTCTATGTTTTACGGTTTGACAGGCATTTCTCCTGGTAAAATTTACATCCTTGTATCTCGTAGGGGATGTCGCATCTTTTGGTTGGATGTGGCTCAACCTGGGTACTTAGAAAAAATTCATGGGAAGCCTTAACTTGAAATATGTCCACATGGAGGAACCACGCATGTTTAGGGACCATCTCTTGAGTTTCATTTTAAGTAAGTGCCAAATTGACACGAGGAGGCCTCCGCTCACTTTGCATTTTGCTTAGACTTTTCAATGACCAAAAGGAGATTACCTCAGAGCATGACACGTGGCACCTTCGTGGAGCTTCAAGTGTTCAGAAAGACCTTACTAGAAATAGGAGATGTTGCGAGCCCGTGCTCGTTCAAGGTATCAAATTTTTGGGACAGCTTCAGGTGTGCCGTGGTGACACATGGCATTTTGAAAAGTGAAAGAGGTGGGGAGGTGGGCCATCAAAGGCGACTTAGATTTTTGCCTCTTAAGGATGAAAATTTCAAAATGGCCCACAAGCCCGATGAGGGAAAAGGTCAATGTTTTACCCCGGTCAACAGCAGAGGTGTGGGCTCTCGAGGGAAATTTGGAAAAATTCCTTTTGAGAAAAAGGGGTTAAAAGTAAAAATGGAAGCGTGGCCCCACTCCAATCACATTTGGACACATGTCAAGCTCATCCCCAAGGATGGAGCTGCAGGAAAATTTGGAAACTTTTCCCTTTTCCAAAAAGAGATTAAAATGGCATAATCTAGTTGTGGTTCTGCTCTGATCATATTTGGACATGGTTCAGGATCGTTTCCCGAGGGTGGAGATGTGGAGCAAAATGTGAATTTTTTTCATTTTTTCAAAATGTTGTAAAAAGTCAAGGGAAGCCCCGGGTCTTTTCTAAAGTTTGAAATCTACCACATGGACAACCCAAATTCAAAGTAAAGATCAACGATAGCTGAGAGTTTGAAATCTAATTTTTCTCCCCATTTCTCTTAAATGCATCACGGAAGTGTGAGTCTCTATTATTTCTTGGTATTTTCTAGACACCAAGCGAGAGAAGGAAGTTAATGTTGATATCGAAGATTGGTGGGAAGATCGGAAGATGTCTTTCGCCATTAAAATGGTCCGGCTTTCATGCTCGATCAGATTTTCTATTTTTCTTATCCCAAACATGCAAGGGGCGGTTGTGATTAGGGGCAAAAGTGGTTGGAAAATTAAAGGAAGATTGATCTACTAGAGAAAGGATTTGATTGCGAGAAGGCATTCAATGAAATTTGCCCCCTTGAGCACCTAGATACTTCTTACCGGTTTAATTCTATGGATCATGAAAGAATCATGGCAAGCTTTGGTGCATTAAATATTTTTTTATCCTTTGGGGAGAAGGGGCTCTATTGTAAATGCTATAAATGGCATAAATTTTTCATGCAAATGGTTGGGAGTTTTTGAAAGTTCGGTGATTAATTTTTTTCATTGTAAAAGGTTGTGACAGAGCCCATCCATTTTGAGAAGCCGTCTAAGAATCCTATATATCTCTCTTTATGCCAAATTCAATCATGTCAAGGTTTTTATAGGTGTATAGCCATTGACAGGCTTTGAGATTGTTCTAAAACTTTTCCTTACTTGATAAATTTGATCAAACTTGAGCTACTTTTTGTTAATCTTGAGTAAAGTTTATTTATGTCATATCCGAATGCATGCAAGTAGTTTTTATTGTTTCTATTGCAATCTTGTACCAAAGTCCAGTCCAATCACACAAGTCTCAGTCATTGTGATAGTTTAGTGGCATCTGCAATTTCATTTCTCATAAGAGCCTTCATCTAGGAGTGAGATAAACGGTTTAAAATCACTTTTCTTTCATTTTATTGACAAATATTATCTGTAAGCCTCTAGATGTACCTGAGGCATGGTTTGGGTTGAATCTTGGTGCTTTATTGGGTTATATGACTCGATCCTTCATGACAGAATCCCACAGCTGTATGAAAAGGTGCCAATCTAGGCCTCCATTGAAGCACATACTATAGTTGAAGAAACATTTTAACTTTTGTGGCATTTTTTTGTTCGAATCTTTCCATTTTGCATAAGATCTCAAGGATCTGGTGAGTCAAGTGCATCCTATCTCCCCTCCCACCAAATTTTTTATTTAAAACAACTAATCCTACCCATACTACCCCTGTTTTGCTCTGTATACCCACACAAAGACCAAAATCCATTTGCTAAAGTATGCAGGACAGATTAGGATTCCAAATGTCTTTAGTAACCTTTGCCTTGTTGTGAAAGTATCTCCATGATCTAGAAGTGACAACTCGTGAGAGTCAATTCTGGTGTGTTGATCATACTTTACTAAGGCCCTCTCTATAAAATTAATGCAAAAGAAGGATTTCTCATTGTTCTTCAACAAACAAGAGGTTACAAAATAGGTTCTCTTACCTTGGTTGAAAGACACAACATAAAGTAGTTAGGATCAAATCACATACTTGTAAGGTGTTATCTACTCCTTTCAAAGCTTGAGTATTAACAAGGTCATTAGATTGCTTCCTAGCTACAAAACGAAACAAATAATTTTCTATCCGCCTCGAGTGTCCTTTCCGATCCATGATGTTGCTTGGCCTTTGAAGCAAGTTAAACTTGGGTACCAACACAATGTTCTTTACCCAAAATAATATATGGTTTTAATTCAAACGTTATTTTTTGTCAAATACTTAATCAATTTTTCCACTTTAGTGCAAGAGAGATAGCTAGACCAAAATCCCACTTCACATTTTGCTACTAATATGTTTAAAAATTCCTTGATCCCACATCACAAGTTGAGAGTATCCTTACCGAACTTGATTGTCATATCTTTGTGGGATTGATTTTTATCATAGAAAAAACACTCAAAATATTTAATAATTAAATAATCCATTTGGCCAACTGCATAGAAGTATTTTTTTCTCGATTGTCCGTAATTTGATATTAACCAATTCAAATAATCAAAATTTCATAATATTAACACTTAGTGACTGAAACTTAGTCTTAGATTTTCTCACAATCCCACTATGTAGGTTCTTGTGATGCTTGTTCTATTTAAAAAATAGTAATCAATTCAAAATAAATTTTAAGTTAATGTAAACCAATACATGAAACAACTCACTTTTATACAATATTATGTAGACATAGTTGTATATTAGCGACCAAGAGTAGGCATAAGCCAACTATACGAGAGGTAAGATTTTTATTTATTTTTGGCAAATAAATATTAACTTATAACCCACCAATTTACTCAATTCAAAATAAATCTAATTTAAATATGCAAATTAGTGACCTCTAGGGTGATACATATTACTAATAAACTACTTGATATAGGTTACTTCAATTATGAGGATCTTATTATTGGTTGTATTTATAATTGTATATGACTATCGTACCATTTTCCATCTTTGAGTTCATGCGTGATGTGCCAAAAACCTCCCCATTTGGCATAAAATCTGAAAAAAAAATTATTATTAGAAATATGTAAACAATGACAATCGAAAACATCTTATAGAGATAAAATTATAAAATGAGTATTTCCCACTCACCTTTTATAGAATCATGGGATGGCTGGTCATTGAAATATGTGGCAACAAGTTGAATATTTTCTGAAATATTAAGATTGACATCATCCCTCTATTTTTATGTGGAGGGGAAGAGATGGTTTCTTCCTTTATTGTTTCGTTGCTGCATAAATATTGTATGTATCCGTTCAAATGCATTAACTTAGTAAAATTATTTTAAGTGATCTTAATCAACGTAATTTTTTTCAAATGATAATATTAATGTTGTAAAAACATTTCTTGATCATGTGATTCAACAATTAAAACCGCAGAGAGACCTGAGTCAACCAAAGCATGCACTATAACACTACCGACGTACAACACTATAACTAGAGAATTATTGGAAGCGAGTAGAGTGAACATATGAAACCAAAATTCATAATATCTCTCATAAATAAAAGGACATGTCTTTCCTTGTAGGAAAATTTCTCATGTAATGATAATTTTCTGTAGAAGATGATCCATCCAATCCATTGTGATTTTTGTTATATCCCCATCATGAACATCACAATTGTGCACATCATTTATTGTGTACATAAGACGTAAGATCTTAAATTTTCTACTGATTTCATAAAATCTGTAACAGCCTTCCACAATTGATTCCCCCTTATTTTTGATTTTTTACATATTTTGTTTTAGTGTCTCTCTTAACATTTTTGAATAAGAAATAGGTATGAGGACAATAATTACACAATTTAGCATACTAGATCCAACAACTGTGAGTAGTTCCATTATTGCATCGAAAGTGATTACACATGACAAATTGTATAAATCTACGATCACACATTTTGCATTGAATGGATTAGTTGATGGAATATAGCATATTGTTGACTAGAGATGGAAGGGATATGGACATTGTGGTAAAGTATTTCATGACTTCCATCCTTGTTGTAATATTTTTTCCATTGCACTCATGGAGTATTTTATAATTGTTTGGGTTACCCCAGGAGAACCTCTACCACTTCATCATCAAAAATTCTTTTTGCTAATTTTTCACTTCCTTCGAGAATAAACTTTTCTTTTCCTTTAGGATCTTCTCCCAAGATTACACATAAGCGGTGGTAGTGAGAACTATCCACACCATATTTTTCAACAATATTTTTATCGGTGCATTCTGCACAATACATGATCACCTTGATATTTTATTTTAACATATTTTAGAAATTTTTATCTCATATTTCTGTCATCTATTACTCTTTTGTAGTAAGTGTCTAAAGTCTCTGCTATGATGCCTTCTTCAATAGAGAGAGTTTTACATACTATTCCTTCTTGAACTTCATCTAGTAGAATTGATATGTCCTCATCTTTCCTTCCTCTTATAGGCATGAAGTAATTTGTTGCGAACCTTGCTAATGAATTTGGTTGAAAGTTAGGATGGTTATCCTTGAAAGGAGAACAAGCCAGTCCACCCTATTTAAATAACTCAATGGTTGTTGTCAATTTTGTCCATATGTCATCGAGGTAAATACAAAAATATCATTTTTCATGAAGGGTCTTTGTCTTAGCCACATTAAAAATAGCAAGACATTGCATCTCGAAAGATCGCATTGAAATATGAAAAAATATACTTATTTTCTTCATATTAGAAAATTAAATTGTAAGAACAAATGCGCTAAAATTAATTTTCATTAACTTCAAATTGTCTAACTTTGTGTTTCTGCTCCGGGCCTCTTTGGGACATCCTAGGGATCTCCAAATTATTCGATCCTTGTAGATTACACCAATAAAATTTGTATCAATACAATTTTTGTTTACATCATTTTACTGCTGGAAAATTTGAACAATGTCTTCACAAGGAGTGTTTGAAGACATAATACAAGCCTTTGTAAATGCATCTTAATATGTAATGCCTTGTATTTTCTTTCAGCCAAAAACATTTCGGGCACAAATTGTATCTTAAGCGGCAAGAATGTAGAACCGCACTTCATCCATTTTTCAGGTCATTTGGATCCTCGAGTTGCACAAGTTCCTTTATAGAAGGTAAAAAGGGAAGAAGAAGTTCATCCTCAAATACATGAATAACATTAATAAACATTCAATAGATAAGAAGGTCAATATTCTTATCATGCGTAGGACATAATTGATAATGTGGAGGTGCTAAATGGAACCTAACAACTTCAACTGGAAAAGCATCACCATTAAACAAAAATAATTTTAATTGTTCAACATTTGAAATTTTTGTTTGCTCAAATATACTAGTCACTTTCTTCAAGATAAAATTCAATTGTTTATTCTTTTTTAGCCCTTGAAACTTTGACTTAGATAGATCCATCTCTAATTTAGACAAATAAGATCTCCTCAGCAAGGTAAATAGCTTTGCATGTTTCAAAGTGGAGAAAGAAAATATTTTATATCAAAATAATGACAAGCGAGAAGAGGTATCTCTGGTTCTATATAAATTTTGAATACCAAATTAATGTTTTGATGAAATTCAAGGGCATTTACATAGCCTATTTTTTCTGACAGTATGAAATTCTACAAATTCCAACCATATTTAAGACAAGAGCATGCCTTATTTTCTCTATAAGCCTTCATTTCCAATTTCTTGAATAATGAAACTTCCAACTCCGTGTCAATAATAAGGAACTTATTCATTTTGATGTCAATACATTCAAACTGAATATGCAATATTTTCTCACCAATAAATTTTTAATTTAGTACCATACCGGCTTCACATTTGACAATGTCCTCATTAACAAAAAAATAACCACATATCACCATAGTAGTTTTTGGGAATGCATTTCTGCGAATTAGTCGTCAGTCTATATTTTTCATATCCTATGCTCCTTCAATCAAAGGAATTTACATGAATGGAGGGTGACCAATGGAAGAGATTACCTAAAAAAGGAATTAAACAAATTAATACTTTGTAAGTAATTAGAAAGGAAAAATAATGTTTCTCAAAAATTGAATAAAGAACGAGATGTCCTATCTTAATGTCCTTATTTTCATAGACTAAAACTCAATAAGAATAAATATTTATAGTATAGTTGTCTCAAGGCATACTTCAACTCTCCTTTAGTAATAAAAAAGAAGAAATCATTAATAAAAATGTTGTTATAAGTTGAACTAATAAATTTAAACAATTAGTCGCTATTAAATTTTATTTGTTTCAATTAGTGATTTTTTTGCTTGAAGTGTAGACTAGTGGCCACTAGAATCTATATATTCTCATCACTATAAAAACATATTTGAGTTACACTACATCATTGTGAAAACTTGGAAACCAACATGGGTGATAAGGGTCGAGAATTGAATATTTAATAATAAAAAATCTTACATGTCGTGATGTGTTTAGGTGTTGTAATTTGGTGCCTTTTATAGTTTTCATAAGATATCTTATGTATATCACATAATATAAATCTTACTCGTTGATTTTTGTAGTTTTATACTTATCTTGTCTCCTTTTTGTAGTTCCTTTTTTACTACAGCTAGGATTATTGTAATATCTAGATTCTAATCCATTTTTCTTTTTCCTTCTATTTGTCCAAATGTTGATCCTTTTTGTAATAGGTTATATTCCCTTTAGAACTATTTTCTAGTAATATAAAAAATCAACTAGTATATAGGAAAATGTATAGCAGCCACTAGGTTCAATTAGTAATCGAAAGTTATGGTTTCCCGATATCAAGCCTTAATAGTTTCTTATTTTAGAATCAATGATCAAATAACAAACGAATCATGGAAAACCCTGGCATCTACTAGGATCCTTTCATTGGCTAATCTACCTAACGGGTGTTATGCTTAAGATTATGTGTTTGACTATGTGTATTGTATTCTCTTGAATATTCTTGTGTTAATTATGTGTATTCATAATAGTGGTAAATATTTTTAACTACATGTATTCATGAATATTTTAAATATCTATCATGTATTTGATTATTAGTTGTCTTCTCTTGTCTTGGAACATCTAAGAAATGAAAATTCTTGGTGAACGCTAAGGTTTCAATGAAAAATATAGCGACCTCTAAGTATTTAATCAATGAAAAAATCATTGTCTACATTATCTACAAATATTAGTGTTGGAGCATAATAATAGAAGTACATATTTTAAACCTGAAGACATATCATGTTCATCTTGGCCCTGCATATTTTCATAAATTACCTATTAAAAAAATAGTCTATAACAATTTACTAAACATCGATTGCGAAGATGTACACAAACCTTGCATAGGAATAAAGGATTAGAGGTCTTGAAGAGAAATTCTTGTTTTATGTTTTCTAATTATTTTTTTATGAGAAGGCTAATAGCCGCTAGCCTCTACAATATTGGGGAATCCATTTTAACAATGCAAAAAACAATCTCAACAACTTTGTTTTCATTTTTATAATTATTTTATATTAGTTGGACTATCCATGGAAGAGCCAAGTCCTTGAATACATAACTTTGAGAATGTTGATGCCTTATGTAGTTATCATTCGATATTTTTGTATAAAATGTAATCCATATATTTTCATATAAATTAAAATGCTTTACAACTCATAAGTTCCTTTGTTTAATAAAAGGTAAGTGTCATTAGTTAAGGCTAGTAATAAAGATAGGCACGTAGTTAAAATAAGGGATTAAAATATTCTGGAATCTCAATTTTTATATTTCCAACACCCTATTTTGGTTAGGTAAATTAAAAAATTGGAGTATCAATCATGTTTTTGAGAAGCAAATCATATTGGAGATTTTCATGCCAATGTTGCTATAGAAATAAGGGATTTCGCCAAAATGTCAATTCGCCCAAAATATTGGCTTGGCTTACTTGCCATCATTTCACACGAATGGAGAGATGGCTTACATAAACATAATTAATGGTGCCCCATGTGTCTTGGGTTCTTAAATTACACCATCGGCTCTCTCTTCTCCACCCTCCTTCTCAGCTTGTTTGGTTCTCTTCCAATGGCGTTCTTGGGTTTTCCTTTTATCAACCTTCGCGGTGAGAAATTGGAGTGTGTTATATCATCAACCATTTATCATGATGGTATTTCTAAAATATTTATGTACTCCTATTACAGGGAAGAAAAATTCATTTAGAATATTTTGGGTGAGACCTATATACACGACTTGTGTAGGGCCCACGTCAACTTAGAGATTGAAACAACCTTTATTTCTTTTTGCCTCCTTGTCATTTTGGTTCCTATTAATGTGGATTTCATATCCACCAACATCATTATCCATTGCATCTTGGTGGTCTTCATGAAGAATTGATTGACTTTCAACTTCCTCATCCCCTCTTATGGGTAGAATAAGTTGATGATCCCGCGATTGGTCTGGGCAAGGTATTCAGCGGATCAATGGAAATATAGAGATCTTATCCCTTACTCTAAAAATGTAGACACCATCTTTGAGCATGGCCAGCCAGACCCTTGTCTTCTTCCACCCTTGGTTGTTTACTTATGCATGCTTTCCCCTATACTCTATCATTGACAATCTAAATGAACCGAGGGATCTGTTGGAGCCGATTTTCGTAAGTTTCCCCACGAAGATTTGAGGCAAGAAGGAGGTGCCATTGGAGGAGCGGATCATTTTAGGGTCTAAGTTGGGCATGTGGTGGTGGGACCCTTATTTCTATGGTTTTTTCTGATATTTTTTGTTAGTTGGTTCTGGTCTATCTCTTTGGATCTTGTGGTATTTTGGTTTCATTTTTTTGGTTCTACTTTGGTATGGTTGGCTCTTCTAGATCATGTCTTCATAGAGGGTCCTCACATTTTTTCCTCATTTAACTTTGTGCCTCAGTTTTCATATCCTCTGTTCTTATATTGTATGGGTAGGTTCCCTTAACCCCCTGGTTCATAGCTCTGGTCAAAATCATGTAAAAATTAAAAAAAAACAAAAAAAAAAAAGAAATTGTACCCAATGACCAAAAAGCAGAAAATTTTGTTTTGGAATATGTGTATTCTAGAAAATCATTTAAATTAATCTTGTTTTAGATTAAAAGGTAGTATTGTAACATCCAAATATAATAAATGATCTTAGTTAGATTTTTATTCAAGTCATTATAAATTTTCCTTTATGCAAGGAAACAAATATACTAGCGGTCACTAATCTCAAGACTTTGTTATGTTGCACCAATACTATTTAATAATATTCAACATTAGTAGCCACTAGGATTAAAATAAATTAATACAGAAATTTAAATATAATGGTAGGATTACTTTCTCTAAGTGGGACATGGAGGTGGACCTAGGTCCTTAATGTCCACCGAGTTATCTACATTTGAAGTGCCCCACTATGTTCTTCTTGATCCATATGGAGAAGTTTGACCCCTACCTCAAGGAGTCCCTATGGCCACTTATTGAAAGCATCGAGTGACCTCAATGGGAATGGAACTTGGGTATATGATTATAAACTTCCCTTTAATAATTATTGATTCCTTTGATATGTAGATTTTCTTTTAGACATTTAAATGATGTGGAGAACATATTTTTAAGGGATTTAAAATAAGTAATTTTGAGTACAAAGAAATTTAAGGAAACCCATTACTTTAATATAAAATCACCTTTTATGGGTTGTCTATGTGGCACCATTTCATTGGATAATTTATTGATGAGACTTGATGTGACTTACTTTATTGGCTAGTTTTTATTTAATTTTTAACTTGAATTCAAGCAACTAATGGTAGTTGCAAAAAAATAATGGGTGACTAATGACTAGAAATTTAGTAAAATTTTAAATGTATAAATTAGTAAGTTTAAGTGCTAGAACATTATTTGTCCCTGGCTAATGACTCAAATAGTAATGAATTAATTATTAGATCTGACTCCCATATTAAAACACCATCATTAAAACACAAACCTTGTTAGGGAAAATCAATCTTATGTGATTAAAATTACCTTTGTATGCTATTATTAAATCTTTGTTGTACCTTAAATATTACCTATTAAGATAGCTACTAAATAGGCATATTTTGTGATAAGATTTGCAATAATATCTTGATTGGTTGGACTCATCACCTTTTCCAATAAACCTTGATATTAAAGCTTCTAGCACACTTGTATTAATTTCAAGCATGCGATGGCATATTCACTCAATGTAAAAAAATCTTTATAGCTTTAGGTTAGAGGGGCCTTAATGCAAGACAAGAATTATCCTAGCAGCCACTAATATAATAACATATTTAACTCAAGAGGTGCTAATAGCACCGCGAACTTCTTGCCAATGTGGTCATTGATGGTCCGTACATTGCACTAATTTTTTGTAATTCTAAAGATTGGAATGGTCTAGTAGATGTCATTTCGCATGAAGGAGGCGTAGAATAGGTAACCATTAATAATGTTGGCTCATGTCTTTTCATTTTTTAGCTAGGCATCTCTTTCCTCACTATTCTCTCTTCTCATTTTTTAGAGGAGAATTATGGTTTTGCTGGGATTTCATTTTATTTCTTTGTGTGGCGAAAGTGGTAATCGAATTTCTCATTGGCCATCTCATGTACGAGTCTTCAAGATGTCTTTTGTTATGAATATTTTCATGAATATGATGTTATCTCTCGAAAGTGCACCCTATAGAGAGATGGTTCTAGGTGTTCTAATATTGCAAAATTGATCTCTCTCTTTCATACATGCAATGGAAACACCTCGATTATGTGGGTATACCTATTTTGAGGTGATTTTCATGTATCATGGCTGGTTCCTTATTGATGTATCCTAAACTAATTTTATAGGGTTTGAGGGTAAAAGATGACTATAAATGGATTCAAAACTAGGTGATACACCAAACTTGTGTAAGGTATTTGACTTAGAACATTCACAATTGATATGAGAGTGAATTTTTGATACATGAGCCAATAACTTTCTTTAGAATATTAGGAAATCGGTTTGATGTATTGAAGGAAAGTATCAGAACAATATTTTTAAGTTACACATGCTCATTAATATCACACATAAATTACTCAATTTACAATAGGATAAGATGATTAATCATGAAATTCAACATTCACAAGGATTAATAAAACATACACAAGACTACAAATAATTGAAAAATAAAAATATACTTCTCATTCAGAGGGCAAAGCGGCAAAATCTGCTTCGGCACTCCGTGTCCAAAAATCCTTTTTTGTGCTTGCAATTGCACACAATATATAACAATTTAATTCATCCCACCCATCCTAAAAATAGGCTAAACTTTTAATCACCCATGCATCCTATTTTTACCTGGAAAAAATAAATCATGCTAATACAAAGAGGCATTAATAGCCTTTGGTTACAAAAATACCATTCAGTCAAACTACAGTTGACTGTTCTATTTTTAATAAAGCATGGGTGAATAATTTTAATAATAAACCTTGTTTGATGAGAAAGTCTTCTAATGCATGAAAATTTGTCTTCTTCTTATTGATGTGACATCTACATTTTGGATCCACTTGCCTCCTTGGATGCACATGCAAAATAATATCTTTGTGTAGAAGAATTCCTTTAATCTCTCAACACTTAGTAACATAAATCATCTTCAATGTGGGGACCACCTATAGGCATGTGCATAATAATTCCTCCTTTTGTAGATAATAAGGTCATTAAGGTAAGCTCTAAAAGTGTCTCTTTCATGATCCTTGTGCTATACTGATGTTGACCTCTTTCCATGCATTTGTCTTCTTTTACTATGGCATATAATATGATTTAAAAATCATTGAGCATTTTCTTTGATTGGCTATCACACTTGTTTTGATTCGGCATCTTGACTTAATACATGGGTCATATTATAATACTCGCCACCTTTTCAATTATCATTGCATTGTATTTTACTTGTCGGCCACCTTTGATTATTTTATGACATAGACTATGGTATAGTCTAAGGTAAGGTTGAAATCATTGGTTTACTTCAAAAGGGGCCCCTCCCCACGATATTTCAACCCTTCACCATCTACACTGGAAGTTTGTATTTAATACATTGGCCACTATGATTTGGCCATGACCATTGATTTATAAAGGATTCCCCTTGCCATTGATATTACGAGGGAGCATGTGATGGCTTGTGATCTGTTTAAAGTGCATTAACACTTATCTTAAACAATTGGGCCCTCTCATCCATTGATCTTTTATTTTTGTATTTCTTTGAACCATCAATCCTATTGGCATTTATTGGGGTCTCGGTAGATGTTAACATTGCTCTTGGTCGTTGATCTCTGTTTCTTTTGATTCACTTCCGTTGATTTGATTTTTTGAGTTGGAAAGTGGAAAATTTTATAGTCGTTGATGAATCAAACCCTAATTGATCTCATAATTGATTGGAGTGGTGGTTTCCATGGGTACTTGTGATGGATTCCTGAGCATTGATCTACCCCACCATTTGATTTCCGCCATCGATTGATTAAATCAAATGAGTTAGGGTTACTTGGGCATGTTTGGTTTGGGATATGTAAAATGAAAAATCAATTCAATTTAATTTTCGTTTGATTATGGCTCTGAGAAAAGCTCGGAAAAATTTTCACTCCCATTGTTGACACTTTGTGAGACATTTCTTCTCTTTCATGGAAGAGTTTTTTGGGATTTTACGAATGAGGTAAGAGGATTACTTAGTCTCAGAAAGTTTGTATTCTTCCTTTGTGTATGCATTATGGAATAATCATTTCTTTCACTTGGCCACAATGGATAGGTGTATGAGACTAAGTTAGATCCCTGAACTATGTACTTTCTTTGTATTTGTGTTACATGGTCCTTTTGGGTGAAGAAACTTACACTCTGTTTGTCATCCTTTTAGCGTATACTTGATTCAAACATTGTCACTTTTATGTAACTGTTATTATTGATCTTTCAAGCTTCACTTTGGCCTATGAAAAACTCGGTCATATTAATGAAGTGTGAAGCTTCATTGGTCTATTTGTTTCTTATCCATTGATGATTTTCTTTATAATCTGTTATTTTGATGAAGGAATCTTCAATCTCTATAAATCTCTAATTTCCACTAAGATGTATGCTTGAGCTCTTTTGTAATAGCATCATTGACTATTATGGTTGCATTATCAAAACTCAGTTGGTTCATCTGAATCCTATCCATTACTTGATGCTTTTGTTAAGGTAACTCAGTTTTAGCTCATATAAAACCTTTGGAAGCTCGGTCATTTTCTCTTTCATATAAAGTTGGTTAGTAGCCTCCTCCGTAAATGCCCGATGCTTCTTTCTTTGTGATTTTTAGTATTTTAAAATATTGTAACCTGATCTTTCTAAGAGCATGTATATTGAGAGTTTTTTGAAAACATTTTTACCTTGTATATGGCCTCCTGCAAGTTATAAATAGTTTCTCACTATTCTAATGCCATTAGAAGGCATGAGCCTTTATTTAGATGTTTTGTTGTAATTCCCGCTTAGTATTTTGTGCTCATGTTCTATTAACTAAGCTATAAATTGAAACTAATATCTACATAGCTTCAAAATAAAATAAATTAAACTCGAACCATCAAGATAAGAGCTTAAAGGAAATGATCCTTCAATGCATAAATGAAACTACATTCTAAGTTATTTCCTACTCTCTATGATTGCTAAATTGAACTATGAACCTATGAAGAACATAAGCAATCAAAGTGGATTGTTGCTTGATCTCAAAGATTGAGAATGGAATCTCACCAAGAATGGCTACAAGGCCATTTTGGATCTTCCCATATTACTCAATTTTGAGTGAAAGGATGCAACATGGAGAAGTTATTTCAACAATGGAGAATGGATCAAGATCAAAATGCTTATAGTCTTTCACTATGCAAAGCATGGTTCAAGAAGAAAGGTAAGGAGGGTTCTTTATATAGCTTTACTAAAGAGGAAAGGCTAGCAAATTGATGAATGTAGGATAAAGCTAAAACAATATTAGGAATGGATAAGGTTGCCTTTATAAAAGGTAATCTTGATTTAGAAGAGTTTAATTTGTCATTACTAAGTCATAGGAGTTGGGGTTGTTTTAATTAATCAAAGGTGATTAATTAATAGGTATATTTAATCTTATAGAAGCTAATTAGAGGAAAATTAGTATGATTTGCAGGATGTAAGAGAGGATTTTTATCCAATAAATGGTAATTTATTGATTTAGAGCTACGAGTGTAATTAATAAACCTAAGTAGAAGTGGATATTAATTAACAAAAGGTCATTAATTGACATCTTTAATGAAAGTAAGGCTAATTAATTAATGAAAGGTCATTAATTAAAGAATATGAAAAGGGATGTTAGCTAATTAGCGGAAAAGTGCTAATTATTACAGAATTGATGAGAAAGAGGATAATTAGTGCAATATTAGCATTAAAGGTTGCGTAAATAGATTTTGGGTGTCTACATATTATTTGTGTGCATTATTATATGAAGGAAATGTTATCTTGTAGTTGTGAAGTAGTTGTTTGTGTACTCGTATTTCAATAATTCTCTCTGTAAGTACTCTTTGATCTCCATTTTGAGATATAGCTCCAAGCTATTCCTTTTTATGTTGTCATAAAGTAACCATGTTATTGGTTTATATCATTGTAAGCTTTAAATGTAGAAGATTGTACAAATTTCTTTGGGGATTATTGTTATTATTTAAACAAAAACTTATATAACTTATCCTTTATGTATAAAAACTTTCTTGGTTATGACTATATGCTTAATCGCATTTATCACATTGGCTCTTCTAGCCTTTGAAATATTTGTTCAAACTTAAATTGGTTCTCTTAATCACTTCTCACAGTCTTGTTTCTACTTGATACCGCATTGTTTGAACTTTTAAAACTATCTATTGGACAACATTTTTCATATTCAGCTATGAATAACTTTGACTATTTGATTCTAAAACCTGAAAACTATAACAATTAGTCATTTACTTCTTATTTGAGAACTTAGACGGGACATGTTTTTTTCGAAATTTTCTATTCACAATTATTGTATTTTGAACATTTATGCTTTGTTGAGATGTTGTAGTCCCATTTATTTTCTACTTAAATATTACATTTCATCATTATTACAACTTTAGTATACATGTTGGAAAATATAAAATGTCAATTTTACATGGCGAAGCCCTATCAAAATTTCCTAGATTTCCTTCTTTTATTATGTTTCATTTGTCATAAGTGTACTTTCCTAATTTAAGTTATAGAATGTATCACTTATTTCTTCTTACTTGTATCGCACATCTAGATAAGCGATTAGAAAATATTAAGATTTTTGGCCTCTCTTTTATTCCATAGTTTTCTCTTCCTTCTCTTTGAATGAATGAACAATGTATGCCGCTACAGAATAGTCATTTTATCAGTTGTACCTTTGATCCTCATGTACTTTATACCTCATGTTGTTAAGAGATCCACCTGCATGAATGTGGACTAGTATAGGAATATGGATCAACCTTGAGCTCAATATTGACAATCTTTGTTTTTTGTTTTTAGGTACAATGCCTTTTTCCAAAGCGGCGAAAATGAAGATAGTAAAAAGCTGGAGATGGAGATGCAACAACTGAAACGAAGAAACCTCAAGGAAATGATGGGTTCATTCATACTCCCCTATTTTCTCTTTTATTAATATGTAACTCTTACTTCAGTAGTTGTAATTTACTCTTGAGTTACATCCCATGGCTTGTGTGGGAACATTTGAAATTCCTTATGAATAAAACATTTAATTCTAAAACTAAGTTGTGTATTTATTTGTGCATTTCATATTTCTAAATGGATTGTATAATGAATTAAAAACTCAATAACATAATTGAATGTCTTAATCATGAAGAAAAGAACCTTGAAGATACTTGTAATATTCATAGCAATGAACTCTATTTGCTACAATATGCAATTATGATTGATGTTCCAAAACTTAACACTTCATCTATTCTACACTTCGATTTCTTCATCAAGATAACACATCTTTCCTTCAGGGTTTGTGTTATTTTGCTGAATATAATCATGAAATTGTATACTATGTGATCTGTTACATTTTTTAACAACACACATAGCTGCAGATTTCATGTAATCATTGATTAATTCAATGAAACAACATTGAACTGAAATAATCTCCCTTATCTTACGTCCACATCACCAATTCTATCCATCATGATGAAGTTTTGAGTTTCCCATTTTTGCACCAAAGTGTAAAAATTTCAACATTCCGACGATCATGTGGGGAAAGCTACTTGCTAGCTTGTAAACCAAAGTGCCTTGTTCTTTTCCATTGGACATGAAGTCCAAAGCATGTAATCAAAAATTGTCTTTTGAAGGTCTAACTCTTCCAAAATGAACTAAAAATAGAAAGGATCTATTAAACTAGATCACGTGCATGAATGCACTTTATTGAAATGAAAAACATTGCAATGTGTAGGAACTGCACTTATTGAAGGGAAATCCTACTCTAAACAGACACTGTAGGATTTTCAATAACAATGTTTGAGAAACATACCATTCACAAGAATGGGAATTTCCTTTCCATTCAGCCTTGAGAGCTGAAAAGCACTATGTTCTTTGCAAGCTTAAATCATGTAAGGACCATTCCAGATCATATCAAACTTCATGTGTTTTCTTGGCTTTACATGATAATCATCCCATTTCAACACAATATATCATTTATTGAAGATTATAAACTTAGCCTTCTTATCAAAAAAATTTCTTCATCTTCTTTTGATTCTTTTCCATGTTCACTGAGCTTGATATATCATCTCTTGTAACTCCATTAATTTCGCACAATGAATCTGCAATGGTTCATTCTCAAGAAGCTCCATTTTATGTAACAAATCTAGTGTAGGTAACTCAACTGAAATAGGCATTCTTACTTCTCTTCCATAAACAATATTATATGTTGAATTTCTAACTCGATATTTTAGGAGTCACTCTCTCGGCTCAAAGTTCGAATTCAACATTAGATGCCAATCTCTCTTGTTATCTTTGAGTGTTCTTTTGATGATCCCTATAAGATTCTTATTAGTACTTTTTAGCTAATGCATTACCTTGTGGGTATTAATTAAATAAATTCATGGTTGACATCCCAATATGTTACCTTTGCACCAAGAAGTGCTAAAGCATTATTTGAAATGATAGATGTTGTAACACAAAATTTGTAAACTATACCTTCATAAAAGGATAGTATCAAAAAGTTTCATTAACATCCTTCAAGGATATTTGTCATCATAACTTGTAAAGTAATTTGTAGCATCAAAATCAACATGTGTCCTTGAGACGAGTGGGGTTTATCATGACAATAAAGGCAAGACCGCGCTGCATAAAAGACTCGATCAACTGAAATAGGATGTAAGGGAAGCGAAGCTAAATGTTCTTTTCCAACGAAGAAAGCACATTTCTTACACTTTCGGATCCATTCAAAATTGTATTTGAATAGGCTGGGCACATAGTAACCAGCTTTCATAATTTTTAAGGTTTTGGTATGTGCTGAAAAATGACCTCCTATAGGTCCTTCATGGAATTCGGATAATAATTATTGAATTCTATCATAATCAACAAATCGCAGCAAGATTCCATTTATATCTTTTTTGAATAACACCCCATCAATAAAAACATAAAGTATAGCTCATAACCTAAAATAGCTTATTTTTTTCCATACCTTCCAGATAAATGTCATGCTTTATATAGTTAACTAAATCAATCATCCATCTTGATTCTGAACTTCTTGAAAAAGCTCATATTGTTGATTTTCGGCTGCACCATGACATTTGATTGCTAATACGTAAGTTCAACATGTTGTTTTGGATCTTGATTCTGACCTTGTGTTTTTCCATATCAACAATTAGATTTTCACACAAACCTTTACCTCAAAATTTCCTCGCAACATAGATATCAACATCATATTCCATGACTTTTCGTTATCGAGCATGGTCTTTTCTCATTCAATTCTTTATTTAACAAGAAAGATTTTACACTTGGATGAGAAACAAGAATATATATTTTTTTGTTTGAAAGCATGTACTTAAAATTATTTAGTCCTTTGACTATTGAAGTACTTATTTTTCAAGAAAGGTGTACCTTGTTTCATAATCATGCGAACTTTGACCAAAGAAAGCAATTGGTGGTTCAATATTTTCATCATTAACATGAGTTAATATGGATGAGATTGTTTCATTTCTCGCAAGTGCATACATTGTAAATTCATTATCAAAATTTGGATTTGTAAGAGTATGAGCTTGAGAGATGGATTATTTAATTGCTTCAAACCCTTCTCTCCCTTCATTGGTCTAAGTAAAATTCTTCTCTTTCTTTAACATAGCTTTCAATGATTTAACCAATACTTGTAAAACTGGAACAAATCTTCTAACAAAGTTTATTTTTCCCAGAAAACTCTGTAATGCTTTCTTGTGATGAGGCAGTGATAACTGTAATATGGCTTGAATTCGGAAAGGGTCAATTGATAAACCTTATTTTGAAACAATATGACCAAGAAATTTACCTTGATGTACTTGAAAAGATAGAATTTTTTGGATTCAAATATATTTCCAACTATCTACATAACTTAAATTTTTTTTCCTTAGATGTATTAGATGTTCATCTAAATTTTTTTAGAATATAGTAACATCATCTAAATAAACTAGGATTCATTTGTTTAACAAGCTACGAAAAGCCATGTCCATTGCATGTTGAAACGTTGCACCAGCGTTTGAAAGGCAAAAAGGCATTCTTTTGTAAGCATAAGTACCCCACTTAGTGGTAAAAGTTACTTTGTACCTATCTTCTTCTCATACTAAAATTTGATTGTATCCACTATAACCATCCAGAAGAGATAGTGTTTGAGAACCGAAACTGTTCTCAAAATCTGATCCATATTAGGTAGTGGTTAATGATCTTTTAATGAATTTTTATTAAGATCTCTGAAATCCACACATAATCTCATTTCTCCATTCTTTTTGAAACGGAACAATGTAGGCTACCCAAATTGAATGCTTAACTAGAAACATAATACCCGATTCAATCAACTTAGATAAATATTTTCTCATTAGAGGCTCTATCTTGGGATTGACTGCCTCTTCTTTTGCCAAACCGGCTTAGAATTTGGATGTAATTCAATAGTATGTTGTGCCAAAATTAGATCAAAGCCTTTCAGATCTTGGTATTTCCAAGCAAAAACATCCTTAAATTCCTTACAAAGATTAATAAAGGAATGTTTTTCAGCTAAGGAATATACCTTTCCAAGAAATAAATTATTTCCCTGTCTATTAAGATTTGTTCATAATTATCAGCATGTGTTGTAATCTTAGTTATGTCTTTCCTTTAAAATTGATGATCAGTGATGAAGATGTATTCTAATGTGACCAAGCCTCGAGCTAG
Source organism: Taxus wallichiana var. yunnanensis (assembly GCA_018340775.1). Taxonomy (NCBI): domain Eukaryota; kingdom Viridiplantae; phylum Streptophyta; class Pinopsida; order Cupressales; family Taxaceae; genus Taxus; species Taxus wallichiana. The sequence goes on along the minus strand of CM031239.1, from coordinate 292,326,698 downwards.
TTTACTCATATTTAATTGAACTATCTGGTCACCATGTAAGTTTTGTAATTTATATTGATTTCTTGTAGAAAATTCATCTTCTTGCTACAAAAACCCACCAATTCAAATCATTAGTAGGTATAGAAGGCATGACAATCAACTTTATGTGAGGATGAATCTCGTTGTTTTTAACTGTTCATGCACTTCAAAACAAACACCAATTACAAGTAATTCTATCCGCATGCTTATTTTCTTTTCTAGGAATGGACTTAATATTAAGAGCGTTTAAATATTCTATCAAGTTTGAAACTCTATGTCTATAATAATTCATTAATGGATTCTTACAAACATTGAAATTTCTTACTTGATTCATAACCAACTCAAAATCACCAAAAATCTATAACATGTTAATACCTCTCTTTCTGGCCTAAAGTTAGCCATGAATTAACATTTCATATTCAACTACAATGCAAGTGCATAAAAATTGGAGACTCAAAGATGAGAAATACCTTTCGTTTTTGGGGTAAGTGACCATCAAACCTAGTCCTTGTCCTTTCTTGTTTTTAGCTCCATCAAAATGAAGCTTCCAAATTCCTTCTCATGAATTTTCAGTTTTAGACAACAAGGGAATTGGTTTGTTTTCCTCATGCAAGAACTACACACAAAACATATGTTCTTAAAATTCTTTGAAAGGATCATGAGCATGTTCGTCATGTGTCTTTTCATCCATAAATAGATTAGAAACATCATCTAGTGCTGAAATATGAGCTATATTATCAAAATTAGACTGATCTAAGGCTGCATAATTAGCTAATGAATTAGAAGCGTGAGGCTCAATGTGAAATCTAGCCAAATATTCAAAATTGATAGTAATCGTAGTTCCATAACGTGTAGTGAAAAATAAGCACCAATCTGAAGAGAGATAACCTCCTATATTTGTTGTGAAATAACTAGATAAGCATATAAAAAAGTAAGGAGGTAAATCCACAATAGTAATATCTTCCAAAATGGAAACATTTAGGAAAACATCCAATGTTACCTCCAAATTTCTAATGACACTAACTGTATTCGTTGCAGTCCCATCAAGTTGTAGCACACTCTTCTTTATAGGTTCATAATGCAAACCCAATTTTTATGTAATTAATTTTGGCATAACTATGTTACTTGCACCATTGTCAACCATACAGATTATGAACAAGATGTTCTCCAATAATCAATGATAAATAAAATGGTGGTGGTTTCTTGATGTATTGAGCATTTAAAACCTTTTGAACCATCCATTTAAATTCTTTAATGCGGTCTTGTTCCATTGTTCCAAGGACCATATTTGTTTTCTGAACTTCCTTTTCTGCTATTTTTGAAGAAATCTACAGCTTAGCAAGTTCGTGAGAAAGTAACTCTTGTTTTCCTAGAATACTTAGAGTGTCCCACATTGAGATGTTAACATTATGCTTTTTCATTACATCAACAATGTTAAAAGAAGAAATAATTTTAGAAACAAACTCTATTGTTTTAGCATAGGCTTTAGTGAAAATGGATTTTGCTTCAGCTACTTTTTATATCTAAGGTATAAATAATCTTCTTGGATCAGGTTGTAGTTATTTTTTCTGCTCTTTACTAGCTAAAAAACCTGCTATTTTTGTCGAACAACAAAAGCTGTTAGCTAATTTTTTTCCTGTAGATGTTGTTTTATTAGTGATTGTGGGCAAAACAAGCCTATTATGTTGTTTTTGAATTTCTTGTGCCTTTTCTTGAGCCCTAGTAGTAACTGTAATGAAATCATCCTCAATAAAACTGACTAAGTTTTGTTAAGGTGTTTTCTGAGCATGAGTTTCTTGCTGCCCACCCTCCTTTTGAGGCATGAGCAATGTCTCAAGTTGAGGTTATGCAACAAGACTTATGTTTAGGAAAGTATTTGGGCAAGTTATAACTGATTGAGGTTGATTACAAGATTGACACCATTCTTCGTAATCATATTAACTAGGAATAAAGAATTAGATGAACTAGGAGCCTTTATGTCGAGCGCATTTGTTGATAATTTTTCCTATAAATTTGATTTTATTGGTAAGGCTTCCTAGTTTTCTGATTTTTAAGATAAGGAGTCTAATAGGGCCTGCTAGGTAATGCAAATCTACTTTTAATTGAATTCATCTTAATTCCCATAGTCTCAAATCTTTAAACACATCATTTTGTGGGGTTGCAATAATAGGTTCTATAATCATGATAGGTTGTGGGATAGGTGTTAGATCTTCCAAAAAGGCATTGAATGCCTTGGTGCTAACTTACCAACTTGGATAATACTTTTTTCATCTCAGATAGTGATATCATAAGTTGTTGGCGAGTCTCTACTCTCATTTCTTGAATCATAGTTAAAATATCATTGTTTAGGGCTCTAAGATAATAAGTAAAAGCATGATCAACTTGATTCTTGAAACTTGTTGGAATTCTTTCCCAAGTTATGATGAAATGACTATTGAAACTAGACATAAATTCATGAGGAGATATTTTAATGGTAGATAGTTGTTCTATGAGGGATAAATGATCTGAATTATCTTGAAATTATTTCATAACTTTACCACCTAGCTCATCCCAAGTTCTTATCTTTCCAATCTCTAAATTTCTATACCATTATAAGGCTTGCCCTTTAAAGGATGTAGCTAAAAGTCTCAAAGTGATATTATGGAATACACATAAGGGTGCAACATCTTTAATGTGCTCTGTAGGTGTAACTTGATTTTCACTAGTGAATGAAGACAAGATTTTCATGGCAGCATTAGGGATATCATGATAAACTAGAATTACTAATGGGATGCCATTAGTAAAGGTCACAAAATTCCTAGGTGGTTAAAGAGCCATTGGAAAAAATGGGATTTGAATAGATAAATTGATACGTGGTGAAGGAAGATTAGGAGGAGGGTTATCAAAACTAGGCCTATTATAAGGTAAAGTATTACCAACTCTTCTCCTTCTTGCATAATTCAAAGGTAAAGAAATAAAATCAAAAGGAATTCCCTTTACCCATGATCTTGTAGTAACTTTAGGCATGGAACATGCCATCAAATTGGCATGAAATAAGCTTTAAGGAGTCGCCAAATAAATATTTTAATATTTGGAATAAATTTTTGTAGCTTGTTGATCCAAAAGTAACTTTTGCTTACTGTGATTGTGCTGTAAATTGCTGAAATTAGATTGCATATCTGATTTGTGGTCCCACCGGGCATGCCAAAAACTATTATCTCTTAAAAGCGCGACTGTAGAGAGATGGTGGTAGTTGTTCTAATTTTGTAAAATTTATCTCTCTCTTTCGTAGATACAATTGAGTATCCGGTACCAAGGTTGGTTCCTTATTGATATATCCTAAACTAATTTTCTTGAGTTTGAGGGTAAAAGATGACTGTGAATGGATTCAAAATTGGGTGATAGACTAAACTTGTGTGAGGTATTTGACTGAGCACATTCACAATTGATATGAGAGTGAATTATTGATACACACGCCAATAGATTTCTCCATAATATTAGGGAAATAACTTTGATGTAGTGAGGAAACTATCACAACAATATTGTTTAAGTTACACATGCACATTAATATCATGCATAACTTATTGAATTTGCAATAGGATAAGATGATTAATCAGTGAATTAAACATTCATAAAGATTAATAAAACATACTCAAGACTGCAAATAATTAGAAGAGAAAAAATATAATTGTCATTCGGAGAGGGTAAAGCGCACAATTTGCTACAAGCGAGTCCTATGTCCAAAAGTCCTTTTTGTGCTTGTAATTACACACAATATATAAAAATTTAATTCATCTCACCCCTCTTAAAAATATGATGAAATTGTATTCACCCATGCATCCTATTTTTACCCTCTATTTATTAATAAATAAAGGAAAAATAGCTCATGCTAATACAAAGAGGCATTAATATCCTTTGGTTATAAAAATACCATTGATCAAACTGTAGTTGGCGTTTTATTTTTAATAAAGCATAGGTGAATAATTTTAATAATAAACCTTGTTTGATGAGCAAGTCTTCTCCAATGCATGCTAATTTGTTTTCTTGTTATTGATGTGACATATGCAATTCGGATCCACTTGCCTCCTTGGATGCACATGCAAAATAATATCTCTGTGTAGAAGAATTCCTTTGATCTCTAAACATTTATTAACATAAATCATCTTCAATTTAGGGACCACCTACGGGCATGTGCATAATAATTTCTCCCTTCTACAGATAATAATATCATTAAGGTAAGTTCAAAAGTGTCTCTTTCATGATCCTTGTGCTATACTGACGTTGACCTCTTTCCACGCATTTGTCTTATTTTACCGTGGCATATAATATGATTTAAAAATCATTGAGAATTTTCTTTAATTGGATATCAACCTTGCTTTGATTTGGCATCGTGACTTAATACATGGGTCATATTATAATACTCAACCACCTTGTCGATTATCATTACATTGTAAATTACTTATCGGCCACCTTTGATTATTTTATGACATAGACTATTGTATAGTCTAAGGTAAAGTCAAAATCATTGGTTTACTTCAAAAGGGGCCCCTCCCCATGATGGCTCAATCCTTCACCCTCTACACTGGCACTTTTCATTTAATACATTGGCCACTATGATTTGGCCATGAATATTGATTTCTCAAGGATTCTCCTCGCCGTTGATCTTACATGGGAGCATGTGATGGTATATGATCTGTTTAAGGTGCATTAACACTTTTCTTAAAGGCTTAGTCCCTCTCATCCATTGATCTTTTATTTTTAGATTTCTTTGAACCGTCGATCCTCATAACATTTATTGGGGTCTCGGTAGATGTTAATATTGCTCTCGGTTGTTGATCTCTATTTATTTTGATTCACTTCCTTTGATTTTATTTATTTGATTTGGAAAGTGAAAAAATTTCTAGCCGTTAATGAGGCAAACCCTAATTAAACTCACCATTGATTGGAGTGGTGGTTGGCATGGGTATTTGTGATGGATTCCTGAGTATTGATCTACCCCACCATTTGATTTCTGCCATCGATTGATTAACTCAAATGAGTTAGGGTTACCCTTTGTTTTTGATATGTAAAATGAAAAATGAACTCAATTTAATTTTCCTCTGGTTTTGGTTCACGGTGAAGATCTCAGCAAACTTTTCACTCCCATTGTTGACACTTTGTGAGTGATTTATACTCTTTCATGGAATATTTTTTCAGGCTTCTTCATGAATGAGGTAGGAAGATTACTTGATCTTATAAAGCTTGTATTTTTCCTTGTGTATGCATTATGGAATATTTTGTTGAAAACTTTATTTCTGCAACTTGTTTCTTTCACTTGGCTACAATGGATAGGTGTATGAGACTATGTTAGATCCCTGAGCTCTTTACTTTATTTGTATATGCATTACATGGTCCTTTTGGGTGAATAAAATTACACTTTGTTCGTCATACTTTTAACGTATACTTGACTCAAACCCTGTCACTTTGAAGTAACCGTTATTATTGATCTTTCAAGCTTCACTTTGGCCTGCGAAAAAGTTGGTCATATTAATGAAGTGTGAAGCTTCATTGGTCTTCTGGTTTCCTATCCATTCAGTATTTTCTTTATAACTGTTATTTTGGTGAAGGAATCTTCAATCTCTATAAATCTCTACTTTCTAATGAGATGTATACTTGAGATATTCTATAATAACTCATTGACTATTATGATTGCATTATCTAAACTCAGCCGGTTCATTTAAAACCTATCCATTAGATGATCGTTTTGTTAAGGTAACTCATGTCTATCTCATCCATAAGTGTGAGTTTCATCCGAATGACCTCTAATCTTGAATGAAATTCTACACCTTCAATTTCACTTTAATTCTCGATATCGGGTTTAGAAACCCTGTGGAAGCTCAGTCATTTTCTCTTTCATATCTAAGTTTGTTAGTAACCTCCTAAAAATGCTTAACAAGATCCTTTCTTTTTGGTTTTCAATATTTTAAAATATTGTAACCTAAACGTTCTAAGAGCATGTATATTGAGAGTTTGTTGAAAGTATTATTACCTTATATGTGGCCTCCTAGAAGTTGTAAACTATATCTCACTCTTATAATTCCATTACAAGACATGAGCCTCGATTCATATGTTTTTTGTAATTCCTGCTTTGTATGCTTTGTGTGCATTATTATATGAAGGAAACTTTATCCTGTAGTTGTGAAGTAGCTTTTTGTGTACTCATATTTCAATAATTCTCTCTGTAAGTATTCTGTGATCTCCATTCTGAGATATAGTTCCAAGCTCTTCCTTTTTCTCTTTTCATAATGTAACCATGTTATTGGTTTATATCATTGTAAGCTTTAAACGTAGAAGATTGTACAAATTTCTTTGTGGATTATTGCTATTATTGAAACAAAGAACTTTTAGAACTTATCCTTTATGTATAGAAAAATATCTTGGTTATGACTATATGCTTAATTGCATTTATCACATTGGCTCTTGTAGCCTTTGAAAGTTTTGTTCAAACTTAAATTGGTTCTCTTAATCACTTATGACAGTCATGTATCTACTTGATCCCTCACTGTTTAGCCTTTTTGTAACTCTATATTGGACATCATTCTTCATTTTCATATATGAATAACTATGAATATTTGATTTTAAATAGTGAAAACTATAAAATTTAATCATTTACTTCTTATTTGAGAAGTTGGATAGGATATGTTTTTTCTAAAAAAATTGTTCACAATTATCACATTTTGAACATTGATGCTTTGTTGAGATCTTTGTACTCCCATTTATTTTCTTCTTAAATATTGCATTTCATCATTATTACAACTTTAGTATGCATGCTGGAAAATATAAAATGTCAATTTTACATGGCGAAGCCCTGTCAAAATTTTCTCATATTTCCTTCTTTTATTCTATTTCAGCTATCATAAGTGTACTTTCCTGATTCAATTTATACAATGTATCACTTCTTTATTCTTACCTATATCTACACATCTAGATAAACTCAAGGTTAGAAAATATTAGGATTTTTGCGTCTCTTTTATTCCATAGTTTTCTCTTTCTTTACTCGAATGATTGAATAATGTATGTTGCTATAGAATAGTTTTTTTATCATATGTTCCTTTGATCCTCATTTAATTAATACCTCCTATTGTTAAGAGATCTACTTGCATGAATTTGGATAGTATAGGAATATGGATCAACCATGAACTAAATATTGACAACCTTTCTTTTCTATTTTCGGTACAGTGCCTTTTGCCAAGCAACAAAGATGAAGATAGTACAAATCTAGAGATGGAGATGCAAAAACTGAAACGAAGAAATCTCAAGGAAATGATGGGTTCATTCATACTCCCTTATTTTATCTATCATGCATATGTACCTCTTACTTCAGTAGTTGTAATTTACTCTTCCGTTACATTGCACGACTTGTGTAGGAACATTTGTAATTCCTTAAGAATAAAACATTGAGTTCTAAAATTGAGTTTTGTATTTCTTTATACATTTTAGCTTTCAAAATGGATTGTATGATGAATTAAAAAACTCAATAATATAATTGAATTTCTTAATCATGAAGGAAAGAACCTTAAAGATACCTCTAACATTGCACAATGAAATCTATTTGATTTCATCTACAATTATGATTTATGTTCCAAAACTTAACACTTCATCTATTCTAAACTTGGATGTTTTCATCAAGATAACACATTTGTCCTTCAGGGCTTTGTGTTATTTTATTGAAGATAATCATGAAATTGCAGACTATGTGATCTATTATATTTTTTAACAATAGACATAACTACAGATTTCATGTAATCATTGATTAATTAAATAGAAAAAACATTGAAACGAAAGAATCCCCTTTAGCTTAGGTCCAATTCACCAATGCCATCCATCTTAATGAAGTTTTGAGTTGCCCATTTTTGCACAAGTATAAGAATTATCAACATTTATGGCGATCCTACATGGAAAGTTGTGTGTTATCTTGTAAACGAGTGCCTTGCTCTTGTCCATTGGGCATGGAGTTAGAAGCATGTAGTCAAAAAACTGCCTTTATGAAGATCAAACCCTTAAAAATGAACTAAAACTAGAAAGGATAGATGGTAAACTAGATCACGTGCATGAATTCACTTTATTGAAATGAAAAACATTGCAATGTGTAGAAACTACAATTATTGAAGGAAATCCTAGTCTAAAAATACACTCTAGGATTTTCAATAACAATGTTTGAGAAATATACCATTCACAGGAATGGGAAGTTCCTCTCGATTCAACCTTGAGAGTTGAAAATCGTTTTATTCTTTGCAAGCTAAAATCATGTAAGGACCACTCCAGATCGTATAAAACTTCATGTGTTTTCATGGCTTTGCACGATCAACATCCCATTTCAACACAAAATCTCGTTTATTGAATATTCTTAACTTAGCCTTCTTATAGAAAATTTTCTTCATCTTCTTCTAATTCTTTTCCATGTTCTCCGAGCTTGATCTCTAAGGTCTTGTAACTCCATTAATTCTACATAATGAATCAGTAATGGTTGATTCTCAAGTAACTCATTTTGATTTAACAAATCTAGTGTAGGAAACTCAACTGAAATAGGCATTTTGCTTCTCTTTCGTAAACAAGCCTATATGGTCAATTGCCAACTAATCTTTGAGTCACGCATTATGTTAGCCCAAAGTGTTGAATTCAACATTAGATGCCAAGCTCTCTAGTTATATTTGAGTGTTCTTCTGATGATCCTTAAAATATTCTTGTTAGTACTTTAAGCCAACCCATTACCTTTTGGGTAATAATTAGATGACAAACTTAAATAAATTATGTGGTTGACATCCCAATCTCATTACCTTAGTACCAAGAAATGTTAAAGCATTATCTGAAATGATAGTTTCTGGAACACCAAATCTACAAACTATACCATCATAAAAGGATAGTATCGAAGTTTCATTAGCATCCTTCAAGGCTATTGATTCATTCCATCATGTAAAGTAATCTTTAGTAGTCAAAATACACTTGTGTCCTTATGATGGAGGTGGGTTTTCCATGACAATAAAGTCAAGACCCCAATGCATAAAAGGCTAGACAAGTGAAATAGGATGTAAGGGAAGTGAAGCTAATTGTTCTTTTCCAATAAATAAAGCACATTTCTTACACTTTTTGATCCATTTGAAATAGTATTTGAATAGGCTAGGCCAATAGTAACAATATTTCATAATTTTTAAGGATGTGGCACGTGCTAAAAAATGACCTCCTATAGGTCCTTCATAAAATTGGGATAATGATTGCTGATTTCTATCCTAATCAACACATCGCAACAACTTTTCGTTTATATATTTATTGAATAACACATCATCAATAAAAACATAAGGTACAACTTGTAACCTGAAATACCTTCTTTTATTCTTGTCCATACGTTCGGATAAATTTCATGTTGTAGATAGTTAACTAAATTCGTCATCCATCTTGATTCGAACTTCTTGAACAAGCTCACGTTGCTGATATTCTAGCTAAACCATTACATCTGATTGGTGATACTTATTTTCAACATTTTGTTTTGAATATTCTAATTATGCAACCTGTTGTTTTCCTATATCAATAATTAGATGTTCACATAAACTTTTACCTTGAATTGTCCTCACAACATGGATTTCAACATCGTATTCCATGACTTTCGTTATCTATCCTACTCTTTTATCATTCAATTCTTTATTTAACAATAAAGCTTTTACACTTGGATGAGAAACAAGAACATGAATTTTGTTGTTTGAAAGAATGTAATTAATATTATTTAGTACTCTGACTACTAAAAGTACTTATTTTTCAAGAAATGTGTACCTTGTTTCGTAATCATGCAAACTTTGTCCAAAGAAATCAATTGGTTGTTTGATATTTTCATCATTTACTGTGTTAATATGGATGAGATTGTTTCATCTCTTACAAGTGCATACATTGTAAAATCTTTATCAAAATTTGGGTTTGCAAGAGTAGAAGCTTGAGAGATGGCTACTTTAATTACTTCAAACCCTTCACTCCCTTCGCTAGTCTAAGAGAAATTTTTCTCTTTCTTTAACATAGTTGTCAATGGTTTAACCAATACTACAAAATGGAACAAATCTTCCAACAAAGTTGATTTTTCCCAGAAAACTCTATAATACCTTCTTGTGATGAGGCAATGATAGCTTTGATATGGCTTGATTATTAAAGGGTCAATTGTTAAACCTTATTTAGAAACAATATGACCAATAAATTTACCTTGATGTCTGAAAATATAGACTTTTTCAGACTCAAAGATATTCCAAACTATTTGCATAACTAAAAGTCTACATTATATGTATTAGATGTTCATCGGTATTTTTGAGAATACAAGAATAACATCATCTAAATAAAACAAAATGCATTTATTTAACAAGCTAAGAAAAGCCATGTCCATTTCACGTTGAAATGTTGCACCAACGTTTGAAAGGATAAAAGGCATTCTTTTGTAAGTATACGCATTCCCACTTAGTGGTAAAAGTTGTTGTTATCCAAAATTCACCCCTCAAGGTAATTTTGATAACATGCATCAAATTCTTTAGTCCCAAGCAATTATATTGATTCAAGGCAAAAAATCATGTTTCTGGGGTCCCCTCGGGTTCTTTCTAACTCTTCTGTCCAAGAAGAAAACCCAGCAAGTTTTTAAAAAATGTGAAAAAATTGCAAAAACAAGCTCGGGCCAGAAAAAATCACGAAAAAATGGCTAAGTCCTAGTCCAGGCGGTCCTTGGGACAGTTGGGACGTCTGGGCGTGAACCGGCCGAAAGGCCACCAGGTGGTCTGCGCAGCATTTGGGACAAGCGGGATGTCGGGACGCGCGGGACGCGGAAATCCGAACTGGCCGAAAAATGAGAAAATTGACTAACTGTTGAAACAGGCAGTCTGGGACATCTGGGCAATTAGTACGCGGAGGACGCAAGTCGGCCGAAAAGACTTAAGGCAGCCTGGAACAGTTGGGCCAAAGGTACGTGAAGTACGTGAACCAGCCGGATCGGCCGAAATGAGAACTTTCGCACCGGGACAATTGGGACAAAAGTACGCGAACCGGCCGAACCGGGCGAATCGGGAAAATTTGTCCCAAACAGTCCGGGACAAGTGGGACAAGAGTACAGTACGCTTGGACCTGGCGGTTCGGCCGAAATAGGGGACTTTCATACTAGGACATCTGGGCCAAAGGGACGCGTGGGACATGAAAATCGAAGCGGCCAACAGCAAGGAAGAAAAGTCAACATTTGGTCCGGAAACTTCAAACGGCCATAACTTTTGACTCCAAGCTCCGATTTTCATAAAATTGGACTTTCTGGAATGAGCACGACATCCTCTACGCCACAAAGAGAAATATATAGATATATTTGATGAGGGTAGATATATTTAAATAAGATAAATATATTCGGCTCTAATTAGTCAATGCTCATTCCCGTCAAATGACAGAAAACGCCTGCTAGGCCCAAAATAGCTGCCCGCACTCAGAAGGCCATAACTTTTGCATTTCTCAACGAAATCACACAAAATTGGTACCGTTGGAATCGTGGTTCCAAGCCCAATGCAAAAAAATCAAGAAATTCCATATTTTATTAGAAATTGATTGATATTTTTAAGAAAACGTGGCCGTGTTCAGAACAGTGTTTTATTTGGTAGTTGGGAGTGCAATTAAGAGGCATGGTCATCATTCTTTCTCTGCTGCAGCACATGGGATAGTATGGGGAGCCTTTTGCAAGTAATGTATAATCATATTACTCCATTTAATACCTCTTACAGGTGGTTGAAGGACAGATTTCGGGATTTCCATTTTCCCTTCTCTTTCCCTTCTCATTTTTCTATAAATTAGAGTGTTGGGCTCATTGTAAAGGTAGAGATGGGTAGCAAAGCTTTGCCAAAATTGCTTTGTGAAGCTAGTGTGTTTCAGGCCCTTGTAGTGGACTCCTTGCATGGTGATCCAGGCCCTTATCTTGTAATAGACTGAACTGTGCATATCATGAAGCAATAAAATATCAGTTTGTGGATGTATCTTCCCTTGCTGTGTTTTCTTGCATTCTTCTTGCCCCTTTAATCTTTCTACAAGAATATTGTGTCTATTATTATGTTCTTGCAGGGATCCATTATCATTGTGTATGCTTGGAATATTGTTGTGAATGCATTTTGCTAGATTATGGAGAACTGTCATCACCTCTTCTAGTGTGTACTTTCCTTCTGTATTTCACACATTTGGAGACTACTCTCACACCCTCCTTTTCGGTGTATCCCCGCTTTAGTGTAGGCTTTCATTTTATGCATTCTCTCCCTGGTCCTTGGAAATTTAGATTAGACAGTTAGCTTATCTGCATTAGAGTAGATTGTGGCAAGGTAGTTTAGGAGCAAGAACCAACTTTCTCTGGAGGTCTATCTCAAGTAGCAAGTCCCACAACTTGGAGATAGTACCCATGTTATCCAATCACATCGTGAGTTCAAGTATATGCACAGGGGTGCTGTGATTCGGTGATAACAGCTTGTTTTTACCTCTCTTCTTCTCGGACTAAAATCTGATTGTATCTACCATAATAGTCCGAGAAGAGATAGTCTATCATAAAAAGAAAGCTGTTCTAAAAATATGATCCATATTAGGCGGTGGGTAGTGATATTTTAATGAAGCTTTATTATAATATTTTAAATAAAATAATAATCTGATTTCTCCATTCTTTTTCCGAACGAGAACAAGATTGGCTACCCACTTGAATGCTTAACTGGAAAGATAATACCTGATTCGATCAACCTAGATAATTTTTCCTCATTAGAGAGTCTATCTTGGGATTGACATGCCTCTATTTTTACTTGACCGGCTTAGTTTTTAGTTGTAATTCAATAGTATGTTGTGTCAAATTAGGATCAAACCTTTCGAGATATTGGTATTTCCAAACAAAAACATCCTTAAATTCATTGCAAATATTAATAAAGGAATCATTTTATAGCTAAGGAATATACCTTTACGAGAAATAAATAATTTCCCTCATCTTCGAGATCTATTCATAATTATCGGTATGTGTTGACATCTTAGTTTTGTTTTTCCTTAACTGATCATTGGTCTTTGAGGATGTATTCTAATGTTACCAAGCCTTGAGCTAGTTTATTCGTCTTTAAATGAACCATCTGGTCACCATATAATTGTTGTAATTTATCTTGATTTACTATTTAAAATTCATCTTCTTGCCGCAAAACACATCAATATGTTCATCATTTTCAAAAACCTACCAATTTAAATCATTATCGGGTATAGAAGGCATGATAATTAGCTTTATGTGAGGTTGAATCTCGTTGTTTTTAATATGTTCATGCACTTTAAAACTGACACTAATTGTAGTAAGTCTATTTGCATGGTTATTTTATGTTCTAGGAATGGACTTAATAGTAAGAGCATTTAACTATTCCATCAAGTTTGAAACTCTATTTTTATAAGACTTCATTAATGGATTCTTACAAACATTGAAATTTCATACTTGATTGATAAGCAACTCGAGAATCACTAAAAATTTGTAATATGCTAATACCTCTCTTTCTGGCCCAAAGTAAGCCATAAATTAACGCTTCGTATTCAACTACATTACAAGTGCACGAAAATTGGAGACTCAAAACGAGAAATACCTTTCATTTGTGGGGAACCGAGTGTCAAACCTTCTCCTTTTCCTTTCTTATTCTTAGCTCAATCAAAATGAAGCTTCCACATTTCTTCTGCTGCATTTTATGTTTTGGAGAGTAAGGGAATTGGTATGTTTTCCTCATGTAGGAAATACACAAAAAATATATGTTCTTCTTCTTTGAAATGATCACGAGCATGTTCTCCATATGTCTTTTCATCCATAAACAAATTAGAAACACCATCTAGTGCTGAAATATGAGTTGTATTATCAAAATCGGTGATCTAAGGTTGCAAAATTAGATAATGCATTAGAAGCGTAAGGCTCAATTTGAAATCTTGCCAATGGTTCAAAATTGATAGTAACTTTGGTTCCATAACATGTAGTGAAAAACCAAAAGGACCAATCTAAAGAGAAATAACCTCCTATTTTTGTTTTAAATATCTAGATGAGCATATAGAAAAGTATGGAGGTAAATCCATAACATAATATCTTACAAAAGGAAATAGTTGGGAAGGAATTAAATGTTACCTCCGGATATCCGATGATACAAACCGTATTTGTTGCATACCCATCAAGCTATAGTACACTCTTCTCTGTAGGTTCATAATGCAAACCCAATTTTTCTGCAATTGCTTTTTGCATAACTGTGCTACTTGCACCGATGTCAACCATATAGTTATGACCAAGATGTTCTCCAATAATCAGTGATAAATAAAATGGTGGCGGTTTTTGATGTCTTGAGCATTTAAAAACATTTAAACCATCCAATTAACTTCTTTAATGTGGTCTTGTTCCATTGTTCCAAGGACCATATCTATTTTCTGAACTTCCTTTTCTGTTGTTTTTGAAGAAATTTGTGGCTTACCTAATTCATGAGAAAGTAACTCTTATTGTCCTAGAATAATTAGAGCATCCCACATTGAGATGTTAACATTATGTTTTTCATTACATCAACAATGTTAAAAGAATAAATAGTTTTAGAAATAGACTCTATTGTTTTAGCATAGGATTTAGTGAAAACGTATTCTCATTCAGTTGCTTTTGATATCTGAGGTATAAATAATCTTCTTGGATCAAGGTGTAACTATTTTTGAAGCTCCTTACTAGCTTAAACACCTATTGTTTTTGTGAAATAACAGAACCGTTAGCTATTTTTTTCCTGTAGTTGTTTTATTAGTGTCTGTGGGTAGAACAAACCTATTATGTTGTTTATGACTTTCCTGGGCCTTTTCCTAAGTGATAGTAGTAACTGTAATGAAATCATCCTCACTAAAACTGACTAAGTTCTATCCAGGTGTTTTTTGAACATGATTTTGTTGCTTCCCACCATCTATTTGAGGAATGAACAATGTGCTAGGTTGAGGTTATGCAACAATAATTATGTTCAAGAAAGCATTTGGGAAACTTATAGATGATTGAGGTTTATTACAAGGTTGACACCATTCTTCGTAACCATAATAACTGGAACTAAAGAGTTAAATGAACTAGGAGCCTTTGGTTTAAACTAACTTTGTTGATAAGGCTGCCTATTTTACCGATTTTTCTAATAAGGAGCCTGAGAAGGCCTGCTAGGTAATGCAAGTCTACTTTCAATTGAAGTCATCTTGTTTCCCATAGTATGCAAAGCTTTAAACATTTAACCTAATGGGGATGCAATAGTAGGTTATATAATCATGAAAGGATTTGGGATAGGTGTTAGATCTACTGGAAAAAGACATTGAAGGCTTTGGTGCTAACTTGTCGGCTTGAATAAGACTATTTTTAGCTCAGATAGTGATATCATAGGTTATTGGGAGAGTCTCTCCTCCCATAGACTAAATCATAGTTTAAATATCACTTTTTAGGGATCTAAGATAATAAAGAAAAGCATGATAGACTTGAGGCTTGAATCTTGCAAGAATTCTTTCCCAAGTTCGGAAAAATGAATATTGAAACTAAACATAAATTCACAAGGATCTCTTTTAATGGTAGACAATTTTTCTATGAGGGATAAATAATCTTAGTTATCTTGAAATTGTTTTATCAATTTACAACCTAGCTCATCCCAAGTTCTTATGCTTCCAATATCTAAATTTGTATACCATTGTAAGGCTTACCCTTTAAAGGATGTAGTTAAAAGTCTTTAAGCAACATCTTCATGAGTAAAATTATGGACTGCAAATAAGGCTACAACATCTTTATTATGCTCTGTAGATGTAACCTAAATTTCACGGTAAATGAAGACAAAATATTCATGTCAGCATTATGGATATCATGATAAAATTGAATTAGTAATGGGCTACCATTAGTAAAGGTCACAAAATTCCTAAGCGGTTGAAGAGCCATTGGAAAAAATTGGATATGAATAGAAAAATTCATACGTGGTGAAGGAATATTAGGAGGTGTGTTATCAAAATTAGGCCTATTATAAGGCAAAGTATTACCAACTCTTCTCCTTCTTACAAAATTCAAAGGTAAATAAATAAAATCAGAAGGAATTCCTCTTACCCATGATCTTGTAGTAACTTAAGGCATGGAACATGCTGGAAAAATACTTTGAAATCAGTTTACTGAGTCACAAAATAAATATTTAAATCTTTAGAATAAATTTTGCATCGAACTAATCCAAAAGTAACTTTTTCTTATTGTGATTCTACTGTAAATTGTTGTAATTAGATTGCAGATTTGATTCATGGTCCTATCGGGCGTGCAAAAAAATTTATATCTTGAAATTGCACCCTTTAGAGAGATGGCTTCAGGTGTTATTAGTTTACAAAATTTATCTCTCTCTTTCATAGATACAATGGAAACACCTCAGGTATGTGGGTATACCTATTTTGAGGCGAGTCTCTCGGTAGCAAGGCCGGTTCCTTATTGATGTATCCTAAATTACATTTCAGGGATTTGAGGGTAAGAGATGATTGTGAATGGATTCAAAACTAGGTGATACACCAAACTTGTGTGAGGTATTTGATTGAGAATATGTATAATTGATATGAGAGTGAATTATTGATACAAAATCCAATAGCTTTCTGCAGAATATTAGGAAAACAATTGCATGTATTAAGGGAAAGTATCACAACAATATGGTTAAAGTTACACATGCACATTAATATCATGCAAAAATTACTGAATTTGTAATAGGATAAGATGAACAATTAGGGAATTCAACATTCACAAGGATTAATAAAACATACACAAGATCTGTAAATAATTGGAAAGGTAGAATATACTTTTTATTCGGAGGAAAAACTAGCAAAATCTGCTTCAAAGACTCTGTGTCCAAAATTCATCTTTTGTGCTTGCAATTACACACAATATATAGAATTTAATTCATCCCACCCTCATTAAAATAGGCTAAAATTTTACTCGCCCATGCACCCTATTTTTACCCTTTATTTATTAAAAAGGAAAGGAAAAAATAAATCATGCTAATACAAAGAGCCATTAATGACCTTTGGTTACGAAAATACCATTTAGTCAAACTGTAGTTGAGTGTTATATTTGTAATAAAGCATGGGTGAATAATTTTAACAATAAACCTTGTTTGATGAGCAAGTCTTCTCAATGCATGCAAATTTGTCTTCTTACTATTGATGTGACATTTGTAGTTCGGGTCATTGTTTTACACTTACCTCCTTGGATTTACATGCAAAATAATATCTCTGTAGAAGAATTCCTTTGATCTCTCAACACCGAGTAACATTAATCATCTTCAATGTGGGGACCACCTATAGGCATATTCATAATAATGCCTCCTTTCTGCATGAGATAATAAGGTTAGGTCATTAAGGTAAGCTCCAAAAGTGTCTCTTTCATGATACTTGTGTTATCGATGATGTTGACCTCTTTCCATGCAATTTTCTTCTTTTACCGTGGCATATAATATGATTTAAAAATCATTGAGAATTTTCTTTGATTATATATCACCCTTGGTTTGATTCGACATCTTGACTTAATACATGGGTCATATTATAATACTTGGCCACCTTGTCGATTATCATTACATTCTAATTTACATGTTGGCCACCTTTGATTATTTTATAACATAGAATATGGTATAGTCTAAGATAAGGTTGAAATCATTGGTTTACTTTAGAAGGGCCCCCTCACCACGATAGCTCGATGCTTCACCATCTACACTATAAATTTTTATTTAATACATTGGCCTTTGTGATTTGGCCATGATTGTTGATTTCTCAAGGATTCTCCATCGTTGCTAATCTTACATTAGAGCATGTGATGGCTCGTGATTTGTTTAAAGTGCATTAACACTTGTCTTAAAGGCTTGGGCCCCCTCATCTAGTGATCTTCTATTTTTATATTTCTATGAACAGTCGATCCTCTTGGCATTTATTGGGGTCTCTAGTAGATGTGAGGATTGCTCTCACCGTTGATCTCTATTTCTTTTGAGTCACCGCCATTGATTTGCTTTTCCCTGAGTTACAAATTGGAAAAATTTCTAGTCGTTGATGAGGCAAACTCTAATAGATCTCACCATTGATTGGAGTGGTGGTGACATGGGTACTTGTGATAGATTCTGAGCATTGATCTTCCGCACGGTTTGATTTCTACCATTTATTTATTAGCTCGAATGAGTTACGATTACTCGGGCATGTTTAGTTTTGGATATGGAAAATGAAAAATGAACCAAGTTCATTTTCCCCTGTTCAGTACACAACAAAGCTCTCGCAAAATTTTCACTTTGCCATTGTTGACACTTTCTGAGGGATTTCTTCTATGCCATGGAAGATTTGTTTCGGGCTTTGAGGAATGAAGTAAGATTATTACTTGATCTTAGAAAGTCTTTATTCTTCATTTGTGCATGCATTATGGAATAATTTGTTGAAAAATTTATTTTCACAGATTGGCCATAATGGATAGGTTTATAAGACTATGTTAGAACCCTAAACTCTGTACATTTTTTGTATATTCGTTACATGGTCCTTTTGGGTGAAAAAACTTACAATCTTTTCATCATCCTTTTAGCGTATTATTGATTCAAACCTTATCACTTTGATGTAACTGTTATTATTGATCTTTCAAGCTTTAAGTTGGCCTACGAAGAAATTCGTCATATTAATGAAGTGTGAAGCTTCATTGGGCTTCGATTTCCACTCTGTATGACTCTTTACTTTCCCCTTAGATGTATACTTGAAATCTTCTATATTAACATCATTGACTATTATGTTTGCATTATATAAAATCATCTCGGTTCATATGAATCCTATTCATTAGTTGATGGTTTTTTAAGGTAACTCAGTTTCATCTCATCTATAAGCGTAATTTTATTCGAAATGGCCTCTTCTCTTCAAATGAATTTTTACACCTTCAATTTCACTATAATTCTTAATATCTAGTTATAAAACCCTGTGGAAACTCGGTCATTTTCTCTTTCATATAAAGTTGGTTAGTAACCTCTTCTAAATTCTGACAAGATCCTTTCTTTTTTATTTTCAGTATTTTAAAATATTGTACCCGATCTTTCTAAGAGCATGTATATTGAGAGTTTGTTGAAAGCAATATTACCTTATATGTGGCCTCCTGGAAGTTGTAAATAGTTTCTCACTCTTGTAATGCCATTAGAAGGCATGAGCCTTGATTCAGATGTTTTGTTGTAATTCCTACTTTGTATGCTTTCGTGCATTATTCTATGAAGGAAAATTTATCCTATAACCGTGAAGTAGATTTCTGTGTACTCATATTTCATTAATTCTCTGTATAAGTCTTCTGTGATCTCCATTATTAGATATAGCTTCAAGCTCTCTTTTTTTCTGTTGTCATAACATAGCCATGTTATTGGTTTATATCATTATAAGATTTAAAATTAGAAGATTGTACAAATTTATTTGGAGATTATTGTTATTGTACAAATAAATTGTTGAACTTATCTTTTCTGTATAGAAAACTTTCTTGGTTATGATTATATGCTTATTTGCATTTATCACATTGACTCTTTTAGCCTTTGAATTTTTTGTTCGAACTTAAACTAGTTCTCTTAATCATTTCTCAGAGTCATGTTTCTACATGATCCCTCATTGTTTGGCCTTTCCACAATTCTATATTGGACATCATTCTTCATTTTCAGCTATGAATAACTTTGAATATTTGATTCTGAAAACTAAAAACTATAAAAGTTAATCATTTACTTCTTATTTGAGAACTTGGATAGGACATGTTATTTCTGAAATTTTCTATTCACAATTCTTGCATGTTGAACATTGAAACTATGTTGAGATGTTGTAGTCCCATTTCTTTTTTGCTTAAATACTACATTTCATCATTATTACTAACTTTAGTATGCATGCTAGAAAATATTAAATGTCAATTTTACATGGCGAAGCCCTGTCAAAATTTTCTCAGATATCCTTCTTTTATCAGTTTCAGTTGTAATAAAAGTACTTTCCTGACTCAAGTTATAGAATGTATGACTTATTTCTTCTTACTTATATCTGCACATTTAGATAAACTAGTTAGAAAATATTACACTTTTTGGCCTCTCTTTTATTCCATAGTTTTCTCTTCCTTCTCTTTGAATGAGTGAATAATGTATGCTTCTACAGAATAGTTCTTTTATCAGTTGTGCCTTTGATTCTCATGTAATTTATACCTAGTGTTGTAAATAGATCCACCTGCATGAATTTAGATAGTATAGGAATATGGATAAATGTTGAGCTCAATATTATTGTCTTTCTTTCTTGTTTTCAAGTAAAGTGCCCTTTTCCAACCAATGAAGATGAAGATAATACAAAGTTGGAGATGGATATGCAACAACCAAAACTAAGAGACCTCAAGGCACTGATGGGTTCATTCATACTTCCCTATTTTATCTTTCATTCATATGTACCTCTTACTTCAGTAGTTGTAATATACTCTTGATTATATCCCACAGATTGTGTGGGAACATTTTAAATTCCTTATGAATAAAACATTAAATTCTGAAACTGAGTTGTGTATTTCTTTCTCCATTTCAGCTTTCAAAATGGATTTTATGATGAATTAAACAACTCAATAATATAATTGAATGTTTTAATCATGAAGGAAAGAACCTTAAAGATAATTGTAACTTTGAACAATGAACTCTATTTGTTGCAATCAACAATTAGGATTTTTGTTCCAAAACTTAACACTTCATACATTTCTACACTTCGATGTCTTCATCAAGATAACACATCTTTCATTTGGGGATTTGTGTTATTTTACTAAAGATAATCATAAAATTGTAGACTATGTGATTTGTTATGGTTTTTAATAGCACACATAACTGCAAATTTCATGTAATAATTGATTAATTCAACATAAACAACATTAAGCTGAAAGAATTTACCTTACCTTAGGTCCACTTCACCAATGCCATCCATCGTGATGAATTTTGAGTTTCTCATTTTGCACAAGTGCAAAAATTATCAACATTTCTAGCGATCCTGGGGAAAGTTGCCTACTAGCTTATAAACCAGTTCCTTGCTCTTATCTATTAGGTATGGAGTCCAAAGCATGTAATAAAAATTTCCTTCCTGAAGGTCCAACCCTTCCAAAATGAACTAAAACTAGAAAGGATCTGCTAAACTAGACCACATGCACGAACGCACTTTATTGAAATGAAAAACATTGCAATGTGTAGGAAATGTACTTATTGAAGGAAATCCTACTCTAAAACGAGATTAACGTAGTATTTTCAATAACGGTGTTTGAGAAACCTACCATTCACAAGAATTGGAAGTTCCTCTCCACTCGGCCTTGAGAGATGAAAAACATTGTGTTCTTTACAAGATGAAATCATGTAAGGACCATTCCAGATCATATCGAACTTTATGTGTTTTCTTGGATTTGCATGATCAAGCATCCCATTTCAACACAATATATCCTTTATTGAAGATTATAAACTTAGCCTTATTATCAAAGTTTTCTTCATCTACTTGATTCATTTCCATGTTTACCTAAGCTTGATCTCTCGGCTCTTGTAACTCCATTAATTCTACATAACGAATCTACAATGGTTCATTCTCAAGTAGCTCAATTTGATGTAACAAATCTAGTGTAGGTAACTCAACTGAAATAGGCATTCTTTCTTCTCTTTCGTAAACAAGCTTATCGGTCAATTTCCAACTGATCTTTAAAGAGTCATTCTATCAACCCAAAGTCTTGAATTCAACATTAGATGCCAAGTTCTTTGGTTATCTTTGAGTGATCTTCGATGATCCTTAAATGATTATTATTATTACTTTCGGGTAACCCATTACCTTGTGGGTAATAATTACATAACAAACTTAAATAAATTTCTTGGTTGACATCCCAATTTGTTACCTTTGCACCAAGAAATGCTAAAGCGTTATCTGAAATGATAGTTACTAGGACACCAAATCTATAAACCATACCTTCATAAAAGGATAATATTGAAGTTTCATTAGTATCCTTTAAGGCTATTGCTTCGGTCCATCATGTAAAGTAATTTTTAGCAATCAAAATCCACTTGTGTCCATGTGATGAAGGTGGGTTTATGATGCCAATAATGTCAAGACCCCACTGCATAAAAGGATGATCAACTTAAATAGGTTGTAAGGGTAGTGAATATAGACGTTGTTTTCCAACAAAAAAAACACATTTCTTACACTTTCTAATCCATTCGAAATAGTCTTTGAATAATCTGGGCTAATAGTAACCAGCTTTCATAATTTTTAAGGTTGTGGAACATGCTTTGAAAAATGACTCGCTACATGTCCTTCATGGAATTGATATAATAATTACGGAATTCTATCATAATCAACACATCGCAGAAAGATTATGTTTATATATTTTTTAATAACACACCATCAATAAAAACATAAGGTACAACTTGTAACCTGAAATAACTTCATTTATTCTTGTCCATACCTTTTCAGATAAATGTTGTGTTATAGATAGTTAACTAAATAGGTCATCCATCTTGATTCCTGAACTTCTTCAACAAGCTCAAGCTGCTGATTTTTTGGCTGCAACATGACATCTGATTGCTGATACATAACTTCTACATGTTGTTTTGGATCTTATGATTTTGCAAAGTATGTTGTTTTTCCATATCAGCAATTAGATGTTCACGCAAACCTTTACCTCAAACTGTCCTCACAACACGGATATCAACATCGTATTCCATGACTTTCGTTATCCGGTTGTTTCACCTTATTCTAGATTGTTTCTTTGAAGTATTGACAAAACAAATAGGGTAATGAGATGGAGAAGGAATACCTATTCAAATCTTTGGTTGATGAGTTGTTGCACGCGTATGACTTCCGAATCCACATCGATTATAAGAGCTTCCTTTTAGCTAGGAGGAACTACCTATAATGCAAAGTAAGACCACCAAAAGGAATTAAACAATATGTGCAAAGTGAACTACCCATTGTGTGCTAGATCTCGGAAGTGTGATACTTCCTAGATGGTGTCAATCGACTATTTTCACAATTTAATGCGGTAAATAAGGTAAATCCAATTGTAATTCACAATGATTTAGGTATCTCACTTAAAAAATAATAAGAAAATAGATATAATCTAATAGGCTAGGTTAGAATAGGATGCAAGGTCCGAAGGCGGTTTTAGGTCTCGCAGTCGACAAAGGTCTTAGGTAGATCACAGGTGAATGAGGGTGAGAGGGAATTAGGTGGGTAGGTCATTGTTCTAGGTTGTATGGGAAAATACAGAGACCGATGTCGGTTAAGGGTGACCGACGATGGTTAGGTGTAACCGGTGCGATTCATTGTAGAGTTCTAGGAATACCCTGAATGATATTTAAGTCTCCTTTGTGATTGCACAAAGGATGTTGGTTGGTCGGGATGAGGTATTGGGTGATTTGGGTAGGATTTGGTAGGGTTTTAATGGGTATATGGAAAGGTGAGTGTTGGAGGAGGTCAATGGGTGGCTAGGTAAACAAAAGATGATAATATAATGATGAAATGAAATAAACTAGAGAAGTATAACATTTACTTACTTGGATTCTGGTATTGGATGCCTGTGAGTGATGACTAGAGGTCTGATGAGAGGTTTTGAAGGTTGTAGGTGGTCACCAACTGAAGGAAAGATTCTACATGGGTTGTATGTACATACCGCTTTACTTGGTTAGATCAAATTATTGTTGGGATGACTGTGTAGGAAAATATGCTTCATCTCCTTCCTTGCATGTGTGTTCTCACTTTGGAATTCACTCTCGAAGATGCGATATCTCTTTGGGATATGGTAATGTTCGCTAATTTGTCTAATCTTTTTCCAACCATCCATGCCAACCTTGAGAATAAGGTTTTTTTGGGGTTAAAATGGTAATCGATGGTGGTTTTGGCTTAAGCGGTGACGGTTAGGGCTAACCAATGTCGGTAAAGTTGGGATTTCCTCGGTTTACTATACTAGGGAGATCCTCTTGATTTCCTCAGATCTCATGTCATTAACCCATGGATTAGACGAGAGATTCTTGTAAGCATGTGGGAATGTGATTAGAGGGAATGTAGGCATTGATTTTTAGGGTTTAGGTAAGTCTTAGTTAGTTATGACAACTTACTAAGAATAGGTTTTAGGGTGAGTTGGCTTGGTGAGGTGTCTAAGTGAAGTGTATGTGTGGATAGTATTTAAATTAAGATATTTAAATAATAAATATATGAGGATAATGCATTAATTTAATTAAATTAATTAAATTAATATTAGTGGAGTGAAGGGGGCCATGGCTAGGTGAATGTGATGAAGGGTGCTTATTTGTCAAGGGACCAAAGAGGAGTGTGACCTGATTTTAGTGTCCACATTTTGCCCCTTTTTGTTATGTACTTGTATTGGTAAGCGACATTAACAAAAATAAGATGTGGTTACCCCATCGTGGGTGAAGGTGATCCCCCTCAAACTAGGAAATGGCGAGGCGAAGGTAAAATCAATGAGTGGTCGATAAAAGGTGAATGAGAGAAAGTTGAAGGTGGGGAATGGGGAAAAAGGAGAAAAGTCTAGTTGGGTAAGCTAGGTAATGAGTGCAGGTCAAAGGTAGCAACAGTCAAATGCATGCACACATATAAACTGCAGCACACTACCAGGTTGAAGAGCAGACAAAATCTACATCGTCTAAGGTCAATAGGTTTATCCAAACAAGGTTGAAGTGATTTTGGTATCCAAGGTATATGATATGGTCAGGAAACACAATGTAGGTTAGGTGTAGGAATGTTTAGGTATGTTTCGATACACCAAAGGTAGGGTCAGGATAAGCAGATCCACAAAGTAGGCTAGGTAAGGTCATTAGGTCAACACCATAGGTAAAAGTGTGGCAAGGTTTAACGAACACATGATGTCAAAGGTCTCTAAAAATGGTCCAGGTCCTAATATCTAGGTCACGGCATGGGTAAGGCCAATGTAGGGGTAGAATAATGAGTCCCCAAAGGAGGAAAAAGGGAGGTAGTAAATGAGGAGGTCAAGAAAGGTGAGGTAAATGGGTAGGGTAAAGGTCGGGTGGAGTAAATGATCAGGGTGAAGGTTGGGTGGGGAAAAAAGGAGGTAGGGGTAGGTTAAAGGATAAAAACTAGGGCAATGTGTAGTTTATAGTGAGTGATGTTGGTCATGGATAACCAAGGTCGATAGAGGGAAACCGATGACGGTTAGGTAGGGCACACGACTAATGTCGGTCAAGGATAACCGACGTCGGCTAGGTCGGGTTTGTTATAAAAACAAAAAATCCATGTTTTTGTTATTCATTCGTTATTATTTGAAGTGATAAAATGACCAAAAAAAAGATAAAAGAGAGAAAAGTGTCAGACGAAATGGAACAAAGTGAGCTGGTAGTGTGATTGACGAGTGATTGGTTGGTGAGCAGCGGATCCATAGGATCATTACGAGGGATTTGATTGGTGAGAGGTTGTGGGTAGCTATTCGGTGATGGCAGAGGCTAGAGAGAGATTGGGCGAGGCCATCGATACATTATCCGGACATGCCATCGAGATGCCGACAACGCGATGATGTAAGTTCCCTACTCTACATTGTTGATTTGTTAGATTAGAGGTTATTGTAGGGGTATGTTAGGGTTTTGTTTGTTTTGCGGTTTGGTGGGTGGGCACAAATTAAATTTGGGAATGGGGGTATATTGGGTAAAAGGAGGGATGGGGAGGGTAATAAATGGGATAGGGGTGGTGGGTGGAGGTCTAAGGGTAGGTTAGGTCATCATAGGTGGGGTAAAAGGGGAGAGGGGAGGTTTTTTAGAAAGGGGGTTTGGGAAGTCATGGGCTTTTTCACGAAAATGACCAAAGTGTCGATCAAGGTTGGCCGATGTTGGTTAGGTGGAACCGGTATCAGTCACCAAACAAGTGACCGATGTCGGTTAAGGGTAACCAGGTCGGTCGAAGGGTGAATTGGTATCACCACCAAACAACTGATTGGTTCCGGTTAAAGGGTGATCGAGGTCGGTTAGAATGAACCAAGATGTCTGGGTCGGATTAGGGGGCAAAAAGGTCCAAAAGTGGTGTGGGTTAGGTAGTTGAGATGGGTAGGGTGAAAATAAGGTATAGGGAAATGATAATGGTTGAATATGGATTGATATATATGCAAATTAATGGTGTGCTTATATTGGATGCAGGGGAAAGTGCAATTACATATGCGGGACAAGGTTCCGCCTCTACTAGTGATAGTGTGTGGTGCAGCAACCCCGCAGGAGCTACAACATGTGGAGGTAGTGGGCTTGATTGGGGTTTTTCACTATCGACATGTAGTCAAATAGCCTAGCTTGATGGTCATGCTCATCGATAGATGGGACTCTACGACCAACACATTCCACCTACCAACGGGTGAGATGACTATCACCCTAGAGGACGTGTTCTAGATTCTTTGTTTACCCATATTGAGTGCCCGGGTTTATTCTATCTCCTTTGACGCCTCCGAGGAGTTGATTATGTCTATTTTTGGAGAGGAGATGTTCGATCGAGATTTGATAGTGCCGGTTTGAGCTATGGACGGATGTATCTAGCCCATTCGAAGGAGACAAGGCTAATGGTTCTTTTGATGGAGGCAATGTATTGTTATTCATTGCTAGATGAAGAGGGTGGATGCTTTCCCTGATAATTGATGGGGGCACTCCATGACATGATGGTGCATGAGACCCGCTTTACCTCGGCACTAACATACTTAGTGCATCTGTATAGGGAGTTGTGGGCATATGGGCGGCTACGTAGGTTCAGCTTGTGTTGTAAGTTTTTATTGTACTCTTTGGGTGTACAAGCACATAGTTTTTGTTCAGCCTATAGGGATGCCACGAGAAGATGCATTCCTAGCGCGATTTGTGTGGGTGGGATATAGGAGATGGCTGCCGGTGATAGGAGAGTGGATATCTGATAGGCTGACACATGATGTGGCCCATTTCTAGTAGTTACTAGAGGGGTTGTCCAGAGTGGACATTATATGGAGGCCATATGTGGGATTTCCCTCATATAGGCATAACCATGACAAGCTAGTTGAGCTCTACCTAGAGAGATGGATACAGTGGTCACTTTGTCTTTGGGGAGGATGAGATGATCCGTGTAGATGAATTTGACAATGATTTGGGCTAGTACATGAAATACGTTCACCCTTCCCACAGTATTGTAGAGATGATGTGGAGAGGCCCTTACCTCTACCATAGCCTATAGTGCCCACAAGGTAGGATGAGCAGCCAACGGTGGCGGATAGATGACACCTGGGTGTCAGATAGAAGTACAGACAATGGTGGGCGGCTCAGTTATGAGCCATACCACCTAGATCTGGGGCGAGCAGATCTAGCTACCATTACAGTGTAGAGAGACGCCCTACAGGGGCATGTAGTTACGCTCATTACCTAGTTGGGTATACTGCAGACACAGCTAGAGGGCTCGGAGGTAGAGGTAGCAGAGCTACACATAAAGGTAGCTTGATTTGCGAGCCCCAGATGGCTGGTGGAGGAGATGGAGATGGAGATGAGCGGGATGGTCGGGTGATAGCCTTAAACACTCGGGTGGCAGGTTTATAGGGCCAGTTGGCCATAGCCTTGAGCATAGATTGGGGTCTTATAGGACCAGATATAGGCATGTGGGAAAGGGGCACCACCACTAGCATCGAAGCAAGTCCCAATTCACATGCGCAGGAGTGGGATAGGATCTTGTAGGGCAGGTACAGGGGCCGAGACCTATGGGATAACCACATACCGTGCATATATCTAGGTTACGGGATGCCCTAGGTGATTCAAGATACTATCAAGACCAGCTGATCGTGGCTGGGATAGAATTCATATCCTATGTTGAGTCTGCAGGAAAAACAGGCATCCAGTGAGAGGAAGAGATCCTACACTCACAATATGGAGAGCATAAGGGGTCAGCGAGCTCCGAGGCCCGATCAAGTAGAGGCTACCAATGCATGGAGACCAGATCTAGTTGAGGCACCAGTAGGGACCTAGGAGGCCCAAGTACAAGTGATACCGAGATGGAGGACATCTACCGAGATGCTTGATATGGCATCTAGTTTTTGTTGTATCATAGTTTTTGTGTGATATATACCAATCTGCGTGCCAAGAGATATTTATAGTTTGTATCATATATTGTCTGCGTGCTAATGACAGTGAGGATGTATGAGATATTTTTGTATATTTTGAGCATATATTAGCTGCGTCGTTTGAATATATTTTTATTATTCATTATTTGATTATATATATGAGACTAGCCTACGTGTTGATGAAATTTTGTATTGTATATCGACCTACGTGCCAATGATTTTGATATGATGGACATTATGAGATAGCCATGTATATTTTGAGATACACATTGATTTATATGATGAGATACATGGTATTTTGTTTTGAGTTGTTGATGTGTTTATGAGATATGAATTTTTCGTGTTGATATGGATGGAAATTAGGTTAAATAGGCATGATGGAGTCATATTGGTATAGGAATGGATCAAATTAGGTTGGTTTAGGCATGGATTGAGTCAGGTTTGTTAGGCATGGTTGAGTTAGGTTTGTTTAGGCATGGTTGAGTTAGGTTTGTTTAGGCATGGTTGAGTCAAAAGTAGGTGAAGTGGTGATGCATTATTTTATTCAATGAATGATAATATGGGTTAATGTGAGATGTGGTATAATCTATGCATAGTGATGATAGAGAAATGGTAGGCGTAATAAATGTATGTTGTGATAATGTTTAAAATATGAAGTAACTTGTTATGTATGTGGTTTAATTTCTAATTTTGGGTATAAAAAGGGAAACGAAGTGAGGTGTGATGTAATGTGAGGAACATGGAAGATGAATTGTTTAGGGTAGAAGATGGTTGAGCTAACCTCCAAGGTCCCCATGCCCTCGGTGTGCTACCTACATAGTCCTAGTAAAAAAGGACCTCGAGCTAATGTAGTTCTCCCATAAGCTAAGGAAGAATATGAGGAGGTATGAAAATAAGTTGGCAGCTTTTTGGACATGTTGTAGGTTTAGATTTTTAGGTGTGTGTAGATTATAGGTAAAATGATGTAGGTAAGGGTGATTGTGATGAAATAAGAAGATTACCCCAAAAGTAAGCGTTGAGGACCAAGTCCTGTATAAGGAAATCAAAACGTTAACAAAGACGGTTCAAAATATAAGAGGGGGCAATAAAGCCACCTAGTTGGGTAGGATCATACCGAGTAGATCATACCTTGGCGGAGGTGAGGAATGTAAGACCCTAAAGACATTACAGGATGGACTGTTCTACAGTAAAAAGTAGTCACATGATCACCAAATGTCTAAGTTCTAAGAATTCCCTTGAGGCAATAGGAAATGAGAGTGGGAATTATAAGAAGGGTGAAAGGTAGTTAATTTTTATGTGGTATGAGGTAACATGCACTTTGGGAAAGAGAACCTAAATCACAATGGGCAATTCCATGACAAAAAGGTTGACTTATAGTTTGAGATAGATTGATTGATGTGGGAAGTCTATATGGGATGAATAAAATTGAACTCCTTGAGGTCTTCATGAAGCTGATTGATGCGGGAAGCTTTGGTTGCTCTCATTTTTTTATTTTTCTTAAGATCTTTACTTAGTTTTCCTTCTAGGGAGCAAAGTCTATTTATAGTAGCAATTTGTCAAGAGGAAGATGTCCTTTTGAGGGAGTCATCTTTGTATTAGAAGTTTGACTCAAGGATTTGGGTTGCATGTGAGGTCTGGAGGTCATGGACAAGACCAAGGTGGAGAAGAAGAATCTTTTTCAAAAGGTAAGGTGAAACGACCATGGGATCTCATCTAAATGTAGACGAAAAGTCTCCATGAGAATCATGTTATGTGCAGCGCCGAGGTACACATATTTAAGTGAAGATAACCAATGTGATGGGTACTCACATGATTCTTGTTTAATTGTTAGTGAGGTGTATGGAGTGAATAGTGCTCAAGGGATGAGCATTGAAAGAGAAAAAGGTTGAGGGAGGACTACAAGTCAACAATAAAATGGTCGAAGATGCAAGGCATCAAGGGGCTCAGGTTCAGGTTTACCATCGAGTGAAGATAAACGATAAGCACCTGATCCATAGATATGAGTCATGATGTACGGTCCAAGCCAATTAGGAGAAAATTTTCCCGTTTACTTTTTTCTACCTTGGTTACATGTTGACTTTCTTTCAAGACAAGGTCACCAGTTTTGAAGGTTCGTTCATGGACATGTTTTTTTTAGGCACGTTTGATACGTTCTTGGTAAACTTGAAGATGATCCAGAGCGTTAAGATGAAATTCATCTATTAACTCTAGTTGTACTAAACATTCTTGATGAAATTCATCGTCATTGAGCATGTCATGGAGAGAGATGTGAAGTGAGGTAATTTGGACTTTGAGAGGTAGGATTGCCTCTGTACTATAGACCAGAAAAATGGTGTGGTCGTGATGGAAGTGCGAATACTAGTACGGTGTGCCACAGGCAAAAGGAATGTGCGTATGCCAATCCTTCCCCAGTATTGTCAACCACTTTTATAAGAATTTTTTTGAGGGTTTTTAGTGGATTCGGCTTGGCCATTGGTTTGTGGGTAATAAGGTGATGAGAAACTAAGTTGAATGCCAAAGGTGTCACAAAGTTTTTGCAATGTTTTTTTAATTGTTTTCCATTGTCAGTGATGAGGCGATGTGGAACACCAAAGCGACAAATGATGTGGTGGTTAATGAACTCACATATTTTCTCAGCTTTCATGGAAATGAGTGGTATGGCTTCCACCCATTTTGTATAGTATTCGGTAGTAGTGATGATCCATTGATGGTGTTGGGAAGAATGAGGATTGATTTCTCCGACAAGATCCAAACCCCATTGAGAGAAGGGCCAAAGGTCTCAAGCAACCTGTAAGGCATGACTGGGTGTATGATGAAGATTGGAATGTTGTTGGCATTTTACACAACATTTGACGTAGTTGCAACAATCATGGTTAAGGGTCAGCCAAGTAATAGCCCAGGTGAAGAATACGCTTAGCAACAACAAGGCCACTGAAGTGACCTCCACATATGCCATCATGAACTTCCTTAATGGTATAAGGAATTTCAGAACTTGTGAGGCATTGTAAGAGAATACCATTAAAGCCATGCTTATAGAGGAGGCCCCCTAGAATGACGTAATGAGAGACCTTTTTAAGGAAGGCGTGTTGTTTGTTATGGGTGAGATCAGGAGGTAAGATGGAGAGAGAAAGGTAGTTAGAGTATTGTTTATACCAAAGGTCACTCAGGTTAGGGGTAGCGGTTCTGATCGAGTAAACATCATGAGGTAAATAAGAAGGTTATGAGAGTCATTGTATGGTGACAAAGATTATAGAATCAGCAGGGGAAGCGGGTATTTGGGAAGCTAAGCAGGCCATGGTATCTACAAATTTATTGGTTGAACGCAGGATGGTTTGAAGGGTGTAATGGTCAAAGGTGGTCAAAAGTATGTCTACATGATGTTTATACTTTTGAAATATCTTGTTACGACATTGGTACATACCATTGACTTGTTTTATAACCAATTGTGAATCACCAAAGATGTTGATTGATTTGACATCAAGGGCATAGGAGGCTTGGAGACCTAGTACAAGCACTTCATATTCAGAAATATTGTTAGTACATTCAAAATCTAATTTAAATGACAAAGGAATGGGCTCACCATCAAGAGGAATGAGGATAATACCAGTCCCGCCCCCACACTGACACTTGGAACCATCGAAGAAGAGTTTCATTTGGTCAGGAGGTTCATCTAGGGAGAAGGTAGAAATTGACTCATCTGTAAAATCAAAATTAGAGGGTTGATCCCTGGAAATAGGTGCATCAGAAAATTGGTCAGTGATAGCTTGGACCTTGATGGACTTTTGATGAATGATTTCGAGGTCAAGATCAGCTAAAAGCATAAGCCATCATGCAACATGCTCATTTTTATAAGGTTTGGCATACATGAAGTGTAAGTGGTCAGTCTTGGTCACAACATAGGTTTTGTGGTTGAGTAGGTAATGACAGAGTTTGGTGGAAATGAAAACTAAGGCTAAGAAAACTTTTTTGGGATGGGTGTGTTAGGTTTCGTAGTCCAAAATAGTACGGCTGATGTAATAAATTGTTTTCTCCCTGTGTTCTTCATCGCGATGAGCAAGCATGGCTCCCAAGGAATGATTAGTAGCTGAGATGTATAGGTAAAAAGTTTTATCATCTTTAGGTGGAATGAGTATGGGTTTTTGGAGAAGGTATTTTTTTAAGGCCTCAAAAGCTTTGTGATAGTCATCATCCCATTTAAAGGAGACATCCTTCTTGAGTAGATGATGAAATGGTTGACACCGATCCGATAATTATGAAATGAAACTGTGAATAGACTACAACTTACCTTGTAGGCTAAAAAGTTGTTTAAGGTTGGTAGGCGGAGGCATTTGAAGAATGGCCTTGACTTTAGTAGGTTCAACTTCTATACCATGGAGGGAAACGATAAATCCGAGGATATTTTCCGAGAGAACCATAAAGACACACTTCTTAGGTTGTGTTGGTATCTAGATTTAATCTCCTTCACAACTTGAACAACATCATGAACTTGCACAAGACACTCAAGGATAGATAGATGGTTTGTATGTCATTTGTAGCTGGGGAGCACACCTATCTACTTGTTTGCATTCAATATTTGAGGGAGTGGATAACACCTTCAAAAGGGTTTTGATCTAACCCTCACTATTTTAGGTTGTGCCTATCAACCAAGGCAAGAGAACCTATATTGCAGCCCTTATATGGTAAAGGAGATGGAGATATCCTTGTGTTTTGCATATGGTATGGAAGAGGCCTTGTGAAAACATGATCAAGCATCCATTATCCAAACTCAAAGGAGTTGTCACTACTAAATGATGGAAATGCTTTCAAAACAAGGCTAAGGCTACTAAAGACATGATGAAACCCTGATATACTTTGTGCATTTTGGTGGAAGGATTGTATTCTTTTGTTGACACACAATGCAATGTAGGGGTAGTACAGGTAGGATGAGTTAGTTTGAATGAAATTTTGTGGGGAGATGTTTTAGACAAGACTAGTTGGGAATTACCAACTTCTTTGAGAGCCTTTGCAAGAAATTTGTAACACCTACACAACAAGAAATACCTCCAAAGGTTTTAAATGCTCCTTCAACTAGGATATGTGCACAAATGGAGGCCTAGATATGTACTCTTCCACACAACCTTTGATAACTTGCCACAAAATCTTGAAGCAAAATACCAACAAAGTATCCAGAATCCCTGTTTAAACATGACCTAAGGTGCACCCAAAGGTTTACAAACAGTCTCATTATTCAAGCACAGTAAAATGATTTTAAATCTGTCTATCTTCTATCAGATGAAAGCTCTTCTGAATATAATATTGAAAATGCCATTAAACCATCAACAAGAAGTGAGACCCTATATGATCAAAGATATCCTAAACACAAGATTGCAACATGAGCAAGAAACACAAATTGAAAATTTTCTGAGACATAAGTATATGTAAATTTTGCCAAGAGATAACATCACATAATCCAAAATTTGATCAAATACATTAGTAGGGGAATGTTATAAGAACAATCTTAGAGCCTGTTGATGTCTTTACAAATGAAACCAATTCAACATGATGAAATCTGATACAAAAATGGAAATAAAAATGACTCTCAGGTGGTTTTCTCCAGAGAAATGGATTTCTTCTAGCCTTTTTGCTTGAAAATTCTTAGTCTTTTTCTCTCTTCTGTCTCCTCTTTTTCAAATTCTTCAAAAATACATTTTATATCTGATGCCAACTTGGATCTTTGCATCCCAAGAAAAGAATATGCTTAGGGATCAAATTTGATACAAGTAACTTTATCCATTTCATGAAAATGACATTAAACTAAAAAACAACTTGTAAAATGCTAGGGATGCACAAATATTTTAAATTATTGCATGAATTCAGATCCTTATCCATCACAGGGTCATTTTTTGGCATTCAGACATGCCAACATGCTCTTACAATCATTTTCCACCTTTTACTTCATCATTTTTCACCTTTGCAACTTTAATTTTCACCTTTCACATTTTTTACACGGGCCTGAATAAAAATTTCATCAAAAATACCATAGGGCACCGAATTAGCTCATAAAAATGATGTCATTGCATTCAGAAGGCTGAGGGGATGCAAAACCATATAAAATTTCATGTGATTTGGTGAAGAAATGACAATTCCAAATTTCTTGGAGCTCTAATGGCGGCAAGAAATGAAAACGCACAGCAACCATTGATTTAAAAATCAACTTTTAATGTTATCCCTCCACGTGTCAAAGATATTCCCTTTTTCCTTTTGGATTAGGTGGACACGTGTCTAAACATGATTGGGGTGGGTCCCCATCTTAAAAAATACATTTTTAACCCTTTTTGACCTTCAAAAATTTTTGAAAATTTTCCCCGCTTGCCCCTTGGACCTGCCACGTGTCCCTAGGTGGGCCCCACAAAACCACGGGCCAATTTTAATGAATTTTGGAACTCTTATGAGAAAAGGAAAATTTTCTCAAAAAACTCCACGGGCCCGAACACCCGCTCTCTTCCTTGCCACGTGGTGCCCTATAATTCATTCGGAGCCGGGCCTCGAACTCTACCTTCAATCATCCAGAAGCATCAAAACTCTTTGCGGGCCTGCACTCCTCTTTCTAACCCTTCAAAAATGCCACATGTCACCCCCTGATTGGCTGCAGGGGCACACATCCAATGTTTCCCTGTCAGGGCTACAAATCAAGTTTTGACTTTGCCAAAATCTGTAAAATTTTCAATATTTTCCCCTAGCTCCGAACCTCCGCCTCCTTTTGGACACATGTCACTTCGTGATTTACACAGAGATCCCGCTCAAATTTTAACTTTGAAATTTTGCCTCCAAAGGCAAAAAATCCAAAAACATGCACAACCCCACTCCTCCCTTGGCTCCCCTAGACACGTGTCCACTTCTTATTGGAGGTGGGCCTTTCGGTCAAAATTTTACCTTAGCACCGTGAGCCAAAAACAATAAAATTTTCCAAGTCCTTCCTCCACCCGCTTGACCTTCTGTGCCACGTGTCACCTTCCAATTCGTTGTGGGCCTTCGGGCAAAAATTGATTTTGAGAAATTTGCAAAAGTGAAGGCAAAATTTCCAAGTGACCTCTACCACCCACCGATCCTCTAGCCAATCAAATTGTGCCATGTAGACACATCACTATAGTAATGCGGGACCCATGAGACCAAAATTTTCCTTGTGCTAAAAATTAAAAAGTGACAAGTTATAACATTTTCCCACACATCCTCGGCCAATAGGAGCCTACCATGTTAGCAATATGTTGCAAAGATAAATTTGATGGGCAGGTGACACCCGTATACTTGCCAAAAACGTAAAAATGCAGAGGATGCCCTAGAAATCAGATTTTTTCACAAGGAATGTAGATTTCTCGGTTTTAAATCAAGTGAAGCATGATTTTACATTGTTTTCAACCTGGGGAGCAGGATTTTAACCTCAAATTACTCGAGATTCAATCCACTTCAAGTTTTTCATGATTTGGCAAATGGAAAAATGACACAACCTGTATAAATGAAAAAATTAGGGCACAAATGGGGGACTTGGATTTTGTTTCAACTTAGGGAAAAATAACCACATCATGAGCATCTTGAAG
The DNA here is from genome assembly GCA_018340775.1 of Taxus wallichiana var. yunnanensis. NCBI lineage: Eukaryota > Viridiplantae > Streptophyta > Pinopsida > Cupressales > Taxaceae > Taxus > Taxus wallichiana. Next base: position 292,291,052 of record CM031239.1, on the reverse strand, counting down.
GCATTAAATTGGAAAAAATGAGCTGTAGATCACCCACTCGAGAAAATAAAACCTTTTTTAAGAAAGAATGGATATAGAAAATTAGGGCAAAGTGTGCAAACTCAGAATTTGCACCAATAGGATGAAGGTGGATGCAATATTTAATGAGATAGCGGTCAAAGATGGTTTTCAGGATGGCTAGGTGCTTGAAGTGGCATTTAGAATTGGCCAAGAGATCATCTACATAATCTTCCAATATGTATGCATGATGTCATGGAAGATGTAAGTCATAGCCCACTGATATGTGGCACCAACATTTTTAAGGCCAAAAGGCATGACTTGATAGCATAAGGTCCCCCAAGGGGTGATGAATGAGGTCTTGTGTTGATCCTCTGGGGAAAGCAGGATTTGGTTATAACCGAGTAGCTATCCATGAGTGACAACATGTCGTGACCAGTAGTAAGGTCAACCAGCTGGTCAATACCGGGTAAGGGAAAGTCATCTTTTGGACATGCGAGGTTGAGGTCACGAAAGTCGTGTAAATACGGAGTCCCCTTGTCACCTTAGTGATAGGGACAATGTTAGAAATCCAACGAGGATAATCAATGGGTAAGATAAAGGAAATGGAAAGAAGGCATTGAAGTTCTTCTTTGACGAGAAGAGAAATGTGAGGGTGCATTTTCATCAACTTTTGTTTAATGGGTTTGGCATTAGGAACGATTATGATATTATGGACCACTATGGTGGGGTCAATACCGACCATGTCTACATAAGACCAAGTGAAAGCGTGCTTATGATACTTGCAAAAAGAAGTGATGGCTTCTTGTTCAGCAAAGAAAGATCTAAAGTTTGTCGATCCTTAGGATGTGCGGGTCATCCCGAGTATGAATGTTGATCTCGATAGTTGATTCATTCAACATGGTTTGCATCTCGAGAAGGTAACGACCAATGAATCTATGAGTCTTCCGCATGAAGGTAGGTGAGTATTGATCCATCATCCTAACATTGAACGATGTTAATTGAAGGTGTATTATCATCAATCATTTCAGGATACAGGAAGGGAAGAGTGGAAGGGCCTCACCCTCGCGTTGATAAGTCGAGAGACCCCAAGGAAATGGTGTTTATGAGAAAAAAATGTTAGGAGGGATAGATTTAGGATCCGTCGACTCTATCGGTGAAGGTGGTGATGAAGGTGGAGTAGGTGGAGAAGGTGGAGAAGAGCTGGTGTCCTTAATGAGTTCAATGTGGGCTTGTTTGGAAGGTGGTTCAGAAAGCCGATACCACACTGATTATTATGTTTGCGGGTGTTACATGGAATAATGGTATAGTGGCCTTGCTCGTAAAATCTAAATACAAACACATTTCAAGCACATCGGTGTAGGAAGGTGTGGGTGAAACGGTGATTGGTAAGTGATTGGAAGTCAACAGAAAAGGGGCAAGTTTGTGGCAGTGGTTCGGGTGTGTAAGTGGCAATATCAAGTCCCCCATAGCTGATACTGGTACGGGGATGAGGAGGACCATAAAGGATGTGTTCTTCAGTGTAGTGATCATAGTGAGGGTGTTGGTGAAGGCTTCCATACTCTTGTGGAGTAAGGAATGTGTTAACACTATAGGCGGTACTCCCCCAAAGTGAGGTGTTGAAAAACACCTTCCAAGGGATTAGTGGCTAGTATGTAGGTAGCTAGAATGGATGATGTGTCGAAGGTCGATGCAGAGGTGGAGTTAATGGATTAGGAAGCTTATGGGTCAGCCCTGGAGGTTATGGCAGCAGTAGGAATGGAGGAGGTATGTGCGGTAGAAGCAAATGGGCTGTCTTGGTAAGTGGAAGTGTAGGTGAAGAAGTACTTGATTGCGGAGGTAGTCACTTAATAGTTATGAGCACATTATTGGGTCGATAAAGCATGTTGCATGTTTTAAAAGGTGATGCGTTAGATGGAATGGTATAGGCATGTCCTTTGTGTTCAAACTTTACACAATGATGTAAAGTGGAAGAAACGTAACCCATGACACAAATCCAGGTCTACCAAGCAACATGTTATATTGGAATTCCCTTCCAAAACGTAAAACAATTTTGGAGCAGTGTGGGGGCCCATGCAAATGTGGAGGATGATGGTGCTTAGTGTATAGGTGATAGCATTTTTGAATGAACGCAACATGACAGGATATTTATGCATGTAATTTTCAAGTATGGCATTTGAGGAAATGCATGGGATGAAATGATGTTAATGTTAGTGTCCTCATCAATCATCACATGGCATACCCATATGTCATCGATGTGGACAAAGATGAAGAGGGCTGTGTCCGAGTCATCTTCTTGGTGTGGCACGATCTCTTACTCTGAGAAGCTAAGGGAGGCCACTTGGTGAATAGGGTGGGGCAAAGATGAAGGTGGTAATTTGGTGAGAGAGGCCACATGATGGGGTGTGATAGTGGAGGCCATGGGTGTAGGGTCATTGGGTAAAACCTCAATAGATTGAAGAACCTCCATGAGATCTTGACGATTGGATTTCGAGGTTTAGATGAGGTCAAATAGGGACATTTGAGAGGAAACTAGTGTAATTGTTATAGCATGGTGCGATGTGTGACGCCATTAGAAATGGAGTACGTGTGTCTCGTAGATAGTGATTTTAGGTATGGGTGCGAGTTGGTATGTTAGGTATAGGATTGGTTGGTGGGTCAGTCACCTTTTCTTTGCCTTTATCATTATGATAATGTGTAGTGACGTGTATCATGTTGATCTGAGGGGAGTTAGCAAATGGAGAAGGTGTAGGGTGAGTGGTATAATGACATGATGGGAAAAAACCTACCGGAGGAGAAAAACCTTGTGAGGTGAGTTGGGCTCAATGACATTTAGGTGGTGGCTTAGAAAGTTATTTGATGTTAACCATGTTACTTTCAAATCTTGGGGGTGGCTCTAAGAGCTGTGAGGGTGGAGGTTGTGGTTGTTGAGTAGGCAGTGTGGGAATGGGTGTTGGTGAGGCAACATCCTCGTCGAGAAGGTCATCGTCGTCAAAGTTGGTTTCTGGAGGACACAACTAGATAAGGATGGTTTTCAAGGCCTTGAATTTTTCCACATTGTGCCCTTGCACATGATGGTAGGCATAAATTTTAGTATCATTAAATTGTTTTGGCTTGGGTTTGAGGGCATCGTAAGGTCCGAGTGGCGGTAATGTGATGTGAAGGTCTTAAGGACGTTGGTTAAAATTTTGGCATAGGACCCTACTAGTGGATCACAATAGGAAGTGAATGTGGGTTTTGGTGTAGGTGTGGTTTATTATCGAGGAATAGTCTTTGGAAGAGGAGGAGCAGGTCGAGCTATGGGTTTGGGTGTTGGCATTGTTTTGGGTGTTAGTGGTCGTGCTTGTTTAGGTAGGGGTATAGTAGATGGAGGGGTAGGAGCGTGTGTGGTTGTTTTGACTACCTTATTGTGGGGTAGTGGAACTTTTTTTTGGGTTGCACCTCTTGGGAAAAGGCGATGTAGGTGTATGAGGTCTAGAAGGAAAGGTATATGGGGAAGAGGGCGAGTTACCCATGGCGATAACGGGGGTGTGAAGGTAGATGAAGCAAGTCGTGCTTGGGGTGTGAGAGACAACGACGAAGTGTAGTGGGTAGTGAAGCCATAATTGAGGGTATTGGAGGTATGGGTGGTAAAGACGCTACAGTGTTGGTGTAAGTCATGTTACGCATCTAGGTAGGCTAGAGGTTTGTGAGGAAGGAATGGGTTGTTGTGCTTTTGGTTTATTGGTGGGTAGAGGTTTCTTGACCATGTGGGGAAGCTGAGATCCTAAGATGGATGGGATAGGTGCAGGTGTGATTGGCATAGTTGGGGTATGAGTTCTATGGGTGTGGTGCTTCTATTTGGGTGTCAAAGTAGGTGTGGTGTTGTCTTTGGAGGATGTAGCTAAATCCAGTTTGATAGGTGGATGAGTAAGGTGGTGGTTGGTGTGACCCCTAAAGTGGTAATAGGTTTAGTCGAAGATGATGTCATAGGTGTAGGTTTGGGTTTAGCTATAGATTGTGATATGGGTAAGGATGTGGTTTGAGCTATGATAGGTGTCGTGGAAGGAGTTGTGATAAAGGTGGTTGTGTTTAGTTCAATTGGTTGAAATAGTTTTGGGTAGATAGTGGAGGTATCAGCAAGTGACCTCTACATTTGCGTTGAGACAGGAAGAAAAAGGCGTCCCCATAGTAAGGCTCTATCCACATAATCTAAGTGATCGACCAAATGTGAGAACGAAACATCTGTAGGTGGAGTTGATGAGGACCTAATGGAAATTCTCATAAAATGTGTCTTAGAGACGAGAAATTGGCTAGCTTCAGCTTCTATGGGTAAGAGAGCCAAAAGTAGGTCTAAAGGATTTTGGGTAGCGGATGGAGAATGCTCACCAAGAGGCAACGATATCTCAACTGGTTCTATGATAGGCAGAGGATATGATGACAGCTCCTCTATAGGTGGAGGAGATGATGGGTCCTCCTCTATGGGTGGAGGAGGTAATGGGTTCTCCTCTATGGGTGGAGGAGGTACTGTGGGTAAAAGTTCTCTAAGTGGAGAAGCCAGGGGTGAGATGGTCTTGATGTTAGCAGAAGACTCCTCTGTAGGTGATGAAGGAGATGAAATATGTTCCTCTATGGGTGAAGGAATAAGGGAGGTTCGTTCTAATGTAGAAGGAGGATTTCTTGCTAGGATTTCCTCTATAGAGGGCATGTGAGGTAATTAGGAGGCGAGAGGTATGTCATTAAAGATAGCATCGACCTTGTGGGTATGGGAATCATGAGTTGAGGTCTCACCGGTTTGATCAAATGAAGGGGCATGGTTGGGAAATGGTTTCTTGAAGATGTGTAGCTTTTGGTTGGTAAATGCATTAGGATTATCCACGGTTAACTTACCTTTCTCGAACATTTCTTGGACAATATTTTGAAAGTGATGCAATTGTCATCACTATGACCCTTTACTCGATGATAGTTACAAAAGTCATGTTCTTTATACCATGCGGGCATGGGGCGAGTAGGGTCAAAACCAGTGTGTGGTTTTATGGGTGGAAGAGTGATGGCTCCAGCTTTGATAAGATTTTCTAAGACAAAAGAGTAAGGTTCCCCAATTGGGGTGTATTTCCACTATTCTCGTCTGAATTGAAAATTTTGGACGGGTGAGAGATTAGATGAGGGGTAGCTTGATTTGATGGATGAGATGGGCCAGCCTTGAGTACCACTATGTTAGCGGTGCCCTTAGCCTTTGAATAATTATTTTGTGGTTTGGAAGAAGAAGAGGTATCATTCGACTTGAATGTCGAATTCTTATTACGTAATTGGATTTTCTTCTCTTCGATGGCCCAAATCTCTAACTTTTGTGCCATAGTGAATGCTTCATTGAATGTTTAGAAGGTTTGGACCTGCAAGGTCGGTGAGATATGTATAGAAAAATCCTATGTGAAGAGCTCGATGAGTTCTATTTGTGGCAGTTGGAAGGTGAGTTGGTTGATCAAGCTATGCCAGCGAGTGACAAATTATGTGATAGATTCATCCTCTTACTGATGCGTGGAGTATAGGTCATTTATGGTAATATTCTTGATGATATTGATAGAGAAATGATCCAAGAAGGCTTGGGCTACTTGATTGAATGAGAATATGAAGTGTCTAGGTAACCCACTATACCAATCTAATGCAAGTCTAGTAAGAGAAATGGGAAAGGTTATCAAGAGAAAGGCATCATCGTGAGCGATCAGATAACACCCATGTTTGAACGACCAAAAATGCTGCTACTGAGTCTTCTTTGCTATTGAAACGATTGAATTTAGGCATTTCCCAATGCACAGTATGGGAAGATAGGAATGGATGGGTGGATGGGCTCATTGCAAATCTCATCATAGGTGAGAGTGTTGCGGGAGCTAGAAACCGATGCCTCTAATGTCTGCATCTTATCCAACATCAATTTGATTAGGTCATTGGTAGGTTGCAATGATTGGGTGCCTCGTAGCGTGAGAGGGTTCATTTTGGGAATATAATGGGGGTGGCACTCTAGTGTATGGTGCTGCCATGTAGGTTGATTGGGAAGAAGGAAGCGAAACATGGGTATATACCCTGAGTGAATAATGGAGGAAACAAGAGGCTACTAATAGTATGTATATGGAGGTGGAAGGGTCGTGGTCACCTTAGTGGCAATGGGGCCAATTATTGTGGAATGAAAAGTACCACGTTCGAAAAGGGGTAGGGATCACCGACACACGAGGAGGTGGTAGTGTAGCTACAGGGTATATGTGAGACATTAGGGGTGAATGAGGTTACGTTTTGGATAGTTGTCGAGGGTATGGTGGATGTGGTGGGGGTAACGAGAGGTGGTAGACTTGGAAATCATAGCAGGTATAAGACCTAGCTGTGAAACAACTGGGGGTAAGGTAGATGCAGGTAGCACAGAGCTAGATGGAGCCGATGCAGGAGTGGGAGTGAGAATCAGGGGGATAGATATGGGCTTGCCATATATAAAATTACCCAAGGCATCTCAAGTGGATGAGTGGGAAAGGAAAAGCGCAAGGTGGCAAGGTTTTGGTCAAGGAGCCGTGTGAACTCCTCCGATAGCGATAGTGATAGTTTGGATGAGATCCATGGCTTGTGATAAAATGGAAGGTGGTGAGGGACTAGGTGGGAGTGGTTGACAACTGGCATGAAACACAAGTGTGCTTGCTTGTCTTCGGGTTAGCACCATGTGAACCAGTACTAATCAGGTAGGGTTGCTTCTCTGTAAATGACATAGAAAACAACAGGAACAGGTGAATCTAATGGTAAAAAATGGATTAGGTACCAAATGGTGGTTGGAAAGTGAAACAAGCTAACCAATGCTAGTTAAGGAAAACCGACGCCGGTTAGGGGTAGCCACTTCAGTCATTGTAGAAAATGGTCAGTGAGTGAAAAACTAGGTAAAAGGTCAAATCTGATAGGTATGCCAAATCTGATGGTGTTTTACAATGTCAATGAGAATGATGGCAATGATAAGGATTTGTGAAAAGTTGAAGAAATGAAAAAATGTCCTTTTGGGTAGGTTAAAAGGACCTAAAACCGCGTCGGTTGGGTATAATCAATGATGGTCAAAGGTAACCAACGGCGGTTACTATGAAATTGAAATAGTGATGAAATAATAGTGGTTGTGAATTAAAATCTGATGTAGAATCAATCCAAAATTTGGGAATGATGATGATATGACCTAGACACGCTCGGAGTAAAGTTGGAATACACTAGGTGTGATGAGGAGCATCCAAGGATGAAGAAGAAAAATGAAGAATGTGATCTCTCACCTCAAAACGCAAGCTAAGTAGAAACACTATGAAAAATGCGATCCTAGGAGTGCCTTTTCTGTTATGTTTGTTTAGCTTATGCTATTTAAGGACCGACACATGAATTGTGAAATAGATTTTTTCGGTGATGATGGATTTCTACAAAGAAGGAGATCTAAAAGGTGAATTCTTAGGTATGTTATGGTGGGGCGGGCCTCGCTCGAAGTATAACCCGGCAGAGTAGCGAGATGGGTGCGCAATGTGTCGTGATTGTGTGATAACCTACGACTTCTTCCGGGTAAGATGTTGTTTAAGAAAGTGTGTAGTTTCAATTTTTATGAGGTTTGGTAAGACTCGAGAGAGATAAAGAGAAAGAAAGTGCTTTCTACGATTTTTGTCAACCATCGTCTATCATGACCTCTAGCGTATAGGTTTCCCTCAATTAATGTGAGCTAATGCGATAAATAAGAATGCAATGAACTTATTTTTAATCCCAAATTGAAGTGTGAATTTGGATGAAAAAATAATATGAAGAGGAAGAGGGATGCTCTTTCACTACAATGTAGAGAACATGAAGAAATGGTTGTTTTTAATAACACCAAAAGAAACGTTTCCTTTAGAGCAAATAGAAAGAAAAAGTGGGTTACCAAGGAAGAAAATTAATGTGCATGCTTTTCAGAAGGGAAACAAACACCCATTTTTTCCTAGGAATGAATGAAATGCAAGGAACCCTGGATGAGTCCCACCAGGCGTGCCAAAAAAATGCTTCACGAAACAAATAAGGTAACGGTCATAGGAGGAATACTTGTTCAAATGTTGGTTGATGGGTTGTTACGTGCGTATGACTTCTAAATCCACAGTTGATCATGAGAGCTTCCTTTTGGCTAGGAGGAACTACCTATAATGCAAAGCAAGACCACCATAAGGAATTAAACAATATGTGCAGTGAACTGCCTAGCGTGTGCTAGATCCAGGAAGTGTGATACTTCCTAGATGGTTATCAGTCCACTATTTTAAACAATTTAATGTGGTAAATAAGGTAAATCCTATTGTAATTTGCAATGATTTAGGTATCTCACTTGAAACAAAAGAAGAAAATAGATATAATCTAATAGGCTAAGTTAAAATAGGATCGAAGGTCAAATAATCCGGTTCGGGTCTTTGCAGGGTCGAGCGGAGATCTCGGGTAGATCATAGGTGAATGAGGGTGAAAGGGAATTAGGTGGGTAGGTCACTATTCAGGTTGTATCGGAAAATACTGAGACTGATATCGGTTAAGGGTGATCAACGGTGGTTAGGTGTAATTGGTGCCGATTCATGTGGAGTTTTGGGAATGCCACAGAATGAGATTTAAGTCTCCTTTTTGATTTCACAAAGAATGTTGGTTAGTTAGGATGAGGTATTTGGTGATTTAGGTAGGATTTGGTGGGGTTTTAATGGGTATATGGAAAGGTGAGTGTTGGAGGAGGTCAGTAGGGTGGCTACGTAGACAAAATATGATAATATAATGATGAAATGGAATAAACAAAGAAGTATAAAGTTTACTTACTTGGATTCTGGTCCTAGATGCCTGTGAGTGAGGACTAGAGGTGTTGATGAGAGGTTTTGAAGGCTGGTGGTGGTCAACAACCGATGGAAATCTTCTTCATGGGCTGCATGTACATTTTTATTTGCTTGGTTAGATCAGATCATTGTTGGGATGCCTATGTAGGAAAAGATGCTTGATCTCCTTCCTTGCATGTGTGTTCTCACTAGAATTCACTCTCAGAAGATGTGATATCTCTCTGGGATGTGCTAATGTTTTCCAACTTGTCCAATCTTTTTCCAACCTTCTACCAACCTTGAGAATGAGGCTTTTTTGGGGTTAAAAGGGTAATCGATGGTAGTTCGAGCTTAACCGGTGACGGTTAGGGCTAACCAGCGTCGATCAAGGTGGGATTTCCTAGGTTTACTAAACTAAGGAGATCCTCTTGATTTCCTTGGATCTCGTGCCATTAACTCATGGATTAGAATAGGAGATTCTTGTAAGCATGCATAAATGTGGTTAGAGAGAATGTAGGCATTTTTATAGGGTTTAGGTAAGTCTTAGTTAGTTATGGCAACTTACTAATAATAGGTTTTATGGTGAGTTGGCTTGGTGAGGTGTCTAGGTGAAGTGTATGTGTGGGTATTATTTAAATTAAGATATTTAAATAATAAATATAGTGAGGATAATGCATTAATTTAATTAAATTAATTAAATTAATATTAGTGGAGTGAAGGGGGCCATGGCTAGGTGAATGTGATCAAGGGTGCTTATTTGTCGAGGGACAAAGGGGAGTGTGACATGATTTTAATGTCTACACCAGCCTGATTTTTTCTCATTCAATTCTTTATTTAACAAGAAATATTTTACACTTGGATGTGAAACAAGAACATGATTTTTTTGTTTGAAATAATGTACTTAAAATTCTTTAGTCCTCTAACTACTGAAAGTACTTATTTTTCAATAAATTTGTACCTTGTTTCGTAATCATGCAAACTTTGTCCAAAGAAAGCAATTGGTTGCTCGATATTTTCATCATTAACCTGAGTTAATATGGTTGAGATTGTTTTAGCTCTTGCAAGTGCATACATTGTAAAATATTTATCAAAATTTGGATTTGCAAGAGTAGGAGCTTGAGAGATGGATTCTTTAATTGCTTCAAACCCTTCTCTCCCTTCACTGGTCTAAGAGAAATTCTTCTCTTTCTTTAACATAGTTGTCAATGGTTTAACCAATGCTACAAAATCTAGAACAAATCTTCTAACAAAGTTTATTTTTCCCAGAAAACTCTGTAATGCCTTCTTGTGATGAGGCAATGATAGTTTTGATATAGGTTCAATTATGAAAGGGTGAATTGCCAAACCTTGTTTAGAAACAATATGAGCAAAAATTTATCTTGATGTACTTGAAAAGATAGACTTTTTGGATTCAAAGATATTCCAAACTGTGTGCATAACTTAACTATATGCCTTAGATGTATTAGATGTTTATATAATTTTTTTGAGAATACAATAACATCATCTAAATAAACTAGGATGTATTTATTTAACAAGCTACAAAAATCCATGTCCATTGCACGATGAAATGTTACACCAGCGTTTGAAAGCCCAAAATCCATTCTTTTGTAAGCATAAGTACCCCATTTTATGGTAAAAATATTTTGTACATGTCTTCTTCTAGGAATAAAATCTGATTGTATCCATTATAATCGTCTAGAAGAGATAGTCTATCGAACGAAAGCTGTTCTCAAAATCTTATCTAAATTAGGTTTTGGGTAATGATCTTTTAATGAAGCTTTATTATGATATTTGAAATACACACATAATCTGATTTCTCCATTTTTTCCCAACCGGAACAAGATTGGCTACCCAACTTGAATGCTTAACTGGAAAGATAATACCTGATTCGATCAACCTAGATAATGTTTTCCTCATTAGATGTTCTATCTTGGGATTGACATGCCTCTATTTTTACCTAAATGGCTTCAAATTTGGATGGAATTCAATGGTATGATGTGCCAAATTGGGTTTAAACCTTTCAGATCTTGGTATTTCAAAACAAAAACATCCTTAAATTCATTGCAAATATTAATAAAGGAATGTTTTTATCTAAGGAATATAACTTTCTCGAGAAATAAATTCTTTCCCTCATCTGACGATATCTCTTCATAATTGTTAGAAAGTGTGGACATCTTAGTTTTTATTTCCTTAAGCGATCATCGTTGTCTTTGAAGATGTATTCTAATGTGACCAAGCCTCGAGGTAGTTAATTAATCTTTAATTGAACAATATCACTTTGTCATATAAGTGCTGTAATTTATCTTGTTTTACTGTAGAGAATTCAGCTTCTTGCAAAAAAAACATGTAAATATGTTCATCATTTTCAAAAACCTACCTATTCAAATCATTATCAGGTATAGAAGGCTTGAAAATCAGCTTTATGTGAGGCTAAATCTCATTTTGATTAATTTATTCCAACACTTCAAAACTTGTACCAATTTTTGCAAGTCTATCTACATGCTTATTTTATGTTCTAGGAATGGACTAAATATTAATAGGGTTGAAATCTTCCATCAAGTTTGAAACTCTTTGTCTATAAGACTTCATTAATTGATTCTAACAAACATTGAAATTTCTTACTTGGTGATAAACAACTCAGAATCACCAAAAATTTGTAACATGCTAATACCTCTCTTTCTGGCCCAAAGTAAGCCATGAATTAATGCTTCATATTCAACTACATTACAAGTGCACAAAAATTGGAGACTCAAAGCTAATAAATACCTTTCGTTTGTGGGGAAGTGAGATTCAAACTGCTCCTTGCCCTTTCTTGTTCTTAACTCCATCAAAATGAAGCTTCCAAATTCCTTTTGCTACATTATCAAAATAAAATTGATCGAGTCTACATAATTACCTAATGCATTAGAAGCATGAGGCTCAATGTGAAATCTATCCTACGGGTTAGAATTGATAGTAACTTTGGTTCCATAACGTGTAGTGAAAAACAAGGACCGATATGAAGAGAGATAACCTCCTATATTTGCTCGAATTCTCTATATAAGCATATAGTAAAGTAAGTAGGTAAATACACAACAATAATATCTTGTAAAATGGAACTATTTGGGTAGGCATGCAATGATACCTCCAAATTTATAGTGACACCAATTATATTTGTTGCAGTCCCATCAAGTTGTAGCACACTCTTCTATGTAGGTTCATAATGCAAACCCAATTTTTCTGCACTTGCTTTTGGCATAACTGTGCTACTTGCACCACTATCAACCATATAGTTATGAACAATATGTTCTCTAATAATTAGTGATAAATAAAACGATGGTGTTTTCTTGATGTCTTGAATATTTAAAACATTTTCAACCATCCATTTAACTTCTTTAATGCGGTCTTGTTCCTTTGTTCCAAGGAATATATCTATTTTCTGAACTTCCTTTTCTACTATTTTTGAAGAAATTTGTAGCTTAGCAAGTTCATGAGAAAGTAACTCTTATTGTCTTGGAATACTTAAAGCGTCCCACATTGAGATGTTAACATTATGTTTTTCATTACATCAACAATGTTAAAAGAAGCAAAAAATTTAGAAACATACTCTATAGTTTTAGCATAGGCTTTAACAAAAACTTATTTTCTTCATCTGCTTTTGATATCTGAGGTATAAATAATCTTCTTGGATCTGGCTGTAGTTAGTTTTATCTTGCTCTTTACTAGGTGAAACACTGTTGTTTTTACTGAGAACAATAAATATGTTAGCTGATTTTTGGCATATAGTTATTGGTTTAGCATCGATTGTTGGTAGGATAGGCCTATTATGTTGTTTTTGACTTTATTGGGCCTTTTCTTGAGCCTTGGTTATAATTGCAATGAAATAATACTCACTAAAACTGACTAATTTTTGTTCAGGTGCTTTCTAGACATGAGTTTCTTTCTACCCACCCTCCATTTGAGGCATGAACAATGTCTCAGGTTGAGGTTGTGGAACAAGACTTATGTTTAGGAAATAATTTGGGAAACTTACAGTTGAATGAGGTTGATTACAAGGTTGAAACCATTCAACCGTAAGAATACTAACTAGGAATAAAGAGTTAGATGAACTTGGAGCCTTTGGGTAAAACTACCTTTGCTTTGATAAAGCTTCCTATAATTTTGATTCATTGGTAAGGCTGCCTATTTTACTTGATTTTTCGATAAGGAGCATGATAGGGCCTACTAGGTAATGCAAGTCTCCTTTTAAATGAATTCATCTTGTTTCCCAAAGTCTACAAAGCTTTAAACATTTCATCTAATAGGAAGTAATAGCAGGTTTGATAATTGTGATAGGCTATGGGACATGTGATAGATCGTCAGAAAGGAATTGAAAGCCTTGGTGCTAACTTTTGGCTTGAATAAGAATATTTTCATCTCGGATGGTGATATCATATGCTTCAGGAGAGTCTCTCCTCCCATAGACTGAATCATAGTTGAAATATCATTGTTTAGGGCTCTAAGATAATAAAGAAAAGCATGATCAACTTGAGGCTTGACACTTGCTAGAATTCTTTCCCAAGTTCTGGAAAAATGAATATTAAAACTAGACATAAATTCATGAGGATCTCTTTTAATGGTAGACAGTTGTTCTATGAGGGATAAATGATCTGAATTATCTTGAAATTGTTTTAGCAATTTACCACCTAACTCATCCCAAGTTCTTATGCTTCCAATCTCTAAATTTCTATACCATTGCAAGGCTTTCCCTTTAAAGGATGCAACTAAAAGTCTGAAAGTGACATCTTCATGAGTAATATTATGGACTGCACATAAGGATGTAACATCTTTAAGATTCTCTGTAGGTGTAACCTGATTTGAACCAAGTGAATGAAGGAAATATTTTCATGGCAACATTAGGGATATCATGATAAACTCTGGAATTACTAATAGGTGCATTAGTAAAGGTCACAAAATTCCTAGGTGGTTGAAGAGCCATTGGAAAAGCGTGATTTGAATAGAGAAATTGATACGTGGTGAAGGAAGATTAGAAGGATGGTTACAAAAACAAGGCCTCTATAAAGTAAAGTATTACCAACTCTTCTCCTTCTTACAGAATTCATAGGTAAAGAAATAAACTCAGAAGGAATTCCTCTTACCCATGATTTTGTAGTCACTTTAGGCATGGAACATGCTATAAAACTGGTATGAAATCAGCTTTACAAACTCACCAAGTAAATATTTATTTCTTTAGAATACATTGTTGCATTTGTCTTATCAAAAATTAACTTTTAGTTATTGTGATTCTCTGTAAATTTTTGTAATAAGATTACATATACGATTCGTGGTCCCACTAGGTATGCTAAAAATTGTTATCTCTCGAAAGTGCACCCTATAGAGAGATGGTTGCAAGTATTCTAATCTTTCAAAATTGATCTCTCTCTTATGTAGATACAATGGAAACACCTCAAGTCTATGGGTATACCTATTTTGAGGTGAGTCTCCGGTATCAACGTTGATTCCTTATTGATGTATCCTAAACTAATTTTCTAGGGTTCAAGGGTAAAAGATGACTGTGAATGGATCCAAAACTAGGGGATACACCAAACTTGTGTGATGTTTTGAATGAGCACTTGCACAATTGATATTAGAGTGAATTCTTGATACACAAGCCAATAGCTTTCTGTAGAATATTTGGGAAAACACTTTGATGTATTGAGGGAAACTATCACAACAATTTTGTTTAAGTTACACATGCTCATTAATATCATGCCAAAATTACTGAATTTGTAATAGGATAATATGATTAATGAAGGAATTCAACATTCACAAGGATTAATAAAACATACACAAGACTATAAATAATTGGAAACACAGAATATACTTCTCATTCAAAGGGTAAACCTGGAAAAATTTTCTTCAAAGACTCCTATGTATAGAAAGTCCTCTTTTGTGCTTGCAATTGTACACAATATATAGCAATTTAATTCAGCCCACCCCTCCTAAAAATAGGCTAAAATTGTACTCACACATGCATCCTATGTTTACCCTTTGTTTATTAATAAATAAAGGAAAAAATAAATCATGCTAATATAAAGAGTCATTAATATCCTTTGGTTACAAAAGTACCATTCAGTCAATCTGTAGTTGATTGTTCTATTTTTAGTAAAGCACGGTTACATAATTTTAATAATAAACCTTGTTTAATGAGCAAGTCTTCTCCAATGCATGCAAATTTGTCTTCTTGCTGTTGATGTTACATATGCGGTTTAGATCCACTTGCCTCCGTAAATACAAATGCAAAATAATATCGTGTAGAAGAATTCCTTTTATCTCTCACCACTTAGTAACATAAATCATCTTCAATGTGGGGACCATCGATAGGCATGTGCATAACTATTCCTTCTTTCTTGAGATAATAAGGTCATTAAGGTAAGCTCTAAAAGTCTCTATTTCATGATCCTTGTACTATCCGATGTTTATATCTTTCCATGCATTTTTATCCTTTTACGTGGCATATAATATGATTTAAAAATCATTGAGCATTTTCTTTGATTTGACATCTTGACTTAATATATGGTTAATATTATAATACTCAACCACCTTGTCGATTATCATTGCATTGTAATTTACTTGTCGGTCACCTTTGATTATTTTATGACATAGACTATGTTATAGTCAAAGGTAAGGTCAAAATCATTTGTTTACTTCAAAAGGAGCCACTCCCCATGATAGCTCGACCCTTCACCCTCTATTGGTACTTTGCATTTATTACGGTGGCCACTGTGATTTGGCCATGGCCATTGATTTCTCAAGGATTCTCCCTCACCATTGATCTTATGTGGGAGCATGTGGTGGAATGTGATCTATTTAAAGTGCATTAACACTTGTCTTAAAGGCTTGGGCCCTCTCATTCGTTGATCTTCTATTTTTGGATTTTTGAACCTTCTATCCTCTTGGCATTTACTGGGGTCTCTGATAGAAGTGAGCATTGCTCTCGGCCATTGATATCTATTTCTTTTGAGTCACTATCTTTTATTTTCTTTACCTGAGTTGGAAAGTGGAAAATTTTGTAGTCGTTGATGAGGAAAACCCTAATTGATCTCACCATTGATTAGAGTGGTGGTTGACATGCGTACTTTTGATAGAATCCTTAGCATTGATCTGCCCCACCAATTGATTTCCACCATCAATTGGTTAACTCAAATGAGTTATGGTTACTTAGGCATGTTTAGTTTGGGATATGTAAAATTAAAAATGAACTCAAGTTCATTTTCCTCTGGTTCTGGTTTTCAGCGAAGCTCTAGCTAAATTTTCACTCCCATTGTTGACACTTTGTGAGTGATTTCTTCTCTGTCATAGAATATTTGTTTCACAATTTCAAGAACAAGGTAAGAGGGTTACTTTATCTCAGAAAGTTTGTACTTTCCTTCGTGCATGCATTATGGATGATTTTGTTGAAAATTTTATTTCTGCAACTCATTTCTTTCACTTGGCCGTAATGGATAGGTGTATGAGACTATCTTAGATCCCTAAACTATGTAATTTCTTTGTATATGCGTTACATGGTCCTTTTGGGTGAAGAAACTTAAACTTTGATTTTCATCCTTATACTTGATTCAAACCATGTCACTTTGATGTAACCGCTATTATTGATCTTTTAAGCTTCACTTTGGCTTGTGAAAAACTTTTTCATATTAATGAAGTGTGAAGATTCATTAGAATACCAACTTCCTATGCATTTAAGATTTTCTTTATAACTATTATTTTGGTGAAGGAATATTCACTCTCTATAACTCTCTACTTTCCACTCAGATGTATACTTGATCTCTTCTGTAATAACATCATTGACTATTATGGTTGCATTATCTAAACTCAGTTGGTTCATCTGAATCCTATCCATTAGTTGATGGTTTTGTTAAGGTAACTCAGTTTCATCTCATCTATAAGCATGAGTTTATTCCAAATGGCCTCTTCTCCTCAAATGAAATTCTACACCTTTAATTTCACTTTGTAATTCTCATTATCCGGTTCTAAAACCTATGGAAGCTCAGTCATTTTCTATTTTATATAAATTGTTTTACTAACCTCCTCTAAATTCCCGACAAGCATCTTTCTTTGTGATTTTCAGTATTTTAAAATATTGTAACCTGATCTTTCGAGAGCATGTATATTGAGAGATTTTGAAAATAGTATTACCTTGCGTGTGGCCTCCTTGCAGTTGAAAACAATTTCTTACTCTTGTAATGCCATTAGAAGGAATGAGACTTGATTCAAATCATATGTTGTAATTCCTACTTTGTATGCTTTATGTGCATTATTATATGAAGGAAATGTTATCATGTAGCTATGAAGTAGCTTTACGTGTACTCATATTTCAATAATTCTCTTTGTAATTCTTCCGTGATCTCCATTCGAGATATAGCTCCAAGCTCTTCCTTTTTATGTTTTCATAATCTAACCATGTTATTAGTTTATATCATTGTAATCCTTACACTTAGAAGATTGTACAAATTTCTTACGAGATTATTGCTATTTTTTAAACAAAGAACGTTTGGAACTTATCCTTTATGTATAGAAAAATTTCTTCATTATGACTATATGCTTAATTGCATTTATGACATTGGTTGTTTTAGACTTTGAATTTTTTTGAACTTAAACGGGTTCTCTTAATCACTTCTAACACTCATGTTTCTACTTGATCCCTCACTATTTTTCCTTTCTGTAACTCTGTATTGGACATCATTCTTCATTTTCAATTGTGAATAAATTTGAATATTTGATTCTGAAAACTGAAAAAAATTAAAAGTTAATCATTTACTTCTTATTTGAGAACTTGGACATGACATGTTATTTCTGAAATTTTCTATTCACAATTCCTGCATGCTGAACATTGAAACTTTGTTGAGACGTTGTAGTCCCATTTATTTTCTTCTTAAATACTGCATTTCATAATTATTACAACTTTAGTATGCATGCTGAAAAATATTAAATGTCAATTGTACATGGCGAAGCCCTGTCAAAATTTTCTTTGATTTCCTTCTTTTATTCAGTTTCAGTTGTAATAAATTTACTTTCATGATTCAAGTTATAGAATGTATCACTTCTTTCTTCTTAATGTATTTTCACATTTAGATAAACTTGTTATAAATTATTAGGATTTTTGGCCTCTCTTTTATTCCATAGTTTTCTCTTCCTTTTCTCTGAATGAGTGAATAATGTATCTTTGCTATGGAATAGTGCATTTATTAGTTATGCCTTTGGTACTCATGTAATTTATACCTCGTGTTATTAAGAGATCCACCTGCATGAATTTTGATAGTATAGGAATATGGATCAACCATGGGCTCAATATTAACAATGTTTCTTTTTTGTTTTCAGCACAGTTCTTTTTCAAAGTAGTGAAGATGAAGATAAAACAAAGCTGGAGATGGAGATGCAACAACCGAAACAAATAAACCTCAAGGAAATTATGGGTTCATTCATACTCCCCTATTTTATCTTTCATGCATATGTATCTCTTACTTAAGTAGTTGTAATTTAGTCTTCAACTACATCCCACGACTTGTGTGGGAACATTTGAAATTCCTTATGAATAAAACATTGAATTCTACAACTAAGTTGTGTATTTCTTTTTGCATTTAAAATTTCTAAAGGGATTGTATGATGAATTAAACAACTCAATAATTTAATAGAATGTCTTAATCATGAGCGAAATAACCTTAAAGATACCCGTAAGATTTAGCAATGAAATCTATTTACTGCAATCTGCAATTATGATTGTTGTTCCAAAACATAACACTTCATATATTTTGCACTTCGATGTCTTCATCAAGATAACACATCTATCTTTTGGGGATTTGTGTTATTTTTCTTAATATAATCATGAAATTGTAGACTATGTGATCTGTTACATTTTGTAACAGCGCACATAGTTGTAGATTTCATGTAATCATTAATTAATTCAACAGAAACAACATTAAACTGAAATAATCTCCCTTAGCTTAGGTCCACTTCACTAATGCCATCCATCATGATGAAGTTTTGAGTTTCACATTTTTGCACAAGTGAAAAAAATTTCAGCATAATAAAGCGATTGAATGTTTTTGGGTGACTCATATATGCGGAGCTTAAAATAGGCGTGGTCTAATTTTTATATAGTTGCAACTCTTGTTTCCAATTATTGTTTGCTTCATGTGGAGAAGTTATAAGTTGAGGTTGTAGAATATTACTTAATTTAATCGGTTCATAGAGGCGGTTTGCATGATTAATTGGTTGATTTTTACATCTCAAACCCCTTTATTTGGGTGGAAGAGGTTGACAAACAAGCTATTGGTCTCGGGTGCATGGTTAATTGTCTCTAGGAGTAATCGGGAATTGGTCATTCATGCTAAGAATGTCCATGCTTCCCCTTTACACAACATCCTTGATCTCAATAGTATAACCCCCTTTGGATCTACTTTCTTCCCATTTCCCTATTGATTTGGCTATTGATCACCTTAATATATTTCATGCCGTAGTTAGGGAGAAATTTATTCTCTTTCTTGGCAAGGCTTCTCAAAGCCAAATAGTGGGTTGTGCAGGTCGGTACTTGTTTACGCCACTCTTTTGGCTCATGTTCATGCTTGGTTTTGGTGCTTCCTTGATTTATTTTAGTTCTTCGGTCTATTCTCTTGGTTTATCTCCCCTTCATGGTGTTCCTTGTTGTGGGGACTTGGGTTTTTTGCGTCACTTGGTTTTCGTATTGGTTCTATATTATATGGGTGGGGTCCCATAACCCCATGGTTCAAATCTCCATTCAAATGAATAAAAAAACATATTGAACTCACTAGATGCTAGGATGAAAATTTCTTTTTGGAATATGTGTAATCATGAAATTCATTAAAAATTGTTATGTTACACGAAGGGAGTATAATAAGCTTTGATCTTAGGGGCTACATGTAATCTGGAAAATCATTTATATCTGTCTTGTCTTTGAATATTTTGTTTAGATGATTCAATTATTTTGACATGAGCTTAGAACCCGAGGATTGATAGGATCCCAACCAATTACAAATGCAAAAGATAATCAATAAACCACACGAACCAGTAAAAAGAACCACAAAAATAAGCTGGACTACATGTTTGAGTAAACCCAAGATCGATAGTAAACAAATAAGCCAACCAATAAAAACTAGGGACAGGAACCAGAAATTATGCCCAAGATTTGAGTTGTTTTCTTCAGCAGAGACATCCTCCTATCCATTAAGACACTCAAAGTGCGAGCAGTACACAAAAAGAAATTGTATGTAAATCCTAATTTCTTTCACATACCATGCAACTACCTTCACCAAGCCCCTCAGAACAAGAAACATGAACATCTAAATCAAACCACATCAAAATCACATTCCTAGACGAGAGATCATTTATCACCCTCCTCACTTCATCCATGTCTAGCCGCTTTTGAACAATGTCAGGTAGTGATTGACCCCTCCCAAAATCCTACAACACTTCAACCAAGTTTACCCGGTGTTGGTTCTTAATGAAGTTGACGACAATATCTCTCACCTCATCAATATTATACCTAACCAAAAGAATTCAGGACATGAACTAAGAGGTGAATTTTGAATTAACTCAAGCTCTGGCTGACTCACCCAAATATTCCTCCCACAAAATCCTCATAATTTCCTCGTGAGAAAGAACTCAATGCAGCCCTGAATATAATCCTAATATGAGCCTAAGAAATGCTCCCAAAAATTCCATCTCATGCTTTGTGCCTTGCAGGAAAAGGAAAGGTAGTGGAGGTAACTTCATAGTCATCTCTCAAAACTACACACCACCACCAGCCACCACAAGAAAATGGAAGAATGAAAATGAAGTCAGGACATCAAAAATTAATAACACCTCATTCCCCCTTCTTGATATCGGATCATTTATTACCACCTGGAAATCACCTTCAATTTCCAAAGCTTCACAAAGCAAAGCGACCACCAGTTTGAGACCTTCCAGTAAAGCTATTATTAAACTTCCATCCACATTTCTAATTAAACACCCCGCTCCTTATAGGCTCGTGTTGCCTTTCAAGGTTCAACAAATTTAATTTTCAAAAAGTGGGAAAGAGTGGAAATTTTTGATGGTACACACTTTTATTATACCAAATATATGAACTGGAGTAGTGGAGGAGTACTTTCTCTAAGCGGGACATGGATATGGTCTTGGTTCCTTAATGTCCGCCGATTGATCCACATTTGAAGTTCCATATTATTTTTTTCTTGGTCCATGTAGAGAAGTTTGACCCCTACCTCAAGGTGTCCCCATGGCCACTTATTGAAAGCATCCAATGAACTCAATGGGAATGGAACTTGGGTTGATGATTACAAACTACTTGAAAATTTTGGATGGTAAACGCTTTTATTATACCATATCTATGAACTGGAGTGGTGGAGGAGCACTTTATCTAAGTGGGACATGGAGGTGGGATTGGGTCCTTAATGTCCACTGAGTGATCCAGATTCAAAGTGCCTCGTTATGTTCCGCTTGGTCCATATGGAGAAGTTCGACTCCTACCTCAATGTGTCCCCATGGAAACTTATTGAAAGCATCTAATGAACTCAATGGAAATGGAAATTGGGTTAATGATTACAAAATACTTGTAAATTTTAGATGGTAAATGCTTTTATTATACCATAGCTAGGAACTAGAGTGGTGGAGGATCAATTTGTTTAAGCGGGGCATGGAGGTGAGATTGGGTCCTTAATGTCCGTTGAGCGGTTTGTATTTAAAGCACCCAACTACATTACGTGCTTGGTCTATATGCAAAATTTCGAACCCTACCTCAAGGTTTCCCGAGGCCACTTATTGAAATCATCCATAAATGGGAATGGAACTTGGGTTGATAATTACAAACTACTTGTAAATTTTGTATGGTAAACACTTTTATTATAGCGAGTTATGAAATGGAGCGTTAGGGGAGTAATTTTTCTAAGCAGGACATAGAAGTGGGCTTCGGTTCATATTGTCATCGATTTTTTTGTTTTCTAGTCATATATTTGAATATATGTTAAGTCATTACTAATTTTCACATATGTAAGATGATAAATATCCTAGTGAAACTAACCTCAAGTCTCTATGATGTTGTAACAACTCTAATTCCAATAACATATTGAACCGAGAGGTCTCTAGGCTTAAAATTGAACATATCGGGCGTTAGGCTTGAGTTTTCATTTGGAATTTACGTCATAGACTTCAAATATCCTATTGAGCTCAATGACCGTCGGGCATAAATTTTTGTTTGGAATCACGAGTATTCAAGAAAGAAATGTAGTGAGAAACCACCCTAGTGGTCGCTAGTCATTGAAAATAGTCTTTTAAAATTTAAATATAATTGTGGGGAGCATAGTTAGATAATCAATAAACCACATGAACCACAAAAAAAAAAACTAATTGTCTTGTATGCAAGACAAAAACTATCCTAGTGGCTGCTAACCTCAATCCTCTATGATGTTACAACAATCTTTGATTCAAATAACATATTTAACCCAACGACCACTAGGATTAAAATTGAACACAATTTCCACTAGGGTTAAATTTTCATTTTGAATTCATGCGATAGGCTTCAAATATACTTAGGTTGATGATTATGAACTATTTGTAAATTTTGGATGGTAAACATTGTTATTATACTAGATCTATGAAGTGGAGTGGTGGAGGGGTACTTTCTTTAAGAGGGACATGAAGGTGGGCTTGGATTCTTAATGTCCACCAAGTGATCCACATTGAAACACCCCACTATGTTTCACTTGGACCATATGGATAATTTTACCCCTAAGTCAAGGTGTCCCATTGGCTACTTATTGAAATCATCCAATGAACTCAATGGGAATGGAACTTGGGTTGATGATTAGAAACTATTTGTAACTTTTTGATTGTAAACACTTTTAGTATACCAAATCTATGAACTGGAGTGGTGGAGAAGCACTTTCTCTAAGTGGGGAATGGAGGTAGGATTTGGTTAATCCTGTCTTCGAATATTTGATGTCTAACAAGTATTTGAATTTCCATCAAGTCGTTATTAACTTTGATGTATGCGGGACAAAAAACGTCCTAGCAGCTGCTAACCTCAAGCATTTGTGATGTTGTTAATTTGAATAACATATTGAACTCGGTGACCGCATTAGGCTTAAAATTGAGCACATATTGCTAGGATTAAATTTTTGTTTGGAATTCATGTGATAGAATTGAATATTTTATTCATTTCAAAATCCACTAGGCTTAAACTTTAGTTTGGAATCCCTGAGTATTCAGGAAATAAATGTAGTTAGAATCTACCCTAGAAGTAACCAATAGTTGAACTCAATGGGAATGGAACTTGAGTCAATGATTGCAAAATATTTGTAAATTTTGGATGGTAAACGATTTTACTATACCAGATCTATGAACTAGATTGGTGGAGAAGCACTTTCTCTAAGAGGGACAACAACTATCCTAGCAGCCACTAACCTCAAGCCTCTATGATTTCTACAATAACGTTGATTTGAATATACTATTGAGCTTAGTGGCCACTAGGCTTAAAATTGAACACAATGACCACTAGGATTGAATTTTAATTTAGAATTCATGAGATAGACTTTAAATATACTATTAAGCTCAACGGCCGCTAGGATTAAAATTCTGTTTAGAATCACTAGTATTCAGGAAATAAATGTAGTGAGCAAACACACTAGTTGTCACCATTCATTAAAAATAATATTTTCAAATTTAAATATAATTACATGGAGCATTCAAAGCTCCCACTATGTTTCGCTAGGTCCATATGGAGAAGTTCAACCCCTACCTCAAGGTTTCCACATGGCCACTTATTGAAAGCATCTAGTGAAATCAATAGGAATATTTGTCTTCAATTCGACCCTAGCCCTAGAACTTGATTTCATCATGTCTTCGAATACTTTTTGTCTAGTCCTATATTTGAATATCCATCAAGTCATTAGTAATTTCCCTGCATGTAAGAAACTAACTATTGTAGCGGCTAGTAACCTCAAGCCTCTCGTGATTCTACAGCAACGTTGATTCAAATATACTATTTAGCTTAGCGACTTCTAGGCTTAAATTTTTGTTTGGAATTCTTATAGTACACTTCGAATATACTATTGATCTCAATGGATGCTAGGATTAAATTTTCGTTTCAAAACATGAGTATTCGGGAAAAAAATGTAGTGAGCACCCACCCTAGCGGTTATCAATCGTTAAATTTTTTTGAATATAATTGTGGAGAGCATAGTTATATTTTCAATCGAGTCATTATAAATTGTCTTGAATGTAGGACAACAAATATCCTAGCAAGCTGCTAGGAATATAATGCAATAAATTTTTAATAGCATGTTTTACTTAGAGGTCGTTGTACGTACCCAAAATTTTATGTACAATCATCACAAAAAGAGGTTACGGAAACCCCAATGATGATTCAAATCTCTTCACAAGGTGTTCGAGAATCTAGAAAAGCTATCCAAGTATACATTTACATCCTAAAATTCCTTATCCAACCTTTGCATACTTCATTCTAACCTCTGCCCCCTTTTTCCTTGCATTTTTCTTTAAGTTACTGGGACCGCTGCTTCTGTCTGGGTGGTGGTCCCGTGACCAATGCCCGAGACAAGGCAATGGTCCTGTAACCACCGCCCGAATAGATTGGTGGTCCTATCTGCATTTTCCATAACCTTCCGGCACACTCAACAACATGAAAAATCAATTTGCACTTGCAACTCCTAGCGATTCTACTTTGTTTACAGTTTCCAACCACTTTGTAATAGTAGTGCTTCATTTTTAATGATAAAGCATGGAAATTTGGACTTGCCTTCTGGTGAGTAAGAATGCTATAAATACTGAGCTTGTTTACAAGCAAATGGCCCCTCTCTCTCTATGTTTTATTATTCAGTGTATTTGGAAGTTCCTCAATAAGTCTCAACAAGTTTAGACTTAGCATAAGTTCTCAGCCTCTCAGTTCAAGGCTCTTCATTTTTGGTTTAGAGATCACTTGATCTCTCTAGTTTAATTTTCTTCCATTGTTGTTCTCCAAACAACTAGCTTAGCATAATACAACATCAGTTCTAGATTAAGTTCATTTAAAACTTGGTTCTGTTTAGAGTTATAGGTTTTGTTTCATCATAGGAAGAATAGGTCCTAGAATTTTAGGTGTGTCTTGTCGTATCCCTGCAACAATCCTACTAGGAATCGCATAGCCAAGCTCTGTTCTCTTGTGTTATCTCTCTCCTACTTGCATTCCATTTGGTTTACCTCCAAGTTGCCACTATTCAAATATCTTCTCCTGTTGCCACTGTCACATTCTCACCTTTCTGGATTCACGAGAACACAAAGGAATGAAGAAATCACACTAAGGGGACAAGCTATGATACAACTGGATTTGCCTCTGTTCTATAGATTCCAGGTTTGATTTGTCAAAATTGTAGTTTACAATATATCAAATAGAGTAGTGAATCATTTCATTTCAGTTAAATCTTGCTTTCAATATTGTCGGGGAAGCTATGGGGAATGATAGCTTCTGAGAAGCTATGATTTGTTTCTCACTTCTGAGGTAATATTGGAGGTCTTTCAATCAAATTAGTTAGATATTTATATTTGTATCAACTCACAAGTGCACAAGAAAATAGCTACATCTGGCTACCTTGCTTGTTTTAGCTTTATTCTTAGATTAGTTACTTGTTATCTGAATTTATTAGATTAGTTTCTCTTTAAAATCATTCAAGTTTATATCTCTAAAAATACAAAAACAAGCATAGCGTAGATTCATTTTCATAGTTAGTTTACTTCATTCAGTTAAGTTTGTTTATTTCTTGCATGACTATTACGGGACCAAGAGAGCCCATGGATTACATATTCGAACCAGTGATACCCCAGCCAAATATCTACACGGCATTAGCAGATATAGATCAAGGTATTAGGATCCACGTCTTCCAAACAATAACAAACCTATAGGAAATTAGTGAACAATTAAGACTGTTAAACATCAAAGACAACAAAGCATATGAGTTCTTGTCAAATCAACCCAGCTATAGAATGCCTTGATAGGATGTCCATATGACCATACTAGAACTCAAAAGAGAGAAAAAATTTGGTTGCGATCCGTTAGTTCCTTAGCCAGATACATGAGACCTTCTCATTGACATAGACACAAGCTTACACATACTAGTTGCTAGGACACCCGTCAGGTATTCCGAGAAGATCACATAACTCTTGATATTAAACATAGAAGATAAGAAAGCTTATGACTACTGGATAGTCAAAAGATGGGATTAATTCTTTACATGACCATAAATGGTCCACAATAACCACGAATTCATGGTTTTGATCCCTAGGTCCCATAACCCAATGTGCCTACAAACTAATTAAACATTGGCACCAATTTACATACACTAGTATTTAAATTCTCACCGCTCCCATGAGATATAATCAACAACAAACCTATAGGAAATTAGTGAACAATTAATACTATTAAACATCAAAGACAACAAAGCATATGAGTTCTTGTCAAATCAACCCAGCTATAGAATGCCTTGATAGGATGTCCATATGACCATACAAGAACCCAAAAGAGAGCAAAAATTTGGTTGCGATCCATTAGTTCCTTAGCCAGATACATGAGACCTTCTCATTGACATAGACACAAGCTTACACATACAAGTTGCTAGGACACCCGTGAGGTATTCCAAGAAGATCACACAACTCTTGATATTAAACATAGAAGATAAGAAAGCTTATGACTACTAGATAGTTAGAAGATGGGATTGATTCTTTACATGACCATAAAAGGTCCACAACAACCATGAGTTCATGGTTGTGATCCCCAGGTCCCACAACCCAACGGGCCTGCAAACCAATTAAACATTGACACCGGTTTACATACACTAGTATTTAAATCCTCACCGCTCCCGAGATATAATCACACAACTTTCTGTGTTAGACGTAGAAACCGATCGAGTGAATATTTTCTGGGTTAGACTAGAAAACCATCCATAGTTTCCTGTAAATCCATTACATCTCTCACTATCACCTTCATGACCCTATTTGGAAATATATATGAAGCACCCAAAAGTCACTTTCCACGAGTCCAACAACCAATAGATAGGATCTTGGCAGAGCTCAACATTGATTGGAGCCTCAACAGTTATAGTGTTAAACCGATCCATAACACCAGTTCAAGTTAGAAGATCCTTCCTCGCTTTAGATTTGTAGATATTGTTATTACGTATCAAGGATATAGGATTTCCTAACTAATTTGTCCATATCCACATACATTATACTTCACTGGCTATCTCAACACGACCTCGGGAGGTCAGGTATGCAGAAAGACTACTTGATGATTCTCACACTCACCTATCACTTTTCCATCATACAAAACTAGTGAACCTGACGTGAAACTAATAAACACTCTTTTTTCTTTTCCATTTATTTCATCCACCTTCTCGATTTCCCATTATTCTATGGGTTTTATATACCCCCGAATATGTTAGGATATGATGCATATGGCATACCTATCTCGGTATCAAAGCATATTATGGTTAGACGAGTAGATAACAGTCACCATCACTTTTTGCATGGGCTGATAACTACTCAAGTAGTTACTTGTCATCATAGACTCCTCCTCAAAGAACTATCTCTAGTTATTCATTCTGAATTGAGGAGTTGGACCAACTCACACAAACACAACAACCAGAGCCCTCAGGCTTTAACAATATGATGTTTACTAGAGAATCCATTTCATCTCCTCAGTTTTGGTCTTGACCGCAAATAAGTAGGTATTCAGATCCACTCCCATTTTTGGATGAGGAGTACTTAGCACGCTACGCTAGAAGTGAACAAAGCTTCCAAAATATGTACCCGCCTATAGGAAGTTTGCAAACACAACATGACACCCTACTCCAAGAAAAAACCCCATTCCTCCACCTATAGAGAGTACTCTCGGTGAGGCTTGGCGGAGTAATGATCATTTCATAGCAGGGTACCATACCCCTCAACAACCTCAAGGGTTACCGCAACAACCACCATGGCAAAACATTGTATCGTCACCAATTGAAGTCATCTCGGCTCTAGTTGAAAGGGTTAGAGGGCTAGAACTTGCTCAAGCAAATCAAGCTTCACACTCGGGGCAAGCAGGAACTCCCAACCCTCTGTATCATCCTAGACATGTTGACCTCCTTATAGGGATGTGCATGTTAGGCATGCCTCCTCAAAAATCATATAGCTATCCACAACAAACACCAACTAGAACCATGTTTTCAAACATTGCTCCAGTTGAAAATATGATACCTCCCGGTTTAGTACCAAACAATCCATATCAGAGCAATGCTCCTCCCTACTTAAAAATTTATTCAAAATCACCATAGGGAGATATGTTCTCTTCTCCTGGGATGTTTTCTCAACCCTAGGGGTTTCCTTACGCCCCTGTAAATACATATATTATGCCATATCAACAACTTGTTCCACCTCCACTCCTCGATAGATACCATCTATGGTGAAACCTACAGAGGGACTTACTCTGAATATTTAAAAGAACCTTTAGATTTCACCATATGAAGTGTCATGCTTCCAAGACCTCTTCCTGATTTTCCTAAATTCAAGGGGGAGGGAGATCCAAATGCTCATATTAAGGCCTATGCCACAACCATTCGAGAACTGCTCCCTTGGGATGTGGTTGTTGCTAAAATATTCCCTAAAACCTTATAAGGTATTTCCTTGATTTATATTATAGAATACTTGAAGCCTCGATACATTCATTCAAACAACTTGTGTCAGAATTCATCAAATCTTTTGACATGAACAAATTGTTAAGAATGGGCATCAGGGAGTTCTTACACATTAAACAAGAGCACAATGAATCTATTGCCCATTTCATTCAAAGATGGCATACAGTCCTCTACTCATCATCAAGTGCTCCAAACATGGATCAGATGGAACTATGTGATTTATTCCTTCATTCCCTCAGTATAGAGATAAAGTAAGAAGTCCAAAAGTTCCCACTAAGGACTTATGATGAAGTACTCGAGAGTGATCTCTGAATAGATCAAGCGGCAATAGACAGTGGTCACAAGACTTATGAAATGAATGGGAGATTAATTACTCCCAATCAAAACACTACGACTTGTCCCAAAATGGGAAATAACAATTAAGGACCCAAAATCCTTAACAAAAACTGTGGGGTTACAAT
This sequence comes from Taxus wallichiana var. yunnanensis, assembly GCA_018340775.1. Lineage (NCBI taxonomy): Eukaryota > Viridiplantae > Streptophyta > Pinopsida > Cupressales > Taxaceae > Taxus > Taxus wallichiana. The sequence continues at coordinate 292,262,111 of CM031239.1, read as the reverse complement.
AGATGGAGTCATTGATCAAGCAAAAAGACCAAATGTTGTGAACACTTCGGCACCTGCTAACAATCAACGCAATAACAACTTTGCTCCAGCAATCAATACAAGTGGATTTTAATTGACCTCCACAACAATAGTAGAAAATATAGCTGCTCGAGGCCCGATGTATATCAAAACCAAAACCAAACACAACATCCTCAAAATTACAATTATAACAATCAACAGCCTAATCAGAAATTTGGACCACAATAAGATTTAAAATAATGACCACGAAATTATAATCCCAATTTATATTGCGGCTTCCATAAAATATGAGGTCATGATACTAGGACTTTTCGTGATTACAATAAATTCTTGGAGTGTTTACCAGAAGATCAAAGACAACTCTTTGTAGATATGTTTCTAGAAAATTCCATACCAACCACATCAAATACCTACCAGGGGATCAGTTTCTCCTCAAAATGCACCTCTCAATATTTTCAATGATCCTCTCCCAAATCATTCTAGCAACAATGGGTTAGATCCAAGCGGAACAAACAAAGGTGTCATAGTAGGAACAAAAATCATGAAGGTTCGACTTCATCAAATACAACGTTCGCACCCAATTTGGAACTCGACCACAAGCTGAGATAGTTGGACTAGTAGAATTAGACAATGAGTTATAAGTAGAAACTATAACAAGAACATGAGACTACTCCTCTCATCCAGTTCCAACCTATTCACTAATACCAAACAGCACTCAGGAAACGCTAGTAAAACCAGTAGGTGCCTATGATTTGATTAATGACTTAACAAAGACCTTCTCTCACATTTCCTTTTTGGATTTGTTGAAGAATTCTTCAACTCATAGAGTTTCTCTCTTAGAAGAATTAGGTCTCGATCATCTCGTCAAGATCACCCCTCCCCCTGAAACACAATTAAACCATGTAGACTTTGACATCTATCCTCCGAGGCAGCCAGATAGGGATATTGAGTTTATATTTGACATAAGTAAAATGCCAATAGACACTCTGAAATTTCACATAGAGGTGATCCACCCTTACATTTATAGGTCTGGGTTTATAACAACTATGTCAAGCGTGTAATGATCGATGATGGGGAAGTGGTTAACATAGTCCCCTTCACTTTTCTTCAAAAGCTAGGATATGGAGAAACAAACTTTTCTTTGACGCAAAATATGGTAAGGAGCTATGATAGCCTCAAGGAAACTTCAATCGGGACTATAGTGCTACCAGTCACTTTAGGACCCAAAACAATCCTCACCGAATTTTATATTATAGATCAGAAACCAACTATAATATGATTCTTGGTCACCCTTGGATACATCACATGAAGGAAATCCCTTCCACGTTATTCCAAGAAGTAATATTTCTACACCTAGGAAAGGTCTTTATAGCACAAGGCAACCCAAAACCTTTCAACATACACCTAGCAAATTTGAAGAAAAGACCAGGCATCCATTCTGAATTTGAGCTCCCAACAAATCAGCTCAACAAACTAGTCAATACAAACCTAGAAGCGAAGCGGTGCCTACGATAGAACTAGAAGTCACAAACTTAATCAAAGGCGTCCCAAAAATCAAAGATGAGTCCATCACTATAGAAACAATTTCACTAGGAACCACTACAAAAATTATCAAATTATTGGAGAAAGATCTACCTATTCTCCTACCATTTGATTCTATGGGTATAAGATATACCCTAGGAATTGGTTCCATACCTATGGATGAAATTTGTATGGTGGAAGTGACTGAGGCAAGGGAAGTAGAGACTAAGAGTGTCCCAACTTCCATTTTTCCAAATTATTATTGGACTCTCCACTTTGATGGGGCAAAATTTCATTTCAGTGCTAGGGTAGGTGTGATCCTTACTTCACCCGAGGGAAAGGTTCTACCTTTCGCTTTCAAATTAAACTTCGAGTGCACAAACAATGGGGCTGAATACGAAGCCCTCCTTCTTGGCCTTATCATTGCCAAAAGGATGGACATTAGTAATATCAGTACTTAGAGACTCGTAATTAGTTGTAAACCAACTATCAGAGGTATATGAGACTAGGGCTGAACACCTGCAACTTTATAAAATGATAGTACTAAAACTAACAAAGGGATTTGACTTCATATCAATTGAAGCAATCCCACGAGAACAAAACCTTCTCACTGATTTTGTAGCAACCTTAGCTTCCCGATTCACTCCAAGTAATGAATTGGAGGATACTAATTTTGTGGTATCAATACGTACTAAACCTTTGGTTCATAAAGTACCAATAATCCCGATATCAACACATGTGGAAGTTGAGAATGAGTCTACCACTTTAGATCACTCTGATAGTGATAAGGTGACCCTTGAATATCTAAACACCTTTGCAGAGCTACATCTCACTCATTCCATAGTTGATTTCTCTCTAATCCCATGCAGATCTTCCTATTTTGGTATTCCTATGATAGAATTTCACCCGCAAGATAATATTGAAATATACGAGGTGGAGAATGAAGGGAATTTGGAATTACCCCAGCCCCTCTTGAATTTGAGGAGGGAAATGCCTCCTTAATCGAAGGAACCATAGACATAAATATTAGAATAGAGGAAGAACCAAATATTTTTAAGTTAGGATCCTCTTTAACTCCAGAGGAGATAGAAATACATACTCAGATCCTCAAAGAACATCAAAAGGCTTTTGCATTTAGTTACAAAGAAATGATAAGAATTGCACCACATATCGTGGTACACAATCTTGTCACCAAACTAGATGCAAAGCCAATCAAGAAAAAGTCAAGACCAATGAAGCCAAAAGTGGCTCTCATGGTGAAAGAGGAAGTGATGAAACTCCTCCAAGTGGGGTTCATCAAACCAGTTGACTATTCACAATGGGTATCTAATATCGTCCCCATTCTCAAAAATAATGGGAAGATAGACATTTCGATAGACTTTGGGACATTAAAAACATGTCCCAAAGATGACTTCCCATTACCATCCATCAACATTATTGTTGATGCAACAAATAGATTTTGAGATGTTGTCCCTCATGGATGGGTTCTCGGGGTATAATCAGATTAAAATATCCAAGGAAAATCAAGCTAAGACCACGTTTATAACTCCTTGGGAACCTACTATTATGCTATCATGCCATTCAGTCTTAAGAATGTTGGCGCTACATACCAACGGGAAATGACATATATATTCCACGTTCTTATTCATAAGATTGATGAATCCTACATAAATGACTTGTTTTCCCGGGCCAAAAAGTGTTGTGATCACCCAAAAGTGCTCCATATCATTCTCTCATGATTTATTGAATATGACGTCACATTGAACCCGAGAAATATGTGTATTCAAAGTGTAACAGAGGTAAGCTTCTAGGTTACATTATATCTTCACGAAGGATTGATGTCAACCCGACCAAAATATAGGTTGTTCTTGAAATTATTCCACCATCAGATGATTCTGGTATCAGATCATTTCTTGGGAAACTAGATGCAATTCAAAGGTTCATCCGGACTTAAGTTTTGTTGTCCATCTAATCAAAATTTGTTAAAGAAGGATTATAGCATTGATTGAACCATTGAATGCAATGACACCTTGAAGCAGATTAAACACTTCTTGTTGTCTCCGCCCATGCTAATTCCCCCTAGACCAAATCATCTTTTGATCTTGTTTTCATGGGCTACCGATGTCTCGTTAGCTTTGTATGTTGGCTCAAGAAGACGATGATAAATGAGAGTGTGCAGTCTACTTCATTAGTTAGATGTTTCTCAAATATGAGACATGTTATATACATGGGAAGAAAGAGAATGCCTTGCCATAGTCTTTGTAACAAACCACTTAAGACATTAAATGGTAAATCAAGAGATAAGGGTGATTGTCAAAAAGATCATTTACGGACATTCCTCACACAAGGGTATTTGTCTAAAAAGGTTAGATGCTTCATAACCTTAATGGGTGAATTTGAACTAACATTTGTAAATGAAAAAATCTGTTAAGGGACAAATCATTGCAGACTAGTTGGCTGACAACCCATTGAATGGATGTGATTTGGTAGATCTAGACTTCCTCGATGAGTGTGTATATTTTATCTAAACCAAGCCTCCTATATCTGCATGTCCTTGGTACACCGACATAATTAATTTCATCATGGACCAAACATACCTAGAAGGCTCCACGTCCCAACAAATACGGTGGTTATGCATTATCGTTGCTAAATACATCATCTTAGAACATGTGCTTTATCGTAGAACCATCGACGAGATATTGTTAAGATGTGTTGACACGGAAAAATCCATAAGGATTATTTACGAATCCCATAGCAGGGTATGTGGAGGCCACTTTGGTGGCCATGCCACTACTCGTAAGATACATCAGATGGGCTATTTCTGGCCCACCCTAGAACATGATGTAGTAGAGTTTGTGCGCAAATGCCACAAATGCCAAGAATTATCCCACGAGATTCACATGTCGGCACAGGCTCTGCAACCAATTGCAACCCCTTGGCCCTTTTCCATGTGGGGCCTGGACTTGATAGGGAAATTCTCTCCCTCGTCAATAGATGGCCATAAATTCATAATCACGGCCACAAAATACTTTACAAAATGGGTAGAGGCCATGCCTCTCACCAAAGCGTACTAGGTTACAGAAACTTGCTAAGTTTATTCTAAATCAAATCATTTATAGGTATGGTGTCCCACAAGTCATTATCTCAGATAATGGAACATCCTTCAAGAATGATGAAGTTCATGAACTATGTAGTAAATTCAAGATAAACCATCACACGAATTCTCTTTACTACCCCCAAGCCAATGGACAGGATGAGGCCACAAATAAAACGTTAAAAACCATTCTCCTCAAAACAGTTAAGGAGAACAAACAAGATTGGCATTTAAAACTATACCCAACCTTGTGGGCCTATTGAACATCAATAAGAACACCAACAGGGGCAACCCCTTTCGTTGGTGTTCGGAGCCGAAGCAGTTTTGCCAATAGAAGTTGAAATACCTAGCCTCCGCATCTCATTACAAGGGATCTTAGGAGAAGAAGCCTATAGAGAGGCACGAATCTCTCAATTAGAAATCCTTGATGAGGCTAGATTAAATGTTGAGCAAAGGCATAGAGCCTATGTTGACCGAATGTGCCGGCAATATAACAAGAAAGTCTACGAATGAGAAATATATGAAGGTGATCTCATTCTAAGACTAGATAGCCAGATTGATAAGAAAACTGACAAAGGAAGGAAATTCCGGCCTAAGTGGCTAGGCCCATATCGAGTCATGAAGGACTATGGAAATGGTGTGTATCTCTTGTGTACACTAGAAGGTGAGGAATTTAATGAAACTGTCAATTCCTTACATCTTAAATGGTTTTATGCATAAGTGATCAACATCACCATTTGTATACTATGTTAACCTGCATTGCATTAGTCATTTAGTTAGTTCATTTTGTTCATTCATTTCATAAATGTTGTAGTCAAGGAACTTATTCTTAAGCAATTTATTACAAGCTTCTGAAAATATTGGCAAAAGTATTCAAATCATATCTCTTCAATTTTCATGATATCATCAAATGATTTCAAAATCATCTCATCAATTTGATAGACAAAATCTTGACAAAAACCATACCAAGGCCTACATACTTGGTCATACTCATTTTCTTCTACTAGGTTAATATGTTCTTACCTACAGTCTGTTCTAGAAGCTTCTTGGTGTCACATCTATCCCTCTTACGTCTCTTTGAAATAAGGATACTTCAAAATTATAGATCACAAATGTCAAAGTCAAATTGAATCCAAAATACTAAACAAACAGAATATTTTATTTTACACACCTCTTTTCCCTACCAATCTTTGGTGATGAGCTTGCATATCTTACTAGTGGTGTGAGGTTGGGAAATGAAGGAAGTTCCTTACTTACCTATGTCCGCCTTCGGGAATAAGCCCATATGTCGTACTAGTAGCATGGGGCAAGGCATAGGGGGTCTATTCACACAAATAATTGAATCTTAGTATTTTAAAAATTCAAAACAAAGTGTATTTTGAAAGATGAAGCTAAGAATCCAAGTTCCAAAGAGATCAAATCCTCAAAACCAAATTTTGTCAACCAAGTTGCCATTTATGGATCTAAGTCTAGATAAACTTAAAAGTAAGTTCCATTTTGAGCTATGTAGCAAGTTTGAGTAAGGTAAGTACGTAAGTCTAAATTTGTATCTGTCAATACTTTTTCTTTCTCTCATCATTTACATTCAGTCAAACTCATACAATTTGCGCCCTTTCTAGTTCTTGGTGTTGAGCCCTCACATCTTACTAGTTGTGTGGAGTTAGGAATGGGGCAAGTTCATCTCATTATCACTACATATTCATCATGTTTTTCCAAAACAAGAAGAAGCGACAAACATTGCCCAAAGAAGCCAATATTTCGAAGATTACAATATGTTTGCATCATCACATATCAGCATTGCAAAAAAAAACAAAAAGAGAAACATTTTGTTTAACATTTGTTATCACTTGTCATCCATTGCATACATTCTAAAAATCATATAAAAATAGAGATTCTAAAGTATCTAATATACACATGAAAAACAAACCACAAAAAACTCTAGATACAAGGAAGATTTGAATCCAAAAAGAGATGTATATAAATAGAAATCGTGTTTTATATACAATGCCATCATGCACTAGGCATGGTCAAAACGCTCAATGAGCTAGAAAACATACAAAATCACTCATATAAACATCTGATAAAATCATTACATACAAGACCAAATGGCCTCTCAATCCCTATGGGATCCCTCGGAGGGTGCACGACCACGTCTAGGACTCCTGCTATGGTGGCGCTCTGAATGTACTAAATGATGAGAGTTCTCATGATCATTGCCACTAGCTATGGTATCACTGTGAGAATGGCTCCACCTCATCGTGCACTAAATAATCCTATATCCAGCTAGCTTAGTACTTAGGGAGGACACTAACTTTGTCGCCTTCCAGATAGGGGCAAACACATCAGTATGTCTTCTAGCTGTTGAAGGCTCTCCCTTGTCCTCAGTAAGCTTGGCCTTAGTAATCTCTAAGGGGAGCAACAGGGTGTCCGCACACACTTGGTGAGTCAAATTCTGCCATCCCTCATCAATCCTTTGCAAATAAAAAGAGAAATAACAAGTTAGAAAATTACCAAAAATGAAATTAAAAAAAAGTCAAAAATAAATAAATATTAACTAACATCTCTAACTAACAGATTCGAGAGAAGAGTAGTAACTCACTCGGATCTCCTGACATCCAAGTGGGTCTCTAAGATCTACACTCTGCTATTGATATTGTTGTTGACTATAGAGCCTCCCAAAATGTGGAAATAAATGACGTCTAGCCACGAACTCATCATCTCCTCGGTTCCTGGTGAGGCAATCTCTCTGAGACCAAGGTCTCCTACTTTGCAATCACCTCCACCCTCTCCACCCTCAAAATTTCCAAAAGGTCATGCCACTTAGAATCACTATCATCCTCCTCATCCATCCCACTAGCCTCACCTCCAACCCCCTCTCCCATCATCTCCTCCTCAGTCTCCTCTCCTGTGAACTCCTCAGAGTCTGAGTCCACATCAATGGGCTCATCTCCCTCTCCAATATGAGTAGGAGAATCTGATTAGAAGAAATGGTGCTCAAGGAGCACGGCTACCCTCGAGAGAAAAACCACTGCGTAATCGCAATGGGAATTCTAGGAGTAACCGTGGTCCAACCTCGTCCTCCTCTAGGACCTCCCCTGGCTTCACAAATGAGATCTATATACAGGCCCCCTTGGAGAAGTATATCAATGTAAGGGAGGCAAAACTATCAAGGTACTCTATTACATGGGTGGGTCTCTAACCTCCCTATCTTGTCTACTAGCTGACCTGTAGTAGAGCAGGAAATCAATGTATGTGTCTCCTCTCCCCATAGTCCTGCCATGGCCTGATAAGGAGTGGCCTCCATATCTACAATAGTCAATGAAGCCACTGGTTGGTGTGGCATCTTGAGTACTGTCATCCCTATCCACCTCGCTGCTCTGACATCCCCCAGATCCTCTGCTAGTATACCGCTTCTATAGGGGATGATACGTAAATACACCCAACTCATAACTAGAGTAGGGTGACTCAATGAATGCCCTCTGTAGCCTTCGAACACCATGTCTAAGTCATGGTAGGTGGTCCCAATAATTTTTGCTCCTCAAGTTTATATATGTCCATGATCCTCAACCTATGCAATAATGGGAGACCAAAAATATAGTAAAGTATCCCCTCCCTTATACCCAATAAACTATGAGGCCGAGATACCCATAATGGCCTTACAGATAGTAGGGATAGGAGTAGCAGCAATAGAACGGACCTTCAACCCATTCTTTAAACAAAAGGAGGCAACATCATCTCCCATATATGTAGCCCACTTCATCATCTAGGACCTGGATCCTATTATCTTAAGAGACAGATACCTCCCAAGAATTGGAACCAGAAGTATGCGATAAATGTCCTCCAGGGTGATAGTCCACTCACCCCTAACACCTAGTAACCATAAGGTATTCTAGTCTGCATCCCAATATGACAATAAGTCACACAATATGTGGTGGCGGGAGCAACGTGAGGAATCTATGAAATCCTCAATATACTGGCCCTCTACTGAGTGTCCCGCTCTGTTTGGGTTAGTAAATCTAATACTACTCGGATCCAATCACACTCCCTCTCTCTGCTCCACCATATATATTCCTTCGCATCCACCCAAAATAGAGAAAAAGAGCAAGTTAGTAACATAATCCAATAGGAAAGCTCATCAAAAACATAGAAAAGTGTCAAAAATGTAAAAACAATCAAATTATACACCTTTTTTTACTTTCTATTTAGAACCATCGACTGTGTAGAGTGGTGTTTTCGTGACCGCCACCTTCTAAGGTGGCGGTCCTATGACCGCCTCCATCATAAGGTGGCAGTCCCATGACCATGGCCTTCCGAGGTGGCGGTCCTGTGACCACCACTATCATAGGGCGGTAGTCCCATGACTACCACTCTATGCAAGGTGGCGGTCATGTCCCGAATCTACGAGCACCCCTAAAGCCCTAAAAATGCTTAAAATAACAAAAATACACCATTTGTGATCAAATAAAAACCTACCCTATGGGTGTCCCCCTAGAGACTCATCAACACTAACATTTTCTCGGGTCATACCAAAAAATGTCCATAGTTTCTTGTAAATCCACTACATCTCTCGCTATCACCTTCATGACCATGTTTGGAAATATATACAAAGCACCCACAAGTCACTTTCCACGAGTCCAACAACCAACAGATAGGATCTTGGTAGAGCTTGACATTGATTGTAGCCTCCGAACAGTTATAGTGTTAAACCGATCCATAACACCAGTTCAGGTTTTGAAGATCCTTCCTAACTTTAGATTCGCAAATCCCATTATTACTTATCGAGGATATAGGATTGCCCAACTAATTTGTCCATATCCGTATACATCATACTTCACCTGGGCAGCGGTCTGCATGACCTCGGGATGTCATGTATAGAGAAAGGATGCTTGATGATTCTCATGCTCACTCGTCACTTCTCTCTATCGTACAATCACCTGGCTAAAAAAATAGTGGTGGATTTTATTTTATTTTTTATTTTTTAGTCGGTCGTTAATTATTATCTTGAATGCAAATACAAAAATTATCCCAAAGAATGATAATCTTAGTTCCTTATTATGTTGCACAAATGTAGTGTAATAATCTAGGACATTAACGACAACTACGATTCGAATATCATGTGATAGGCTTCTAGTTAATCTAGTATTTGACTATTTGTTGTCTTGGAACATCAAAGAAAGAAAGAAAACATCCACCCTAGTGGTCACTAGTCTTAGAAGGTAGTATTCTAACATTCAAATATAATAAACAAGCTTAGTTACTTTGTCCTCAGGGCATTACTAATTTTCTTGTATAAAAGGAAACAAATATCCTAGTGGCCACTAATCTTAAGTCTTTGTTATGTTGCACCAATTCTATTTAATAATATTTGATATTAGTGGCCACTTGGCTTCAAATATCATGGTAGGATTATAATAAATTAATATGGAAATATAAATTGAATAATGGTGATTAGCTCAATTTTATGTGAACCATCCTATTTATATCATAGGTGAGTCAACTAGAATCTTAGCAATAGCTAGTCTCCTACTTGTTTAAAACATTTATTTAGGAAACTCATTAATATTTCTCATTTCTTGGAATATTTTTTGCCTTTTATTGTTTTGTAATATCTAGGGAATGTCATTAACATCAAGCTTAGTGGTCTCTAGTCTTAGAATATGTTATTTAAAAAAAAAAAAAACTTTAGATTGGCTCATTTATCAAGTAAGTCATTACTAATTGTAAATGGAATATATGTTTGTAAATAGAATGATTAACATTTATATTTAATAATATTTACAAGTACATATAATGTGCTTACATTTTACTAAACATAAAAAATGATAAAGACAACGCATTTAACTATTTCTACGTGGGAAAAAATATATTAAAAAACTATTTATATTGAAGAATTAGTCACAACTATTTCTTTCATATTGAGAAATCATTAAAGGAATTCAAAATGATTACCTATAGTATGCAAAAGGAAACCATTAAGATTTATAAAAAAAATATTATGTGAATCATTTTTTCTACTAGAGATAGATGTCGGGGCTTACGGGAAAAAAACATATGAAGAAGAACACAAAATTTAAAAAGAAATAGAGAAACATATAGAAGGGCTTAAAAGGAACCTATTTAATGAGACATGAATACTTGATCAATGGCTGAACATTAAAAACTAGGTTTTCGGAAGGAGTAACTATTTTAAAAGGGATTACAAAATCTTCGGTCATGGGCGAACAAAAATCTTTGGTCATGGGAGGAAAAAAATATTTGGTCATGGGCTAACAAAATCTTCGGTCATGGGCGGACAAAAATGTGGTTTTGACAAGAAGATGGAAAGAAACTGCAAAGGCGCCAAAGGGAAAGGCATGGATGGATTGCGGTGAAAAACACAAGAACTAGGTGAATACAAAGTGTCTACATGTGCCCACATTCAACTACGATACACATATAATAACATAGATGATTTTGATAAATACATGTTTTAGTTGTATCTTATATTTTGACATGCTTGATAATGTTTGTTTAAGCTTTGTATTCTCTCTAAAACATAGTATCAATGAGATTCTATCTACAACCTATTTTACTTGTCTCTTTTGATTTCATCCTTTATGGGGCTCTTGATCTGCACTCCAACCCTTGATCTATCGAATAATTGTTTTCTATCTTTTTGTCCACCCCCAAACAGGATTATGATTGTTGCCACAACTTACCGTTCAAATTAACCTCCAAGAATAAATCACTCGAGACAAGTGAATTATGATTTCAAGATATCATTTTCTATGCTTAAAAAGTAAAAAGAAACCATAATATATATTTCACCAGTTTATTTAATTTTTCCAAATGCATTAAATGAAATAAATTAAGAAAACTGAAAAATGTGGGAATAGGAAATCTCAAAATTAAAATTTCCACTTCTTAAAGTGAAATTGCGGGATTTTGAAATTTCAAATATTGGAATTTAATGTGGGGGATTTCACATACTATGCTTTTAGTTAACCCATCATATATGTTTGAATTTAATTCGGGGTATGTCATGGGATATGGGAAATCAAATTGATTAATATTACCTACTTTAAACCCAAATATTAATTTCAACATAGTAATAAATCATTTACAAAATAGAAGGGAACACTAGGAAACAAAAAATAAAAATTTCATAGAAACACTATATGCTTAGTTAATTATTAATTTGTATCTAATGCGACTTGATATTTTTATAATATATTGCATGTTAATTTGGGGGATAATGTGGGATTCGGGAAATCAAAATCATTAATACTACCTACTTTAGAAAAAAATTCAAACATTGACAAAATTTACTTTGAGGATTCACGGAAAAATGACAATTGTTAATTTCGACATAATAAAAAACCATTTAGAAAGCATAATTGAACATTAGGAAACAAAATATTTAAAATTTTAAGGTGAGATATACGCCTCCTTAATTATTAATTTTTGTCTAGTGTGAAATTTGGTATTTTATAAATATAATTCATATTAATTCGGGAATAACGTGGGATACAAAGAATTGAACATTATTAATAATACCTACTAGAAACTTGTGGGATGACGTCAATTTTTTTTTGTTAAGTCATGGGAAAATGAAAAATATTAATTTAAACATAGTAAAAAATCGTTTGGAAAATAGAATTGAACGTTATGAAACCAAAAAAATTAAATTTTAAGAGAGCGATACATGCCTTGTTTATAATTAATTTTTATCGAGTGCAAATTCAATATTTTCTAGCTATCATCTGCGTTAATTGAAAAAACAATCCAATAAAATGTGGCATTTTGAAATTTTGAACAATTAATTAGATAATTATATAATTGACACATTCATCAAGAAATTTTTAATTAGCGATAGAATTAACAAATATTTTTAACCTATAAAAATCCCCATTATTATGGTGTAATTGTTATACATTAAACCATTGCTAGATGGCATGAAATTTCTAATCTTTCCCTTGATTGTCAAGATTTTAGAGTTATTTACGCATTACTCTAGAAAAATTAAAACATAATGTTACCGTACACCCGAATTTGAGAGTACCTTATAGATAAGAAAGAAAATACCTAACGATATGCTCCATTATAATAATTCTTTTGGAACACCGAATTCAAAATAATAAATACTTAGATTTTATAGGGGATCACTATATTCTCTTTAGCACTTGTTAATGAACAACTTTGCATGTCATACGTTGTCTTTCTATTTAATGAGCAGAAGCCTAGCAATGCTATCCTCTACAACTCCTAGGTTTCATTTCCAAAGAATGTAAATAAATATCTTTACATTTTTCGATCACTAGTACTTTCATCAATTGTAATCTTATCTTATTGACTATACATTGCTTGCACACAACCAAGTGTGGCACTACATATCATACAATGATTTCTCAACTTCTATATTACTCTTAATTTCTTTGTGTATAACACATAGTTTATATCAATTTCTATAAAGTAAAATACTTAGCCTGCTTTAAGCTCCATTATTTGAATAAGATCAATCAAATAGTGGTTTTGAAAGAAAATGCTAAGCTTCAAAACTCACGGAAGGAACAATTATGTGAAAAATAGGATAAATAATTTCTTCATAACATAGATGATTTATGAACAAATCATAGTAATATAATTTAGCATCGAGTTAGGCATTTTCCATAAGATATTTTGATGCCAAATAGGTGATAGATGGACAATTTTTATTCTCGATAGCTATGGAGGTATTTGTATAGTTAGGAAGAAAGATGATTAATAAAAAAATTGGGTGCTCATATAACACCATAGGGAGTATTAGGCAAACACCTTTGCATGTTTTCCTTTATTACACATTAGTGGGCATCAATGAAAATGATTAGCAACCACCAAGCTCTTCTACTTGTCGGGAGGAGTATATTAGCAACCAATAGGCTCAACTGATTTTTAATTTCGAATATAGAGATAAAACAACGATTCGTATTAAATAAAAAATTTAGTGACCACTAAGCTCGATTACTTACGAGAAAGGAATGATTTAGTGATACCTAGGCTAATTAAATATTGTATTAAGAACATAGCGCTATAATAAAATATCATAGTATTAGATATTATTGGGCATTAGGCATTTTTGTGAAATTTTTAAATGAAATTTTTACGAGATAGAAATTTTTATAGTAGAAAGCTAGGGAGGTCTTTGAGAACGTAATAAATTAGTGGCCTCAAGGCTAAATTGTTTATTAATTTCAAAAATAGAGATAAAAATAATTCATATAAAATAAATGCCTAGCGACCGCTAAGCTCGAATGCTTACAGAACATAGCGCTCTACAATTATTGTTTATTGATAAATGAGAAAGGAATAGATTATCGGCCTCTAGGCTAAACTGTTTCTTAATTAAGAAAATAGAAATTAAAAAATAGTATTGAAAAAAATCTTAGCGACCACTAAGCTATGATAATTATAGAACATAGCGCTCGGTTCGTATAAAATAAAATGCATAACGACAACTAAGCTACATTACTTACTAAAAGGAGTGGTTAGCCACTTACTTGGCTATATTGTTTATGTTTTAAAAAAAATATCAGCCAAATAAAAAAAATTGTCTATCTTTCTCACTTATTATATCATAATAATCAAAGTACATAATTTAATCATCTTGTCCCTTCATATTTCTATAAATAACCCGTTAAACAAAAAAATCCTAAACGTTTTACGAAAAATAGAGGGAAAAGATGAACACGGGTCTTCTTAAAAATGAATGATCCGATACCGTGAAGAACAAAGTGTGTTTTATGATTGCCAATTATTCATTGATGACAAGGGTATCAGTTGTTATCCTATATATTGTCAATGATTCTATTTTAACAAATGCAAAAAAACAATCTCAACAGGTTTGAAGTCATTATTTGAAATTATATTATATTCGATGAACTATCCTTGGTAGAGCCAAGTCCTTGAATATAAACCTTCAAGAAGGATGACTAACCACTAGAATTTTTGCAACCGATAAGCATTGTTAGTTAGTGTGTGTATGAAGATATGTAACAAAATTTTGAGAAGTTTATTCGCAAATGTGGAAGGTATTATTACAAAAATGTTGAAGAGGGTATTGAGAAAAGAATGTTAGTGGAAAGCATGTTGTGTTTAATTTTTGTAGAAGGAATTTTCTTTAACCAATGCTTTTGATATAATATTTTATTGATCATTTTTTCCCAATATAGTGGTTTGTATTGCCTAGCTATATCATTTGTATCATGAAACCAGATGAAGTATGGAAGGTTTAGGCTATTTTAATTAAATTTTAAGTAATGAGTTTTTTTCAAGACCACACTAATATTTTTTATTTCAAAGAAAAGAAACAAAATGGAATTGCCTATCCTTGAGATTTGTTTGGCTCTTGATGGCATTATAAAGACCTGCGCATTGCTTGGTCGGTAATTCATAGTTGAGGCTTAATTTTTTTGCAGTTTTGTCTTGTGATGTTTTGTAATTAGATGTACTCTTAGGATTTTTGTATGAAAAGTTTGAACTCGTGGCTTTGGGGAATTCTTCCATACCATCAAATTTCTTGGTGAATATTCTTAAATCATTTTAGTTTTTAATAGAATATAATATGTTATTCGTAAATAAAACACACCATCAATCTTAAATTAGTAAATCAAAAGTATATGTAAGAATTATTCAGATTACTCAAAGGAGATAATATAAAAAAATAAAATTTTAATGCTTATTAATAGTTTGAAGATTAAATTGTGCACTATCTTGATATTGAATACTAAGGTTGTCCCATAATGTAGATTATAGAACTTGATCCCACCCAATGTAAATTAATAAATGTAAGAATAAATAAATTAAAGTGTTGGAACTTTGTTGGTCCGATGATATTCAATTGAATAGTAATGAATTAATTATTGGATGTGGGTCTCATATTATTTCTAAATTGGCCAATAAAAATCATTTTGTACTCTTTCATTAATTACTGATTGGACCATACATGAAATATATGGGGAGGCTACTAAAAGGAATATTTTATATAAAATCACGTGATAAGATTGGAAATAAATATGTTGATCTCCGGACTCATTAAATTTTCCACTAAAGGTTGGTATTAAAGCCCCTAGCACTCTTGTATTAATTACAAGCATGGAATGGCATAGTCACTCCAAATATTTACCGATCCTTTCCTCCTTATTTTCACACCTTTGGTCTTTATTTCACTTTGGATTTTGTTTCATCTGTCATGGCCTTTCCAATGTTGCGTTTCATTACATTTTCAACATTGAGTACGTGAAATGGAATTTAATACCAAAATTTTGCATTGTCATTTGAAATTCATTTTCAAATTGAAATAGATAAAGACACTGGTTATTATTAAGGGAGTTCTTGAATATGATTATATTTCTCTAAAGGTACTTCCTAAGGTAAATGAAGAATTTTCTTTAATGCTCATTTTCCATCTTCTTATCATACATTCAGTGAAGAATTGGGATTTAGATATGGGTCATCACTGGATCAAGCCGGTATATAGGGTTGGCATAGAAGTAGAAATGGAAAAAACCATGAGTTCATTGTGTCCCTTGTTATCTAAGGCTCGTTATAAACAGGAAGGTTTTTGGACGTGGCCATTTTTTCAGAGTTGTACAAATGGTTTGACATCCTAATGTGATTCGTGTCTAGTGTATCCAAATGGGGTGAGACATTGAGGGCGCGAGATAGTTAGCTCCCCTTTCTTGACTGGATGATATGTTTTCTCTGTTGCAAGAGGAACTGGAACATTGGGATCTTCTTCTCTAGGAAGGTCATGGACGCATACCATTGGTTAAAGAGTCGGGTTGCTTCTGGAAAAGAGCATCTTTTCTGAAACCTCCTATAGAAACCATTCTTATCCTCATTAAAGTGGAGGTTACGGAGGTGTCAATCGCTTAAAATAAACAAGTTTTTCTAAAATCCGTTAGGCTATAACTATTTTTGGTTGTTACATATCCTTGTCAGTTGAATTATTACCAAATCATCTTTTTTTGTCTTCTTGGTCTAGGTTTTTTTTTGTATTCCCAATCACTTGTTTTTTCGGCATAGGCCCTTAAGCATTTTTTCACCAAAGTATTTTTGGATCATTCAGATTTTTTGATTGGACCTCTCATTGTATCTATAATGTAAAGGGAAAGGAACCCTTTAACCCTCCTTCACTTATAAAAATCAAGAAATTATTAATAAAAAAATCGTTGTGCTTTGCACTATCCAATTTAAACAATTAATCACTATTAAATTTGGTTTTTTTGAAGATGTTAATTCATTTATAGAAGTGAAGACTAGTGGCTGCTAGCATCAATATATTATAGAATATCTTTCTGTCAATGTAAAAAATAATCTAGAAAACTTTAGGATAGAGGAGCTAATAGTTGATTGATGGCTATCTTCCAATTACATTTTTAAAAAAATTGAGTTACACTACATCATTGTGGAATCCTGGAGGTCTTCACTTTCAAAATCTATGAACGTATTTGAGAAAGGAATAAATTTAATTCTCTTACCTAATAATAGAAGATACTGTAAATGGCTTTATTTCTTTTAAAGAAACCTCTCTTATAACAATCTGTGTGGGGAAATTCTGCCGTTAATTTTTTTCATGTTTTTCTACACACAAGTGTAGATATAAAATAGATTTTCTCTGCATACCAATTTAGTTTTTTTTTTTCTTATGTTTTTAGATATCACCAATTAATTGATGCAAGAAGTAGTAGTTCTATTTTAAACGCGTCTCGGGTTCCAAAGACATTCTTCTATTGTTATAATTTTTTTGGCAAACTTCAATATGTATGATTTTTTTAACAAAATTGTGGCCAAATGCATTGAACCACATCCATCTCAAAACTAAAAATCGTTTGCATATGTTAGGGTTCAATACTACTTTTGTGCATAATTATAGCTTTGTATCGTTCAAATCATCCAAAGGTATTTACAAAAGTATTTGCAAACAAAATGGAGGTACGTGTTAAAACTAACATGGCAAGACAAGATTTCATATTGTATAGATTAGTAGACAAAAAATCAAAAAGCAATACCATGTTACAATTTCTTTATCGACACATCGATTTGTTGTATTTAGGTTCTCCAAGGTTGGTCATACTGACACATGAACATGGCTCTTTACATGAACGACAACATAATGACAAACACAAAAATCTTAAAGAGAAATATGTAATTTTCTATGGTGCTACAAACAATCTTTATAAATGTGATATAAAGAATTCTAAGCCATTTTATATAAAGATAATGTAAAATCGCTACCCACTAAGCTTTCTTACATTTGAAAATGATGTGGTAACAATTGGAAACATCAAGTATTGGAATTTTGAGAGTCTGTATAGATGTTAACTTTTTCCACTTGGAAACCTGATGTTTTATTATTACATGGTAAATAGAAGTCTTTTAGACATCCTACAAGAAAAATAAATTTGTACATTGTAGATTTAATTTTTAAAATGAAGTGTCTAATCAACCTCTAAACTTCATAGTAAAATGGATAGTTGGAAACTCTAATGAGTGTTTCATTAATTTTTATTTTTTTATAGAATCATCAAAGAAGATTAAGCTAGACTAGAAAAATTAGCTAAAGATTGTTTGTGGTGCTGAAAAAGGATAGCCATATCTTCATTATGACTATAACGACACATTGTTTATAGGGATGTGAAGACTTCTAACATTCTTTTGGATTATAATTTCGACACAAATTTTTCTAACTTTGGCATTTCCAATTGCATTTCCTCGAGGCAAACACCACACCTCTACCTATTTTATGGGTACCATTTGTTACATTGACCCGAATATGTAAGAACGTTGAGGTTGAATAAGAAATATGTAGTACACTCTTCTATTGTTGTCTGCTTCTTTAAATAATAGTCTCTACTTTGATAACACCTCCACTGCTAATTTACTCAACACTAATTGTATCCAAACTAGTAGTCCCGTTCTAGAGGCAGTAAATGTATTTATGTTTTGTGCAAATAAAATTGTCCACAAAAGGAAAAAAATCCTCATATAAGATTTACAACTATATATGTATGAATTTGTAACAAATTTGAAATGTACAGATAGAACCTTTCAATGTAAAGATGATGACATATCAATTTTGTTATTTCTTGACTAAGAAAAAATACAATTGTGGCACAATGAGTGTTTTGATTGATGTAAACTATAAAATAATGGTTCAATGTATCTTCGAGGGCGTAAGACAACATTTCTCACAAACTTTTTGCTTGCATTGTGTCAAGGATTATTTCATTTTCTTTCTCATGAAAGTGACTCATTGTTTATATGAAGAATGGAATAATTTACGAGCAAAAAGTTTACTATCTTGTAGAGTAATAGAATTTGGGATATACATAAACTCCCAAATTTTTGTTTGATTTAACTGATTACTCGCTGGTATAGTTTATAATAATAAGCACAAGTGAACTTGTACAATCTAGAAAAACAATACTTGAGTTATTACAAGGTATAATTTCGGGCGAGAACGTAATTTTATTGTGGGTTCACACGAAGCTAAAATAACACCACTAGCATTTAAGGACAATATCAAATTTAAGGATTATGTGCAAACTAAAAATTGAAAGTGTGTGCCTCGCACTTTCAAATCTTAGTATTCGCACTATGAAAGTGCAAGTACAAGACTTCACACTTTCAAGGTGGGAATCTAAAAATTTGTAATTGTGGGGCTCACACTTTCAGAGGGTGAAGCTAGAAATTTTATAGTGAAAGGCTTGAATTCTTTGGAGTTCAAGGATATCAATTTGATAGTGTGAGGCTCATACTTTTCATAGTTCGGGGATTATACTTACAAATTTGCGGGGCTCTCTAACTTTCAAGATTGGGTGGCTTGCAATTCAAAATTGTGAGGCTATCGAATTTTCAAAGTGTGAGCCCCACTTTTAGATTACAGGGCCCGCACTTTGAGAGTGTGAGGATTGCACTTTCAAAGTGTGGGGATTAAACTTTAGAGTACTGGGACTTGCACTTTAAGATTACGGGGCTCACACTTTGAGTGTCAAGCTCGCACTTAAATACAATTGGATCATGACTTATAATAGTTATCGGAAGCTATCCTTCCACCGAGGTTTTTTAAATTTTGTTTAATACAACGGGCTCATGAATTATATGAATTAATTTCCACACACCTTAGATCAATGCTCATGAATTATAAAAGTTAGTGACCTCTCACCCTCACATCGAGGTTCGTGACTTATAAGAGTTAATGTCCACTCACATTAGATAAATGCTCATGACTTATAAGAGTTAGTGGTTTCTCAACTTACATCAAGGATAATGAGTTATAAGAGTTTTTGATCACTCACCTTAATATAAAGGGCTCAACAAAGAATAGTTAGCGATTCTAGCTTTACATACTCTCAACATTACAAATCTAAAAAATGGTGAAATTTGAATCCAAACATAGCCAAATTGGAATCCAATAACAGTGATATTGGAATCCACTAATAATGATATTAGATTCTAATAATAGATAAATTGGTAATAGAATAAGTCCAATAATGAAAATATTGGAATCTAATATTGCTACTAATAGATTCCAATAATAGTAATAATCGAATCCAATATAGACAAAAATGAAATCTAATATACGCAAAATTGGAGATGGATTTCTTCTAATATTAAAAATATTGGAGTTTCAATTCACTCAAATATGTCCCAATTTAGTGAAATAAGTGTTAAACATATAACTTGTTCATTTCTCTTTTCTTTCCTGCATTACATTTACTGACAGGTTTCATGCAACTTGAGACAACTCCAACCATTTTTGGTTTGTATTGTTGCAAGCCAACACTCTACACACATTTGATCAATTTGAAATCTATCTCTAGAAGAGAAAATATATATGAGTAGACACAAACACAACACCAAACATGAAATGTTATCTTTGTCCAATAGTAATAGGTTCGAGAATGTTTCAAATTATTTAAAGATTTAATTAATTGTTTTCATTGAATTAGAAGACATGTTTTGTTTTAAATTGGTGCAATTAAATATATTTTAATTTCCATTATTGTCTGTGTGCATTGTTTGCACAAGTTTTCCATTCATAGCTTCTTCTATATTTATACATGTGGATCTACAGGGAAAGAATTTGGAGGAATATTTTGTGTTTGTAATCATTCATTTCTTCACTATAATCATCTATATAATTTGTTTCCTATTTGTGGGAAAGCTTCTGCGTAAAGAATAAATTTTCTTAGGAGAATATTTTTTCCTTTCCCATGAAATTGAGGTAGAAGTTAGTTAGAAGAAGTTTCATTTCAAGAAAAAAAAGTTAAGAATGCATCTCTTATTTAGAGTAGCTTTTATCTTACAATCTTGCGGTAGAGGAATAAATACATCTGGTTATTCCTTGTTTTAATTTATTTCACTAGAAGTAGTAGAATTTTTTTATTTATTACTTGTCTCGTATATGTAGATTTTAATTTATTTTAATTAATCTTAAAATTAGAAAAAATCACTATTTGTTTAATTAGTTTCTTTGAATTTCATTTCTTTTAAAATATTGTGAGAATACAAACAAATAGAATATATATTTATCTTGTTCTTTAATAAGTCATTTGTTCATTATAAACATTTGTATAATTTATTTCCACTTTTGGGGAAATATTATGGGTAAAGAGTAAGTTTCGATGATAATTTTTAACCTTTCCCATGAAATCGAGGCATAAGTTAGTTTGAAGACGTTTCATTAGCGGAAGAAAAAAATCTAGAATGCATTTCGTGTTTAGAGTACATTTTATCTTACAAACCTGCAAAAAATGAATAACTACTCGAGCCTATTCCTTGTTTGAGTTTATTTCATTAGAAGTAGTAGCATTTTGTTTTAATTTATTTCTGTTTCTATAGATGTAGATTAAAATTTATTTTAATTAATTTAACATTAAAAAAATAATAGTTGTCAAATTAGTTTATTTCAATTTCATTTCTTTTAAAATCTTGTGAGGATAAAAATATATATATTAGATATTTATCTTGTTTTATTTAATTAATTGTGAATGAATCTAGTTGATTAAAAGATTAAACAAATTTGTCTTTTATTTAAAATAAGTTTATTTCCTTTTATTTAAAACAAAGTTTCAAGGTATTTTAGAAACAAAATCAAAAAAAGAAATCAAACAATAGGGAATTCACACTACCCTATCTTAGTCATTGTTTATACCTTTGACCAACTCAAATATTAGGATTTCATGCTACCAGTTCAAATCCTGAAATTCCTTTAGTGTCCTATCAATTATTCATCCAATCTCAAAACTTTTCTTTTTTAGCACGAACTCGAGAAGTTGAATACATCGGGAATCATGTGTTTTTTTGTGGTGTACAAAATCTTGTCCTTTTCGTATATCTCTCCTCTTAGAAGGATCCTCAACTCTTCTTTCTTAGACTTCAAATTCAAATTTTCCCTAGTTAATATGCTTATCCAAACAATCTTCTTCTAGCAAATATCATTGTAACATGTCATCAAGTATTTAAAATTGTCGATCATGCTTTTCTAATGTATTTACATCTAGTATCTTGATACTCACAGCAATGAAGTTAGATCATCAACTTCACGCACTTCAACTCTTTACAAAAATGTACCTTGTTCTCTATGCTTGAAACATCAAAAACATGTAAATTTTGTACACTAGGATAAAATCAGGGTACACAAGGTTACAAACATGCTTTTACCTATTCATTCAACCTATCTTACTCATTTAAAACCTCCAAATCTCTAAAAATGATCACCTTGCTCTTCTTTTGCAAACTTCCCAATTGGGGCTTCTTCAAAACATAGTCAATCGAATGAAATTGGGTAGAACATGTTGGTATCCAAATTGATTCTCCTTTACAAGATGAGCAGCATCATAGATTTAACAAGAAGCCTAGAGATAGATAAATCATCATGTATGTCGTTTTGTAGTTGGGGAGGAGATTCAGCTAGCTCTTTTCACTTAGATGTTAGAGAAATGGATAGCACCATATGAAAGGATTTGATCTATCCTCACTAATTTGGGTTGTGTCTTTCAACCAGCGTGAGAGGACCCATTTTGTAACCTCTATTGGTGAAGGAGAATGAAGATATCCTTCTTTGCACAAATTTTAAAGGAAACCTTGAGAAAATATGATCAATGCACCACAATTTAACTCTCACGAGTTGTCACTTCTAAAGAATGATGATATTTTCTAAACAAGGTTAAGGTTACTAAAGACATTATGGAATCTTGATTGCTTCTACATATTTTGGAAGTAGAATTTATTCATTTGTGGAAATACAGGGAAAATAGGGGTAGTTTAGGTAGGATTCATTGTTTTTGAATAATTTTTGGTGGGTGATTAAGCAGGATAAACTTGATTTTGCTAGATCTTTGAGAACCTTCATAAAAATTAGAAAAATAAATCATAGAATGCTTCAGAATAGGTAAAATATTCCTTTAACCGGAAGGCGGGCATTAATGGAGGCCCAAATTTGTATGTTTTCACACACTCTCCAAGAATTTAAGACAAAGGCTTGAGCTAAAGACTCAATTTAAAAATTAAAGACCTAGTTCCTCACGCCTAAAATACACTCAAAGGCTTACAAACAATCTTTATCAATAAAATGACAGTAAAGTGATTTTAAATTTTTTATCTCATTATAGGATGAATGTTATTCTCATAATAAAATTGTAAATGCCACTAAACTAGCACAGGGATGATATCTTGTGTGATTGAGAGGGATTTTAACACAAAATTGCAATAGGAAAAAGAAATACTATTTGTAGACATTCTAAAATAAAGCAGACAAAATATTTCCCAAGATTAAAATAGATTAATTCGAAGTTGATTAGATTCATTAGTAGGGGAAGGTTTCTTAAACAATCTCGAGCTTGTTAATGGATGTACACTTGCAACAAACATCACACGATCAGATATAAAACATAAGAGATTAACTGGTTTCTCAGATGGTCTCGTAGGAAGATGGGATTTATCAAATTTTCTCATAAGAATTCAACCCCCAACCATTTACATGACTAAAGCATGCTTTTTATAACACTCAATTTACATCCAAGGATTCCCCAAAGAAAAGAATTTTTAAGGAACCTTTGTTTGTTGCATGTTTTATCATGATTTCCAACAAGTGACGTTTAATAGTTTTGCAGACAAAAAGTTTCGGTTGTTCAAAAATGTGAATCATTGCAAATATATCCATCATTATTTTAAGCTTTGTGAGCACGTTTTTCATTCTTTGCACCTCTACAACCTCCTTCATTTCATCCTTTTCCCATTCTTTCCTCTACAATTTTTCTTCTTATCAAGCTTCACTTGGTAATTCACATTTGCAGAGTGCACGAGTGATTCCAACTTAAAAATATCAACCTTTAAGTTCCTTGGAATCACAAATTAAGCTCTAAATCCATTCAATTGCACTTTGAGACAAAAATGACAAGGAATTTCATCAAAAATGATGAAAAACAATGCGCATTCACATTTCCGTGGAGTCTTGGAGCAAAAAAAGGTGGGAAAATCGATGCAATGCACAACAACCATTGATTCTGCTCTTTCTAAACTATAGATTAGAGTCATCCATGTGGAAAAATATGATTTGAAGCAGGCCTGGAGTTGCCTTTTGTATTTTATGACTTTTGGAGAAAATGTGCAATTTTCACATTTTTCCCCGTCCCTCCACCTTTTAAAATCAGGGTTGACACGTGGCTTAATTTGGGCCTTTAATGGAGTT
The DNA here is from genome assembly GCA_018340775.1 of Taxus wallichiana var. yunnanensis. Taxonomy (NCBI): domain Eukaryota; kingdom Viridiplantae; phylum Streptophyta; class Pinopsida; order Cupressales; family Taxaceae; genus Taxus; species Taxus wallichiana. The sequence continues at coordinate 292,237,764 of CM031239.1, read as the reverse complement.
GCGGCTCATTTCGTAATTTTACACTTTTTAACAAAAAGGAAAAACTTCTAATTTTCCTCCGCCCACTTGCCTTCCTGATTATATCTTTTTATGTGGGCCCGGTGGAGTTGCGGGTGATTTTATAACTTCGCTCCTTTTTTACAAAAGGGCAAAATAATTCAAAACACCCTGGTGACCCGCCTCTTCACCTTTGTCTTGAAAAATAGCCACGTGTCCAACTTTAGCGTAAAAGAAAGACTTTTCCCTACTTACCATGAGCCAAAAAACTTCAAAGTGCTCCACCGACCCACCTCCCACTTGTAACTTGGAAATATGGCCACGTGTCCTTCTTCGAGGTGAAAGTAAGACTTTTTCCTTTCCTGTTGAGCCAAAAATTCAAAGTGCTCTACTGACCCGTCATCCCACTTGTAACTTGAAAAATTTCCACGTGTCCATCTTCGAGGTCAAAGTAAGACTTTTCCCTGTCACTTCATATTTGCTAAATAGCCAATCGATGCTTATCGGAGGCCACTTTGGGCCAATTTGGTATTTTTTACAAATGAGACAAAAGTGGAAAATTTCACCAAAAAGACCTACTGACCCGCATCCAATTAAAAATGAACACGTATACACCTTTGTGAAAAAGAAGATAAATTTGCTCCGCCTTTATAAATTTAACTGGCTAATCAAAACTCAATGGGGCCGCGCAACCAAATTGATATTTTTGCAAACATAGCAAAAAGTTACAATTCATAAAATAGACGCAAGGTGCCTCATCCAATCAAAAGAGACCGCGTAGCTAAAGATCTTTGAGATATAATTTGACAAGGAAACATGCCCTTCCAATAGTAAGATGCAGGGAAATTCACCATTTACATCGACAATTGAAGCTTTCTTCAAGGACAAAGAATTTGCAAATAATTCATCGCTCGACATCAATCCACAACCATAGAGAAGTATTTACAATAACGCCTGGTAAAGATAAAACTTGTTATGCATCCATTCGGGGAGATATAAAATACGACTGAGCCCATAGATTGAAGAATCATTAGAGCAAATGGGGTGAGATCAAATTGAGAAAAATCATATGCAATGCACAAAAACTGTTGATTTTTCCCTTTCTCAACTTTAGATTAGAGCCGTCCATGTGGAAAAATCTGATTTGAAGTGGGCCTAGGGTTGCCTTTTTTATTTCATCACTTTTGGAGAAAATGTCCAATTTTCACATTTTTCCCCACCCATCCACCTTTGAAAATCAGGCTTGACACGTGGCTTAATCTAGGACTTTGATGGATTTGAGGTTCATTTCTACAATTTTACCCTTTTTAACAAAAAGGAAAACTTTCCAATTTGCCTTCGCCAACCCGCCTTTCTGATTTTATCTTTTGATGTGGGCCCTAGCGGAGATGCGGGTGATTTGTAACTTTTCTCCTTTTTTACAAAAGGGAAAAAAACTTCAAAATGCCCCGGCGACCCGCCTCTCCACTTTTGTCTTAAAAAAAGGCCATGTGTCCAACTTCGAGGTAAAAGTAAGACTTTTCCCCGCCCTTGAGCCAAAAAACTTCAAAGTGCTCTGCACGACCCACTTCCCCACTTGTAACTTGAAAATATTGTTGCGTGTCCTTCTTTGGGGTCGAAGTAAGACTTTTTCCTTTCCTATCGAGCCATAAAACTTCAAATTTCTCCACCGAATCGCCATCTCGCTTATAACTTGAAAAGCTGCCACATGTCCATCTTCGGGGTCAAAGTAAGACTTTTACCCTATCGCTTCATATTTGCTTATTAGACAATCACATGCTATCAGGGCCACGGGGCCGATTTGGTATTTTTTACTAAGGAGACAAAAGTGGAAAATTTCACCAAAAAGACCCGCCAACCCACATCCAATTAAAAATGAACATGTATACACCTTCGAGGCAAAAAAGAGAAAGTTTCTCCACCTTTGTAAATTTGGTGCCAATCGAACTCAATGGGGCTGCGAGGCAAAATTTATCTTTTTGAAAACATAGCAAAAATTTGCATGTTGTAAAATAGACTGATGTGCCTCATCCAATTAAAAGAGACCATGTAGATGAAGATGATAAGATATAATTTGATAGGAAACACACCCTTCGAACAGTAAGATGCAGGGGAACTTCACCATTTACACCTAGAATTGAATATTTCTTCAAGGAAAAATAATTTTCAAATAATTCATGGCTCGACAACAATCCATGACCATAGAGAAGGATTTATAATAACACCCTGGTAAAGATAAAACTTGTACACATCCATTCAGGGAGATAGAAAATACGTGACAGAGCATGGCAGAAGAATTTTTAGAGTAAATGGGGCAAGATCATATTGAACACCAACATCGGCTCCGAATCGGAGGCGGGGACTCCTACAAGTGCCACAAGAACAAATAGCAGATCAAGTTCCAAAATAAGCAGGAAATTTAAACAATTCCCCATCTAGGTCTTTTAAGAAGAAGGTATGTTCACCAATTCAAATTTCAATTGAATGAGGGCCCATCCACAATGCATCACACTTTCCATGTTTACCCTTATCCTCATGCCGATAGCCCACAATAGCACAAGATCTCCCACACTTGAAAAATCTTAGATTCACCTTCTTATTAAACAATTTCTTCAATTGATCTCTTAATTTTACATGCCTCTCGATGGGATGTCCTTCTTTCTTCATCTAACTCAATAATCTAATTGATTTGAGAATCATAGGACTAATCTCTTGATCTTCCAGTTGTTGAAGAAATTGAAATGAAGACAATTGCGTATGCAGGGGCAACAGAGCTTGAGTTCCATACACCAACTCAAATGGGATTTTTCTAGTAGCTCGTTTAATAGTGATTCGATCATCCTAAACAACAAACTTCAATTGCTCACCCCACTTCCTTTTGTTCAACTCCAAATTTATTCTAATTATCTTCAACATATTTTTATTGTTGGAATTTGCTTGTCCATTTCCTTGGGGATTATAATTAGAAGAATATATCAAATTGATCCCATATTCATGGCACATGGCCACCAAAGGTTTATCCCGAAGCTCATGGCATTATTAGCAACTATCTTAGTAGGCAATTTAAACCTGCAAATGTTATGATTCAGAATGAAATACATGACAATTTGGTGAGTTGATTTCTTGGTGGGGATTGTATCCACCCACTTGGTGAAGTAATCAATGGCTACTAAAATCCACTTATGGCCCAAAGCACTTAAAGGATCAGAAATCTCACCAATGAATTCAATTCCCCATTGCCTAAATGGGGCTTCAATTGATACAGGTTGCAAAGGATGGGAGCCTAAAGATTTCAATCTTCCAGAAAAGCATTGGCAACTTTCACATTTTCTTACCAACGAGTTGTATGTTTCAAAAGATTTGGCCACCAATAACCAGCCCTTAAGATCTTATCAAGTGTGAATCTTCCACCAAAATTCCCCCATAAACTCCTCCATGGAGATCAAAAATTATCCTAGGGCTTCATCCTCGTAGTAGTACGTCTTAAGAGAACTCCCCTGGGGTTCTTTAAAGTAAGAAAAAAAAATAAGTAATGACATATTTTTGTGAACCTAACTTAAGTGATCTTTTCTAATTCTTTCTTAAATGTTCGAGGGCACTATAGATGTTTGAGATAAAAATGATGTCGTTGTACCATTCAAAATGTTCCATTTTTAAAGGATATTCATCCTTTCTTCTTCAAATTCATTTACCTCAATTGTCTGCAGATTGCTCTCTACCATAAGTTTTTCCAGGCCCAAACCTCTAACCAATTTTGTTGTTTGGATATCCATATCATACTCTTGAAATTTGTTTACCCATCGGCATCTCTTGCTTGAAACCTCCATTTCTAATTGGATATATTTCACCATGGTGTGGGTAACATAAGTAATGACTTTAGAACTTATAATATATGGCTTGAATACGTTTGTTGATATTACTAAAGTAAATGCGCTTCTTCATGATAGTATACTTTAGCTCAGCTCCTTGTAATGCCTTACTAAAAAAAGGCAATTGGTCTTTTAGATCCCTCATAATCCTTTTCCAAAAGCATAAATGCAATAGTTATTTTGAAGCAAAAGAAAACATTTGGAAAGCCTTCTTATAATCTAGAGCTGCTAAAACAGGGGCATTATTTAATGCTTCTTTGATCCTAGAAAATCTTGAATAACCTACTTGCTTCTTCCCATTTGATATTTTGATCTTTCTTTAGCATGCTAGTGATTTGGATAGTTAGTTCAACAAAGTTGGAGATAAATCTCCTAATAAAATTAATCGCCCAAAAAGGATTGAATTTACTTCTTGGTTCTTGGAGCAGGGACTTTTTTACGGATTCTACTCTTTTAGGATTAATCATGACCCCTTCCTTTGACACAATGTGTCCAAGCAACTTTTCTTTCTAAACTCCAAAATGGCACTTATTGGGATACTATTGACAATACAATCAGCATTATCAAAGTTTTATTCAAGTGCTACCAAACCTCTAGGAATAGTATTAGTCTTCAACTGAATGATGTCTTTTCCAAATAAATTTTCCTTTCCATCAGCCACACAAACCATTGGCTCCCAATCTATACATTGATCGGAAAATTCTCCTTGGTTCTGCAAAAACCTTTGCACCTAGGCGTCATCTTCAAACACTTGCCAATGTTTAACATTTTCAGGAATAGATGGCCTAGTTAATATCTCAATATTATACTCACAATAGGGGGATACAATACAATTTTCAAATCTAGACCCCAATACGGCCAATTTGTCTGCTAAAGTATTGTACTTCTTATCGTGATGTATTATTGTTATCCAAAAATCACCGCTCGAGATAATTTTGATAACATGCATCAAATTCTTAAGTCCCAAGCAAGTATAATTGATTCAAGGCCAAAAATCATGTTTTTGGGGTCCCCTTGGCTTCACTCTAACTTCCCTGTTCAAGAAAAATCCCAAGAAGTTAGAAAAATTGAAAAAATCCAAAAAATGAAGTCACATGCTTGTTTTAATGCATTACGGGGGGGTGGAGGCTGCAGATTGTACCAAGGTTCGTCATACCAAGTTTGGAGCCAAAAATAAAGGAATAAGATAAATCATATTTCGTGTCCTGGACCGCACAAGTTTAACAGGGACAAAAGTACACGTGGGGCACGCATTGCTGAAAATGCTTTGAAATGTGTCAAATGGAAATCGACAAAGTTGGAACTTTTTGGCCTAGGAGGTCCATGGGATAGTTGGGACATAGGTACATGTGGGACATGAAAAGATGATTTTTCCGCAAGTCATTTGCATTCTAGGTGGCGCGGAGAAATTTTTCTGGGACAGTCAGGACATCAGGATCCGCGGGATGTGAAAAGGCGAAAAAACCGCAAAAGGAACCATTTGATGTGGTGAATACAGAAGTCAATGGCCCTCATAGCCCAGTCAATGGTAGATGCGTAGGGAAAAGGAATCCTAAATCACTTGATGTGGAGATTTTTCTCGGGGACGAGTTTGGACACACGGACTGATTTTCTTTGAAATAGCCGCAATGAAAAGAAAAAGTCAACGTTTGACCCCCGAACTTCAAATGGCCATAACTTTTGAATCCGAGCTCTAATTTTCTTGAAATTTTACTTTCTGGATTTCTTAATTTTAATGAGGGTAGATATATTAAAATAATGGAAACATATTCAGCTCCAGTCAATTAATGCTCATTCTTGTCAAATGACAGAAAATGCCCGTGCAACCCAAAATAGCTTCTTGCACTCAAAAGACCGTAACTTTTTTATTTCCAAACAAAATTGCATGAAATTGATACCATTGGAAACGTGTTTCTAAGATCAACGCTCACAAATCAATAATTTTGGGATTTGATGAGAACTTGATGGATTATTTTCATAAAATGTGTTCGGGTTCATGATAATGTTTTATTTGGTAGTTGGGAGTGGAATTAAGAGGCATGGTCATCATTCTTTCTCTCGCTGCAACACAGGATAGTATGGAAATACTTTTGCAAGTAACATATAGTCATTTCACTCCATGTAATTCCTCTTACAAGTGGTTGAAGGACATATTTTTGGATTTTCATTTTCCCCTTCTCTCTCTCTTCTCTTTTCCCTATAAATTGGAGTGTTGGGTTCATTGTAAAAGAGGGGGTAGTTCATTGTAGCAAACCTCTGTCAAAATTTATTTGTGAATTCAATGTGATATAATCCCTTGTAGTGGACTCCTTTCATGGTTATCCAGGCCCTTATCTTTTAATAGATTGAACTGTGCATATCATGAAGTAATAAAATAAAAGTTTTTGGATGCATCTTCCCCTGTTATGTTTGTTTGCACTCTTCTTGCCCTTTCAACCTTCATTACAAGAATATTTTGTCTATTTTTATTCTCTTGTAGGGACTCATTATTATTGTGCATGTATGAAATATTGTTGTGAATGCATTTGCCAGATTGTGGAGAACTATTATCATCCCTTCTAGTATGCATTTTACTTCTATTTTTCACACATTGGAAGACTACTCTTACCCCTCTCCTTTTCTGGTGTATCACTGATTTAGTGTAGGCTTTCATTTTCATGCATTCTCTCTCCTTAGTCCCTTGGAAAGTTAGATTAGTATAGTGAGTTTTTCCTACATTAGAGTAGATTGTGGGAGGTAGTTTAGGAGCAAGAAAACTTCCTCGGAGGTCTATCTCGGGTAGAAAGTCCCACAACTTGGAGATAGTACCCATGTTATCCAATCACACTGTGAGCTCAAGTATATGCACTTGTGTAAACATAAGGTTGTGGTGATTCGGTGATAACAATTATGTTGAAGGAGTCAAACATTTCAATGAAATCCTAGGCGCATGCTTATACTACATTCTCTAATTTTTTGTTGCATTCAATTTTCTAACCTACTTGACAATTAGCTCTAAATCTCCTTTAACAATGATTTATTTAATACCATATTTCCAAGTAACTCTTAAACCCTATAACAATGCTTAATATTATGTGATATTGTTAGTGCACTCAAATATGAGTTTAAAAGAAAAAAAAACTCTTCCTATCCTGGAGATATTAGGACAATACCAGCACCATTTCCAAATTTAGAGAAATCCCCATCAAACAAAAAATTCCAAGGAGAACCTACTTGTTTAAGAGACTTGCATTGATCAATTTTGTGCTCTTTACCATCAGAAAATCCAACAAATTTTTCAGCATCAATGTCGGTGTATTAAAATTCATAGGAAGCATTATTGGGATCCTCAATGACATGTAGAATCTTCATTTCACCATACAACTTTACAAGGTTTCCCTCAATAGGTATAGTGACAAAATACATATCCATTTTCACACTCCCACCCACACTAGAAGTGCATTTTCTTGATAACAACATTCCCCATTTGATAGGAAATTAACAATAACAACATCTAGTTTTAAGTTCTTTCTTGGGTAGGCTACAAGTTTCACTATCAAACCCTTGACACATCCAACCACTGGAACCTCTCTAAAATCCATGGTAGTGCACTTCCCATAAGATATTGTCACTTTGATATCTAGTTCATTCATGACCTCATGAGGCCTAACATTGAATGATGCTCGAGAATCAAACATACGGTTGTGTAATGACTGTCCCTTATAATAAGAGTAGTGAAAAATGGATCTACATTCAATTTGGGACTCAACCAAGGATGTTCACAAATATACTTTAGGTGGCTCAACTAGTTCTTCCAATACTTGGGGTTTTCCGGCTCTGTGATGGTACGAGGAGTCTCAACATTGTTTACATTTCTACCTTGGGTAATATTTTCTTCTTACAATTCCAAATACTCAAAGGCCATTTTCTTGTTCTCAGGAATCGTAAGTAGCTCAACAATTGGAAAAAAATATTTATCGACTCAAGAGATGGGCAATCATAAGGAGTTTATTTGGATAAGGTATCATTTGGAGGAAGAATGACAAACTTATCTGAAAACAAAGGATTTTTCATGGTACGAACATGGGTAGGGTTACCGTTTCTATTTGGGGAAACAATGCCTTTGCCATATGTATCTTTCTTAGGAGTTTCTTTTAGGATATTGGTGAGAACTAGAGTTTTTGGTTTTACCGAGGCCTGCCCCTTTGAAAACTTTACTCCTAGTGTTATATTCTTTTTCTTGGGAAACCAAAACATTCATTAGCAACTACCTATCCTCCTCAGAAGGTATTCCTCCATCATAGTATTTAATCATTAATTCCCTTAAGTATTCAAAATCATTATTAGCAAATTCAAAACCTTGTACCATATCTATTTGAAAATTATGAGAGGGAGGAAGTAGTAATACTTGGTGAATGTAATCCCATAAATCTGTAGTAGTTAAGCACTAATTAATTCAATCAAGGTTGCTCCTTGCCATGAGCTTATAGAGCACACCATCATGCACACATAATCATTAGTTTCATCGTAAATCGCTTCCTCAACCTCTTTGCCTTCATCACATGGGGCATGTGGAAAGAAATATCTGTCACACCACTCAATTTCATTGGCTTCTTCAACAACAAAAACTACGTGACTAAGCGATTAGACACCAATTTGTTTTCCTGGGGTTGGGGTTGTCTACTTCGTGATCCCATAGGTGCTTTGCCTCTGTCATCAAATCTCCGATCACCTCTAGGATGATTTGTAAATCTTTCTTCACCTTGTGCTTTATGCTGACCTTGGGAACTTTGTCGAATCCCCTTCTCTTATTTGTCCAGTTTATAGGATATTTCCTTAACATCTTCGAGACAAAGTTTTTACAACCTCTTCTAGATCCACAACTTTAGTTGGTGAGGCTTCTCTAGATTGATTAGCTTGATGCCTTCTCTCTTAGGATGTTTTCTAATTTACTTGTTGTTATTTTAAATATACAAAGCCATGGTGAAGGCCTACCTCAATGTTGTTGGGTTCTTATCCCTCAAATAATAGGAAACCTTCTTGTCAAAAGCATCAGAGTATTTTATCAAACAGGAAACTTCACTTGGCCTTAGGATCACAGGTATCCTATTTAGGGTCTTATTGAATAGACTATTGAAGTCATGAACAGATTCATTAGGATTCTTCTTAATATTCTCAAATTATGAGAAAAGAAACCTAAGGTTTGTTTTATCTCCACACTCCAATCTAAAAGCATTCTTCATTTTTTTCCATGAATCAATAGAGTTTTCTGGAAAATATTTATACCAGTCCCGTGCATCCTCCTCTAGAGTATGAATAAACAATTTTATGTACACATCCTCAAATTCAATCTCAAAGTCTTCCATCATATTGACAAAAATATTTAAGTGTTGATCACCAGTAATAGCATTATTTCCTTGAAATTTAGGCAGTCTATTTCTAACATCTTGGGGCACAACATTTGGATATCTAGCCATACCTCTGAAATCTATAAGACCAAAAGTGTTCACAACAAATGGAGGTCTAGGTGGGGGCTAGGCCATATTGTTTTAGGGAGGTGATCTTACAGGAGAAACATAATGATGAGGAGTGAGGGGTCTATGGGGCACATGAATGCAATTCTCAGAATGAATGTTCTCTAAAAAATTTGTTTCTTGGAAGATCCTATCATCTTTGGAGAACATAGGGACAAAATGAGATGTAAATTTTTCAAATACAAAAGAAGGCCCCTCTCTAGTTGGAGAATTCAGATCTACAAAAAGACTACCTGATTTAGAAGCACTTGAGGAAGTATGGAAATCTTCAATGACAAAGCTGATCAGTTTCCACAATTGATAACTCTTTTCTCGATTTCTGATCTCAATAACTTTCCAGATTCTTCTTCCTTCAGAATTTGTCTTTCCCAATTCTGGAAACAACCATCTAGTAGGGTCTTTAATGAAGAAAGACCTTCTTCCTTCCAGATTTTTATAGATTATTGATAAATTACAATTGACAGAGGTTAAGACACTAGCATTTATCAAAAATTAATTCAACATGGAGTCGCCACTAAGGATTTTCATCTTAGTTGTGCAAATGCACTAAAATTGATCTCAGTAAAATTTCTGTCAAAACTAAATTCATGCAAATCTTCGTAACTGACCTTCCTTACCGTATTTAACATTGATGATGTAAAATTAGAGAAAAAACCAAAAAAGCTGGAAATATCAAACACATAACTTGTAACTTTCACAAATCTTATAGATCTCAAAAAGGATGACATTTAAACAACATATCTCGCACTTAGATCATGTAAGGAACATTATTAGGGTTGGTATGTGTACACCTTTGCTCAAATAGTCCTTGGCAGCGGTACTAGAAAGGTGTTAGTGATGGGCCAAATGGATATGAACTAGCAACAAATCAACAAATCATTCCCCACGACAATAGTATCATTTAGGTGTTGGTATCCAAATTGATTCTCCTTTGTAAGCTTAGTAGAATAAAAAATTTAAGAAGAAGCCCAGAGATAAATAAATCATCATGTATGTCATTTTGTAGCCGGGGAGGTGATTCAACTGGCTCTTTGTCACTCAGATGTTGGAGAAATGGATAGCACCATATGAAAGGATTTGATCTATCCTCACTACTTTGGGTTTTGCCTTTCAACCAGGGTGAGAGGACACATTTTGTAACCTCTTTTGGTAAAGGAGAATGAAGATATCCTTCTTTGCAAAAATTTGAAAGGAAATCTTGAGAAAATATGATCAAAGCACCACAATTTAATTCTCACGAGTTGTCACTTCTAAAGAATGGTGATATTTTCTAAACAAGGTTAAGTTTACTAAAGACATTATGGAATCCTGATTGCTTTTGCTTATTTTGGCAATAGAATTTATTCATTTGTGGACATACAGGGAAAATAGAGGTAGTTCAGGTAGGATTCATTATTTTGAATAATTTTTGGTGGGAGATTAAGCAGGATAAACTTGATTTTTCCAGATCTTTGAGAACCTTCACAACAATTAGAAAACTAAATGAAAGAATGCTTCATAATAGCTAAAATATTCCTTCAACTAGAAGGTGTGCATCAATGGAGGCATATTTGCACAATTTCACACAATCTCCAATAATTTAACATGAAGGCTTGAGCTAAAGACTCAATTAAACATTAAAGACCCTTGGTTCCTCATGCCTAAGATACACTCAAAGTCTTAAAGACAATCCTTATCAACAAAATGATAGTAAATTGATTTTTAATTGTTTATCTCATTACAAGATGAAGGCTCTTCTCGTAATGAAATTACAAATTCCACTAAACTATCACGGGGAAAATATCTGTGTGACTCGAGAGGATTTTAACACAAGATTGTAATATGAACAAGAAATACTATTGTGAGACATTACGAAATAAAGGAGACACAAATTTTCCAAAAATTAACACAAATTAATTCAAAGTTGATTAGATTCATCAGCAAGAGAAGGTTTCTTGAACAATCTTAGAGCTTTTCAATATCTCGTACACTTCTTGCAACCAACTTGACATGATCAAATCTAAAACATAAGAGATTAATAGGTTTCTCGAGATGGTCCCTCAAAAGATGGGCTTTCTCAAATTTTCTTGTAAGAAATCAAACCTCGACAATTTACATGACTAAATAATGCTTTTTGTAACACTCAATTTACATCCAAGCTTTCCCACCAAGAAAAGAATATTTGAGGAACCTTTGTTTGTTATAGGTTTTATCATGATTTCCAAAAGTCGTGTTTAACATGTTTACAACAAAAATTTGTCAGTTTTTCAAAAAGGTGAATCATCGCAAATATCTCCATCATTGTTTGAACCGAGAGCACATTTTTAATCCTTTACACCTGTAACCTCCATCATTTCATCCTTTTTCCATTCTTTCCTCTGCATCTTTACTTTGCATCCAAACTTCTCGGAAATTCACATTTTGCAAGTTCTGAGCAATTCCAACTTAAAAATATCAAGCTTTACATTCCTTGGACTCATAAATTAAGCTCTAAATCCATTCAATTGCAATTCGAGAAAAAAAAAAAAAAGTAATTTCATCAAGAAATGATGAAAAACAATGCGTATTAATATTTCCACGAGTCTTGGAGAAAAATAACAGGAAAATCGGATGCAATGCACATCAGCCATTGATTATTCGCTTTCTCAAGTTTAGATTAGAGTCATCCACATGGAAAAATATGATTTGAAGTGGGCCTGGGATTGCCTTTTGTATTTTATGACTTTAGGAGAAAATGTGTAATTTTCACATTTTCCCCACCCCTCCACCTTTGAAAATTGGGCTTGACACGTCACTTAATTTGGGCCTTGGATGGAGTCACGTCTCATTTCTGTAATTTTACCCTTTTCAACAAAAAGGAAAAATTTCCAATTTTCCTCCGCCGACCTGCCTTGCTGATTTTATCTTTTGATGTGGGCCCTAGCAGAGTTGCAAGTGAATTTAAAATTTTCTCATTTTTTACAAAAGGGAAAAAGAATTCAAAATTCCCCGATGACCCTCCTCTTCGCCTTTGTCTTGAAAAATAGTCACGTGTCTAACTTCGAGGTAAAATTAAGACTTTTCCCTACTGCTTGAGCCAAAAAACTACAAAGTGCTCTGCCAACCTGCCTCCCCACTTATAACTTGGAAATATGGCCATGTGTCCTTCTTCGGGGTCAAAGTAAGAATTTTTCCTTTCTGCTTGAGCCAAAAATTCAAAGTGCTCTCTTGACCCACCATCTTGCTTATAACTTGAAAAAGTACTAGGTGTCCATCTTCGGGGTCAAAGTAAAACTTTTTCCCTGCCTATTCATATTTTTTCAATAGCCAATCGATGATCTTTATCGGCCTACGGGGCCAATTTGGTATTTTTTACAATTGAGAAAAAAGTGAAAAATTTCATCAAAAAGACCCGTTTACCCGCATCCAATTATAAATGAACACATATACACCTTCAAAGGAAAAAAGAGAAATTTGCTTCACCTTTATAAATTTGAATGGCCAATCAAAACTCAATGGGGCGCAGGGGACAAATTGATATTTTTGCAAACATAACAAAAAGTTAAAAGTTATAAAATAGACCGGAGGTGCCTCTTCCAATCAAAAGACACCATGTAGTCAAGATATCTTGAGATATAATTTGACAAGGAAACACGCCCGTCAAATATTAAGATGTAGGGGAACTGCACCATTTACACCCAGAATTGAATCTTTCTTCGAGGAAAAATAATTTACAAATAATTTATGGCTCGACAGAATACCATGACCACACAAAATGATTTACAATAACACCCTGGTAGAGATAAAACTTAGACGTAGCCATTTGCGGAGATAGAAAATACAAATGAACTCGCAAATTGAAGAATTTGTAGAGCAAATGGGGCAAGATCAAATTGAGCACCAACAGAACAAATTAGAAAAACTATGAAGGAAGTGATGAGGTTTTTATCACTCTTTATATATTTTAAGGTGTGGTTAACTTGGATTGGTTCAACTCAAAGCCTTCGCTACTTTCTTCACAATTTACCATCTAGGTCTATACTCTTTACCGGGTTGTCTCTAGAGAAAATTTCAATGCATATACAACTATTCAAGGCTTATAACAACCGATCAAATCTTATTTTATCTATATGACATATTACTAACATCCCAATGGAGTTTCATAAATTTGAAATGTAATATTTACCTTGGCAAGTCAATCCTCTATCCGGAGCCTGTTTTAGTCTAATTTAATCTCTCTTTCTAAGCACTATCAAATCTTCCTTTCCTTGTATTCCCATTCAAGACCATTTGAGTGGTTCCTTACTCCTTTATTGATGTTTTGAAACTATGTATTGGGTTTTACAAGTTCCTCAAAACTTGAAACTAATATTTTCTTTCAAAGAATGCCAACTTATCTCTCTACCCCTGTCTTGATAGCACACTATCACAAAAATATCTCTCCTCTGGTGAAGAAACAACTAACTTATTTTCCCAATAGTTTCATGATCCCCTACAAAAATTTCTTCCAAAATTCTTAGTTTTTCCTTTGTTTAAATTTTGAGCAATCAAGTTTTCTTTCACCTATGTCCTAGAATCAGGGTATGAAATTTTGTGACTACTTAAGAGTTAAGAACATATAGTTATTGTTCATTTTTAATTTTTAAAATATATTGGCTTGAGGTGGATGATTAAAACGTACAAAAACTTCCTAGACACTTCTAAGTTGTCTTCAACTTAGATTTCTCCATCAATCTCGGTCTTGGTGCACTCAAACATATGTAACCCTCATATTAAAATTTTACCAACTTTCCCACTCTTCTTGATACACAAGAACTATAAAATTACACACATAGTGATCCTTCCAACATTCCCCAAAGATTCTCAGAGGAATAGGTAAAAATAGTCAAGCAATGTGCATCACTTGATAATAAGCTATAGATGGGTTGAATTAACCTCAAAGTACCATTTCAATAGAAATGTGTGTTGGAAAAGGATAGAAAATATTATGAATCAAAGTAATATGGTAGGTATAATTTACCTTAGGATATTATAAATAAGCAAGGATACATGCAACCAAGGTCTTAGATAATATATTTGTATTTTCTCCAATATATAGATGTTTTTAAATATGAGAATATGAAAGTCGTGACTAGGAGAGAGGAACAAGTTTTCACCCCATTTTATGATAAGGAGAGAGGTCCATGTAGGAAAGTGGTCCCTTAACAATCATGTTTGAACCTATAACAAGAGTTTTTCAACATGTGGATGATATAAAGTTAATGTGCTAAGTAGAAACATCGGTTAAATCATTATATTTGTAGATCTAGCAAAGAAAGATCACTTTAGCTAACAATTCTATGGATTGTATGAAAAATGTTGTTTGAGATGATAAGGAAATTTAGATTCATCAATGTGAAAATAACTATGAAACTAAGGGATAAGAAAATGATCATCATTATGAATAATAGGTAGAGATATGACCTTACAATCTCACTTAGATAGTTGTGAGGAAATAGTGAGGTTATGACATGGGTTTCTCTTAATAGATTTTTAGAAGTATACGTAGGGTTTGGACTATATTATCCCATACATGTGCAAATCCACATATCATCAGGTTATTCATCGATAGTTGTGTTGTTATAATCTATCTCAATTTGATTAAAGGAGTAGAGATTATTTTAGAATCAATTAAGGTTTTACCCGTAGATTGGGCTTGTGGTGAATAAATGGATATTGTTGTCTTTGTGGTGTGCATTGGCTCTTGTGTTGTTTGTAGTGTTTCAGGTAGAATAATAGTAGGATTTGATGTTGTTAATGCGGTTGGAACTTCTAGTAGAGTTATAGAATTCTTACTTTCTTTTGAACATGTCACTCTTTTATTTTTGGAGAAATTGTATCATTCAATATTGTATTATGTTCACGGACATAAATGATTCATCTTTAGGAACCCATTGACACTTAAAAACTTTAGATGAATGTGTAGAAAAATATTATGTAGCAAATGAAATAAATCCTTTATGCTCAAGTTATTGGATTTTTAGTAAATAATAGAAATCATTGTCACGATGGCCATTAATTCAAGGATAATTGCAAAATGGTTGAATTTTCACTTTTATAAGATGATACCGAGGATAGTTATGATTAGGTAAAAATGTGATTAAGTAATTATTTAGTATCTCATATAAGATATCTTGTTTTTAGCATGTTTTTCAAATGAAAGACGTGTATTATTTTGTTGGACTTTACCCTCACTTGTATAGGAATATGTAGTAATTTTATCACATTGCATATCCTTGGGCTTATAAATATCATGATGAATTTAAAGAGGACTAATATGTGCATTAGAAGTATCCTTTACATGTTGCATCTCATCCTTGAGAGATGTAATTGAAGTATTCATGGGATCATATTGATCTTGAAAGGCATGGTGTAAAAATTTAATGATCAGTAAGATAGCTTTATGAGAGGTTTCATCATTACTAATAGAGGGATCTAAATTATGACTCAATATTAAATTCACGTGAGAATGTGTGGTACTATTAGGGATTTGTACTTATTTCACTTGTTGTGTGAGAGTATCCCTACATGATGGGTGTTGTTGATGCAAATGATGAAAGGATACTTGAGAAAGCAATGCATGGGACATGATCATAGAGAATAAAATGAGAGATAACCCTAACTTACATAGAATAATATATAGAGGACAGATCAATTAAGATATCACGGGATAAGACCCAAAGAGTGATTTTAAACAAAAAATAATTTTTGTTAAAGAATAAAATAACAATATATCAAGATTCAGGAGTTATTCTGTTAAATCTTCCTACTACCTTAATTTCAAGGATTCTATCCAAAAGCACAATTAGGGTAGACTTTGTGTGAAATATATTCTTCCTAAAGTGAACATTTTCTTCCGGATGATGGTGCAAAACAAAATCCTAGTTGTTGATAACTTGAGAGGAAACGGGAAATGGTTTTACCGAACAGGTGTGTCCTTTGCAACAAAGAGGAGGAAAGTTTCAACTACCTTTTCATCTCATGCCTGTTCTCGAAGATGTCTTTATTAAGGTGATGGATCTATTCTAGGTGCATTGGATTCTTCCTAATTCCATTGAATATCATTGTTTGCAATCGAATGACCTTTCATGTATCCCTTTATTATTGCTTCTAAAAAGATGGCCCTTCCCCATTTCTTCTAGTGCTTGTGGAAGGAAAGGAATGCCCTCATCTTTAGAAATAAGAAAGATAACACTAGAAAGGTCATTCGTTTTTTTATTTCCTCTATTAAAGAGAATTCCAAAATTTTCAGAAGTAACATTTAAAAGGCTTGTTCTAGCAAGGAATAGGAAGTCCTCAAACAATTTTCCTATAGTCCTCCTCAAGTGGTCCAAACCGGAGAGGGACGGGTTCAAAATTATTTTTATGGGGATTCAAAAGGCAATCTTTGCATAGCAGGGGAGGTGGCATTATTAGAGGTCATGAAGGTGACTGTATCCTTTCCTATAATGGGACTTTGGGTATTAAAAGAAAAAATGTGGTGAAGGCTACAACGTTTCTCTAGGGTGTTAGCATAGCTAAGAAAAGAGGTATCAACCATATTTTAATTAAGGGGGACTCTCTTCTCATTATCAATTCCATTGAAAAGGATAATTATGAAACTTGGACTTTGGGTAACATTATTTTTGATATTAAGGAGCATATTAAAGGTTTTGATTCTTTCATCATAAAACATACTCTCCACCTTGGTAACATATGTGCAAATAGGATTGCTAATGAGTGGGTACATTATAATTATTTCAAAGTCTGAAATAAAGGTGACATCATCCCCGCACCAAATAATGAAATTACACACCATGAAAAATCATAATAATTTTACTACCGTCCGCTTAAGTGAGGAAAATTGGCCAATTTTTCAAAACAACAAGATTGTGTTTTCCTTTATTTCTCTTTCGCAATGATAATTTTAACACCATAATTTACAAGAACCTATCTGGTTAAGATTTTGCAAAATATTCGGTAACCATGTGAGGAGATAGATTCAAGGTGGAACCATCTAGCCATGGAAACATTGTGGATGACCCTTCTATGTGGCACAGCTCGGGTTATGGGATTTAAAAAGTATATCATAAATTTGTAAAGGAACGATCCTTTATTAACCTAGGAGTTTAGATTTACGTGGAAGGATGGTAAGGCGGTGGTAAGGGGTATGGAAATTTAGACTCTAGAGGAAGCCATTTCACGAATTAATGGTATGGACATGGATGACCTCAAAATTTTCAAGGACAAGAATAGACACGAGCAAGGAAACCGATACCATGGAGGCCAAATCCTCCAAAAAAGAAAATGGAAAACTAATGGTGCTTCTCAATAAATTTCAAAGGTTTCTTGGAGAATTTTCTCTATTTTTCGTTTATTTATGTAGTTTCTAGTTCTCTCACTAGTTGGGTTTCTAGACCTTGATGTTTTGGGGTTAAATCCTGTTTAACCCTTTTTGGTCTTGTTCCTCTTTTTGTTTATATCTGTGAGCTTTCATGATGTTATCTTTCATGTACTAGCCTCTAGGATCGATCCCTATTTTTACCCTATCTAATAAAAAAATATGTCAAGATAAAATTTTAATTTTCCAAAACACAAAGAGATAATTTTGCATTTGATAAATTGAAAGAAAAACATTCAAGATATTTTTACATAAGTGTGTATTTTTCTAATTATGCTTTACTTACTAAAATAAATAATTTTGAATTTATAATAAAGTGTGCAAAAATTTATGGAAAACAAAAAGGTTTTTCATAAAATATGTAAAAATGAAAAATACCTTAAAAGTAATTTTAAAATAGAGCTATTGTGCTTGAGATATGGAACAAAAGGTTATTTGTAAATTAGGAACCCTAGAAAGTGACCTAAAGGGAAAGATCAACCATGAAATCCTAAGGAAAAAAATTACATCAAATTTATTGCAGATAATAGATGAAAATAAATTCTGAATTTTCACTTAAGATGTAGAGATGAACCCTAATCTAAATTGGGTTTTAGTTTAAAGAAGAATAGATCTCGATAAAGAAAATGTAAGAGTAGGGTTCTACAAATGATTTAACATAATTAAATCTTTATCAGATGACAAAGATCAAATAGATATATACAAAATAATCAATATCTAACATGCAATAATAATCATCTTCAAGTAATGAGAAGATGAGAGTGATTTATCTTTTATCCAACTATCTAGATTGAATATTAGCTAGAGAATGGGTGGAACAAGATGGATCTGAATTGAGTATGTATTATCTAGAGAATATAGATCTGAAAATATTCTATATAAAATCACCTAATAGAGAACAAGACCACCCCAATGTTAGTGTCTTAATGGGGCAGTAGTGTCCTAGTAATACATCTGGATCTGGTTTTTTCATGATCTGATCTTGTCTTCTTCACTTCTCTCATTGTCGCTCTAGATTCACTGTAAGGTTTCAATGTCACACCTTTACTTTAAAAATGAACCCTAGATGCTTGCACAAATACCAACAACACGTTCTATGGGATAAATAATGCATATTCATAAGCTAAAGAAACCTTAAATGTCACCCCAATGTGATTATCACCACATGTTCCACTGCAGTATTTTATGTGCGTGTGTGATAGAAATGTGTCCTGGAAGCTAGGTTACCCTTGTGCAATTAGTACCAATATAGCAGGATAGAACTACTTTTCCCGAGATGAATGTGTGAGATGGTATTAAGAAATTTCCCCTTCCTTTGCAAAGTGAATGGTGCATCCCAAATGCATTCCTTTAGTGTTTGGCCTTGCCCAAGTAATAGATAGGAAGTCATACGAAAATTTTCCTAGGCCCCTAGAACAAGTATGTAAGTCATGTATATATATTATTTCCTTGTTTGAATTTTGTCATTAATAACTAAAAACTTGTTCATAGTGATAGGTAAAATATTTAGAAAATATAACAATTGATGTGGCACTTTAAACATGATATATTAAGAGAAAATTATAGAACCACCCAAAAGGGATAGTAGCACTTGGGAACTCATGTTCCTACTAGGAGGTAGTGTCTTTGAGGCTAGATAAGACAAAAAATGGGTCATATGTTTTATAATGTCAAAACGTAAAGGGAAAATTTTGAAAAAGTGAAGGCCAAGAGTATAGAAAGATAGAACAATGTAAATACAAAGAAAAATATGTTTATTTTTCTTACTTACAAATCATTCACATAATGAGATACTAGAGGGATGATATAATCGTAAGTGCATAATCTCGTATCCATGGGACCCAATGGACATTTTTACATTGATAAAATATGAGAATATGAAATGAATTGTTTTATATGACAAGGAACACGAAAAGTATTTATCAATGATTGAATTTTGTCATAAGGGATCATTAGGATCATTGGGGTATATTATGTTTTCTATTTCTTTTGGTTGTAAAATACTTGAAACACTATTTTCTGTAGTCCTTTCCAATATATAATTCAATACTATATTGGGAAAATAATTTTCAGAGTAAATGGAAGAAACATTGGCTTCTAATGAGATTTATTGCACTTTAGTTAGATAAGACATTTCACAAACATTTTTAGAGAAAATTGTAAAGCATCCTGCCATAGGTAAATTTACATCTCTAAGTACACAAATGTGGATTCCCAAACAATGTGAACACATATAGCCACAAAAACACATAAGATGAGCATGTGATACACATTATTGCATTAGAAAATGAATAAAAATAATAATTTAAATTTTGCATTACATATCATTCACCAATAATATAAATACATCAATATGATGTAATAAAATTATCTTATATTAATCTTTGTGAGCCCATATAGTTAGAAAATTTTAGTGCTACTTCAAATTCAACACCAAATGTATCTCTATATGTATGGACATTCATGAGTTAGATAAATTTTAAATCAACATAATACTTTGGGAAAGGAACATTTATACTAATCATTATTTTACGCACAAAACTTATTATTACTTCTCAGCTAATTCAATGTTACCAAATATAATAATTTTATTGGATTATTCATTCAATGTACACATACTAGACTTCAACATTATATCATTCAAATATAAATGAGAACATTATAAAAAGACTACATAGTTACCTTTTCTAATATTGCTTTGTAAATTCACTTTAACTTTATTTATAAATTACCTTTAAAATTACACACGTGAAGAAAACAAAAACAAATATATGTAAAACACAACATAGATAAATAAAATTCTATCATCTACATAGTATTAAGTCAATAATATAAAACCAAGTAAAAACTCATTCTTAAAATGCAAATACTATGTCAATAATATAAAACCAAGTAAAAACTCATTCTTAAAATGCAACATCGATAAATACAATTCTATCATCTATATAGTATTAAGTCAATAATATAAAACTAGTACAAATTCATTCTTTAAAACAAACTTCGAAACAAATTTTAATGATAAAATTTTCTTCCAATTATTAATTTTCCAATGTCCCCTACATATATGAATACTTGACCTATATAATGCATATGTGACTATATTAATCATATTTATGATTGAGGTGATTGAACCCAAAATAAATTAATATGTGTAGGATTGATGTGGTCTTATTTACTCAAAATATAAAGGATTAGTAATAGGTAGTATATCCATAATGTTAATAAAATATCAATGCATAGTAAAATATACCATTATAATAAATTTATAAAAGATTTATTATTAGAAGCAATTGAAAAAGGTGAAAACCTAGGAACGAGATTTCACTTAGTTAATTATATACTTAAGAGGTTGGTTCAGAAATGTTGTATAACTATAAATTATGTTGGAAATGATTTTCTACAATTTACTCAAGTGAACCTTAGCATTAAAACTAAGGAGGAATGATATGAATTGAAATGTATTGAAGATTTAAATGTTTTATTCCTTCTACACTTGATTAGTATGGTAATGCGATGGTATTCTAGACCTTGTAAACTTACGAGATAAATACGACTTGCTTAACTCAACATCCCTAGGTTTTTCGGTTTAGTAAAACCTTTTTATGACATGAAATAGCTTCAGACCCTAACTATGGTTAGGAAATATTAAGAAATGGTTATTGGTTGGGTTGAGATACAATGCATGTACATCACTTACATCGGAAATAATACCAAGAAGTCATAAACCTCACAAATTTATGTACATAGCATGTGATATCTATATGGATGAAAATATATTTTGTGATTTTATCACTTGATAATGGCTTGGATGGTGTCTTTCTTAGGATATTATCTCAATTTTCTAGTCAATTTTTATTCAAATCTATGTAAGGAATAATTATAGTGTTATGATAGTTTTTGGAATAGAGGAGTGATTTAAGTGCTTATAAAGATATTTGCAATAGGTTATATAAAATTTGTACTTAGGTAATTGATGTGTTTTATTTTATTATCTAGGGGTTTGTAAGTATACTTTTACACTAAGGATGACCCATGAGGAAATTATTTACCCATTAGAAGATATAAAATTGAAAAGCTGACCATTTGGTTATGGGAGAGGAAAGTGATAGTTTTGGACAAAATATTAAGATTAATAAGCTCACCAAATGATTACACCCAAATAAAATTTATTTATCCTAATAAGGATTATAATCTAGAATACATCGTGATATAATCAAATCTAAAAGTAAAATATAGAAATTAAAAACTAATGTTAAAATTTGTAATGCCCACTAAAACAACCCACTTAAGACCTAAGAACAACCTAGGATTAGTTAGGAAAATTTATGGAATAATTTTTTTGTTTAGAAGAGTCTATAAGCTGGATTACAAGGCAACAACTATTACTAACAAGTTCGAAAAAAAATTCTAATTCACTAGAACATACTTTTCCTTTATTAACAATTATTAGGGGTCATAAGGTCAAGAATTTAGGGTTAGAAGGTTCAATAAGGTTCAGAGGATAATTCTTCACAATACCCACTCTCTACAGGATTAAACGTTCAACTTGATTTTTTTCTCAAACTTAACACATTCGAAATTTTCCTAAATTATTCCCATTGGATAGGAAATTTCCTCACCTTTCCATTGTTATAAAGAAGTCCTCATAACTCCTCATATTTTCCAAGTTATGGGCGGTTGGCCTTAGGGTTAAAATTTTCCCCAAGTAGTGGCTTACGAGCCTGGGGTGAAAATTTTCCCTAAAGGCTGGTCTGCGTGGGCCTTGGGGAGACTTGTGGAAAGTTCCCGCACGGGGTGAAAAACTAACTTTACGCCTACGCACCTGTGAGTCCCATGGCGACACGCGGTGCCTTCTAAGCCAACATGAGTAAAATGGAGAGATCGGGAGAGATAAGGTTTCATGCCCCGAAGGCAAAAAGGGATAAATTCACCCGCACCTCCACCGACGCCTCATGATGCCATGTGGCGAGCTATGATTGGTCGGGGGTTGGCAAGGCGGCGTGAGGAAAACTTGGAAAATTTTCTCAAAAAAATTTTCGAAGCTCACAAGGAAAGAGGGGGCCCACTCCTTCACCGATGCCTCATTGTGCTATGTGGCAGCCTTTCATTGGTTCATGGGCGGGCGAAGAAAATTTGGAAAATTTTCCCAAAATTTTCTCGGGAGTGCTAAGTTTAAAAGAGATCCGCCCCTCCGCTGACACCTCATGGTGCCACGTGGCAGCCTCTGATTGGTTGTGGGTGGTGGGGCGGTGGGAAAAAATTGGAAAATTTTCTCAAAATTTTCCAAAGCTCCAAGGGAAAAATTGAGCCCGTGGGCTCGCCAGATAATTTTTCCCAAAAAAATTTTGATGCCAAGTGAAGAAAAACTTCATAAGGCCATAACTTTTGATAGAGAGCTCGGTTTTGGGAAAACGAGGACTTTATGGAAATATCTCAATGTCCTCTTTGCACAGGATTCGTTAGTTTTAAATTTTGATAGAGTTTAAGGGGTCAATTTTGTGAAAATGATCTGCAGGATTTTACAGTTCGAATTGGTAAATTTTAATTTATAAAATTTTGTTCAATTTTTTCTTGTTCCTCTCTCAACATGTCAAATAGACATGGATAATTTTTCTTAGGTGGATTTAGGTTAATTTTTTGAGGTAGGTCTATTTGATAGAGTTCCAATTCGAAAGTTTACAATTTTGACAGCAAAACGACAGTGAAATCTTTGAACTCGGTTTTTCCAGGTTTTGAAAGATTTCTTTTAAGTATTTTTGTCTAGTTGGGTTCTTTTTTAGGAAAACCACTTAATTTCAATCGTTTAATCTATTATTTTATTGTTTCATGTTCAAACTTGTGTATTTTAGGTAAAGTAATTCCCATTTTGAAAATACGTAGTAGAGATCAAATTTAAAAGGGTTTAATTGCCATTTTCATCTTCTAAGTATTATAATGTGCTCTTATTCAAATCTAATACATTTACTTGATTTAATTCCAACCATTCAAAAAGAAAATAAAATATAGTTTTGATTTTAAACTCTACACATTTCAAAAGAAAGAGTTTTGCATTTTCCTTCATACGCATTTACTTCTTTCAAACATATATTTCAATTCACATTTAGATGTTCAATCTTAAAAAAACAACACAAATTGAGAAGGTAATCCAATCCTTTATTTATTCCAAAATACAACTTTATAACCTTTCTTTCACTCTTCGAGTTCATCATACATAATACAATTCTTTCACATTCATTCAAAGACTAGACACAAATTTTATTTATTTTACATTTCACTTCACAACTTTCATAAACAATACAACATCTTTCTATTATGAAACATTTACAAGTTCCTCCACTGCAATTGGGAAAAGTTACAATTAACTTTATCTCAACAAGGGATTTGTCAAACCTGTCTTTTCTCGGCTCCGTAACGGAAAATGCAAAAATCTCATTCTCCCACATTTTAATCACAACAAGAGTAGGGGAAAGGCAATGCTATCCACCCAACCAAGACATCCAATGAAGAGGAGAAACCATCCCTCTTCATTGGCCCCAAGGCCCTAACCACAATGCAATAAAAGATATGATTCAACTCATGGCAACAATAGGCTTCCACAAAACATGCAAGCAACACTTTCACAATAAAACACATTTCCAAAACTTAATGTAGTTTACAACTACATTAAAACATGACAAACAATACTAAGGCTTCATCAAGCAAGCCAAAGGAGTAAGAAACTATGGGAGATTCTTCTTATGCCTCCCAAAAGGGGAAATGGGTATCACCACCTCAATTACAAACCGCTAAAATATAGTATATCACAGCCCTGAAATTCTTTATGCCTCCCTAAAGTACCCCTTATTTCTCACATTTCATTTTTCCTCTACAACCTCTTATGGCATCCCATAACAAGTAAAGAAATGCAAGCTATTTCTTGGCAAGGTGAAACCCAAATCCCAACTCCCTCCACACTTATACCTACCTAAAACACACTTGTGCCTCCCACAAATTAAACCCCATAGTCTTCTCCTACACCATTCATAGGCCATCTACGCAAAATCCCACAACATACCAAAATATTCATATATTAGCATTTACATTCATACAAGAAGAACATTTTAAGAGCCAAGTTCCTACCTCTCAATGATGGAGTTTCCCAAGTTCCAAACAACAATTTTTTCCAAGAAAAGAATCCAAAAATAAACAAAGCACAAGTATTACACAATCTTTTGACTGCTCCAAAAGAAAGAGCTCCCAAGAACAGCAAAATAATTCTCCCAAGAAGCAAGTCTCCAAAGTGAAGCAACCCCAAATAATGCAAGCAAATCAAATTTTAAAGAAGAGGGAAGGGAAGAGGATAAGGTGGATCCATGTAAGATGCCACATAACACATCCTCAACCCCAACACAAGGTCAACTTCATTCTCCAATGCACAATAAATAGGTGGGCAAATAATATGACAGTTTACTTACATACTCCAAAACAAACCCACACCCCAAAGGACTGAAATTAAAACATGTAAGAAAAGTGCAATTAAAACCTACAAATTGCCTTCTCAAAAAGCATTATAAAATTCAAATTTCAACTCTCCAACCATAGGTATGGTTGGTAAATAAATTTAAGAGGTATGGGACAAGTTTAACTTGTCCCACAAGCCTCCAAAAACATCCTCCAAGGACAAATTCGAATTTCCAAGAAGGTGGAGTGTTTCTCACTCAATAGTTAACTTACACATCACTTACATATCTCTTACACATACTTATATCACTTTAAATCATGGCCAATCAACTCTCATTAATTAACTTTTTATGACATATTTTATTTATTTATTTTAACAATATGATTACTCACAAAATTTACACACCATTTAATAATTAATGAAAGGGGTAAAAGCATAACAAAATAAACACATGCAACATAAAACAAAAGGGTCAAATAATAAATACACATAACCCCTTGGTCACATTTAAAGGTGGTTGCTCCCCATGGGTACCCTTAACAAAACAACCACACACAAATAAAACAAGTTGCCATGGTGACCTTGTTGAATTCATCTAGAATTCCAATGTGGTTGGTCTCCAATCCCCCGATGTTTGTTGTGATATTTTAACTTGCAAAACAAAAATACCTCCTTCGGCCTCGTGGCCATATCAAAACATCCAAAATAATATAAATATAATTCCCGAAATCATCTAGATATATGAATCACAACAACATCAAAGCAATCTAACAATATCATTTACAGTTTTATCAACAACTATATCATCATCCAATAATTTCCATTTCTAGGTCTACTCACAATATCCAAATATCACATGTCTGAACAACATCCATAACATAACCATGTCAAACAATATATCATCATCAATATCCAAAATGCCTCTAATAATCATCATGCATCATAACTAAATCAAGTCAACAATAATCCATGATCTAACATCTATCATCATACTATAATAAGGTCCATAATCAAGTCCATAATATAATTGGCAAAGTGTCATGATTAGTATCAAAAGGTGTCGAAGGAAGTGGGCACTACTTAATTAGCATCTATCTAAACATTCTAGGAGATATACGGTAGGGGTTAGAATATCCTTTTCGATTTACTGCGAACTCAAAGGATGATCTAGATTTGAATATAAAGCAGTAGAATTAAAAATATAACAAAAATTACCACAGTTGCATTGAAAAAACGGGCGTTTTTAAATTATGTTATAATATATGCCTTCTCATTGACGTTGAATGGTGACAATGACAATGATGTGCAACTTTGATTATTTCAAAAGATGAAGCTAATAAATAAATCTGCAACAGTTAGCCTGTTTTCATATGTGAATTTGTGCATTGACCATAAATAAATAATCTGAGATATAATTGATGGGAATATTGTAATTTTAAAGGCAGTCCACATCATAAATATAATTGAAGGTCTGCAACTCCGTTTCCATGAAGGGGAAGTCATGTAGCACTGGTTAGGAAGAAGAGTACTGCGAAGAGAATTAAGTCGAAAAACATGTCCAGTTCAATCTCCTTTCAGAGGGGTGATCGTTTGGACATATCGAAGCAGTGGGGGTGATTTGGCGGGGCTTTTCTTCCCTTCCAATTCAAGTCCATTATAATTATCATAATCGAGAATTGGAGGATTGAAAACAGAAGGGCCGATGTTTACAGTTTTACAGTCCTCCATGGGATGAGCAGAAGAAGAGGGAGAGGAAGAGGAAGAGGAAGAGAAACCTGTAAGACGCTGCACCAAAGCCATGAAGTCGCCGGGATCTGTCTGTATTACCTCGGAGATCGGAGGTAAATAATCACTGGTTTCCTTATAAAATTGTAGGAGTCTTTGGAAACCCTGAGAGTTGTGGGCCTCGGACCTTTAAGCGCCTTTATAACCCTATTCTCTTTAATTTTCATCTTGTGTGATTGAATGGACTTGATGCTGAAAATCTAGTGCTTATGTTCTATGCTGACAGTAGATAACAGAATGTCTTATCTTGGAGTAACTTGCTGGAAATTTACTGACAAATTATCCTCAAAATGCCTTACCAATTGTTCCACAGCCGCATGACCTGCAACCTCCTTGTAGATAACCAACCGATATCAATTGAGTGAAGTCGAAATCAGAACGTGCCTGCAATGTAAGACAAAGCAAATTCTCATATTATAATTTCGTATCTGTGTAGGCACCCTGCAAAAACACACATTTTGGAAAATTTAAAACTGCCCTTTCTAATTGTTCTGACGTGTTCAGATATAAAAGCAACTACGCGTCGTTTAGCCGAGTCAAGGGCAGTCCACCGCTAAAACACGTCTCACATACTAATTCAATGGAGACTTGGCTCAAATTAGCCCATATAAATTCATGTTTGATTGTTAATTAATATTTTATTGAAGCCCACAATCGCTAATACTAGCAATCGCATGTGTACAATGCAATGTGAACATCGAACGTTATATGTGATTTTATTTAAAGGGATAATTACTAGTTTTATAGTTGATGTTGATAAGGGGTGTGATTGAACATTTGGATCATCCCAATAGGAGCAGTAGTAATGTCATTGTCCAACTCTTGCATTAAGTTAAATTGACACGCTTGATTGAAGATATCATGTTGTGTTTGAATGCTAACAACAAAAACAAAAAATCATATGGAAAATAAATATCAATATTTTAGGACTCAAAACATAGCTTTTCATATTAATACAAATAGTGAAACCTTCTTTGAACTTGTTATTGGTCTACCTCGAAAACAAAACAACTATGTTTTGGTCTACCACATTGGATTAGCATTCTTACGGGACAATAAACATCAAAATAGAAATAGGTCCAACATGCAGAAATGTTTCTTTTCCAAAATATCTTGGAAATGGAACATCACATAAACATCCATACAATAAATTATAAATTATAAATATACATTTAAAAATGCATACATAATAATCATTTTAGTCGGTAAAGTTTTAAAAACACTTGAAAAATATAATTATACCAAAAGTTTAAAATATTCAACACGCTTAAAATTTCACTTATCTCTCGTGACATATCATGTTTTATAGAGTTCAAAAACGCTGAAATCCAAAATATTCAAAATAACAAATTGTTGTTGTTTGTTGAAAAGATTTACAATGTTAAAAATGTTTTTGCTTTGATTAGGCTTTTAACTTTCATTTTGGGTTTGACTATTGCTAGCGGATTGGTTAAGGTAAGGACATGTAAGGTAGTATTAGATTTTATTTTTAATATTTGAAGATTTTTTTGGAAGATTTTTTTGTTTTTTTAAGAACTTCTTCAAGAAATGCCTCGCACATGCTGGAAACAACATTTCCCAAGAGGTTTTGGTGAGTCCAAGACATTTCCAATGTGTTTCATATTAATGTTTCACTTCTAAAATACTTCCCATAGGAAATGCCCTATAAGTATTTCCTGCATCATTGTTTATTTTAAATGAAAGCAATTAGGTAGATTACACTAAATAATGCATCATAACATACTAACCTTAAGAGTAACCGTTGTGAAAACTTCGAAATCTCGCGATTTAAGAATGATTAGTGAAGTAACACCTCTTGGAAGACGAACAAAATCTCATACAATAAGTGTACAACACACATCAAGATTGACATAAGGGTTTGGGAACCTGCAACTTAAAGTGAATAAGAAATCAATTGTTTCTCAAATGGATATCTTACATCCTTTGTGAGAATATACTGACAGAATCACCATTTCAATTTTCATCTGCAATCTTTGGCAAATAATCCACATCCTTTGGGTGAATGGTAGCAGTATTAGTTTTGGATTGGAATTCATGAATCAAATTCTTCTTGTTAACCCAAAGACACCATCCAACACCTTGAAAATTAAAGATGCCAACAATTCCAAAGTGTACTTTTCAAATTCCAAATTTTTAGTAAGCTACAAGGAAATGCACACACCTAGAGAACACAATAAATCTTGAATGTCCCCAAAGAAGACAACATTGAATATTACTCTAAGGCACCTAATCACAAAGACATACTACAACAAATTACATAAATGATAATGGCTATCTATCAACTTCTTGAACAAGTCTGAACCAAAAGAGAGTATTTGGCAAAAAAATTAGCTTAAAATTGGGAAAAAATAGATTCAAACTCACTTCTTTCCATCATGGGCTAGATCAGCAAATAGACAATCTTTTGACGTCTTCCGGAAGCTCTTCACACAACATGAAGCATATGGAAGAAAATGTTTCTTCAACACATCGAAATCAAGGTGTCCAAACTTATCACTTTGCTAATCCCAATCCAAGGTGGAAGAAACTAATTAGCCACCCAGAGAAAATTGTTTTTGAAAAAAGAAGAGGACCAAAGCATACTATAAATTGATCTTATTTTTAGTTCTAATAATTAGAGTTTTCGCAGTCTAATTTTATTCGAGATATATTTTAATTTTATTTTTAGTTATATATAACTAGAGCTTTATGATCTAGTTTTATTTGAATATATTTTAATTTTATGGAATTTTTAGCCACATGGAGTATC
Source organism: Taxus wallichiana var. yunnanensis (assembly GCA_018340775.1). Taxonomy (NCBI): domain Eukaryota; kingdom Viridiplantae; phylum Streptophyta; class Pinopsida; order Cupressales; family Taxaceae; genus Taxus; species Taxus wallichiana. The sequence goes on along the minus strand of CM031239.1, from coordinate 292,208,012 downwards.
CTTTGTGACCTATTTCCCATGAGTAAACATTTATTCTATGACCTTTCACTCATGTACATCAGTAATAATCACAAAGGAAGGGACTGCTTAAAAGAAGACACATCTCTACGCGATGATAATAATGGAGATGAGGATACAAACAAATCAAAAAGAGACTTTCATCACAAAGACTGCTTTCAGATTGGTAAAAGATTTTGGAGCATATAATGCCTTATAAGGATATCTTGTCTCACAATTATTAATGCTTGACTTCTTTTCGTTAAACAAAATCTGTCTCAATGAAAATGTGTATCCTATGGTTTGACTAGGATGATAATCATTAAGAATTAACCTAAAATAAACCGATTATCCTCCAACATCTTTTCCAAAGAAAGCATGGTATTCAGCCATCGGATGAGACTCATCAATTAAAAAGACAAATTGGCTACTTTGCCATGCCTTGAAGCCTAAGATATGAGTTTTAACGTATTAAAATAGAAATCTCATATTGAAAGGAAAAATTACAAGGGGTATTTACATGAAACATATCCCAATTAGGCTACATAAATTCTCCTAAGAAAACATTGTTGTAAGCAACAGAGCAATATGAATGGTATGTCGTGGAGGATCCCTTGGACATAAATTATTAGATGCTCTTATAATAGTTATTTTTTTGAATTGTAAAATCCATATAAATAATTAACCACTTTCCTTGGGCTTGTAAAATCATTGTAAATAATGAAAGAAAATTATTATATAAGTTCCAAATGATCTAAGAATCTATCTCTCTCTACTTTAGCTGCAAGAAAAATGTATTTAATCTTCTAAATAATTACCGTAAAGGCCATCGGTGTTGTGAGTCATCCGTAATGATGCCTTTGTCGTGGAAATTACTCTCCGATAAATATTCCTAGCCTTGACATTCATTAGGATGTAGATTTTCTTTTGAAAGTATTCTAGAGCCTTGAAAATAGTTATAATAATGGAATTTTCTAATCCGGTGTGGTATTCAGTTTGTAAAATTATAATTTTTCAAGAATACCCAACAATTAAGGGCATAAATTTCCAAAGGTGATGAAAGAGATGAATGTCATGAAAGTAATGGATTGGAGAGGAGTATTAATTTATTAGCTGCACCATAATTGAATTTTTCATTATCCAGATTAAATCTGAGAAAACCAGTGATAACAATTGACTTTCCATTTGTGAGACATTTACACATATACATAATCAAATATGTGCCCCTGCATATTTATTCGATTATTTGGTATTTATGAAACTCTCAAGGAAGTTGCATTAAAGTGATTAGATCCAACTAATAATCTTATTCTTGTCATTTATCCGTAATTATATCTACAGTTAAGTTTATTTTGGTCTGAACTACACATGATGCTCTTCGTCCAATGTAGCAAAACTTATATCAACACGAGCTTGCTTCATGTCATTTAATCCATCTATTTTTCTTGTGGAACCTTATACAATTAGAGCAAGAAACAACATAATAAGAGTATACTACTACTAGTAATGTAAGTGGAAAAGGAAAAAAAAAGACCAAAAGCTAATTTCTCCCCTTCAAAAAGAAATTCGAGTACACTTTTATTTGTTCTAAGGGTTCCAAGTGGACTGAATTAATATGAAAAAAAATTGGGCTGTTAGAGGAAAAATTGGTCATTTTTACTTGAAATTTGGCTCATCTCGTTGAGAAAAGCAGACCCAGGATAGAGAGGACTCATGGTGATGCATTTGTTTTCCGACATAGCACTGTACCCATCTCATTCTAGTCAAACAAGATTTTGTAAAAGTAGCTCACTAAATCTCACAAACAAATGCCCATCGAATTATTGTTTATGCTCCCGTAAAATCTATGTACTTACCATCTCGCATATTCATCCAACTACCTCTAGTAATTATTACTAGGATCAATTGGTTCGTTGGGATGCTAGGAAATTGCTTAAGAGCAGCACTAGCAACATCGACTTTAGAACTCCGGAAACTTCATGCATGGTGAGTTGATCGGAGGGACGTTTATTTGTGCATGACAAGAAGGCCAAGCTGGAAAGTGTTTGACAAAATTCCATTTATGCAATCATCGGTGTTTGACGTTTATTTGTGCATAGAAAGGCCAATTGGAAAGTGTTTGACAAAATGCCATTTATACCATTTATGCAATTAGCTGGTGGAAAGTGTTTTGAAGCTATATGGTAATGTAATCAGGGTAGGATGACACTACAAAGAAGTTGTAATTGACCATTGACTATGAGATCAAAAATTGTAGGTTTGTGTCTTGGAAGGGATTAAGAAGTAGTGATCCTTGTTTATGCATGAAGCTTGAATGTAAAGCATGAAGTGTTGCAAAAGGTTTTTGACCACCATGGCATATACGTGATGTCTCAAAAATGTTTTGGCCATCTACTTTGACACCATCAATGCCAGCACTTGCTAGATATGAGTGAAGATCATTATAAAAATGGAAGAATTTTATGGGATGAACTAAACCCAATTCATTCATTTGAATGTTGTTTAAGGCATCATCTAGCTAGTTTTGACTAACCGTGTAAGACTAAATAGGGAAGGACAACTTTGGACTTTAATGGCCCATCCCCATAACATCATGCTTAACTCCTCCCCAATAACTAGTAATAGCATGCCAAACATAAACATAGCTGAAATCTCACAATTTTAATGCCAATTAGACCAACATAGGATTTTTAAGAAATGATGGAAGTATGCGATCTCAACACACATAAGCATTGTTTTAAAGCATAATTTACACATAGTAACATGGAATGTGGCTAATAAAACCATGAATTTAAACTTACTTCCAGTTGTGCCTCTATTTTGCTTCTAAAACAATGTGTTGAAGGCCTAAAATAGGATCATTTTTCCTTTCATCTATCTTTCCATCCTTTTGAAGATTTTTCTTTGTATAATCAGGTCTTCATGCACTCATTTTCCTGAAACAAACAAATGGTGCTCCGATAACAAGAAATATATCAGGAATGTCACTACATCTTAAACGGTTGCATGAGTTGCTAAACTCTATTGTAAGAGCCATACATAGACCCTTTTAAAAGAAGAAAAATTTTAAACACCTACACATACCATCACCTATTTGAAAAACAATTGTGTATACAATAAAATTACATGGAAAATTCCACAGACTTGCGAGAACTTACAAGTGAGTGACATTTTTTCGTCACTTGGAATGAAACAAATATTAGCTCATATAAAACCATGGTCCTTCCTTCTATATTAGTGAATTTACTGAAGATCCATAACTTGTGAGATCAGGCCATGCTCCACCATTCCAATAATGGTTGTTTTATCACTTAGACTAAAACAAATATTATCTCATATCAAACCATGGTCCATCCTTCTATATTAGTGAATTTACCGAAGATCCATAACTTGTGAGATTATGAGATGCTCCACCATTCCAATAATGGTTGTGTCTCCATCTCATTCAACAATTTTTCATTTTGTAGTTAAGAATAAAGGATTTACGTGTTTATTCTTGCACTTTTACCAAAACCATTACACAAATTATTTTGACCAAAATTAAAACCCTAGAAAAAAAAATCATCCAAGGAATGAAAAGAGGTAACTATAAATTACTAACCTAAAATACCATCGGTGATCCTAGGAGTTCGAGTGTCGAATGGAGTCAAGGAGGAGATACAAGACAGATATCTCGCTAAGATTTTCTCGACATTTTTCAGGGAGATATCCATAATGGAAACGATGTGGTGGGATAAGTGGAATCGATCCCGAGGAGATCCCTCTATCCCTAGACACAAAATAATATTTACCTACCATAATATGAAATGTCATACAATAGCTAAAAAGTTAAATGCTAGGTGAACCAGAAAATTTTTATCTACTTTTAGTTCTTACATGTAGAGGGAATTATAAACATATTTATAAGTCTTATAATACTTGATATTTTTATTTGATCACAAGTTTGAGGAGTTAATAATTCCATGGACAAAGAAGATGCAAGAGTATGTAGCCTATACTTCCAACATGAGTGGTCTCGACATTTAACTACAGAAGAAAGATTGAAAAAATATAATGAGTACAGGAAATGGGTTCATGCATATCCCAACAAACAACGGGGTGATCCTGATTCATTCTACTTTAAGTAAACAATTACAAAAAGTGTATTGAAACTGAATTGACTATTATTTAATTTGCATTATAGACATATAGTTAAAATTATCCCTGCGAGACTTCATTTAGCTAAGTAGTGCATTACCGATCATCATTGCATTTTCTCCTACCCTAGCATTAGACCATGCTTAACTGCGAGCAGCAGCTTATCTAGAGCATGGCTAGCTGATAGTAATTGCTCATATCGATAGACCATTGCTATTGTCTAGCTAAACCAAGGCTAGTCTCGATAGCAATTGCTTCAATATCGTGACCATGGTTAGCTGAAAGTTGTTTCTCCTATATCACTAGACCATGGCAAGTGGGCAACAAAGTATTTCATCTTGTTAAATGTTATTATATTTGAGACAATATTGTAATTATTTATTTTTATATTTCATAAAAAGTCTAATGATGTTTTGCCCTTAAGATTGGGTGAACATGGTTCGAGAAAAAATAGTGATCAACTTAAAAATAAAGTACTAACATTCACAATTGATGTTAAGTGCGTTGTTTGAATCCATCCTCGAGACATATTCAAAGTAGTCGAATGTCAATTACTAAAAGTCGTTCTGTTTAAATCTGAAGCACATCATATGCAAAATTCTGATTTTTAGGAGCAGCTATAGTTAACCCCACTTAAACAACCCGTGTGTGGGGGAATAAAGTAACATACTCCTTTTAATGGTCTACTAATTAACGTAAATTAATTTAACACAAAAATTACTAAATATGCAATGTTTTTAAATCAGTTAGCATACCCATTATATAAACTCTTCCATAAATTTCAGCGATAGGGATTAAGAATTTTTTGGGAGTTGCGATTATTTTCTAGGTTTGTATGGGATGTAACATTGTTAATAACATATTATAATGAAATAATGTAATGGTGAACATATTTTGTTGTAAGAGCCATTCATAGACCCTTCCAAAAGAAGAAAAATTCTAAACACCTACACATACCATCACCTATTTGAAAAAAACAAAGGTACATAGTAAAACTACATCGAACATTCCACATACTTGCAGCAACTTACAAGCGAGTGACATTTTTTCGTCACTCGGACTGAAAAAATATTAGCTCATATCAAACCATGGTCCTTCCTTCTATATTAGTGAATTTACTAAAGATCCATAGCTTGTGAGATCAGGCCATGCTTTACCATTTCAATAATCTGGTTGTGTTTGTTACTTGACTGAAACAAATATTAGCTCATATCAAACCAAGGTCCTTCTTTCTATATTAATGAATTTATCAAGATCCATACCTTGCGAGATCGGGCCATGTTCCACCATTCCAATAACTGGTTATGTCTCTAACTTTGCAGATGAGAATAAAGGAGTCTATGTTTATTCTTGCACTTTTACCAAAACCATTACATAAATTATTTTGACCAAAATTAAAACCCTAGAAAAAAAAATCGTCCAAGGAACCAAAAGAGGTAATCGTAAATTACTAACCTAAAATAACATCGTGATCCCTAGTTCTAAGAGTCAAATCTTGTCAAGGAGGAGATAAAAGATAGATATCTCTGCTAAGCTTTTCTTGACGTTTTTAGGGAAATATCCATAATGGAAACGATGTGGTGGGAGAAGTGGAATTGATGCCCGAGGAGATTCCTCTATCCCTTGACACAAATTTGAGCTCATTCTCGCCTCACAAAGGCAAGATTTCATATTTTGCAAGCTCGTAAATACAATATTTGTTGGCTCGGTTAATGCAAAGAACATCTACAAAATTAGGGAAATAGAAAATCGAGTCCCCCAAATCCACCATGAACTGATTTTTTAGGTTTTAAAAAGAGAAAATGTCTGTGTAGGCTTAATCAACTGAGTAAAATGAGTATAAAAAGCAACATGCAACTATTAAAAATAGCCCCCAAAATCAAGCTAAAAAGTAGGTAAACATGAAAATGTCTAGATGACCATCAAATCTGTCAAATTTAACATATTCATGGAAACATCCAGAAGAACCTTTCCCATAGGGGCAATGCCTTGGGCATAATTATTGGCTAGGAATAGTCCTCTTTTCACTTCTTTTCATTTGTTGTCATGTGTTTTTGAAAGAATAAAATTCAAACTTGAAACATGACAACTTAATCTAAGTGTAGAAAATTTTGCTTGAAAGTCCTTTTAAGAACCTCTACGGAACAATATGTCCTCGCTATGGTGTCTATCCTATCTCGTAACACCCACAATTTAGACACAAAAATACAACAATAAAAATACCCAGAATAATTTTTTTAAACTTTAAATCCTCATTACACAACACCACATGGGCTCCAATAGATACAAATTAACATCACATAAGACACACAAGTCATTTTCTCACATAGACACATGACAACACCATATACATGTTGATGCCACACTTTCCCCAATGAATGAGTGATAGAAATTACCCAACCATAAAAAGGGACCCAAGGATTGACAAACCCACAACACATCATTACCATGATTACAACTTAGTTACGATTAACATTCCATAAACATTATTCAAGCAAGGATAATTATCTCTTTTTTTACCTATAGATTCTTGAATTCATTTAACATTTAACTTACAGTTCAACAATTTAATTCAGCTCTTTATTCCTTACAACAATCTCCATAACTTAAATAATTATTTGTCATATATCAAATTGCATACAAAGCTCCTAATTCTCTCGTTCTTATGTTAAGATTCTGATTCTCAAACATTTATACAATGTTTAAATTTTACCCTTGCTACACAAGTGAATTTGATTTGATGCCAAGAAAGAAAACTTAGGACTCAAGGGAGATTTAGATTCAAGATACATGTTCCCACAAACATTCTTCAATCACGGTATGTTTGTGTCCGTATCATAGTAAATATAATTTTAAAAAAACTTGTTGAATCCATTCAACATTTCCACATCAAGAAATTTTATTTTAAATTATATATATCTTTTGTTTTCTCAAAGTTTGATCTCACCAAGGGCAATTCATATTCTTTTTAACACATAAAAATGTCTAATTGAGTTACAAGGACTCGAGTGTGACATTATACCTAATTTCAAATCTTATTTTACTCTTACATCGCACCATGGTCTCATTAATAGCATTGTTTTATAACATTTGTAAACAAAATAACACATAAATTTCCCTAATGGATTCACTACTACAAGGAGTGTAACCTAGCACGAGACATCCCATTTATTTTCTCTTATACACTACATTATTAAGCACATGATGCAACAAAGACATCCACTTGTCTCATTTAAATCCCATCACGAGGTCAATCGTAAAAATATCACCTACTACATTTGTTCGGTTTTGGGCCACTCACGAGAGTACAAAGGGCAACTAAGCATAAGGGGTAATGAGATAAATTTATTTGTTTTTACACTTCTCTTAAGTCAACTTAATTTAAAACACAATTGCATTGGCTAAGAGTTATGAACAATTTCCACCCGTAAGTTAACCCCTTAATCCGCCAAGGTTTGGTTTAATTAAAATTTTACCTAAGGATCAATGCCCTAACTTAATATGAGTTAAAGGTTAGAGGAAAATTTTTATGCTGAACGATCTTCAAGAAAGACCAAGGTGTTATGTTCTCTAGTAACCAAGGTAACCCATTTATATATGAGGAACTAAAGAGATCATTAACAAGAGTTTAAGTCATAGGATAACTATTTCACTATCTCTATTTGTGTTGGTACAAGAGGGTTTTGCTCTATGTTTAATGTTGGTTCCCACGGCGCTAGATTAAGAAAAACACATTCTCATTACTACACACATAGATTCCAATCTTGGAAGGGAACTACATACTGGAGAATGTTGCACCATGTCATGCCTATACGTCGGGTTCACGAGGATGACACTAAGCATACAAGCTATGATGATAAACTCATACTTGTGATCTTATTTATTTAATCTAGAAGGTATTATTAGGCGTAAGGATTTTGGTTTGTCCTAAGGTTTTAGTTTTCTATGCTAAGAGAAATCACACTAGAAGAGTAGTTATACATGACTTTTATACTAGGAGTGATCACATTGTGGTTAGATTCCTTTATTACATTTTCAAGGTAAGAGACGCAACACTAATTATTTAACCATCTATTACACACTAGAAATGCACTATAAAATAATAAATTTGATTTCATTTAACATACATATCCAACCCCTTCTCCCTTTTTTTTACATACGGAAATATGAATCAAAATGGCACCTATGATTAAATAGACATTTCGCAGCCATTCCTAAAACTAGCATCTCATGCATATTACCAAATTTTAAATATAATTTTTTTGTTACATTAAACATATATACATTTTCAAATAAAATATATAAATTACAATAATAAATAATGAATTTCACCACGCATTTTTGCCATCTTTCTTGATCTTGCAAAACCATGTGAGCATGAAATCAGCGATAAATCATTGGCATGGCATCCACCTAGATCTAGCATAATTAAAAATTTCAGTTTCCATTTACATAATAATAATAATTTGCATTCGAAAGGAAAGGGTTAAAGACACATGTTTATTTATTTTTAGTTCATTTCTTAACCAATGTGAGAGAGAAATAGGGAAGAGAGAGCGTATTTTCCAAAAGTTCAATTTCACAAAACAAGTCACATGGTACAATTTCAAACAATTATCTACAAGTGTCAAAAAGTTTCCATGGTGGTTTGGTAACTTGATGGGGGTCCTATAATTTTTTTTATACATTTTTCTGCTAGTTGCAAAGGTGTTCAAAATTTAGGCTTTGAGGCTAAGAAACCAATTTCAAACGTTGTCCTTCGATGAGAAAACTCACCACGAGTAATTTTCTATGTGTCCTCCTATACACTAAGAATTCACCGAATTGATGGAATTTAATCGGTGAATATTTTATGATTGACAACTACTTTTTCAAGGCCATCAATTGTAATTGACCTAGTCACAAACAATAAAATAAATTATCTCTGACTAGAGGCCTACAAAACCTCTTTTCCAAACTAACTAGAAGTGTGATATTCTAGAGATGAAGGTTCCAGGAAATTTTCTAGTAAAAATAATAGAGGGCTACAAAGGAAGATAAGAATTTTTGTTTCTCACGGTTCAAATGGCGTTCAAAATGAAATCCACTTTTCTAGTTTTTGTAGCTTCATACAACTACAAAACGGTGTAATAGGGCTCCTAGAAGGGGCATAAAAATATCACAAATGATCATACAGGGTCGATCCAAAGATTAAAGTGATTCCTCACATAACAAGCTACACGAAGGAATCTTAAAATCCCTTTCTGCAGATTACAAAGGTTTCTTCATGAAGTTTCGAAAATCACAATTTCTCTATTTAAACAAGGAAATGGTCAACATATTTACCGGGAAGTCAACTTCAACTTGTCAATAAAAACATGTATTTTAGTAATCTAGTTTGGTCAGGAAGTTTGATAAATCACCTCAAAATGAGGGTTTAAGTTCATGGTTGACTACAAAGGGTTGTTTTGATTACGTGAATTACGATATGACATTTTATTGTTATGCGAACAAATTAATATAAAACAATTAAATGTATGATAATCCCAAGGTTTTAAAATTTAGATTTATTGCCAAATGAAAAAAACTAAACTACGAGAATTATGAAAGATAACGAGAGATGAACAATGCATGGAGGAACAAAGCATGTTGAAATTGTTGGACTCGATTCGCATCTTAATTAGGCATTTTGTCAAATAGTTTACACGCACCCAAAATTCCACCATTACATTTTTAAAAATCTTTTAACCCATTACACCAACATGATTTGAGTATTCTAACCTTCTAATGCATTCCTAATGAAACTTAGTTTCCCTAAAGAGTCTTTCAAAGGAGTTTCAACGCCATTGTCAGTGGCTGCATACACGAATCACATCAACTATCATGGGCTCAAACAATCTTAACCTCCATGGCTCTATTTTATCAAGAACAACATAGTGCTCTCCCATAATTAATCTAAATCATTTGTCTTTGGATTTGAGACCGATGAAGAAGAAGAAGAGAAGGAAGATGCCCTAGATATATCCCCAGAGAACATAAATACAAAAAGCTTGACCCCACTATAATGTGCAGAGATCTTCTCAATTTTGGCATGTTCAACTTGGGAATTACCAAATAATGCCATTTTCAATTTGGCATCAACAATAATTATTCACAATTTTAGTGAGATAGTTCAAGCAGCTAATAACCACATGCCGGCAATTAATTTGTATCATGTTACACTTTACAAAATAACAACATACACAAACAGTTCCCAACTCTTCACATGCAAGTTTTAGCCACTCTCTTCACATACTAACCGAATTCGGTTCATAGGAAGTGTATCGAATCATTTTCCATAGAGTATCTAATGCCTTTTCCAAGCTACTCTTCCATTACTTATAGGTGATTAAATGAAATTTGTTAACTACAACTTTTCATTAAAAAAAACTTATTTAAAAGTATGTCAAGTGCAGAATTTTGATAGATTCCCATTAATTATTTGGCCAAGTGAACGAACGATACAACTTTTTCTTGAATAACATTGTTGCAGCATACAAAATACATGGGTATCCTCACGAGGCGAGACACATTATTTCACCATATGTAATGAAAAATTCTTCAACATGATTAGTTCACCATTTGCTAGCATGATTCTAGCCTCTACTAAAATAGAAGCTTTAAAATAGGGTGCGGACATCCACAAACACATTAAGGAGAAGGGTATATTTTTTACATTTTAGTAGTAAGTGTCTTGGAAGATATGCATGGAGGATGTGGAAGCATGTGTAAGGCATGTGAACTGTTTTCCAAAATGCCTAAAAGAAAATTGGCTCATAGACTGCAATGACTAAAGTATATACACAAAATGAGTTTGTTGAAAGTCCTTAGAGCTTCAAATAAACATGTTTGATAAGAGAAAAGAAAAATTACACAACCTGCATTAAAACAACATACAAAAAATTTAGAACACTCCCATCTATCTACTATTGACTCGTAATTTGGGTCTCCCATTCTCTATTCATCTAAAACTCAGCTTTCCCATTCTTTTCATCCTCATGATCAGGATTTTTGTCCTTGTAATTTTTTAACTAAATACTTGAAGAAAAATGAATGGATGTAGCTCAGAGGAATGTGTTTGAACCTTGTAACATTTCTAAATTCTCTGTCCTTGAAGAAAATTTCATCTCCGGGCTCAAACAGTTGTCTTCCTACATTTTACGGTTTGACGGGTGAGTTTTCCCCATCAAATTCTCATCCTCGCATCAATAGGAGATGTCGCTTCTTTTGGTTGGATGTGGCTCAGTGGGGCACTCTAAAAATTATATGGATTTCCTTGACCCAAAATTTGTCCACGTGGAGGAACGATGCTCATTTGAAAGTTCACTTTTGGTTTGGCCTTGGAGTTGTGTCCAGACTTAGACAAATTTTTATGCAATTGGTACAGTTTGGCGGAACAGGACATGTGGTGAGCCCGTGCTCATTCAGGGTCTCCACTTGTGGGCACTATTTTGAAATTGTGCCATGAAGACACGTGGAGGCTTCCATTGGGTCTTCCCATACTTAGCCTTTTTCGTAAGGTTTTGAGAGGCCTAGGACATGTGGAGGGACTGTGCATGTTTGAGGACCAACACTTTAGTTTTATTCTAAAGAAGTGCCAGGAGGATACTTGGAGGCCTCCGCTAACTTTGAATTTTTCTTGGTCTTTTCAATGGCCAAAGGAGATTACCTCGAGCCCGACACATGGTGCTTTCGATGAGCTTTAAGCCTTCAAACAAATCTAACCCGGCCAAGACATGTGGAGAGCCCGCACTCATTCAAGGTCTCAACTTTTGGGGTCCATCTCAAGATGTGCCATTATGACATGTGGCGGTTTGAAAAGACAAAAGGCGGGGAGGGGACCATTGGGGGAAACTTGTATGTTTTTCCTCTTAAGGACAAAAATATAAAAATGCCCCCCAAGCCCGATAAAAGGGAGGTCAATGTCGATTTGAAAAGTCAAAGGAGCAAGGAAGCGAGACCATTGGAGGCAACTTGGATTTTTCTTCTTTTCATCAAAAGGACTAAAACATCAAAATGTCCCATAGGCCCAATAAAGAATAGTCAAAAAATTTCCCCGGTCAACGGTGGAGGTGCAGAATTTCTAGGGAAATTTGGAAAATTTCCGGGGAAATTTGGAAAAATTTCCTTTTGAGGAAAAAGGAGTTAAAAGTGAAAAAAGAAGCGTGGTTCTGCTGGGACCCACATTAGAAACTTGAAGTGGAAGGGCGGAGCTGTGGGCAAAACTTGGAAAATTTTCCCTTTTCCAAAAATAGGTGAAATGGTAGAAGTTAGCCACGGTTCCTTTGGGACCCACCTTAGGACACGTGTCAGGTTCATTTCTCAAGGGCGGAGGTGTGGAGTAAATTGTGAAAAATTTACATTTTTTCAAAAAGTTGTAAAAGGAAAAAAGGAACCCATGGTCCCATTTTAAAGTTGATCTCGCCACGTGGATGGTCCGATTCAAAATAGAAATCAATTACATATGTGCATCTCAGTATCGATTTTTCTACCATTTTAACTCCATAGCTCTTGGGGATGCGTATTCTTATGGTTTATTATCATTTATTGGAGTCTCATGCACTCCAAATGAAGAGGAACATTAATCTTCAGGCCTGGTTTTGTGGGGAAGGTTTGTAAATGTCTCTCACCATTAAATATGTGATCTGACTGCCAGATTTGGCCTGATTTTTCTTTCCTTGGTATGCGAAAGACGTGTTGATATCTTGGTTTGGAGAGGAAAATCCGGGGACTTCTTTTACATTAAGATGAGCTCTATTCTTTGGGATGGATCTGATTTTCCATTTCCTCTTCTCGGGAACATAAAGAACTACATTTGACATATTAGGGGTGGAAGTGGTTGGTGAGTAAAAGGAAGAGTGATCTACCAGAGGAAGAAGTTAAATGTGGGAGATGTTCAAGGAGATCCACCCACTAAGAGCGTGAAATTTTTTTGCAGATATGATTCAAGGAATTGTGATCGAGATCATGGCGAGCACCTTTGGTACACTCAAGGTTTGTGTTTTTAGGGTGAAAACTTTGTTGTAAAATTATATAAATGCATGATTTTTTCCATGAAAAGGGTTGGAGGTTGGAATGTTAGAGTGATAGAGGTCAAAACTGATTTTCTAAGAGAAAACCTTGATAGAGCCCGTCTTTCTGAGGAACTGTCTAAGAAACATGTATATCTCTTTTGTGTTAAACTTGATCGTGTCAAGGTGGCTACGAGTGTACAACCATTGACAAGCTCTGATATTGTTCTAGAAACTTTCCCCTACTGATAAGTTTAATCAAATTTGAGTTATTTTGTGTTGACTCTAAGAAATTATTGTTTGACTTGTTTCAGAATGTTTCCAAATAGTTCTATTTGTTCCTATTATAATATTCTACAGAATTTTTGTGAAATCACATAGGATATCATCCCTGTGATAGTTTAATGGTATTTACAATTTCATTTCATGAAGAGCCTTCATCTTGGATGAGATAAAAATATTTAAAATCAATTCACTATCATTTGTTGATAAATATTATATGTAAGTCTTCAGGTGTACCTTAGGCATGTGGTTAATCAGAAACTATAGTGTTTAATTGAGTCTTCTAATTCATTCCTTTGTATTGGAGTCTTAAAGATTATGTGAAAATGTGCTGATTTGGGCCTCCATTGAAGCACACCTTCTGGTTGAAGGAACATTATGACTGTTCTGAAGCTTTCTGTTGTGAAGTTTCACATTATTGTAAATTCCCTCCAAAGGTTTTGTATAATCAACTTTATCCTGCTTCACTTCCCACCAAAAATTCATTTAAAAACAACTAATCATACCCATACTACCCCTATTTGTCATGTGTGTATACAAATGCATAATTTTTACCATCAAAACATGTAGAAACAATCATGTTTTCATTGTCTTTAGTGGCCTGAACCTTGCTTAGAAAATACATCCATTATCTAGAGTGACAACTCGAGAGAGTTAGGTTTTGTTACATTGATCATATTTTCTTTAAGGTCTTCTTAATAGTTTCACAAGGAAGGACATCTTCATCTCCTCCACAAAGAGTAGGCTACAAAAAGGGTCCTCTCACCCTAGTTGAAAGGCACAACAATAAATTACGAGGATAAGTCAAATCCTCTTGAGGGTGCTACCCATTTCTCCACATTTGAGTGACAAAGAGCAAGTTGTGTTTCATCCTGGCTATAAAAACACACACTACATCCTTTGCTTGTATCTAAGCTTCCCGCCAAACTCCGTGATGATGCTCACTTCCGAGAGATAATCAATTTGGGTACTAACACTTACAAATGGTATCAGAGAAGGATTTTTTTGGCAAAAAAATCTCACGTAAGGGTTTCTTGTTTGAATTTGAGAAATGGCAGAAGATAGCAAGTTTACAGTTGAAAATTTTAACGGCTAGAACTTTCAACTATGGAATATGTAAGTGGAGTTATACCTATATCAGAAGGGTATGTATCTAGCAATGAAAGGGAAATATTTGAAGCCATCTACTATGAAATATGAAGAATGGGATGTTCTTGATCGAAAGGCACAAGTGAACGATACGATTGTGTCTGCAGGAGCTATGCTAGATTTCAATATTTTTAAGGAAAATTAAATGGTGGAATTTATGGAAATTTTTGTAAATTATATGAAAAAACCTTAGCCTCTAATAATTTATTTCTCATGAAATTTTGTTTAATATGAAGATGTCGAAGGTGATTTAGTAAATGATAGTTTTAATGAATTCAACATGGTTACACTAATTAGTTAAGATCTATAGGATTAAATTTTGATGATGAAGTTACGGATCTTTTGATTGTGTACTCATTGCTTGAATCTTGGAATACTTTGGTTATGGTTGTGAGTAATTTTGTTTATGGTTTAAAAATTTAAAGTTTTATGATGTTATTGGTGTGATTCTTACTAAAGAGATGAGAAGAAAAAATGGTGAGTCATCTGGTAATGCTTTAAGTGTAGAGAATAATGGAAGATAGAAGGAAAAAGAAAATATTTTTGGACATCGTGAAAGATCTAAGAATGGCGTATTTAAATCTCGAAGTAGGATCATTTTTCGGAATTGTGGAAAAGTAGGACATGTAAAGAAATATTGTTGGTTTTTAAAATCAACAAAAGATCAACAAGAGGGGAAAAAAGAGGCAAACATAGAAATTGATGTGTTATAAGATGCTCTTATTGTTTGTTTGGATACTAAATTAGAATCTTTGGTTTTAGATTATGGTGCTTCATTTCATACAAGTCCTCATAGACAATATTTTCAAGATTATTTTCAAGGGAATTTTGGGCATGTATATCTTAGTGATGCTTTGAGCCATGTAATATTGTTGGAAAAGGAAGCATTTAAGTTAAATTGTAAAATGCTAACACTTGTATGTTGAAGAATGTTAGGCATGTTCCTAGCCTGAGGAGGAATCTAATTTTTGGGGAAAATTAGGAGATGAGGGTTGTATGATTACATTTACAGCAGATTCTTTGAATGTTACCAAGGGTTCTCTTGTGGTTGTAAGAGGTAAAAAAGTAGGTACTTTGTATTTATCCAATATTAGTACTGATCCCTCTTCTATTTTAGCTACTACATGTATAAACACAACTTTATGGCATCACATACTTGGCCATATGAGTGAGAAGGGGATGAATATTTTACATTCATAGGGAAAGTTCTTAGATTTGAAAAACATAGACCTAAAAATTTGTGAGCATTGTGTGTATGGGAAACAAAAACATGTCATATTTCTTAGGGTTGGATCAACTAAGAAGGAGAAAAAGTTAGAGCTTGTTCATATAGATGTGTGGGGGTGGCTCAGGTATCTTCTCTTGGTGGTTCACGGTATTATGTTACTTTTATTGATGATGCTACTAAGAAGGTTTAGGTTTATTGTATAAAGAAGAAATATGATGTATTTAATACTTTCAAGAACTAGAAAGCTCTGGTTGAGAATGAAAAATCTTTGAAGTTGAAGTGTCTCAGATCAGATAATGGTGGAGAGTACTACAGTAATGAATTTAATAACTATTTTTCACAAAATGGAATCCGTAGGGTGAATACAGTTCCTAGAACACCACAACACAATGGTGTGTTAGAAAGGATGAACTAGACTATCATGGAGTGTTGAAGGATAATGTTAGTGACATTTTTGGGAAGATTTTGTAGATACCGTTGTTTACTTGATAAATAGGGGACCTTTAAGTGCTTTGGTAGGTGGAGTACAAAAGGAGGCTTGGACCGGTAAGAAGGTAAACTATTATTCTCTGAAAGTTTTTGTGTGTGAAGCTTTTTATCACATTGATAATGTGAATAGGACCAAGCTATAAGATAATTCAAAGAAATGTAATTTCATTGGGTATGGCACTAATGATTTTGGATTCTAGTTGTGGAGTTTGGATGAGAATAAAATCATTAGGAGTATGGATGTTATTTTCAATGAAAGGGTTATGTACAAGGAACAACAATATGACAAGAAGATGGAAAAGTCTAAGTATGTAGCACTTGATGAGATAAAAGATAGAGAAATGCTCAAAGGGCTAGAAAATCAAAATTTTTGCATCAATCGTGGCATAGTCGATGTTGATTATGTAGATCAAAATCAGCAAGAACACCAAGAGCCTCAAACTTCAAAAATCTTCTGATACATTCTACTAGGGTAAGTAGACCTCCTGAAAGATTATCTTCTTATCAGATTTACTATTTTTTATTGACATATGGTGGAGAACAATAAATTTTTGAAGAAACAATGTAGATAGAAACATGGAAAATGTTACAACATAGAATGGATGAAGATATGGACTCCTTGAAACACAACCAACCTTGGGATTTGGTTCAATTGCGTGCATGAAAGAGAGAATTTTAGAACAAGTGGGTTTATAGGTTGAAGGAAGAAGAAGGTGGTAAAAGTATTTAGAATGCAAGAATTGTTGTAAAGGGATTTGCACGGGAAAAAGGTATAGACTTTGATGAAATTTTCTCTTGTTAAAATGACTTCCATTAAAATTGTTTTAAGTTTAATGTTGTGGAAGATTTGCATCTTGAATAGTTAAATGTAATTTAGACTTCTTTTCTTCATGGTTATTTTGAGGAAGAAATCTATATGGAGCTCCCATAAGGATATGAAGTAAAAGGGAAGGAGAAATTGGTGTGTGTATTGAAGAAAACTTTGTATGGCCATAAGTAAGCTCCAAGACAATGGTATTTGAGATTTGATAGGTTCACATGATAGAACAAGGTTACTCTAGATGCCATTTTGATCATTGTGTTTATTTAGCAAGACTATATAATTACACCTATATTATCTTGTTGTTGTATGTGGATGACATACTTGTGGTAGGGTCAAACATGTAAGATAAAAATGAGATAAAGAGACAATTAGCCAATACATTTCGCATGAAGGATTTAGGTGCAGCAAACAAAATTCTTGGCATGAGAATCACTAGAGACAGAAAGAGTATAAAATTGAATTTGTCTCAAGAAGATTATGTGAACAATGTGTTGGATGGGTTTAGGATGCATGATGCAAAATCGGTGAGTATAGTGTTGGAAGAGTAGTGCAAGTTGAGTAAAGAACAATGTCCTAACACCCATGAAGATATTGAATATATGGCGAGAGTTTTATATGCTTCAAGTAGTTGGAAGCTTGATGTATGCTATGGTATACACAAGACAAAACATTTCCCATGCAAAGGGGAGAGTGGAGTCATAACCAGATACATGAGTAATCTAGGAAAGGAGCATTGGAATACAGTCTAGTGGATTCTTAGATACTTGAAAGGGCCCGAGTGTGAGATAGTTGTGTTATGGAGTGTCATAGGTTTCCTTACATGGATATGTTGATGTACACATGGTTAGAGATTTGGATGGTAGGAGGATTACCATAGGTTATGTTTTCATATTAGTGGCATGAAAATTAGATGGATTTCTAAATTGCATAAGATTATTTCCTTGTCTACTACAGAGGCAGATCGTGTTCTTTGTTATAGAAGCAAGAAAGGAGATGATATGGATGTAGTATTTCAAGGAAGATTTGGGAAAGAAGCAGGACAATTACATGTTATTGAGTGATAGCGAGTGTAATTTATCTTATAAAGAACTGAGCATTCCATTTGAGAACCAAACATATGTAACTTAGGTATCACTTTAATAGATTAGTTTTGGAGGATGGACATCTGAAGTTGGAGAAGACCCATATAAGTCAGAATCCTACTGATATGTTAACAAAGGTAGTGAAAAGAGAGAAAATGGAAGGTTTTTTGGCTTCGGCAGGTCTTCAAGATTGATCTTGAAAAATAGAAACATGTCAAAGAAGAGTCTAAGGATGAGTTGTAATAGTGAGTTGCAACAATAAGTCTCCAAGTGGGAGATTGTTGATGTTGAGAAGCCGATTGCAAGTTTAAGTGGAAGTTTGGTTCCAAGTGGGAGATTTCTAAATTTTTGAGCCTAGTTCATACCTATCCATGATGGAGTTTCATACAAGAAGAGAATTTCAAGAGCATTTCAAGAGCCAAGTTCCTACCTCTCCATGATGGAGTTTCCTAAGTTCCAAAGAGAAGTTGTTTCCAAGCAAACAATCCCAAAATAAACCAAGCACAATTATTCCACAATCTTTTGACTGCTCCAAAAGTAAGAGCTCCCAAGAAAAGAAAAATAATTCACCCAATAAGCAAGTCTCCGAAGTGAAGCAACCTGAAATAAGGCAAGCAAATCGAATTTTAAAGAACATGGAAGGGAAGAGGATGAGGTGGATCCATGTAAGATGCCACATCACACATCCTCAACCCTAACACAAGGTCAACTTCATTCTCCAATGCACAATAAATAGGTGGGCAAATAATATGACAGTTTACTTACATACTCCAAAACAAACCCAAACCCCAAAGGACTAAAATTAAAACATGTAAGAAAAAAGCAATTAAAACCTACAAATTTCCTTCTCAAAAAGCATTATAAAATTCAAATTTCAACTCTCCAACCATAGGTATGGTTGGTAAATAAATTTAAGAGGTATGGGACAAGTTTAAATTGTCCCACAAGCCTCCAAAAACATCCTCCATGGAAAAACTCGAATTTCCAATAAGGTGGAGTGTTTCTCACTCAATAGTTAACTTACACATCACTTACATATCTCTTACACATACCTATATCACTTTAGATCATGGCCAATCAACTCTCATTAATTACCTTCTTATGACATATTTGATTTATTTATTTTAACAATAAGATTACTCACAAAATTTACACACTATTTAATAATTAATGAAAGGGGTTAAGGCATCACAAAATGAATGCATGTAACATAAAAAAAAGGGTCAAATAAATAAATACACATAATCCCTTGGTCACATTCAAAGGTGGTTCCAACGCACGGTACCCCTAACAAAACAACCACACACAAACAAAACAAGTTGCATGGTGATCTCGTTGAATTCATCTAGACTTCTAATGTGGTTGGTCTCTAATCCCTGATGTTTGTTGTGATATTTTAACTGTAAAACAAAAATACCTCCTTCACCTTGTGGCCATATACGAACATCCAAAATATTATAAATATAATTCCTGAAATCATTTAGATATATGAATCACAACAACATCAAAGCAATCTAACAATAACATTTACAATTTTATTAACAACTATATCATCATCCAATAATTTCCATTTCTAGGTCTACTCACAATATCCAAATATCAGATGTTTGAACAACATCCATAACATTACCATGTCAAATAGTATATCATCATCAATATCCAAAATGCCTCTAATAATCATCATGCATCATAACTGAATCAATTCAACAATAATCTATGATCTAACATCTATCATCATACTATAATAAGGTCCATAATCAAGTCCATAATATAATCGAAGTATCATGATTAGTATCAAAAGGTGTCAAAGGGAAGTGGGCACTACATCCTCCTCCCCTTAGACTCAACTTCCTTCTAGAAGTCACTAGAACAAATGTGGAAACTGAGCTCGTAGAAAAGTAGCATCCTCCCTTGTAGCTGCCGTCTCATCATATCTATCCCATTGCACCCAGACCTGATCAACCTCTCTACCTTGAAGGCCCAGGTTCTTTTGATCTATGATGTGAACGGGCTCCACTATCACTTGCCCCTAATCCTGCACCTACAATGATGTCCAATCTAACACATGAGAAGGATCTGTAACATATCTCCTAAGAATTGAAACATGAAACACATCATTTATATAAGACAAATTGGGTGGCAATGCTAGAGGGTAGGCCAAAGGGCTGATGCGCTACAAGATCTTGAAAGGACCCACGAATCTAGGATCTAACTTATAAAATTTTCCATAATAGATAGGGATCTTGTGAGGTCCGACACAAAGGAACACCTTCATGCCCACATAAAAACTACGGTCCGTCCTATGTTGGTTAGCATACTTCTTTTTCTGTCTGTGCATCCTGCAATATTTTTTCGATCAAAACCACCTGCTGCTCCATGTCCCGTAACAAAGTTGGTCTAAGAGAAACCCTATCCTTTAACTCCTGTCCCAAATAAGAGGTCTCCTAAACTTTGTACCATACAATGCTTGAAAATTAGTCATGCCTATAGAACTATGAAAACTATTATTGTACGCGAACTCCAACAAGCAGGTACTCCTCCTATCTTGATGTTGATCCATCACATACATCCTAAGCATGTACTCTAAATTCCGATTCACCTACTTAGTCTATCCATCTACATCTATCGTAGGGTGATATGTTGTGCTAAAGTTGATTCTCATCCCGAGGGCATGTTGCATGGTAGTCCGAAATGGGAAGCATACAAGGGATCACGGTCACTAATGATCTTCCACGTAATCCGATGCGCAACCCGACAATATCATCCAAATATACTTATGCCTTTGCACTAGTTCTATAAGTGGTCTTCATCGGAGAAAAGTGAGAAACTTTTATTAATTTATCAATCGTGACCATGACGGAGTTGTCAGTGATATATCAACATTGGTAGCCCAACAATGAAGTCCATGGAAATAGTGTCCCACTTCCATTCCGGTATAGCATGAGGAAAGAGAAGGCCAGCTGGATACTGATGCTTGGCCTTCACTTTCTGGAACTCTAAACATCATGACACAAACTAAGACATGTCTCTACGAAGTCCTCTCCAGTGATACAACTATCTCAAAGTAGCGTGCATCTTCTTCACCCCAAGATGGGCTGAATAAGGTGCACGATGTGCCTCTACCAAGATGTCCTTCCTCAAGCCTCCCTATCTGGGAACATAAATATAACCTTTTTACCTAACAAGGCCATATACCTCTAGTGAGAAACCATCAAAATTCCCTCGAGGGGTCTCTAAGACTCGATCTCTACTCGAACTGCAATGTAGAAGCTATCAAGAGGAAGTTACTAAAGGATCTTGCTACATAAATTTGTGCCCACTGAAGTATCTATAACCCCATGTTTCCATCTACTGAGAGCGTCTTCCACCACATTCTCCTTCCCCTTCACATGGTCTATCTCCATATCCTACTCACAAATCAACTTCATCCAATGCTGCCGATGATCGTTGAGATTGGGTCTGTGTTAAGAGGTGGTGAAGACTCAAATGATTTTCCCTAAGTGTGAATATCAAACGAAGTAGAAATTTCCTCCATAAAAATAAATCATGTACAACTTCCACAAGCTCGAGATCATGATTCAGATAATTAAGCTCATAATCTTTGAGTTTGCGAGACTCAAAAGCCACTACTCTTCCCTCCTACATCAACACACCTCTAAGACTTGCTAAAGAAGCATCCGTGCAAATGAAAAACTCACCCTCTGGATCTGGCACTATGAGAATAGGTGATATAGTGAGACATTCCTTCAATGTACTAAAGGCATGCTTGCACTTGTCGACCAAACAAACTTCTTCTCTTTCCTCTAAAGGGAAGTGATGGGTGTGCAATCCGAGATAAGTATTGAACAAATCTCTGGTAGTAGCCTGCTAGTCCCATGAAGCTATGCACCTCGTCACAATAGTGCATGCTTTGGCCAATCCATAATATGACCTAAATATTTCACCTTTGTTTGAAAGAATGCAGAATTCTCCAAGTTCTCGTAAATTTGTTGCTCTCGAAGACACTGAAGAACCTAGCGAAGGTGCCCCTCTTTCTCCTCATGAATACATGAGTAAATCAAAATGTCATCAAGGAATATGAGCACGAAAAATATCTAAGAAGGTCCTAAAACCACATTCATCAAACTCATAAATAATGCGGGGGCATTAGTCAAACCAAAAGGCACCACTGTGAACTCATGGTGGCCATATCTCGTACGGAAGGCGGTCTTATGAATTTCCACCTCATAAATCATTATCTGATGATAGCTTTGAATTAAGGTCTATCTTAGATAAATTTATGGATCCATTCATCTGAGCAAACAAATCATCAATGCATGGAAGGGGATAACGATTCTTGATCGTTACTTTGTTTAGTTAGCAGTAATCAATACACAACCACAAGGATCCATCCTTCTTCTTTACAAAGATCACTAGTGCACCCCAAGGGGATACACTAGGATGAATTAGGCCCTTCTCTAGAAGGCCCTCAATCTATAACTTGAGCTCACAGAGTTCAGGGGTAGTCATCCTATAAGGTTCTCATGAGATAGGCTCTGCTCCCAAAACTAGATCTATATGAAAATCAATCTCATGTGGGGTGGTAACCCCGATAGCTCCCCTAGAAAGACATCTAAAAACTCTCTTAAAATGGGATGATCATCTAGTGATGGTCCATGAGACCGATCCTCCGATCTATCACCTGATCGTAACAACATAGATATGAAAACCTTGCCACACACACCACTAAAGTTGCATAGCAGAGATGGTGTGAATAGAAATGGGTCTCGACCCCGAAAGTCATCGACTCAACTCCTAAATCATCTACACAAGATATGATCTTGTGGTATCAATCCATCCCGGCTCGTGTGCGAGATAACCAATCCATACCAAAGATGACTCCATAAGAGCCCAAAGGAAGGATATGTAGATCCGAGGTAGTGGTGAAAGGTCCCAAATCCACCACACACTCCTTAACTAAGGATTTTATAGAGATCTTGGCTCCAAAATCCATCTCAACATCCCAACTATGACCCTACCTAACTGCCACAAACCTGCAGCGCTCTACTAAAGATGGTGCAATAAAAGAATCAGAAGAACTAGAATCAAACAAAATGGAGGTAGGAATACTACCAATGCTACATGTGGTCTCAATAACTGTACTCTGGTGCTCTTCTGGTGGTTCGGACTACCGCATACATTTGATGATCTGCGCCCCATATCACCAACAAGTAGGCTCGAGATCTATGTCTTACCCTTGTTATTAGGGTTCTATGGGCAGTCTCTCCAAAAGTGTCTAGTAACACCACAAGTAAAATAATCGCCCGATCCTCTCCCCTGTGTGCAGCAGGTTCGGCCGATTCTGCGGAGGTGCGTGGTATGGATCCGATGATCCAGTGTGGTCTCGCTAAGGTCTCTATTTGCAAGCTCCGCCGAGTGAGATCTCTCTGCACAACCTATGTCCTAATGGGACCCCTAGGAGGAGGCCCCATACTCCGACCTCTCTGTCCATCAAATCTCTGTGGAGGTCTATAAGGTGGGCGGGACTACATTTTGCTAATTTTGTGGCCTAAAAGATGACTATGTTGAACCATTTCCACCTCGAGGGAGAGGTATTGACCCCCTTGATCTGTTGTATGCAGCTCTAGACTCACTCTCTATCTTGTTGGGTCTTTCACCAAGTCTCCTTTTCTATATAGGCCTTCTCGACGGCCTCAACTATTGTTTGTGGACAATGGATTGGCACTGCACCTCCAATGTCTAGGTTCGGTGCACCTGAGATGAACTCGTGGATCCACATGTGCTCATCTTGCATGTAATCAACATACTAGAGTATGCTACACCCTTAAACATATATCTTATATAGGATGTATATAGCCAACTTGTGGCTATCATAACTTCTTATCATTATGTATCTCTTTCATATATGTTATATTTTCATTAGTGGGTCGTCCTTGGTGTTGGCCATAGCATAAGAATAGTATATATATAGGGGTTAGTAAGTAGTAGTTCATCATCATATTCAACATTTGAGACTTATTGTCTGGTTTGGAGGTTGCCCCTCGAAGTGGCTAAGCTATTCTTCTTGCACATTGAGATCATTTATCTAAAATATTATGTTCATTGGTGTTATATTTCTTTTGATAATTAGATTTATACAAGTAATTATATTACAAGTGGTATCGAGCTTGAACTCACCAACATTTGCGTCAAACCCTAATTGTGAAGATTCATACATATATCCAAATCGGTAGCAAATTTTTCTACAAATATTTCTATGGTGTGGTGAATAAATCAATTAAGCTTCCTCAAAATTTTAAGAAGTTTTAATTTGATTTGCAAAAGTTATAGCGGATTTAGGTTTTTTCATAATTTGGCTACCTAGGGTGTAATTTGTGGAATTTTTCAAAGTTATTTACATTTCTAGAAATAAGATTAAAAATTAGTTTGAGTTCGTTCTTTGATTTTTATAAAATTTTGCCGAATTCCTATTCAAATCCTAAACCCTAAATTTCGAACTTGATCCTTGAATCTTACCATTTTGGGGCATCATGGCTGGGCCTTTGATAAGAGGCAAAAAGAATCCCATCACTGGGTAAAACACCTGATAAGGATGAGATAATAGTTGAGGAGTTAGAGTCATAAGGGGTATCTACAGAGTCCTTAGGGTTAGGGTTTACTTCAACTGACCATAAGGTCAGCTATCTTGAGTTAGAGTTGTGAAACCTCGAGGGTAGAGTGGCCAAAGAAAGAAGATGTAGAAAATATTGGACAACGATTGGAGGATTTCATTCACAAATTTAGTTACAATATCATGGGTCATCATATCCTTCCTAATCAGCCACAACTCAATCATACTCATATTAACTAGGGTGGATCTTTAGGTCAAAGTAATAGACAAACTAGCCAAGGATCTCGTAAACATGACCAATCCAAATACAAACAATCTGCAAGCCCCTAACATGATTTCAAAAGTGTATATACGTAAGTTTGATGGAAAATATCCACTCAATTGGATTTACCAGATGGATAATTTCTTTGATCTTCATCAAATTCCATCAGGACAAAAGGTTACCATGACATCATTGTATCTTGAACCTGACCAATTCATTTGGTATCGATAGTTATGTGCTCAAAGGAAAAATATTGGAATTAATGTTACATGAACAATATTCACCGAAGATTTGCAATTGCAATATAGTTCTAGAGTGTGTCGAGAGAATAATTTCAGTCAATTTGAAAAACTCAGACAAAAAATAACAGAAAAGATTACATCCATCAATTCTAAAACCTTTCCTTATGGGCGGAAAATATTCCCAAGACAATTTGAATGACTTATTTGGTGGGGATCTTAAAGAAAAAAATTTAGACTAAGGTGCATATGTTTAATCCTCATAAGGTTTGAAACTCTATGATCATGGCACATAGACAAAGGAAAAATTTCTTTCCAAGACGAAACAAATTTTCAATAATATCGTAGATTGTAGCACCCTTCAAGCATCATTCCCCGGCCAAGAAGACCGACACCTCAACAAATTAAAAAAAAGAGAGCCAAAGGGTTGTGTTTTAATTGTGACAACAAATTTCGACCAGAAATAAGTGTGTTGAAAAGAAGTTGTTCTACATTGAGGGACCCATCAAGAAGAAGAAAATGAAGAAGATGAAGAGGTAGAGCCGGAGGAGGAATTAGGAGATCCCCAGCCAACAATATCATGCCATGCAATTTCCAGTATTAGCACTCCCCAAACTTTCAAAGTAGTTGGCTTCGTAAAAAAACATACGGTAACAGTGTTGATTGATTCAGGAAGTACTCACAATTTAATCAATCATAAGTTGGTGGTACACTTGAACTGCTTTGTTTATCCATCTCCAAAATGTCAAGTCATGATCGTTGATGGGGAAACTATTAGTTTCTCAAGAAAATGCCATAACATTAATCTCACCATGGGAGATTACTTGCTAACTAGCAATATGTATGACATTTCCATGGGAGGAGCAGAAATTTTGTTAGGAGTTTAGTGGCCCTACCACCTTGGGAACCATTGAAATTAATTTCTAGGATTTGTTCATGCAATTTTAGTCGGAAGGGAGGACTTTTAAACTAAAAGGACTGAAACCAAAGTCCCCACAAATGGTAATTTCTCATCGACGCAAAAATTGCTTAGAAAGGGTGCATAAGGGTTTGTGGCACAAATATTTTCATTGAAGCACATCATTCCAATACATTTATTCCCGTAGATATGCAAGCAGTTATAGATGAGCACTCAGTGGTGCTTGGAGAAATGCCCAAGGGCCTGCCTCCAAAAAGAGACCATGACCATGCCATCAAGCTAGTACCTGGGGAATCAACCACCTAACATCGAGACCTTATAGGTAACCCTATATGGAAAAGAGTGAGATTTAAAAGATAGTTGAAGAGATGTTAGAATCAGGACTTATTCGTCAAATTCAAAGTGCTTACTCTTCTCATGTAGTAATGGTACGAAAAAAAGATGAAAATTGGCGCATGTGTCTAGATTACAGGAACTCAATAAGTACACGTTAAAGATAAGTTTCTTATTCCTATAATTGATGATTCACTAGATGATTTATATGGTTTTTTTACTTTTAAAAACCTTATCTTCATTCTCCGCATATCATCATATTAGAATCGAGGATGAAGATATTCATAAAACAGCCTTCAAGACACATGAAGGACACTATGACTTCTTGGTAATGCCTTTTGGACTAACAAATGCACCCTCCACATTTCAAAGCTTGATGAATTCCATCTTTAATCCATTTCTTGAAATTTTGTTTAGTTGTTCTTTGATGATATATTAATCTATAAAGAAAGCATGAGATGAACACCGCATCATGTAAATAACATGTTGGAAACTCTTGAACAACATCAAATTTATGCAAATTCTTCTAAGTGTTCTTTTGGTGTAAAGGAGGTTGAATATCTAGGTCATATTGTCTCTTATGAAGGTGTTAAAGTGGATCCTAACAAGATAAAATCCATGCTTGAATGGAAGGTTCCCAAAACCCTAAAAAATCTCTGAGGAATTTTGGGGCTTATAGGTTATTATTGTAGATTTGTAAGGAATTATGGCAGCATCATAGCACCACTCACAACTTTATTGAAGAAGGACTCTTTCCATTGGAATGAGAAAGCTACTATGGCCTTTGAGAAGTTGAAGGAGGCCATGTGCACCACTCCAGTTCTAGCCACCCCAGATTTTTCAAAAAAAATCATTATCGAATGTGATGCTTCAGGGTATGGTATGGGGGTAGTACTTATGCAAGAAGGGAAACCCATTGCCTTTGAGAGCCACCAATTCAAAGGTAAGAATATCTCTAAACCATTTTATGAGAAATAAATGTTAGTAATACTTCATGCGGTGAAGCAATGGAGACCATATCTAATTGGATGAAATTTCAAATTAAAGATAGATCATGATAGTCTAAAATACTTCTTAGAGCAACGTCTATCATCGAAGAACAACATACTTGGGTCTCAAAATGTTGGGGTATGATTTTGAGATAATATAGAAGAAACGGAAAGAGAATGTAGGTGTTGATGCTTTATCTTAGAAGGATGAGTCTACCTAGGCATTATTGTGTGCCATATCTCAGATTACAGGGAGGATTGTATAGAGGATACAAGTTCGAGTGAAAAATGAACTAGGTACACAAAATATCATTCAGAATCTCCAACAAGATCCAAGCATGTTACAAAACTTTGTATGGAAAGGAGATGTTTTATGGTATAAAGATAGATTATATCTATGTAAGAATTCAATCCTTAAAAATAGGGTTCTATCATTTCGGCTTCTTAAAGACTTATCATCGAATCAAGCATGATTTTTTCGGGAAAGGCTAAAAGGATTTGTCCAAAAGTTTGTGGATGAATGCATGGTTTGTCAGAAAAATAAGGGAAAAAAACTTAAGTCCCTGTGTCTTTTAAAACCTCTATCTATTCCTATCTAGAGGTGGGAAGAGGTGTCCATGGACTTCATCACAGGATTGCCTAAATAAGAAGGTAAAAATGTAATCATGGTGGTGGTGGATAGACTCACCAAATATGCCCATTTTTTTGCTTTATCACATCCATTTGTTGCGAGTACAATAGCAACGGCCTTCAGGGATACAATTCAGAAGCTACATGGGACACCAAAGATTATAGTAAGTGATCGAGACCTTATCTTTACTAGTAATTTTTGGACTGATTTGTTCTCATGCTTGGGCACACAACTAGCTCGTAGTTCCTCTTATCATCCCCAATCTAATGGGAAAATAGAGGTGGTAAACAAGTGATTGGAGGGATATCTTCATTGTTTTACATTAGATAAGCAAGCGTGATGGATCCAATGGTTACCACTGGTAGAATGGTGGTATAACACCTCCATTCATACTTCATCTAAAATGTCTCCTTTCTTGGCATTATATGGGTACCATCCACCATCTATCACTTCATTTTGAGAGTCCACTAAAGGTTTGAGCAAAGTTGAAGAACATATTCAACACCAAAAAGAGGTTCTTTCTAGTCTCAGGGAGAATTTGGCCATGTCACAAAACCGCATGAAGTAGCACGCAGACCAACACCGTAGCGAAAGACATTTTGAAGTCAGTGATTGGGTTTTTGTGCGTTTAAAACCATATAAGAAAATGTCCTTAAAACAACGAGTAAAAGGATAAGAAGCTTTCACCTAAGTATTATGGTCGTTATCAAGTGCTACGAAGATTGGAAATGTAGCATATAAACTAGAACTTCATCCGGCTACTCAAATTCATCCAGTCTTCCATGTATCTTGCCTAAAGAAGGTAATTAGACAGACAATATCAACCCAAACAGTGTTACCCGACCTTGATGAAGAGGGTAGAATCATCCTAGAACTAGAATGCATCCTTCAGAGATGCACTAAGCGATTGAGGAAAAGGGTAATCACTGAGTATTTGATCAAGTGGAAAAATCTAGACAATGAAGATGCAACTTGGGAGGATGCAAATTTCCTGTAGCAACATCCAAATCTTTTCAACATTGGGGACAATGTTTCTTCGAAGGGGAGAGGCATGCTATGCCCTTAATCATATATCTTATATTGGATGTACATAGCCAACTTGTCAGAGCTATCATAACTTCTTATCATTATGTATCTCTTTCATATATGTTATATTTTCATTACTTGGGTTGGCCTTGGTGTTGGCCATAGCATAGGAATAATATATATAGGAGTTATTAGGTAGTAGTTCATCATCACATTTAGCATTTGAGTCTTATTATCTGGTTTAGAAGTTGCCCCCTCGAACTGGCTAAGCTATTCTTCTTGCACATTGAGATCATTTATCTAAAATATTGTGTTCATTAGTGTTATATTACCGCTGATAATCAGATTTATACAAGTGATTACATTACAGAGTAGATCCAGAAATCTACTCTCATACTCAACCACTGTAAGAGATGTCTGTCGGAGGTCATGGAACTCATCTATCCGCTGTTGTATAAACCTCTGTGAAAATATCTTCTCTTGAAATGCTCCTCAAAGAGCTCCTAAGTAAATATCTCAGAATCAACATGGAGCTTTTGCTCCTCTATCCACCACCAGACACCAGCTCCATCCCTTAGTAGATGGATCACAACACGAGCTTTCATTTTTCTATAAAAAAGACAGAACTTGAAGCATCCGCTCAAGCTCACCAACCAGGCCTCTTCCTGAAATGCACCTATGTCACTAGAATAATGTGGTGGCCGAAGCTTCAAGATCTCCCTGATGTGATCTAAAGCTATGGTTTGACAACCTCAGGTCCCTCTCGTATGCTCATCCCTAAGCCTAGGGCTCCGAGACCTCTCTCTATGCCCCGAAACTCGGTCACCCTGTCCCTCTATGGTGACTCTACTTTGGCTGACTCTGCATGGGAATTCTCTCCTCCATGTTCCTCGCTGGGTCAAGGGGATACATGACCCTCAATGAAAGTGACTCTATCATGTCTGGTTGCATGTCCTTCTACTGATCCTCCACATAAAGAAGCATTAACATCCTAAAGATTCTACAAAATTTGGGGTATGATGAATACTATAGTATGATCTGGTGGTGGTATGCCTAGGTCTATGTGAAAAGGCTCCTCATCTTGTTTGCGCCTCCTGCACAGAGCAAGACAAGAGTTAGTTCCTTATTCTAGGTTTTACTTAGTTTCCATGTTTACTAAAATATGTAATTTCTAACTTAGACATGGATAATTTTTCTTAGGTGGATTAAGGTTAGTATTTTGAGGTAGGTATATTTGATAGAGTTCCAATTCAAAAGTTTACAATTTTGATGAGAAAAATGACAGTTAAAGCTTTGAACTTGGTTTTGCCAGGTTTTGAAATATTTCTTTTAAGTATTTTTTCTAGTTGGATTCGTTTAGGGAAAACTACTTCATTTTAATCGTTTAATCTATTATTTCATTGTTGCAGGTTTGAACTGTGCATTTTAGGTAAAGTAATTTCCATTTTGAAAATACGTAGCAGAGATCAAATTTAAAAGGGTTTAATTTCCATTTTCTTCTTCCAAGTATTATAATGTGCTCCAATTCAAATCTAATACATTTAGTTGATTCAATTCCAACCATTCAAAAAGAAAAGAAAATACAATTCTGATTTTCAACTTTACACATTTCAAAAGACAGAGTTTTGCATTTTCCTTCATACGCATTTACTTCTTTCAAACAGAGATTTCAATTCACATTTAGATGTTCAATCTTAAAAACAACGCAAATTCAAAAGGTAATTCAATCCTTTATTGATTCCAAAATACAACTTTCAGAACCTTTCTTTCACTCTTCGAGTTCATCATACATAATACAATTCTTTCATATTCATTCAAAGACTGAACACAGAGTTTATTTCTTTTACATTTCACTTCACAAATTTCATAAACAATAGCACATATTTCTATTATGAAACATTTACAAGTTCCTCCACTGCAATTGGGAAAGGTTACAATAAACTTTATCTCAACAAGGACTATCAAACTGTCTTTTTCTCAGCTCCATAACAGAAAGTGCATAAATCTCATTCTCCCACATTGTAATCACAACAAGAGTAGGAGAAAGGAAACTTTCTCCACCCAACCAAGACATCCAATGAAGAGGGGAAACCATCCTTCTTCATTGGCCACCAAGCCCCAACCACAATGCAATAAAAGATGTGATCCAACTCATGGAAAATATAGGCTTCCACAAAACATGCAAGCAACACTTTCACATTAAAACACATTTCCAAAAACCGAATGCAGTTTACAACTACATTAAAACATGAAAAAAAATACTAAGGCTTCATCAAGGAAGCCAACGGAGTAAGAAAATATGGGGATGCTTATTATGCCTCCCAAAAGGGGAAATGGGTATCACCACCTCAATTACAAACCGCTAAAATATAGTATATCACATCCCTGGCAATCCTTATGCCTCCCCAAAGTACCCCTTATTCCTCACATTTCCTTATGCCTCCCCAACCTCTTATGGCACCCCATAATGATTAAATAAATGCAAGCTATTCCTTTGTGAGGTGGAACCCAAATCCCAACTCCCTCCACACTTATACCTCCCTAAAACACACTTGTTCCTCCCACAAATTAAAACCCATAGTATTCTCCTACACCATTCGTAGGCCATCTACCCAAAATCCCACAACATACCAAAACATTCATATATTAACATTTACATTCATACAAGAAGAGCATTTCAAGAGCAAACTTCCTACCTCTCCAGGATGGAGTTTCCCAAGTTCAAAACAGCAATTGTTTCTAAGCAAACAATCAAAAATAAACCAAGCACAATTATTCCACAATCTTATGACTTTTCCAAAACCAAGAGCTCCCAAGAACAGCAAAATAATTCTCCCAAGAAGTAAGTCTCCAAAGTGAAGAAACCCCTAAATAAGGAAAGCAAATCGAATTTTAAAGAGGAGGGAAGGGAAGAGGATGAGGTGGATCAATGTAAGATGCCACATCACACATCCTCAACCCCAATACAAGGTCAACTTCATTCTCTAATGCACAATAATTAGGTGGGCAAATAATATAACAGCTTTACTTACATACTCCAAACCAAACCCACACCCCAAAGGACGAACTTAAAACATGTAAGAAAAGTGCAATTAAAGCCTACAAATTGCCTTCTCAAAAAGCGTTGTAAAAATCAAATTTCAACTCTCCAACCATAGGTATGGTTGGTAAATAAATTTAAGAGGTATGGGACAAGTTTTACTTGTCCCGCAAGCCTCCAAGGACAAATTCAATTTCCGAAAAGGTGGAGTGTTTCTCACTCTGCCAGCTTAACTTACACATCACTTACATATCTCTTACACATACTTATATCACTTTAAATCATGACCAATCAACTCTCATTAATTACCTTCTTATGACATATTTCATTTATTTATTTTAACATTATGATTACTCACAAAATTTACACAACATTTAATAATTAATGAAAGGGGTAAAAGCATCATAAAATAAAAACATGCAACATAAAATAAAAGGGTAAAATAAATAAATACACATAACCCTTGGTCACATTTAAAGGTGGTACCCCCATGGGTACCCCTAACAAAACAACCACACACAAATAAAACAAGTTGCCATGGTGACCTCATTGAATTCATCTAGAATTCAAATGTGGTTGGTCTCTAATCCCTCGATGTTTGTTGTGATATTTTAACTTGCAAAACACAAATACCTCCTTCAGCCTCATGGCCATATCAGAACATCAAAAATAATATAAATATAATTCCTAAAATCATCTAGATATATGAATCACAACAATATCAAAGCAATCTAACAATATCATTTACGGTTTTATCAAAGAACTATATCATCATCCAATAATTTCCATGTCTAGGTCTACTTGCCATATCCAAATATCACATGTCCGAACAACATCCATAACATTACCATGTCAAATAGTATATCATCATCAATATCCAAAATGCCTCTAATAATCATCATGCATCGTAACTAAATCAAGTCAACAATAATCCCTGATCTAACATCTATCATCATACTATAATAGGGTCCATAATCAAGTCCATAATATAATCGGAAGTGTCATGATTAGTATCAAAAGGTCTCAAAGGGAAGTGGGAACTACATAGTTAGCATCTATCTAGACATTCCAAGAGATAAATAGTTAGGGTTAGAATATCCTTTTTATATTTACTACGACCTCATAGGATGATCTATATTTGAAACTAGGTAAAATAGGTTGTGGTAGGGATAACAATTAGTTGTATTTGAAACAAAGTGTTGAAACATTCATCGACACTTTCATCGTATTGGACATTAGAGGGAAATTCATTTTTTAACTACAAAATAATGTCTTGAATTAATTTATGTTTCTATTACAATGAAGGTTGTGTCATCTTTGTATGTAATAGATCAATACTCTTTTTTCTACTGCAAAATACTTGTGTGTTTTTCTCAGAACGATCATAAATGACTTTCTATCGTGAGCCGTGGGTTCAAGTCGGGACCCTTGGGCACACGCAGGAAAACGCAGATAGGAACTTTCAACTTAGTACAGAACTGACACTTTTAAAATATAAAACCATAATGTTGATAATTATAGTAAACAGCAAATTTTGAAAACTAGCACAAGACCTAGAACGATGAACTAACTCTCGCCTTGATCTGTGCAGGAGGCGCGGATTGGGTGAGGGGTCTCTTCACATAGACCTAGACATACCACCGCCAGAGCAGGCTATAGCAGCCCTTCTGCCTCAGATTTACAGACACTCCAGGATGTTAATGCCACTATACGCAGAGAGCCCTTGGGAGGACGACTTGCTAGACATAGTTTGGAGCCATCAGTTGATGCCCAGGCATCCCCTCGACACATCGAGGAGCACAGAGCAGAGAATTTCCGTGCAGAGTCGACTAGGGCAGGGTCACCACAGAGAGGACATGGGGACAGGATCTCAGGACATAGGGATAGGTCTCGGAGCCCTAGACAGAGGGAGGAGCATACAGAGAGATCTAGGGTTCGTCATACATCAGCTGCACTATATCGGGAGATCCCGAAGCCGCGACCATCTAACTATTCGGGTGATACAGTGGTTTTCGTGCAGAGGCACTGGTTGGTGAGCTTGAGCGGATGCTTCAAGCTCGCTCTCATAGCAAGCAACACGAAAGCTCGTGTTGCGATCCATCTTCTGAAGGATGGAGCAGGAGTCTGGTGGAGGACCGAGGAGAGAAGCTCCATGTCGACTCAAAGATGATTACTTGGGAGCTGTTTGAGGAGCGGTTCAGAGCGGTGTATTTACCTGTGAGGTTTGTTCAGGACTTTTCTCGGATTGCGCACCCCATCACTTCTCTTCAGCGGAAAGGGAAGAAGTTTGTATGGACAGATAGATGTGAGCAGGCCTTCAGTACACTGAAGGAGTGCCTTACGAGAGCACCTATCCTTGCAGTGCCAGATCCTCATGGAGAGTTTTTCGTGTGCACAGATGCTTCCTTGGCAGGACTTGGAGGAGTGCTAATGCAGGAGGGTAGAGTAGTTGCCTTTGAGTCTCGCAAACTCAAAGATTATGAGCTCAATTATCCAACCCATGACCTTGAGCTTGCAGCAGTAGTACATGCCTTAGTGCGGTGGAGACATTTTCTTCTTGGCCAAAGATTTACACTCAGGACTGATCACTTGAGTCTTCGCCACCTCTTCACGCAGCCCAATCTCAACGCTCGTCAGCGGCGTTGGATGGAATTACTCTGTGAGTATGGCATGGAGATAGAGCATGTGAAGGGAAAGGAGAACGTGGTGGCAGATGCCTTGAGTAGACGAAGACATGTGGCTATGGCCACATCAGTGGGCACAGATTTGCGGAGTAGGATCTTGCAGCAGCTTCCTCATGATAGCTTCTACCTCGCAGCCAAGCAGAGATTGAGTCACAGAGACCCCTTGAGGGGAGATTTGATGGATTTTCATTAGAGGCAGATGGTCTTCTCAGACACAGAGGCCAGATTTATGTTCCTAGAGATGGAGGCTTGAGGCATGATATTTTGATAGAGGCTCATCGTGCACCTTATTCAGCCCATCCCGGGTGAAGAAGATGCACGCCACCTTGAGATAGTTGTACTTTTGGAGAGGACTTCGGAGAGACATAGCTTCTTTTGTATCCTGCTGTTTAGAGTGTCAGAGGGTGAAGGCCGAGCATCAGCATCCAGCTGGCCTCCTCTATCCTCACGCCATACCGGAGTGGAAGTGGGACACCATTTCTATGGATTTCATTATTGGGTTGCCGACGTCAAGATACCATCACGACGCCATCATGGTCACGGTGGATAAATTGACGAAGGTAGCTCACTTTTCTCCAGTGAAGACCACCTATATGCGCGAGTCTGTTGGCACGAGTATACATTGATGAGATTGTCGATTACATGGGATTTCGCGGAAGATCATTTCATGCGACACGCGACCCTTTGTACACCTCCCATTTTCGGACCACCATGTAGTGTTCGCCGGGACGAGGATTAATTTCAGCACAGCTTATCACCCTGAGACCGATGGACAGACAGAGAGGGTGAATCAGATTTTGGAGGACATGCTCAGGATGTACGTGATGGATCATCAGTCGAGATGGGAGGAGTATCTGTATTTGGTAGAGTTCGCTTATAATAATAGTTTCCAGAGTTCTATAGGCATGGCTCCTTTTCAGGCATTATATGGCAGAGAGTGCAGGACACCTCTTAGCTGGGATAGGATTGAGGACAGGGTTTCTCTTGGGCCAGCATTATTACAGGACATGGAGCAGCAGGTTACCTTGATCGACAGTGAGATGCAGGAGGCACGGGATGATGCATGAAGAAGTATGCGGACAAAGATAGGACAAATCACAGTTTTGAGGTAGGCACGAAGGTGTTTCTTCGTGTCAGACCGCATAAGAGCCCTATCCATTATGGAAAAGGTTCTAAGCTTGCTCCTAGGTTTGTGGGTCCCTTTGAGATCTTGGAGCACCTCGGCCCCTTAGCCTATCGTCTAGCACTGCCACCTAGCTTATCGCGCGTCCATGATGTATTTCACATTTCTGTGCTTAGGAGATATGTTTCTGATCCTTCTCATGTGCTAGATTGGACTGCATTGCAGGTGCAGGATCAGGGGCAGGTGATGGTGGAGCCCATGCGCATTTTAGATCGCAGGACCCTGGGCCTTCGCGGCAGAGAGATTGATCAGGTTCGGGTCCAATGGGACAGGTACGATGAGACTGCTGCTACTTGGGAGGATGCTACATCATTGTGAGCTCAGTTTCCACACTTATTTCAGTGACTTCCAGGAGGAAGTCTAGTCTAAGGGGAGGGGGATGTAATGCCCACTTCCCTACGACACTTAGTTGATTATCATTTTGAGTTATGCAGACTTTGGATATGGACATGATTTATACTTATGTTGATTAGCATGATGTTTTGTGACTAGATGCATTTGGATTATGATTGGATTTTGTTTTCAGTATGATCTACACTGACTCATGGACTATGATTTATATCGATACCGATATTATTTTTATATGGATATATTGTATGTGTTCTAACATTGGATTTCTTCGCCATGATGAGTAGAATGTAGTTGTTGAATTTACATTACTATAAATTTGGATAATGATGAAATGCATAATTAAGTTGTGATTTAGACCTAGAAATAATGATTGATTGAATTACGTATAGATGTTAATGAATTTCATGCATATAGTTATTTTAGATATTTTGACATGGCCGCAAGGCCGAAGGAGGTATTTTGCATTTTACAGAAACACGGCATGATCATAACCATGAGGGGATTGGGAACCAAATACAACAAGATGTCGAGTGGTTACAACAATTGGTCGTCAAGGCAACTAGTAAATTGTATTGTGTTACCTTTGTTCTTTTATGTGTTGAGAAAATTTCCATGAGGGGGAAATTTTCTAATGTGACCAAGGGGGTAAGAATTTTAATTACTTGTTTTAACTTGCTTTAGTAGGTGAATTCTTTTGTGTTGTCTTTTTGTTAAATTACTTTTGTTAAGTATGTTTAGGATTAAATTAACATCTTGCTTTAAATTTTAAGTTTTGGAGGGAAGTCTAGTGGATGCAATTAATTTTGATGGTTGGCTCCTTGAGCCTTGTGTTTCCTCATGTATTGAATGCTTGGTTTTGAGTGTTGACCACTCCAAACTCTTTCAATCTCGAATTTGAGATTGAGGGCAATTTTGGGCAACTTGTGGGACAAGTTAAACTTGTCCCACACTTCCCAAAACCCCTTACCAACCATATTTATGGGTTGGGAATCCAAAAAGGGGATTATTTATTGTTTTGGGAAGGGAAATATGACTTTGGAGTGCTCTTTTCTTCATTTTGCATTTATTGTGCCTTAAGGCACATGTGAAGGGATGGATGTGGAAGAGAGTTGTCATTCAATCCAACCACCCATTATGGTGTTTTGGGATTTGAGTTGACTAAAGGGAGGTGGGCTTGAGGATGTGTGATGTGGCATCCTACGAGGAGCCACATCACCCTCACTCTTCCTCTTGTCTATTTATGGAAATTTCTCTCTTGTTGAGGGGTTGGAGTTTTGTTTTTGCTTGGTTGAAGAGTTTGTTATCACCGAATCACAAAGACCCCGGATGTTGATCGATTTATAGTTTGATCACTCTAAGCATCCAAGTGTGATTGGATAACATGGGTACTATCTCCAAGTTGTGGGACTTGCTACTTGAGATAGACCTCCGTGAGAAAAGTTCTTCTTCTCCTAAACTACCCGCCACAATCTACTCTAATGCAGGAGAAACTAGCTATTCTAACCTAAAATTCCAAGGGACCAGAGAGAGAGAATGCATAAAATGAAAGCCTACACTAAAGTGGTGATACACCAGAAAAAGAGGGTGTGAGAGTAATCTCCAAATGTGTGAAATACAGAGGCAAAGTGCACACTAGAAGAGGTGATGACAGTTCACCATAATCAAAAAATGCATTCACAACAATATTCCAAGCACACACAATGATAATGAATTCCTGCAAGAACATAATAAATAGACACAATATACTTGTAGAAAGATTAAAGGGGCAAGAAGAATGCAAGGAAACACAGCAGGGGAAGATATATCCACAAACTGATATTTTATTGCTTCATGATATGCACAGTTCAATCTATTACAAGATAAGGGCCTGGATCACCATGCAAGGAGTCCACTACAAGGGCCTGCAACACACTGGCTTCACAAAGCAATTTTGACAGAGCTTTGTTACCCAAAAACTCTCCCTTTTACAATGAGCCCAACACTCCAATTTATAGAAAATGAGAAGGAAAAGAGAAGGGAAAATGGAAATCCTGAAATCTGTCCTTCAACCACCTGTAAGAGGCATTAAATTGAGTGAAAAGGTTTTCCATTACTTGCAAAAGGCTCCCCATACTGTCCCATGTGCTGCAGCAGAGAAGGAATGATGACCATGCCTCTTAATTGCACTCCCAGCTACCAAATAAAACACTGTTCTGAACCCGGCCACGTTTCCTTAAAAATCTCAATCAATTTCTGATCAAATCTGGAATTTCTTGATTTCTGTGCATCGGGCTCGGAACCACGATTCCAACGGTACCAATTTTGTGCGATTTCGTTGAGAAATGCAAAAGTTATGGCCTTCTGAGTGCGGGCAGCTATTTTGGGCCTGGCAGGCGTTTTCTGTCATTTGACGGGAAAGAGCATTGACTGGCTGGAGCCGAATATGTTTCTTTTATTTAAATATATCTACCCTCATTAAAATAAGAAATCTAGTTTTTGTGGCGTAGAGGACGTCGTGCTCGTTCCAGAAAGTCCAATTTTATGAAAATCGGAGCTCGGAGTCAAAAGTTATGGCCGTTTGAAGTTTCCGGACCAAACGTTGACTTTTCTTCCCTGCCTTCGGCCATTTCGGCTTATCGCGTCCCGCGCGTCCCTTTG
This sequence comes from Taxus wallichiana var. yunnanensis, assembly GCA_018340775.1. Taxonomy (NCBI): domain Eukaryota; kingdom Viridiplantae; phylum Streptophyta; class Pinopsida; order Cupressales; family Taxaceae; genus Taxus; species Taxus wallichiana. The sequence goes on along the minus strand of CM031239.1, from coordinate 292,168,892 downwards.
TCCCATTTGGCACAGTGCTCCTTGTGCTGATTTCGGGTGAACCGGCCGGTTCGCGCCCATTTGTCCCAAATGTCCCAGTTGTTTCGCATCGCTTGTTCCCCTTTCGCCCGGTTTGGCGGTTCGCGTACTCGCAGCCCATATGTCCCATTTGCTTTCGGACCGTCTGGGACAAATTCGCCCGGTTCGGCCGGTTCGCGCCCTTTTGTCCCAACTGTTCCGGGACAAAAGTTCTCATTTCGGCCGGTTAAGTTCACAGGCATTTTTAGCCAAAGCGTCCCTGATCAATTTTGGCTGCCTTGACTCATTTCGCCCGGTTCGGCCGGTTCGCGTCTTTTTGTCCCGCTTGTCCCAAAGGTGACCCTCTCAGCAGTTAGCCAATTTTCTCTTTTCGGCCAGTTCGGATTTCCGCGTCCCGCGCGTCCTTTTGGCCCGGATGTCCCAATTGCTTTCGGACCGTCTGTGCTCATTTCGGCCGAACCGCGCCTTTTGGTCCCACTTGTCCCAAATGCTTCTAGGACTAGGACTTAGCCATTTTTCGTGATTTTTTCTGGCCCGAGCCTGTTTTTGCAATTTTTCTTACATTTCCTCAGAACTTGCTCTCTTCTACTTGGACAGGGGAGTTAGAAAAATATGAGGGGACCCTAGAAACATGAAATTTTTGCCTTGACTCAATCTATTTGCCTGGGACTAAAGAATTTGACGCATGTTATCAAAATTACCTTGAGGGTGAATTTTGGATAACAGAGTTCTTTTTGTTATTTTGGGGAGAGAAAAGAATTGGGAGAAAGAGAAGAGAGAGTTCTTGGACTTGCATGCTTGGATTGTTTTGGAGGGAGCTTGGACAAATTTCTTGGTTTAGGCTTCTCCAATGGAGAGGTAGGAAACCTTCTCCTTTGTTTTGCTTTCATATTATTGTTGCTTCTATGCTAAATTTGTGAATAATGCATGTTTACTTTGGTGTATTGTGAAAAATGGATAGAATGCTTATTGTGTAGTATAGGAGAGGTCTATGGGAATACTCATGAGGGAGGCATAAGAGTAGACTAGGATATTGTGGAGGGAGTTTGAGAGGGATGCCCATCTTGGGTGAGAATGTTTACATTCTTACCTTGTTCTTGAGGGAGCCATAAGAGGAGGGAGGCATAAGAGTATGGGAGGAAAAAGGGGTACTTGAGGGAGGCATAAGAGTCATAGGGGCTTGAGTTTTATTGTGGAGGGTTTTGGATGGGCATCTCATCTCAATTGGGAGGCATAAGGAAAACATTCCCATAGTTCCTTCTCTTGTTGGCTTGGATGCAAGCCTTGTTGTGAAATGTTTGGTGTTATTTGTGTGTCTCTTTGTTTCTTCTATTTTAGCTTTGAATGTTGTGAAGAAATTGTATTGTGGAAGCAAGTATTGTTGCCTTGAGTTGGAGACCACCCTTCATTGTGTTGTGTTTGGGGCTCGGGGGTCAATGGAGGAGATTGCTTCTCTTCTCCATTGAGTTTTGGTTGGGAGGAGAGTGTTGCCTCTCCCCCTATCTTGGTTGTGATTTGAAATACTTGGAACTTGGAGCATGGATGAAGAACACCTTGGAGTTTTGGAACCTTGTTGTTGATAATGTAAAACCACCATGTATTTACCATCTTGAGTGGAGGAAGTATGTAATATCACATTGTATTTTAGCTTACATTGTTGCAAATTTGCTTCCACATGAAGTAGAAAGTGTTGTAACAAATGTTGAATGAAAGTTTTTTTTGAACTCCAATAATAAGCATGTAATATAGATGGAATCAAAAGTTGAAAGCATGACAATTTATCTATTCTCCTTCTTACTTGATTTGGAACCTTTCATGAGTATGTCAATCTTGTTTACATGTTAGTAGACTTTGCTTTAAAACTTAATGGAAACATTGTTGGACTCCTTTGTGGGATGTTAGAAAATTTACAAAATTGTATATGTATTGAATTTCCCTTCACTACTCTAAAGGATGAATTAAAAAAAAAGAGAGAGAAATTGTAACATTAGTGCCTTTCCTCTTCTCCTATTTGGATGTATCTTAGAGCTCATTATTTTGTAAATATTTCCTTTAACTTTCAATTGTTTCCGGTTAATTATTAAGTTTGATTGTATACTACAATGGGAACTAATTGTATTTTAATTAAGGCATGTGTTAGAACAAATTCTCACATAAGTCTTGGAGGAGTAGACACCTATGAAGAAGCATTTTAGTCATATAAATTACAAATTTTGTTTGTACTTACTTACAGTCAATAATAGTAGTGAAACTATTAATAAACATTGCCCTATAAACAAATAACAGCTGAGCTGATTAAAGGCTCTTCAAAAAAAAAAAAATGCAATTTATCTATTTGAAATTCCCTGAAGTGATGATTTAGATTGTGTAGATGACTCGAATTCCTCGGCAAAGAGCTCTGCTAAGTGGCTCTTCTCATTCAGCTGCGGCCAGGCCAAGGAATTTGTCTTCACCTTCCTCCTCACGCAGATCAGTAGTGCCCGGCACATCTTAAATCCTCCCACCAAAGTTGCCTCAGACAGTAACACTGTGAAAAAAAAAAAAAAAAAAACTTCAGTAGTTCACAATTTTAATATTGAAACAATTATCAGTAAATAATATTTGCGATGGCATTGATGGACTTAGATTTCATCAGTTACTACTTCACATTCGAGTATATCAAATCTAATACTTGACCATAAATATTATCCAATGATAATCCCTACACATTATAAAATAAATGCATCTATCCTTCAAGCCTCTGAACATATCTACCGACATAATAGTTGACGAGTTTTCATAAATCTTATTATACAATACTGAACAGATAACAACATAGTTGGACAGCCTGTCCTCTCCGCCATGTATACACCTTGCTGCACCCCGTCTGCTGTTTATTCCATGGTATATGACTTTCGAAACCACCTTGGAGGATAGTATGTATGACCTGAAATTGGTGTTATTGATCATTCCTGTGATTCTCCTGCTGGCTGTGCGGTGGCTGTCTGTGGGGAAACCCATGGTGAGTGGATTGATGCCTCGTGTTGAGCCTGATGCGATTCCCACTGTCCTCAATCGAATTGCTAAACATCTCTTGAAGGCGGAATCCCGAGTTTTGAGGATGCATTCGAATCGAGCAGAGATAACAACTTAGTTGGACGGCTTGCCATACACCATGCAGCACCCAGCGAAAGCGGAGGTAATACGCCCCTCTTCCTGTCCCTCCACGCAGGCATCTCTGGAGATCTCCGCCTCGTACACACCATGCAGCACCCAATGGAAACGGAGGTAACTCATCCTTTCCACGCGCAGGAGCTCTTTCAAAGTCTACACCCTCTGTCCACGCGCACAGGGACTAAAAAGAGACAAACCAGACTTCCCACGCGGCCGGGACAGTGGGAGAACGTCTGGACGACCTGCCTGGTGTGCCCCCCCCCCTCTTTCTCTTTACCACGCGGCCAGGGAGGCTGTGCAGTGCACCCATGTGCAAAATAACGTGTTTCATATCGGGCAGCAATTTGGTAGAGGGAGGCGTACACGTAGGTTGAAAAGTGTGAAAGTATTAATGGTTGACAAGGGGGTCGATGAACCACTCCACCGCCCAACCGTAGTATTTAAAGCACAGTTTGAAATACTTTCCCCCCATTGACTCCTATTCCTACCAAATTTCAAATTGCAAATGTAGGAGTAGGCGTATAGACTTAGTTGAGTATGAATTTTGATAATATACCTATATTTATGTCTCACTTAAATTAAAAAGTATCTAATTCCTTCTAAGAGATATCTAAGATAGACAAGGGTCCGATGGCGTGAAGACGAGGAGTCCATTAATAAGAGCTGGGTAGGTGGTGGAATAGGCTTCAACGTCAATGGAAAGTCCGATGAGCTAGAAAATATCAAGGAAAAATAAAGAATCTGAAATTTTCTGCATCCATACTTGGTGTCGCGCTAGCTCTTTCAAAACTCGCTTTTGAGTGCGATTATTGTCAAAAGACGGCACCAATTTTTCTGTGAACGTTGTAGGGGTTACGCTATTTTGCGCGAGGGATTTTCCTAAACCGAATGGAATTGCGACAATCATGTAGTTCTAGCTCGGCGACCGAAATATAAAGTAAAAGTTTGAAGCTTATCAGTTCCCAAGATCAAGCGGGCCACAAACTTGTAGATAAAATAAATCATACAAGAACCTCTACCTTGCAAAAAAAAAAAAAAAAAATCGCATTTTCGGTTTGTTTGGTTGAGGCACGGCGTCGCCGTCGTGAGCGTGGCATCGTCGCCTCTTTGCGGCGTTACACTTTCCTACACCAATACTCAAATAAACATTACATAAAAAAACATTTTAGTGCGAATTATTTGGACTTACCTTGATGGAAAAATCCTGTTTTGATTCTCGACCAAGTGTAACACCGCATTACCAAATGCATTTCTCAAACTTTGAATTTATTTCTCATAATTCTTTTGCAAAAGTTAAATTGATCCTAGAGTTCCCTCCCATATGTTTTCCTTTGTGTTTTGACCTATAATGCATTATAATTAGATTTTTTAGATGCCAATACCATATTGAGCATTCAAAAGAGTGCTTGTAGACTAACATTAGTTAAATTATCTTCCTTTGAGTGTCGTTTGTAGTAGTTCTTATAGACATATACCATGTAGATCTCGATTATCTTTAGACTAATTAATAATAGAATGTATATATGAGCCTCTTACTTTGAAATTAGGACCTAATGATATGGAAATATGAAATAAAACCTAAGATACTTATGATAACAATATTAAAAATGGAACCAAACTATCTAAATAGTCAACATCGTGATATGGGATAATACTATGCACTTTTGGGTAGTATGATATGATATTCTTGTCCAAGTTGATGCTATTATATCCCAATCTGAAAGATATACACGCCCCTAAACAAAACAAGATATAATTTTTACTTAGTGAAACAAGGTGACATGGAGTGCAAAAATAAATTATACATCAATGAAAAAAACTATACAAAATAGATAATGTAATACCATGTGCCACTCCATTGTTTACAACTCCTATATACACATAAAATTTTAAAAAGTGCATTATGTAACAATGCATGTACCAATTGTATAATTCTACAACCTCATGTAGTTGTTCTTAGGCTCTAACTTGATTACTCTATATTTTAGTTGTAAAATTATAAAGGAAATGAAAATGTTCATTTCTTGCGATTTGGTTAAGCTACTAAAGCATATTTTTGCATTATGAAGGAAATTTTATAGTGCATTAGACTTGTTAGATAGACTAAATTATTTTTAGTGGAAAAAATCATTCATTAGATTTTTTATGATTTTTATCAACAAAACTCATATCATAATAAAATTAATGATCATGAAGGATATAGAAACATATATTTAATCAATTTAACGAATAAGAGAGTAGTTATTCATTGATATTTTTAACTAGAAAATAAAGCATGTTGAATACTAAAAATAGAGAAAATTTACTAATAATAAAGAAAATTATGATAGGATAAGAATGACGCTAATTTAAAGAACTATAAATGCATAGATCTCATTAAAATCATACAAATTAAGTAAAGAATGTTTTCTACAATCATCAAAGGAAACAATTTCCCTAATCCCGTGACCAAATTACTAAAGATAATATTATTTCCGAACAAATTGAAAAAGAGATGAATTATGGGTATGATGGATGTTATATGAAATAATGACTAACTTTATTCATTTCTTTGGCGATTGATTATGAGATTAATATGAAAATCGTAGTTATCATTTAAGTGTTTCTTTAATGGAAAATTTTAATGGAAATTTCTAAGAATTTCCAGGAGAATAATAGCATAAAAGGAGTCATAGAAAAGAGAATTATGTTGGACTAATGAGGGAAATGTGTAGATTTGGGAGATAATACAAATGAAGGTCGAATTTTGACTATTTGGCTCAAGTGCGGAGAAGAAAACTTGACATCTGTTTATAATGAAATGATTATTGTATAAGATGAGAAAATTATCACAAGGCATGCATAAGAAGGGATTTTGACAAGAAATGAAATACACTTCAAAGATATTTACACAAATACAAATGGGATGATGTCTTATAACATCATCGATGGTGGAAGAAATACGGTATATATATTAAGTCAAAATGATTAAATATTCACCAATATCTTATTTAAGGTGATCAAGTTTTTAAAAATAATTAATACATACAAAACTTGTGTTGATAATAATGAAAATAATCGAAAGGATAAGGTTTAAGTAAATAATACACAACCCACTTTATTTAATTCTAAATATATATACACCGGATTTCTTGAAAATGATGCATTAAGTTTACAATACGGATTATGATTATCGAGAAGAAAACTAGGTTATGTTGTCTCTAATTTGTAAGTTCTATGGGAAACTTCTCCAATTCATAAATAGTTAAATGGGCCCAATGTTTAGGGGCCCTAAATGTGGAGGATTACACATTACCCATAGTCATATTATCTCATCTCCAATGTACAAAGAGAATAATTTTTGGGGATATCCATTTACTAGTACATATAGATATATATGGTCAAGTGGATTCCTATGATTAGGTTTATCTTAAATATTAGGACTTCCTTTGATATACTAAAGGTATTTGAAAGTTAAATTTTGTAAACATATATTATCTAAGGCCCAGATTTTGGTGAATGATTTTCCACCTCATTTTACTCAACAATATATTCTTAGGGACAACAATGTAAACTCTATATAGTATTGTAAAACAAAAAAAAATGGTTTTGGGATACTATATGGAATGTTCATCATTAGCTAGATACATAAAAGGTATGTTGAATTTTTTTGTAAACATATTATATAATGGTGGTTATTGTTGAGTGATTTTCCACCTCATTTCTCACACAAACATTCTTAGTCAATAATCAAAACTCTATGTAATATTCTAACACCCTTTGAAAAAATATTTAACTCGAGATAAGTACTATAAACAAAAAGAAAATATTATATCTCTAATCTCGTCAACAAATCAAACATCTAACCATATTTATTGATGAATACAAAATGAAATGAAAAAATGAATATACCTATAAAATATGGGGTCTTAGAAAACTAAGCACAATCCCCTTTTTCAAATTAAGAAATGATGTTATAGGTTTCTTATTTAATAATGTCAAGGATTTTCCAAAATGAATTCATAACATTCTTAAAATGATGCCCTAACTTTCACTAAATGATGCCCTTCCTTTCTCTAAATGAAGTCCTAGCTTTCTCTAAAATTAATCAATATCATAAATTTGATACAATTAGTCAACAATCTAATTAAATGTGTATTTCCGTCACAAACTACAAAAACTTTATTTGTAGGTGATGTTGGGGAGAATTTAATATAAACAATGAATGAAATCCTTTTGTTTGTTGGATGACCTAATGACATCTTAACATTGCCCCTATAATGACGTATTAATGTTTCCACATGTTAGTAATAAGCTAACGTTGCACTAGGGATTTCTTGACTATAATACTTTGTTAAAATGTCTTATTTGCATTAAAAAGACCCTTTCAATCACTATTTGGTGACTTAGACCAACTTAGAAATACATCACTATTCAGTCCAAATATTGACTAGTGTATCTCAATGATAAAGCTTGTAGATTTCCTAATAACAAATCTTCTTCTAGCACTTTTCTTTATTGATAAAGCTTTTTGGAAGGTGTAGAGCTTTATAATTGATAATTACATACCAATCATGATTCTCTTAATTCATTGAATAATTCATTTTGATGTTTTTGATCTTCTTACAAAGTGCATTATATGTCACACGAGAGTTGTCTCACATATTTTGCAAATGTGAGATTAGTCCAATTATAGTTGAATTTTTGTTTTAGTGTTGAGTTATTGAAGGATTTCATGAATTAATTGCTAGTGGGGTTAGTAGATGCCATGCATTGTATTTAATATATATTCAATACATATATTTGAAAAATACCGAGAGGTATCAATCTTACGGCATCTTTCTTGGATTTATCACATACCACAATGATTAATAACTCTATTTTTAGTTTTAGATTTTCACCAACACATGATTGATGACCTCAATGTAGTTGTATCATTGTCTAGCTTGAAAAAATCTTTGTGAGAGAAAAAATTATCTAAACTTCACTATATAACCAAGCTATTACAAATTTGTAATTGAACTATTTAAAAAAAAAAAAAACTCCCAAACAATAAAAATTAAACATCAAATTTAAGAACGACCATTATTTATCTAACAACTCAAATACAATATAATCAAACTTCTCACCACACGTCATTGTAAGGCACCTCTGAATGCAATTATTACTATTAACAGCATTGGAATACGGGCCCGTCCCTTGATGGGAATATTGTAATTTTAAAGGCAGTCCACATCATAGATATAATTGAAGGTCTGCAACTCCATTTCCATGAAGGGGAAGTCATGTAGCACTGGTTGGGAAGAAGAGTACTGCGAATAGAATAAGTCGAAAAACATGTCCAGTTCAATCTCCTCTCCTGGGAAAGGCGTCCATTGTACGGGAGAAATTAATTCAGAGGGGTAATCGTTTGGACATATCGAAGCAGTGGGGGTGATTTGGAGGGCTTTTCTTCCCTTTCCAATTCAAGTCCATTATAATTATCATCATCGAGAATTGGAGGATTGAAAACAGAAGGGCCGATGTTTACAGTTTTACAGTCCTCCATGGGATGAGCAGAAGAAGAGGAAGAGGAAGAGGAAGAGAAACCTGTAAGACGTTGCACCAAAGCCATGAAGTCGCTGGGTCGTGTGTGTATTACCTCCGGAGATCGGAGGTAAATAATCACTGGTTTCCTTATAAAGTTTTGGTAGTCTTTGGAAACCCTGAGAGTTGTGGGCCTCGGACCTTTAAGCGCCTTTTTAACCCTATTCTCTTTCATTTTCATGTTGTGTGATTGAATGGACTTGATGCTGAAAATCTAGTGCTTATGTTCTATGCTGACAGTAGATAACAGAATGTCTTATCTTGGAGTAACTTGCTGGAAATTTACTGACAAATTATCCTCAAAATGCCTTACTAATTGTTCCACAGCCGCATGACCTGCAACCTCCTTGTAGATAACCAACCGATATCAATTGAGTGAAGTCGAAATCAGAACGTGCCTGCAATGTAAAACGAACCAAGTTCTCATAGAATTTCATATGCTGTGAACCTACTTTTATAAGGCACCCAAAAACACACATTTTGGAAAATTTAAAACTGCCCTTTCTAATGGTTCTGACTTGTTCAGATATAAAAGCAACTACGCGTCGTTTAGCCGAGTCAAGGGCAGTCCACCGCTAAAACACGTCTCACATACTAATTCGGACCCAGCTTTCGATGAAAGCGTGATGCCATGGAATTCAACTGCAGCCGTTACAATTTGAGCGACCAAGAACGGCGAGGAACTGGATCTTTATGTTTTGAAGTACCCCCACATGACTTGGCCCATTAACAAAGTATGATTGTGTAATATTATTGACCATAAATTCAATGGAGACTTGGCTCAAAGTAGCCCATATAAATTTATGTTTGATTGTTAATTAATATTTTATTGAAGCCCACAATCGCTAATACTAGCAATCGCATGTGTACAATGCAATGTGAATGCCGAACGTTATATGTGATTTTATTTAAAGGGATAATGATTAGTTTTATAGTTGATGTTGATACGGGGTGTGATTGAACATTTGAATCATCCCAATAGGAGCAAAAGTAATGTCATTGTCCAACTCTTGCATTAAGTTAAATTGACACGCTTGAGTTGAAGATATCATGTTGTGTTTGAATGCTAACAACAAAAACAAAAAATCATATGGAAAATAAATATCAATATTTTAGGACTCAAAACATAGCTTTTCATATTAATACAAATAGTGAAACCTTCATTGAACTTGTTATTGGCTACTACCCCTGAAAACAAAACAACTATGTTTTGGTATACCACATTGGATTGGCATTCTTATAGGTCAATAAACATCAAAATAGAAACAGGTCCAAAATGCAGAAATGTTGATTTTCCAAAAACTCTTGGAAATGGAACAACACATAAACATCCATACAATAAATTATAAAATATAAATATACATTTAAAAATGCATACATAATAATCATTTTAGTTGATAAAGTTTTAAAAACACTTGAAAAATATAGTTATCACAAAAGTTTAAAATATTCAACATACTTAAAATTTCATTTATCTGTGTGACATATCATGTTTTATAGAGTTCAAAGAGGCTGAAATGTAAAATATTCAAAATAACAAATTGTTGTAGTGTGTTGAAAAAATTTACAATGTTAAAAATGTTTTTGCTTTGATTAGGTTTTTAACTTTCATTTTGCGTTTGACTATTGGTAGGGGATGGGTTAAGGTAAGGACAGGTAAGGTAGTATTAGGTTTTATTTTTAATTTTTGAAGATTTTTTTGGAAGATTTATTTATTTTTTAAGAATTGCTTCAAGAAATGCCTCGCACATGTTGGAAACAACATTTCCCAAGAGGTTTTGGTGAGTCCAAGACATTTCCAACGTGTTTCATATTAGTGTTTCACTTCCAAAATACTTCCCATAGGAAATGCCCTGTAAGCATTTCCTGCATCGTTGTTTATTTTAAATCAAAGCAATAAGGTAGATTACACTAAATAATGCATCATAACATACTAACCTTAAGAGGAACCGTTGTGAAAACTTCGAAATCTCGCAATTTAAGAGTGATTAGTGAAGCAACACCTCTTGGAAGACGGACAAGATCTCCTACAATAAGTGTACAACACACATCAAGCTTGACATAAGGGTTTGGAGAACCTACAACTTAAAGTGAATAAGAACTCAATTTTTTTCAAATGGATATCTTACTTCTTTTGTGAGAGTATACGACAGAATCACCATTCCAATTTTCATCTGCAATCTTTGGAAAATATTCCACATCCTTTGGGCGAATGGTAGTAGTATTAGTTTTGGATTGGAAGTCATAAATCAAATTATTCTTGTTAACCCAACACCATCCAACACCTTAAAAATTAAGGATGCCAAGAACTCCAGTGTACTTTTCAAATTAAATTTTTTTAGTAAGCTACAAGGAAATGCACACACCGAGAGAACACAATAAATCTTGAATGTCCCCAAAGAAGACAACATTGAATATTACTTTGAAGCACCTAATCACAAAGACATACTACAACAAATTACATAAATGATAATGGCTATCTATCGACTTACGGAACAAGGTTGAACAAAAAGAGAGTATTTGGCAAAAAAATTAGCTTAAAATTGGGAAAAAATAGATTGGACTCGCTTCTTTCCATCATGGGCTAGAGTAGAAAATAGACAATCTTTTGTAGGTCTTCCAGAAGCTCTTCACACAATCGATGCATATGGAAGAAAATGTTTCTTCAACACATCGAAATCAAGGTGTCCCGACTTATCACTACCAATCCCAATCCAAGATGGAAGAAAGCGCTTAGCCACCCAGAGAAAATTGTTTTTGAAAAAGAGAAGAGGATTAAAGCATACTATAAAGTGATCTTAATGTTTGTTCTATATAATTAGAGTTTCCACAGTCTAATTTTATTCAGATATATTTTAGTTTTAATTTTAGTTCTATATAATTAGTGTTTTCAGTGCAGTCTACTTTTATTTGGATATATTTTAATTTTATGGAATTTTTAGCCACATGGAGTATCCTTCATGACCTATTTCCCATGATTAAACATTTATTCTATGACCTTTCACTCATGTACATCAAGTAATAATCACAAATTAAGGGACCTGCTAAAAAAAGACACATCTCTACATGATGATAATAATGGAGAGGAGGATACAAACAAATCAAAAAGAGACTTTCATCCCAAAGACTACTTTTAGATTGGTAAAAGCTTTTGGAGTATATAATGCCTTATAAGGATATCTTGTCTCACAATTATTATCAGCTCCTTTCTATTAAACAAAATGTGTCTCAATGAAAATGTGTATCCTATGGTTTGACTAAGATGATAATCAGTTAAGAATTAACCTAAAATAAACTAAGTATCCTCTAATAGCTTGTCCAGCAACATGGTATTCAACCATCGGATGAAGACTCTGTCAATTAAAAAAGACAAATTCGCTACTTTGCCATGGCTTGAAGCCCAAGATATGAGTTTTAATGTATTAAAATAGAAATCTCATATTGAAATGAAAAATTACAAGTTACAAGGGGTATTTACATGTAACATATCCCAATTAGGCTGCATAGATTCTCCTAAGAAAACACTGTTGTAAGCAATAGAAGCAATATGAATGGTATGTCATGCGGGATCCCTTGGCAAGAAATCATCAGATGCTCTTATAACAATTATTTGTTTTGAGCTGTAAAATCCATATAAATAATCAACCACTTTCCTTGGGCTTGTAAAATCATTGTAAATAATGAAAGAAAATTCTTATATAAGTTCAAAATGATCTAAGAATCTCTCTCTCTACTTTAGCTGCAAGAAAAATGTATTTAATCTTCTAATTAATTACCTATAAAGGCCATCAGTGTTGTGTGTCATACAGGTAATGATGTCATTATCAGGGAAATTACTCTCAGATAAATATTCCTAGCCTTGACATTCATTTGGATGTAGCTTTTCTTTTGAAAGTATTCTAGAGCCTTGAAAATAGTTATAATAATGGAATTTTCTAATCCGGTGTGGTATTCGGTTTGTAAAATTATAATTTTTCAAGAATACCCGATAATGAAGGGCATAAATTTCCAAAGGTGATGAAAGAGATTAATGTCCTGAAAGTAATTGATGGGAGAGGAGTATTAATTTATTGGCTACACAATAATTGAATTTTTCATTATCTAGATTAAATCCAATAAAACCAGTGATAATAACTGACTTTCCATTTGTGAGACATTTACATATATACATAATCAAATATGTGCCCCTGCATATTTATTCGATTATTTGGTATTTGTGACACTCTCAAGGAAGTTGCATTAAAGTGATTAGATCCAACTAATAATATTATTCTTGTCGTTTATCTGTAATTATATCTACAATTAAGTTTATTTTGGTCTGAACTACACACGATGTTCTCCGTCAATGTAGCAAAAATTATATCAACACGACCTCGCTAGATGTCATTTAATCCATCTATTTTTCTTGTGGAACATTATACAATTAAAGCTGAGGCAACAACATAATAAGAGTGTAGTATCTTGCTAGTATCGAGAAGTGGAAAAGGAAAAAAATCCCAAAAGATAATTTTTCCCCTTCAAAAAGAAATGTGAGTACACTTTTAATTATTTTAAGGGTTTGAGTGGACTGAATTAATATGAAATTTTTTTGGGTGTTAGAGAGAAAAAGCTGGTCATTGTTTACTTGAAAATTAGCTCATCCATTGAGAAAAGTAGACCCCGGGATAGAGAGGACTCATGGGGATGCATTTGTTTTCCGACACAACACTATCCCCATCTCATTCCGGTCAAGCAAGTATTTTGTGAATCAGCTCACCAAATCTCACAAACAAATGCCCATCGAAGTATTGTTTATGCTCCCTGTTAAATCTATGCACTTACCATCTGCATATTCATCCAACTACCTCTTGTAATTATTACTAAGGGTCAATTGCTTCATTGGGATGCTAGGAAATTACTTAAGAGTAGGCACTAGAAACATTGACTTTAGAACTCTTGCAACTTCATGCATGGTGAGTTGATCGAGAGGGATGTTTATTTGTGTGTAGCAAGGCCAACTGGAAAGTGTTTGAAAAAATGCCATTTATGCAATCAGCTGATGTTTGATGTTTTTTTGTGCATAGCAAGGCCAACTGGAAAGTGTTTGACAAAATGCCATTTATGTAATCATTGGTGGAAAGTGTTTTTGAAATGATGGAAGTATGCGATCTCAACACACATAAGCATTGTTTTAAAGTATAATTTACACATAGTAACATGGAATGTGGCTAATAAAACCATGAATTTAAAATTACTTCAAGTTGTGGATCATTTTGCTTCTAAAACAATGTGTCGAAGGCCTAAAACAAGATCATTTTTCCTTTCACCTATCTTTCCATCCTTTTGAAGATTTTTCTTTGTATAGTCAGGTCTTCATGCACTCATTTCCCTGAAACAAACAAACTGGTGCTTCGGCAGCAGGAAATATAACAGGAATGTCACTACATCTTCAACGGTGACATGAGCTGCTAAACTTTGTTGTAAGAGCCATTCATATACCCTTCCAAAAGAAGAAATTTTTAAACACCTACACATACCATCTCCTATTTGAAAAACAAGCTGTATACAAGTAAAACTATATGGAAAATTCCATACACTTGTAGAAACTTACAAGCGAGTGACATTTTTCAGTCACTTGACTGAAACAAATATTAGCTCATATCAAACCATGGTCCTTCCTTCTATATTAGTGAATTTATGAAGATCCATAACTTGTGAGATCAAGCCATTCTCCACCATTCCAATAATCTGGTTTTGTCTATCACTCGGATTGAAAAAATATAAGCTCATATCAAACCATGGTCCATCCTTCTATATTAGTGAATTTCTTGAAGATCCATAACTTGTGAGATCAGGCCATGCTCCACCATTCCAATAAGCTGGTTGTGTCTCCATTGATTCAACAATTTTTCATTTTATAGATAAGAATAAACGAGTCTATGGTTATTCTTGCACTTTTACGAAAACCATTACACAAATTATTTTGACCAAAATTTAAACCCTAGCAAAAAAAAATCATCCAGGAACTAAAAAAGTTAAGCGTAAATTACTAACCTAAAATACCATCGGTGATCCCGAGTTACGAGTGTCGAATCTAGTTAAGGAGGAGATAAAAGATATATCTGCTAAGATTTTCTTGACATTTTCAGGAAATATCCATAATCTAAACGATGTGGTGGGAGAATCGGAATCGATCCGGAGATAAAATAAGATTTACCTACCATAATATGAAAAGTCATACAATAGCTAAAAAGTTAAATGCTAGGTGAACCAGAAAATTTTATCTACTTTTAGTTCTTACATGTAGAGGGAATTATAAACATATTTATAAGTCTTATAATACTTGATATTTTGTATTTGATCACGAGTTTTAGGAGTTGAGAATTCCATAGACAAAGAACATACAAGAGTATGCATCCTATATTTCCACGATTCCGGACTTTCAACCTAAGTGGTCTTGACATTTAACTACGAAGAAAGATTGAAAATATATAATGAGTACAGGAAATGGGTTCATTCATATCCCAACAAACAACATGGTGATCTGATTCATTCTACTTTAAGTTAATAATTACAAAAAGTGTATTGATCTTGAATTGACTATTATTTAATTTGCATTATAGACATATAGTTAAAATTATCCCTTCAAGACTTCATTTAGCTAAGTAGTGCATTACTAATCATAATTTCATTTTCTCATGCCCTAGCATTATACCATGTTTCAACGATAGTAAAGAGCTTATCTAGAGCATCGCTAGTTGATAGTAATTGCTCATATTTCTAGACCATTGCTCTTGTATAGCTAAACCATGGCTAGATGGATAGCAATTGCTTCAATATCACTGACCATGGTTAGCTGAAAGTTGTTGCTCCTATATCACTAGACCATGGCCGGAAGGACAATACAAGTATTTCATCTTGTTAAATGTTATTATTCTTGAGACAATATTGTAATTATTTATTTTTATATTGCATAAAAATTCTAATGATGTTTTGACCCAAGATTGAAATTTGAACATGGTTGAGAAAAATAGTGATCAACTTAAAAATAAAAGTACTAACATTCACAACTGATGTTAAGTGGGTTGTTTAAATCCACCTCAGAATGATTCAAAATAGTCAGACCTGGTCAATTACTAAAATTTGTTCTGTTTAAATCGAAGCACATCATATGCAAAATTTTGATTTTTAGGAGAAGCTATAGTTAACCCCACTTAAACAACCCATGTGTTGGGAATAAAGTAACATACTCCTTTTAATGGTCTACTAATTAGCATAAATTAAATTAACACCAAAAAGTACTAAATATTCAATGTTTTTAAATCAGTTAGCATACCCAGTATATAAACTCTTCCATAAATTTCAGCGATAGGGATCAAGAATTTTGGGGGAGCTCTCTGTTATTTTCAGGTTTGTATGGGATGTAACATTGTTAATAACCTATTCTATTGAAATAATGTAATGGTGAACATATTCATTGTAAGAGCCATTCATAGACCCTTCCAAAAGAAGAAAAATTCTAAACACCTACACATACCATCACCTATTTGAAAAACAATTGTGTATACGGTAAAACTACATGGAAAATTCCACAAACATGGAGCAAGTTACAAGCGAGTGACATTTTTTTGTCACTCGAGACTAAAACAAATATTAGCTCATATCAAATCATGGTCCTTCCTTCTATATTAGTGAATTTTCAAGATCCATAACTTGTGAGATCAGGCCATGCTCCACCATTCCAATAAGCTGTTTGTGTCTATCACTCGAACTGAAACAAATATAAGCTCATATCAAACCATGGTCCATCCTTCTATATTAGTGAATTTTCTAAAGATCCATAACTTGTGAGATCAAGCCATGCTCCACCATTCCAATAATTGGTTGTGTCTCCAACTTTGCGAGATGAGAATAAAGGAGTCTATGTTTCTTCTTCCGCTTTTACCAAAACCATTACACAAATTATTTTGACCAAAATTAAAACCCTATAAAAAAAATCATCTAAGGAACCAAAAGAGGTAACTGTAAATTACTAACCTAAAATACCATCAGTGATCCCGAGTTCTCGGTGTCGAATCTGGTCAAGGAGGAGATAAAAGATAGATATCTGCTAAGATTTTCTTGACGTTTTCAGGGAAATATCCATAATGGAAATGATGTGGTGGGAGAAGTGGAATCGATCCTTGAGGAGATTCCTCTATCCCTGGACACAAATTTGAGCTCATTCTAGCCTCGTAGTGCGAGATGCCATATTTTACAAGCTCGTAAATACAATATTTGTGGGCTTGGTTAATGCAGTAACATCTACAAAATTAGGGAAACAGAAAATCGAGTCCCCCAAATCTATCGTGAACTGATTTTTAGGGTTTAAAAGGGAAAATGTCTATGTGAGCTCAATCGTTGAGTAAAATGAGTATACAAACCAACATGCAACTATTAAAAATATCCCCCATAAACTACTAAAAATAGTAGGTAAACACGAAAACATCTAGACGGTCGTCAAACCGTCAAATTTAACATAGTCACGGAAACGTCCAGAAGAGCCTTTCCCATAGGGGGAACGCCTTTGGCATAATTATTTGCTAGGAATAGTCCTCTTTTCACTTGTTTTCATTTATTGTCATGTTTTTGGAAGAATAAAATTCAAACTTGAAACATGACAACTTAATCCAAGTGTCAAAATATTGCTTGAAAATCCTTTTAAGAACCTATCTGGAACAATATATCCTCTCTATGGAGTCTATCCTATCTGTAACACCCAAAATTTAGACACACAAATACAATAATAAAAAATACCGGAATAATTCTTTTTGTCTTTAAATCCTCATTACACAACACCAAATGGGCTCCAATAGATAAACTTAACAACACATAAGACACACAAGTCATCTGCTCACATAGACACATGACAACACCATATACATGTCGATGCCACACTTTCCCCAATGAATGAATGCTAGCAATGACCCAACCATAAAAAGGGACCCAAGGATTGGCAAACCCACAACACATCATTACCATGATTACATCTTAGTTACGATTAACATTCCAAAAAACATTATTATGCAAGGATAATTTTCTCTTTTTTTTACCTATAGATTCTTGAATTCATTTCACATTCAACTTACAGTTCGACCATTTAATTTGGCTCTTTATCCCTTACAACAATCTCCATAACTTACATAATTATTTGCCATATATCAAATTGCATACAAAGTTCCTAATTCTCTCGTTCTTATGTTAAGATTATGCTTCTCAAACATTTATTCAATGTTTAAATTTTACCCTTGCTACACAAGTGAATTTGATGTGATGCCAAGAAAGAAATCTTAGGACTTAAGGGAGATTTAGATTCAAGATACATGTTCCCACAAAAATTCTTCAATCACGGTATGTTTATGTCCATATCATAGTAAATATAATTTTTAAAAAAGCTTGTTGAATCCATTCAACATTTCCACATCAAGAAATTTTATTTTAATTTATATATATCTTTTTTTTCTTGAAGTTTGATCTCACCAAGGGCGATTCGTATTCTTCGTAAACACATAAAAATGTCTAATTGAGTTACAAGGACTCTCGAGTGACATTATACCTAACTTCAAATCTCATTTTAGTCTTATATGCTTTAATCTTACATCGCACCATGGTCTCATTAATAGCATTGTTTTATAACATTTTAAAACAAAAATAAGACATAAATTTCACTAATGGATTCACTACTACAAGGAGTGTAACCTAACACGAGACATCCCATTTCTTTGATCTTATACACTACAAGTATTAAGCACATGATGCGACAAAGACATCCACTTATGTCTTTAAATCCCACCATGAGGTCAATCATAAGAATATCACCTACTACATTTGCTCGGTTTTGGGCCACTCACTAGGGTACAAAGGGAAACTAAGCATAAGGGGTAATGAGATTTTTTTTTGTTTCTACACTTCTCTTAAGTCAACTTAATTTAAAATAAAATTACCTTTGGCTAAGATTTATGAACAATTTACACCCGTAAGTTAACCCTTTAATATGCCAAGGTTTAGTTTAATTAAAATTTTACCTAAGGATCAATGCCCTAACTTAATATGAGTTAAAGGTTAGAGGAAAAAATTTATGCGAACGATCTTCAAGAAAGACCAAGGTGTTATGTTGTTAGTAACCAAGGTAACCCATTTATATATGAGGAACTAAAGAGATCATTAACAAGAGTTTAAGTCATAGGATAACTATTTCAGTATCTTTATTTGTGTTGGTACAAGAGGGTTTTGCTCTATGTTTAATGTTGGTTCCCACGGGCGCTAGCTTAAGAAAAACACATTCTCATTACTACACACATAGATTCCAATCTTGGAAGGGAACTACATACTCTGGAGAATGTTGGACCATGTCATGCCTATACGTCGGGTTCACGAGGATGACACTAAGCATACAAGCTATGACGATAAACTCATACTTGTGATCTTATTTATTTAATCTAGAAGGTATTATTAGGCATAAGGATTTTGGTTTGTCCTAAGGTTTTAGTTTTCTATGCTATGAGAAATCACACCGGAAGAGTAGTTATACATGACTTTTACACTAGGGGTATCATGTTGCCGTTAGATTCCTTTATTACATTTTCAAGGTAAGAGACACAACACTAATTATTTAATCATCAATTGCACACTAGAAATGCACTATAAAATAATAAATTTTATTTCATTAAACATACACATCCAACACCTTTTTCTTTTTCTTTACATACAGAAATCTGAATCAAAATGGCACCTATGATTAAATGCACATTTCGCAAGCCATTCCAAAAACTAGCATCTCATGCATATTACCAAATTTTAAATATAATTTTTATTTTACATTAAACATATATACATTTTTCAAATAAAATATATAAATTACAATAATAAATAATGAATTTCACCACGCCTTTTCACCATCTTTCTTGCATCCTGCAAAACTATGTGAGCATGAAATCAGCGATAAATTGTTGGCATGACATCCACCTAGATCTAGCATAATTAAAAATTTAGTTTCCATTTACATAATAATAATAATTTGCATTCGAAAGGAGAGGTTTAAAGACACATGTTTATTTATTTTTAGTTCATTTCTTAACCAATGTGAGAGAGAAATAGGGAAAAGAGAGAAACTTTATTTTTCCAAAATTTCAATTTCACAAAACAAGTCACATAGTATAGTTTCAAACAATTATCTACAAGTGTCAAAAAATTTCCACGATGGTTTAGTAACTTTGACGAGGGTCCTACAAATTTTCTTATACGTTTTCTTGCTAGTTGCAAAGGCGTTCAAAATTTAGGGTTTGAGGCTAAGAAACAATTTTAAAACATTACCCTTGATGAGCAAACTCACCATGAGTAAGTTTCTACGTGTCCTCCTATACACTAAGAACTCACCAGAATTGATGGAATTCAAAATTGGCGAACATTTTACGATTGATGACTACTTTTTCAAGGCCATTGGTCGTAATTGACCTAGTTACAAACAATAAAATAAATTAGCTTGTGGGCTCGAAAAGAAATGTCCAAAACTAATGCTCGATGGAAGAACGTGCAACAAGAAATGTCCTACAAGTTCCTCTATATATGGATAATTTTCCAAAGTCAACAAGACTAAGAATTGGTAAATGGACTTCAAATGACGATAGGTTTTCTAGAGCCACTTTGGTAATAATTGGTCAGTGTTGGCGTAGTCAAACTACAACTAGAGGCCTACAAAACTTCTTTGCTAAACTAACAGAAGTGTGATATTCTAGAGATGAAGGTTCTAGGAAATTTTCTAGTAAAAATAATAGAGGGCTGCAAAGGTGGATAAGTATTTTTGCTTCATACAACTACAAAATAGTGTAACAGGCTCCTAGAAGGGCATAAAAAATATCACAAATGATCATTCGGGGTTGATCCAAAGATTAAAGTGACTCCTCACATAACAAGGTACACGAAGGAATCTTAACATCCCCTTTTTGGAGTTACAAAGGTTGCTTTGCAATTTTTTTAAAATCACAATTTCTCTATTTAAACAAGGAAATGGTCAACATATTTACTGGGAAGTCAAATTCAACTTGTAAATAAAAACGGGTATTGTAGTAATCTAGTTTGGTCAGGAAGTTTGATAAATCACCTCAAAATGAGGGTTTAAGTTCATGGTTGACTACAAAGGGTTATTTTGATTACGTGAATTATGATATGACATTTTATTGTTATGTGAACAAATTAATATAAAACAATTAAATGTATGATAATCACAAGGTTTTAAAATTTAAATTTATTGCCAAATGAAAAAAATAAAGTATGAGAATTATGAAAGATAAGGAGAGATAAACCATGCATCGAGGAACAAAGCATGTCGAAATTTTTGGACTTATTTTTGCATATTAATTAGGCATTTTGTCAAATAGTTTACACGCACCCGCATGATTCCACCATTGCATTTTTAAAAATCTTTTAGCCCATTACACCAACATGATTTGAGTATTTTAACCTTCTAATGCATTCCTAATGAAAATTAGTTTCCTGAAGATTCTTCGAAGGAGTGTCAACCACATTGTCGGGTGTGTACACAAATCACATCAACTATTATGGGCTCAAACAATCTTAACCTCCATGGGTCTATTTTATCGATAACAAAATAGCGCTCTCCCATAATTAATCTAAACCATTTGTCCTTGGATTTGAGACTGTGACGAAGAAGAAGAAGAGAAGGAAGATGCCCCAGAGATACATCCCCAATAGAACATACATACAAAAACCTTGACCCTACTATAATGTACAAGATCTTAGAAAAAAATAATCTATGATCTTCTCAATTTTGGCCTGTTCAGCTTGGGAATTACCAAATAATGCCATTTTCAATTTGGCATCAATAAGAATTATTCACAATTTTATTTGAGATAGTTGAAGCAGCTAATAACCACATGCTAGCAATTAATTTGTATCGTGTTATACTTTACAAAATAACAACATACACCAACATATACCCCAACTCTTCACATGCAAGTTTTAGCCACTCTCTTCACATACCAACTACAATCGGCTCACAAGGAAGTGTATCGAATCATTTTCCATAGAGTATCTAATGCCTTTTCCAAGCTACTCTTCCATTACTTACAAGGTGATTAAATGGCATTTTTACCTACAAATTTTCATTAAAAAAACTTATTTAAAAGTATGTCAAATGCAGAATTTTGATAGATTCCCATTAACTATTTGGCCAAGTGAATGAATGATACAACTTATTCTTGAATACCATTGTTAAAGCATACAAAAGACATGGGTATCCTCACGAGGAAGACACATTATTTCACCATATGCAATGAACAAGTCTTCAACATGATTAGTTCACCATTTGCTAGCATGCTTCTAGCCTCTACTAAAATAGAAGCTTTAAAATAAGGTGTGGACATCCACAAACGCATTAAGGAGAAGGGAGAAGGGTATATTTTTGACGTTTTAGTAGCAAGTGCCTTAGCAGAGATATGCATGGAGGATGTGGAATCATGTGTAAGGCATGTGACTGTTTTCCAAAATGCCTAAAAGAAAAGTGGCTCTTAGACTGTAATGGCTAAAGTATATCCACAAAATGAGTTTGTTGAAAGTCCTTAAAGCTTCAAATAAACACAATTGATAAGAGAAAAGAAAAATTCCACAACCCAGATTCAAATAACATAAAAAAATTGAGAACACTCCCTTCTATCTACTATTTATTGTAATTTGGGTCTCCCATTCTCTATTCATCTAAAACTCGGGCTTTCCCATTCCTTTCATCCTCCACATGATCAGGATTTGTTGTCCTTGTCATTTTTCCCTAAATACTTGAAGAAAAATGAATGGATGTATCTCGAGAGGAATGTTTTTGAAGCTTGTAACATTTCTAAATTCTCTATCCTTGGAGAAAATTTCATCTCCGAGCTCAAACGGTTGTCTTCCTACATTTTACGATTTGACGGGTTATTTTTCCCTGTCAAATTCTCGTCCTTGCATCAACAAGAAATGTGGCTTCTTTTGGTTAGACACAGATCGGTGGGGCACTCTAAAATTCTATGGATTACCTTGACCCAAAACTGGTCCATGTGGAGAGGAACAATGCTCATTTGAAAGTTCACTTTTTGGTTTGGCCTTGGAGTTACAGGAGGACAGATGGAGGTTTCTGCTAGTTTTCCCAGACTTAGAAAAAAATTTATGTAGCTGGTACATTTTGGAAGAATAGGGACATGTGGTGATCTGCACTCATTCAGTGGTCTCCACTCATGGGCACCATTTGAAATTTCACCATGAAGACATGTGGAGGCTTATGTTGGGTCTTCGCATACTTAGCCTTTTTTCATATGGTTTTGAGAGGCCTGGGACATGTGGAGGGACTGCGCATGTTTGAGGACCGGCCCTTGAATTTTATTCTAAATAAGCACCAGGAGGACACTTGGAGGCCTCCGCTCACTTTGCATTTTGCTTGGACTTTTCAATGGCCAAAGGAGATTACCTCGAAGCCTAACACATGGTGCCTTCCATTGAGCTTCATCCTTCAAACAAATATTACCGGGCCAGGACACGTGGTGATCCCGCACTCATTCAAGGTCTCAAATTTTGGGGACCATCTCAAGATGTGCCATTGTGACACGTGGCAGTTTGAAAAGTCAAAAGGTAGGGAGTGGACCATTAGGGAAAACTTGGATTTTTTGCCTCTTAAGGACTAAAATATCAAAATGGCCCATAAGCCCGATAAAAGGGAGGTCAAGGTCGGCTTTGAAAAGTCAAAGGAGCAGGAAGCGAGACCATTTGAGGTAACATGGATTTTTTGCCTCTTTTCATCAAAAGGACTAAAACATCAAAATATCCTACACAGTATGACAGAGAATAGTAAAAAATTTTCCCAGTCAACAGTGGAGGTGTAGACTTTTGGGTGAAATTTAGGAAAAATTCCTTTTGAGTAAAAAAGTTAAAAGTGAAAAAAGAAGCATGGTTCCGCTGGGACGCACATTAGAAACTTGGAGCGGAAGGGCGGAGCTGCGTGTAAAACTTGGATAATTTTCCCTTTTCCAAAAAGAGGTGAAATGGAAGAATTTAACCATGGTTCCTTTCGGACCCACCTTAGGACACATGTCAGGTTCATTTCTCATGGGCGGAGGTGTGGAGCAAAATGTGAAAATTTTACATTTTTTCCAAAAGTTGTAAAAGGAATAAAGGAACCCACGAGAGTCCATTTGAAAGTGGATCTCCCATGTGCATGGTCTGAATTCAAAATATAAATCAACGGCAAATGTGCATCTATATCTGAATTTTCTACCATTTTCACTCCATAGCTCCTGGGGATGTGTATTCTTATGTTTTTTTATCATTTCTTGGGGTTGCCTTACATGCCAAATGAAGAGGAACATTAAACGGAGGCCTGGTTTGGTGGGGAAGGTCTCAGTAAACATCTCTAACCATTAAATATGTAATCGATTGCCATATTTGGCTCGATTTTCTTTCTTCGCACGCGAAAGACCTATTGGTATCTTGGTTTGGAGAGGAAAATCTAGGGACGTATTTTACATTAAGATGAGATTTGTTCTTTAGGATGGATCTGATTTTCCATTTCCTCTTCCCAAGAAAATAAAGAACCACATTTGATGATTAGGGGTGGAAGTGGTTGGTGAGTAAAAGGAAGAGTGATCTACCAGAGGAAGATGTTGAATGTGGGAGATGTTTGAGGAGATCCACCCTCTAAGCACGTGATAATTTTTGTAGATATGATTCAAGGAATCGTGATCAAGATCATGGTGAGCACTGGTACACTCAATGTTTACGTTTTTAGGGGGAAAATCTGTTGTAAAATGATATAAATGGCATGATTTTTTTGTGAAAAGGGTTGGAGGTTGGAATGTTGGAGTGTTAGAGGTCAAAATTGATTTTCTAAGAGAAAATCTTGATAGAGCCCGTCTTTCTGAGGGATTGTCGAGAAACATGTATATCTCTTTTGTGTTAAAATTGATCGTGTCAAGGTGGCTGCGAGTGTAAAACCATTTACAAGCTCTGAGATTATTCTAGAAACTTTCCCTGCTGATAAGTTTAATCAAATTTGAGTTATTTTGTGTTGACTCTAAGAAATTAGTGTTTGCTTTGTTTTAGAATGTTTGCAAATAGTTCTATTTGTTCCTATTGCAATATTATACTGAATTTTTTGTGAAATCACATAGGATCTCATCCTGTGATAGTTTAATGGTATTTGCAATTTCATTTCAAGAAGATCCTTCATCTTGGATGAGATAAAAAAATTTAAAATCAATTCACTATCATTTGTTGATAAATATTGTCTATAAGTCTTCGGGTGTACCTTAGGCATGTGGTTAATCAGAAACTATAGTGTTTAATTGAGTCTTCTAATTCAATCCTTTGTATTGGAGTCTTAAAGATTATGTGAAAACGTGCTGATTTGGGCCTCCATTGAAGCACACCTTCTAGTTGAAGGAACATCTTGACTGTTCTGAAGCTTTCTGTTGTGAAGTTTCTCATTATTGTAAAGTCCCTCCAAAGGTTTGGTATAATCAACTTTATCCTGCTTCACCTCCCACCAAAAATTCATTTAAAAACAACTAATCATACCCATACTACCCCTATTTGTCATGTGTGTATACAAATGCATAATTTTACTACCAAAACATGTAGAAACAATCAGGTTTTCATTGTCTTTAGTGGCCTGAACCTTGCTTAGAAAATATCTCCATTATCTAGAGTGACAACTCGTGAGAGTTAGGTTTTGTTGCATTGATCATATTTTCTTCAAGGTCTTCTTAATAGTTTCACAAGGAAGGACATCTTCATCTCCTCCACAAAGAGTAGGCTAAAAAAAGGGTCCTCTCACCCGGTTGAAAGGCACAACAATAAATTACCGAGGATAAGTCAAATCCTCTTGAGGGTGCTACCCATTTCTCCACATTTTAGTGACAAAGAGCAAGTTGTGTTTCATTCACGGCTACAAAACAACACACTACATGCTTTGCTTGTCTCTAAGCTTCTGCCAAACTGTGATGATGCTCACCGACGAGAGATAATCAATTTGGGTACCAACACTAAAAATGGTATCGAGAAGGAATTTTTTTGCGAGAAAAATATCACGAAGGGTTTCTTGTTTGAATGGGAGAAATGGCAAAAGATAGCAAGTTTATGGTTGAAAATTTTATCGGCTAGAACTTTCAACTATGGAATATGTAAGTGGAGTTATACCTATATTAGAAGGGTATGTATCTAGCAATGAAAGGGAAATATTTGAATCGTCACTATGAAAGATGAAGAATGGGATGTTCTTGATCGAAAGGCATAGGGAACGATATGGTTGTGTCCTGGGAGCTATGCTAGATTTCAATATTTTTAAGGAAACTACAATGGTGGAATTTATGGAATTTTTTTGTAAATTAGATGAAAAACCCTCAGCCTCTAATAAGTTATTTCTCATGAAAAGTTTTTTTAATATGAAGATGTCGAGAAGGTGATTTAGTAAATGATAATTTTAGGGAATTCAACATGGTTACACTAATTAGTTAAGCTCTGTAGGAGTAAATTTTGATGATGAAGTTAGGGATCTTTTGATTTCATGCTGATTTTTGAATCTTATAATACTTTGGTTATGGTTGTGAGTAATTTTGTTTATGGTTTAAAAAATTTAAAGTTTTATGATGCTATTGGTGTGATTCTTACTGAAGAGATGAGAAGAAAAAAAAATGGTGAGTCATACGGTAATGTTTTGAGTGTAGAGAATAATGGAAGACCGAAGGAAAAATAAAATAAAATTTGGACACCGTGGAAGATCTAAGAATTGCATATTTAAATCTCGAAGAAGGATCATTTCTGGAATTGTGGAAAAGTAGGACATGAAAAGAAATATTGTTGGTTTTAAAATCGGTGAAAGATCAAAAAGCGGGGAAAAAAAAAGTTAAACATAGAAATTGATGTGTTATAAGATGCTCTTATTGTTTGTCTTGATACTAAATTACAATCTTTGGTTTTAGATTCGGTGCTTCATTTTATGCAAGTCCTCATAGACAGTATTTTTAAGATTATGTTCAAGGGAATTTTGGGCATGTATATCTTAGTGATGATGGGCCATGCAATATTGTTGAAAAGGAAGCGTTTAAGTTAAATTGCAAAATGGTAACTTTGGATGTTGAAGAATGTTAGGCATGTTCCTAGCACGAGGAGGAATTTAATTTTGGAAGGAAACTAGGAGATGAGGGTTGTATGATTACATTTACAACAAATTCTTTGAATGTTACCAAGGGTTCTCTTGTGGTTGTAAGAGGTAAAAATTAGGTACTTTTTATTTATCCACTATTATCTTGATCCCTATTCTATTTTAGCTACTACATGTATAAACACAACTTTATGGCATCATAGACTTGGCCATATGAGTGAGAAGGGGATGAATATTTTACATTCATAGGGAAAGTTCTCATATTTGAAAAACATAGACCTAGAATTTTGTGAGCATTGTGTGTATGGGAAACAAAAACATGTGATGTTTCTCGGGGTTGGATCAACTAAGAAGGATAAAAAGTTAGAACTTGTTGATATAGATGTGTGGGGGTGGTTCAGGTATCTTCTCTTGGTGGTTCATGATATTACGTTAGTTTTATTTATGATGCTACTAAGAAGGTTTGGGTTTATTGTATAAAGAAGAAATCGATGTATTTAATACTTTCAAGAAGCTGGAAAGCTCGGTTGAGAATGAAAAAGGTTTGAAGTTGAAGTGTCTCAGATCAAATAATGGTGGAGAGTACTGCAGTAATGAATTTAATAACTATTGTTCACAAAATGGAATCCATAGGGTGAAGATAGTTCCTAGAACACCACAATAGAATGGTGTGTCAGAAAGGATGAACAAGACTATCATGGAGCATGGAAGCAAAATGTTATTGCATCTTTGGATTGCCCTTAAATTTTGGGAAGATGTTGTAGATACTATTGTTTACTTGGTAAATAAAGGACCTTCAAGTGCTTTGGTAGGTTGAGTACAAAGGAAGGAGGCTAGGTGGTAAGAAGGTAGACTATTATCTTCGAAAGTTTTGGGTGTGAAGCTTTTTTCACATTGATAATGCGAATAGGACCAAGCTATAAGATAAGTCAAAGAAATGTACTTTCATTGGGTATGGCACTAATGATTTTGGATTCTAGTTGTGGAGTTTGGATGAGAATAAAATCATTAGGAGTATGGATGTTATTTTCAATGAAAGGGTTATGTACATGGAACAACTATATGAAAAGAAGCTAGAAAAGTTTGAGTATGTAGCACTTGATGAGATAAAAGATAGAGAAATGCTCAAAGGGCTGGAAAATCAAAAAATTTCATCATTCATGGCAAAGTCGATGTTGATTATGTAGATCAAAATCAGAAAGAACACCAAGAGCCTCAAACTTCAGAAAATCTTCTGAGACATTCTACTAGGGTAAGTAGACCTCCTGAAATATTATCTTCTTATCAGATTTACTATTTTTTATTGACATATGGTGGAGAACAAGAAATTTTTGAAGAAATAATGTAGGTAGAAACATGGAAAAAGTTACAACATAGATCGGATGAAGATATGGACTCCTTGGAGCACAACTAACCTCATTCTTTGGTTCAGTTGTGTGCATGAAAGAGAGAATTTTAGAACAAGTGGGTTTCTTGGTTGAAGGAAGAAGAATGTGTGTAAAAAAATTTACAATGCAATAAGTTTTGTAAAGGGAATTGCATAGGAAAAAGGTATAGACTTTGATGAAATTTTCCCTCTTGTTAAAATGACTTCCATTAAAATTGTTTAAAGTTTAATGTTGTGGAAGATTTGCATCTTGAACAGTTAAATGTAATTTAGACTTCTTTTCTTCATGGTGATTTTGAGTAAGAAATGTATATGGAGCTCTCATAAGGATATGAAGTCAAAGGGAAGGAGAAATTGGTGTGCAGATTGAAGAAAACTTTGTATGGCCTTAAGTAATCTCTAAGACAATGGTATTTGAGATTTGATAGGTTCACATGATAGAAAAAGGTTACTCTAGATGCCATTTTGATCATTGTGTTTATTTTACAAGACTAGATAATTACACCTATATTATCTTGTTGTTTTATGTGGATGACATACTTGTGGTAGTGTCAAACATGTAAGATAAAAATTAGATAAGGAGATAATTAGCCAATACATTTCCCATGAAGGATTTAGGTGCAACAAATAAAATTCTTGGCATGAGAATCAATAGAGATAGAAAGAGTATAAAAGTGAATTTTTCTCAAGAAGAGTATGTGAACAATGTGTTTGATGGGTTTAGGATGCGGGATGCAAAATCGGTGAGTCCCGGTGTTGGAAGCGTAGTGCAAGTTGAGTAAAGAACAATGTCCTAACACCCATGAAGAGATTGAATATATGGTGAGAGTTCCATATGTTTCAGTAGTTAGAAGCTTGATGTATGTTATGGTATACACAAGACAAAACATTTCCCATGCGGTGGGATTCATAACCTTGAGATATATGAGTAATCCTATTTAGGAGCATTGGAATACGGTCTAGTGAATTGTCGAGATACTTGAGAGGGCCTAGTAGCAGACAATTGTGTTATGGAGCGTCGAGAGATTTCCTTACATGGATATGTTGATGTACATATGGTTAGATATTTGGATGGTAGGAAGATTACCATTGGTTTTGTTTTCACTATTGGTGGCATTAAAATTAGATGGATTTCTAAATTGCATAAGATTATTTCCTTGTCTACTACGGAGGAAAGGTGTGTTGCTATTATAGAAGCAAGAAAGGAGATGATATGGATGTAGCATTTCATGGAAGATTTGGGAAAGAAGCGGGATGATTACATGTTATTTAGTGATAGCCAAAGTGTAATTTATCTTATAAAGAACTCGAGCATTCCATTCAAGAACCAAACATATACAACTTAGGTATAACTTTATTAGATTAGTTTTTGACGATGGACATATGAAGTTGGAGAAGATCCATATAAGTCAAAATCCTACTGATATGTTAACAAAGGTAGTGAAAAGAGAGAAAATGGAAAGCTTTTTGGCTTTTGGAGTCTTCAAGATTGATCTTGAAAAAGACAAACAAGTCAAAGAAGAGTCTAGGGATGAGTTGTAATAGTGAGTTGCAGCGATCGGTCTACAAGTGGGAGATTGTTGATGTTGTGGAGCCTGATTGCAAGTTGAAGTGGAAGTTTGGTTCAAAGTGGGAGATTTCTAAAGTTTTGGAGCCTATTTCATACCTCTCCATGATGGATTTTCGTACAAGAAGATAATTTCAAGAGAAAAGTTGCTACCTCTCATGTATTTTGCATTCCACAATCTTCCAATTGCTCCAAAAACAAGATCTCCCAAGAACAACAAAGGAATTCACCCAATAAGCAAGTCTCCAAAGTGAAGCAACCGAAATAAGGAAAGCAAATCAAATTTTAAAGAAGAGGTAAGGGAAGAGGATGAAGTGGATCCATGTAAGATGCCACATCACACATCCTCAACCCCAACAAAAGGTCAAATTCATTCTCAATGCACAATAAATAGGTTGGAAAATAATATGAAACTTTACTTACCTACTCCAAAACAAACCCACACCCCAAAGGACTGAAATTAAAACATGTAAGAAAAGTGCAATAAAAACCTACAAATTGCCTTCTCAAAAAGCAAGTATAAAATTCAAATTTCTATGATCCAACCATAGGTATTGTTATCACCGAATCACAGCACCCCTGTGCATATATTTGAACTCACGGTGTGATTGGATAACATGGGTACTATCTCCAAGTTGTGGGACTTGCTACTTGAGATAGACCTCCAGAGAAAGCTGGTTCTTGCTCCTAAACTACCTGCCACAATCTACTCTAATGTAGGATAAGCTAACTGTTCTAATCTAAATTTCCAAGGGACCAGGGAGAGAGAATGCATAAAATGAAAGCCTACACTAAAGCGGTGATACACCAGAAAAGGAGGGTGTGAGAGTAGTCTCCAAATGTGTGAAATACAGAGGCAAAATACACACTAGAAGAGGTGATGACAGTTCACCATAATCTAGCAAAATGCATTCACAACAATATTCCAAGCATACACAATGATAATGAATCCCTGCAAGAACATAATAAATAGACACAATATTCTTATAGAAAGATCAAAGGGGCAAGAAGAATGCAAGAAAACACAGCAGGGGAAGATACATCCACAAACTGGTATTTTATTGCTTCATGATATGCACAGTTCAATCTATTACAAGATAAGGGCCTGGATCACCATGCAAGGAGTCCACTACAAGGGCCTGCAACACACTGGCTTCACAAAGAAATTTTGGCAGAGCTTTGCTACCCAAAAACTCTCTTTTACAATGAGCCCAACACTCCAATTTATAGAAAAATGAGAAGGAAAAGAGAAGGGAAAATGGAAATCCCGAAATCTGTCCTTCAACCACCTGTAAGAGGCATTAAATTGAGTGAAATGGTTATAAATTACTTGAAAAATTCTCCCCATACTGTCCCATGTGCTGCAGCAGAGAAAGAATGATGACCATGCCTCTTAATTGCACTCCCAGCTACCAAATAAAACATTGTTCTGAACCCGGCCACGTTTTCTTAAAAATCTCAATCAATTTCTAATAAAATATGGAATTTCTTGATTTCTATGCATCGGGCTCGGAACCACGATTCCAACGGTACCAATTTTGTGCGATTTCGTTGAGAAATGCAAAAGTTATGGCCTTTCGAGTGCAGTGGCTATTTTGGGTCTAGCAGGCGTTTTCTGTCATTTGACGGGAATGAGCATTGATTGATTTGGAGCCGAATATGTTTCTTTTGTGGCGTAGAGGGTGTCGTGCTTGTTCCAGAAAGTCCAATTTTGTGAAAATCGGAGCTTGAAGTCAAAAGTTATGGCCGTTTGAAGTTCCACGGGTCAAATGTTGACTTTTCTCCTCTGCCTTCGGCCGCTTCAGCTTTTCGCGTCCCACGTGTCCCTTTGTCCCAAATGGCACAATGCTGAAATTTCCCATTTCGCCGGCTGGCGGTTGGTGTACTCGCGGCCCAGATGTCCCATTTGCTTTCGGGCCGTTTGGGACAAATTTTCCCGATTCGCCCGGTTCGGCCGGTTCGCGTACTTTTGTCCCGCGCGTCCCTGACTGAAAGTTCTCATTTCGGCCGATCCGGCCGGTTCGCGTACTTTGCGTACCTTTGGCCCAACTGTTCCGGGCTGCCTTGACTCATTTCGGCCGATCCGGCCGGTTCGCACTTATCGCACGCCAGAGGTCCTGCATCGCCTGTTTCAACAGTTAGTCAATTTTTTCAACTTTTCGGCCAGTTCGGATTTCCGCGTCCCGCGCGTCCCTTTGGCCCGGATGTCCCAAATGCTGCAGACCACTGGCGGCCTTTCGGCCGGTTCGCGCCCTTTTGTCCCAACTGTCCCGACTGTTGTGAGGACTAGGACTTAGCCATTTTTCATGATTTTTTTTGGCCCGAGCCTGTTTTTTGCAATTTTTCTTACCTTTCCTCAGAACTTGCTCTCTTCTACTTGGACAGGGGAGTTAGAAAAATATGAGGGGACCCTAGAAACATGACTTTTTCCCTGAATCAATATAATTGCTTGGGACTAAAGAATTTGATGCATGTTATCAAAATTACCTTGAGGGGTGAATTTTGGATACTTGGGTATGGTTAGTAAATAAATTTAAGAGATATGGGACAAGTTTAACTTGTCCCGTAAGCCTCCAAGGACAAATTTGAATTTCAAGAAGGTGGAGTGTTTCTCACTCAACGGTTAATTTACACATCACTTACATATCTCTTAAAAAAATTTATATCACTTTAAATCATGGCCAATAAAATCTCATTAATTACCTTCTTATGACGTATTTGATTTATTTATTTTAACAATATGATTACTCACAAAATTTACACACCATTTAATAATTAATGAAAGTGGAACTAAAGCATCGCAAAATAAACACATGAAACATAAAACAAAAGGATGAAATAAATAAATACACATAATCCCTTGGTCACATTTAAAGGTGGTTCCCCCATGGGTACCCCTAACAAAACAACCACACACAAATAAAACAAGTTGCTATGGTGACCTCATTGAATTCATCTAGAATTCAAATGTGGTCAGTCTCAATCCTCGATGTTTGTTGTGATATTTTAACTTACAAAACACAAATACCTCCTTCGGCCTTGTGGCTATATCAAAACATCCAAAATAATATAAATATACTTCCCAAAATCATCTAGATATATGAATCACAACAACATACAAGCAATCTAACAATATCATTTACGAGTTTTATCAAAGAACTATATCATCATCCAATAATTTCCATGTCTAGGTCTACTCACAAAATCCAAATATCACATGTCCGAACAACATCCATAACATTACCATGTCAAACAAGTATATCATCATCAACATCCAAAATGCCTCTAATAATTATCTTGCATCATAACTGAATCAAGTCAACAATAATCCCCGATCTAACATCTATCATCATACTATAATAAGGACCATAAACAAGTCCATAATATAATCGAAGTGTCATGATTAGTATCAAAAGGTGTCAAAGGGAAGTCGGCACTACATCACCCTCCTCTTATACTTGACTTCCTCCCGGAAGTCACTAGAAAAAATGTGGAAACTGAACTCATAGCAAAGTAGCATCCTCCCATATAGCTACAGTCTTATCATATTTGTCCCACTGCACCTGGACACGATCAACCTCTCTACCTCGAAGGCCCGTGGTCCTGTGATCTATTATGTGAACGGGCTCCACTATTACTTACACCGATCCCGTGCCTGCAATGATGTCTAATCTAACACGGGAGAAGGATTTGCAACATATCTCCTAAGAATCTGAAACATGAAACACATAATGTATGCCAAACAAGTTGGGTGGCAATGCTAGATGTTAGGCCAAAGGGCCGATGCACTCCAAGATCTTGAAAGGACCAACAAATCTAGGATCTAACTTAGAAAATTTTCCATAATGGATAGGGATCTTATGTGTCCTGACACGAAGGAACACCTTCATGCCAACATCAAAACTACGGTCTGTCTATGTTAGTCGTCATCATACTTCTTCTACTGTCTTGTGCATCCTGCAATCTCTGTCTCGATCAAAACCACCTCTTTGCTCCATGTCTTGTAACAAATTTTGTCCAAGAGAAACCCTGTCCTCTAACCTGTCCCAACTAAGAGGTGTCCTGCACTCTCTACCATACAATTCCTGAAAAGGAGTCATGCCTATAGAACTTTGAAAACTATTATTGTACGCGAACTCCACTAAGTACAAGTACTCCTCCCATCTTGATTGTTGATCCATCACATACATCATGAGTATGTCCTCTAAAATCTGATTCACCTGCTCAATTTTTCCATCTGTCTCGGGGTGATATGTTGTGCTAAAGTTGATTCTTGTCTCGAGGGCATGCTACATGGTAGTCAAGAAATGGGAAGCATACAAAGGATCATGGTCACTAATGATCTTCCACAAAATCACGTGCAACCTGAAAATATCATCCAAATATACCTATGCCACTGCACTAGTTGTATAAGTGGTCTTCACCGGAGAAAAGTGAGCAAATTTTGTCAATTTATCAATCGTGACCATGATTGAGTCGTGTTGATATCTTGACATTGGTAGCCCAAAAATGAAGTCCATGGAAATGGTGTCCCACTTACATTCCGGTATAACATGAGGAAAGAGAAGACCAACTGGATTCTGATGCTTGGCCTTCACTTTCTGGCAATCTAAACATTGTGACACAAACTGAGCCACATCTCTATGAAGTCCTCTCTAGTGATAAAATTGTCTCAAAGTAGCATGCATCTTCTTCACCCTAGGATGGGTTGAATAGGGTGCACGATGTGCCTCTGCCAAGATGTCCTGCCTCAAGCCTCCCTCTCTAGGAACATAAATCTGACCTTTGTGCCTGAGAAGGCCATCTACCTCTAGTGAGAAACCATCAAACTTACCCTCGAGGGGTCTCTGAGACTCGATCTCACGCTTGACTGCAATGTAGAAGCTATCAAGAGGAAGCTACTGAAGGATCCTGCTCCGTAAATTTGTGCCCACTGAAGTAGCCATAACCACATGTCTCCATCTACTAAGAGCATCTACCACCACATTCTCCTTCCCCTTCACATGCTCTATCTCCATATCATAATCACAAATCAACTCCATCCAACGCCGCTGACGAGCATTGAGATTGGGCTGCGTGAAGAGGTGGCAAAAACTCAAGAGATTTGTCTTGAGTGTGAATCTCTGGCGAAGTAGATAGTGCCTCCATCAAATCAAAGCATTCACAACTTTCGCAAGCTTGAGATCATGATTCGGATGATTAAGATCATAATCTTTGAGTTTGTGAGACTCAAAATTCACTACTCTTCCCTCCTACATCAACACACCTCCAAGCCTTTCTAAAGAAGCATCCGTGAAAATGAAAAACTCACCCTGTGGATCATGCTTTGTGAGAATAGGTGATATAGTGAGACATTCCTTTAATGTATCGAAGGCATGCTTTCACCTGTCTCACCAAAAAAACTTCTACCCTTTCCTCTTAAGGGAAATGATGGGTGTGCAATATGAGAGAAGTCTTGAACAAATCTCCGGTAGTAGCCTACTAGTCCCATGAAGCTGCACACCTCAGTCATAGTAGTGAGTGTTGGCTAATCCATAACAGCTCTAATCTACGGTGATACCTTCCCCATAAATCATATGACCTAAATATTGCACCTCCATCTAAAAAAATGCACACTTCTCCAAGTTCCCGTAAAGTTTCGCTCCCAGAAGACAATGAATAACCGCGAAGGTGCCCCTCTTGCTCCTCACGCATACATGAGTAAATCAAAATGTCATCAAGGAATATGAGCACGAAAATATATAAGAAGGTCCTAAATACCCCATTCATCAATCTCATAAATACTGCGGGGGCATTAGTCAAACCAAAAGGCACCACTTTGTGAACTCATGGTGGCCATATCTCGTACGAAAGGTGGTCTTATGAATGTCCACCTCTGAAATCATCAGCTAATGATAGCTTGACTTAAGGTCTATCTTAGAGATAGTTTTGGATCTGTTCATCTGATCAAACAAATCATCAATGCGTGGAAGGGGATAACAATTCTTGATCATTACTTAGTTCAGCTGGCGGTAATCAATACACAACCACAAGGATCCATCCTTCTTCTTTACAAATATCACCTGTGCACCCCAAGGGGATACACTGGGATGAATTAGGCCCTTCTCCAGAAGGCCCTCAAGCTATAACTTGAGCTCACAGAGATCCTGGGGTAGTCATCCCATAAGGTTCTCATGAGATAGGCTCTCCTCGGATGACAAGATCTATATGAAAATCAATCTCACATGGGGGTGGTAACCCCTGGTAGCTCCCCTAGAAAGACATCCGCAAAATCTCTCAAAATGGGATGATCATCTAGTGATGGTCTACCATTGACTATATGAAGATAACAAAGATACATATGACAACCTCACCACACACACCACTAAAGTTACATAGAAGAGATGGTGCAAATAAACAGGTATCCTAACCCTTAAAATCACCAACTCAAATTCCAATCATCTGCACAAGATATGATCTTGTGGTAACAATCCATCCTAGCCCACGTGTGCAAATAACCAATCCATACCCAAGATGATTCCATAAGAGCCCAAAGGAAGGATAGGTAGATTTGAGGTAGTGGTGAAAGGTCCCAAATCCACCACACACTCCTCAACTAAGGAGTGTATAGAGATCTTGGCTTCGGAGGCCATCTCAACATCCTAACTATGACCCCCCTAAGCGCCACAAGCCCGCATCACTCTACTAAATATTGTGCAATAAAAGAATCAGAAGAACCAGAATCAAACAAAATGGAGGTAGGAATACCACCAATGCTACATGTGGTCTCAATAACTATACTCTGGTGCTCTACCTAGTGGTTCTTGATTTGCTGCATACATCTTATGATCGCGCCTCATATCACCAATAGTAGGCTCGAGATCTTTTTCTAACCCTTGTTATTAGGTTTCTATGGGCGTTTCTCTAAAAATGTCGAGTAACACCACAACCAAAATAACCACCTAATCCTCTCCCCTAGGTAGCAGTCCATTTGGTTCTCGGTGGTTTGTGGTATGGATCCGATGATCCGGTGTGGTCTCTTTCGAGGTCTCTTTTGGTGAGCTCTTGTTGAGTGAGCTCTCTATGCACCCTGTGTCCTAATGGGACCCCTAGGGGGAGGCTCCATGCTCTGACCTCTTTGTGCATTAAATCTCTGTGGAGGTCTATAAGGTGGGCAAGACTACATTCATTGCTGCTCGTGGTCTAAAATATGAATATCTTGAACCATGTCCACCTCGAGGGAGAGTGCGACCCCCTCGATCTGTTGTCATGCATCTCCGGACTCGGTCTCTAGCTTGTTGGGTCTTTCCCAAGTCTCCTCTGCTATATAGGCCTTCTCAACGGCCTCAGCTAATGTTTGTGGACAATGAATTGGCACCGCACCTCTAATGTCTAGGTTCGAGACTTTGGATGAACTGTGGATCCGTACGTGCTCATCCCGCATGTAATCAACATCTTGGAGCATGTTATGCCCTTAATCATATATCTTATATTGGATGTTTATAGCCGACTTGTGGCTATCATAACTTCTTATCATTATGGATCTCTTTCATATATGTTGTATTTTCATTAGTGGGTCGTCCTTGGTGTTGGCCATAGCATAGGATTAGTATATATAGGGGTTGGTAGCTAGTAGTTCATCATCATATTCAACATTTGAGTCTTATTTTCTGGTTTGGAGGTTGCCCCCTCGAAGTGGCTAAGCTATTCTTCTTGCACATTGAGATCATTTATTTGAAATATTATGTTCATTGGTGTTATATTGCTGTTGATAATCAGATTTATACAAGTAATTACATTACAAGTGGTATCAGAGCTTGAACTCGGCCAACACTACGTCAAACCCTAATTGTGAATGTTCATACATATCTCCAAATTGGTAGCGAATTTTTCTGTAAATTTCTTTGTGGTGTGGCAAAATAAATTAATTAATCTTCCCTCAAAATTTTAAGAATTTTTGACTTGATTTGCAAAAGTTATAGCCGATTTAGTTTTTTTCATAATTCGGCTACCTAGGGTACAATTTATGGAATTTTTAAAAGTCATTTACATTTCCAGAAATAAGATTAAAAATTATTTTGAGTTCATTCTTTGATTTTTATAAAAAAAATCTGAATTACTATTGAAATCTCAAACCCTAAATTTCGACCTTGATCCTTAAATCTTAGCATTTTGGGGCATCATGGTGGGCCTTGACAAGAAGCAAAAGAATCCCTTCACTCTAGGTAAAACACCTAATAAGGATGAGATAATAGTTGAGGAGTTAGAGTCATAATTTTTATCTACAAAGTCCTCGGGGTTAGGGTTTACTAAGGTCAGCCATCTTGAGTTAGAGTTGCGAAACCTTGAGGGTAGAGTGGCTAGCAAAGAAGATGTAGAAAATATTGGATAATGATTGGAGGATTTCATTCAAAATTTAGTTACAATATCATGGGTCATCATATCCTTCCTAATTAGCCACAACTCAATCATACTCATAATAACTAGGGTGGATCTTTAGGTCAAAGTAATAGACAAACTAGCCAAGGTGGATCTGCAACCATGACCAATCCAAATACAAACACTGTAAGCCCCTAACATGATTCCAAAAGTGTAAATGTGTAATTTTGATT
The DNA here is from genome assembly GCA_018340775.1 of Taxus wallichiana var. yunnanensis. Lineage (NCBI taxonomy): Eukaryota > Viridiplantae > Streptophyta > Pinopsida > Cupressales > Taxaceae > Taxus > Taxus wallichiana. The sequence continues at coordinate 292,130,451 of CM031239.1, read as the reverse complement.
GAAAAGATCTAATCAATTGGATTAACCAGACGGATAATTTCTTTGATCTTCATCAAATTCCATCAGGACAAAAGGTTACCATGGCATCGTTGTATCTTGAACCTGACCAATTCCTTTGGTATCAATGGTTATGTGCTCAAAGGAAAAAGAGTGGCCTCAATGTTACATGGACAGTATTCACCGAAGAGTTGCAATTGCACTATAGTTCTAGTGTGTCAGATAATTATTTCAGTCAATTAGCAAAGCTCTAGACAAACAGGAACAATCAAATATTACATCCATCAATTCCAAAACCTTTCCTTACGGGTGGAAAATATTCCACGAAGATAATTTGAATGACTTATTTCTTGGGGTTTTAAATAACAAATTTAGATTGAGGTGTATATGTTTAATCCTCATAAGTTTTCAAACTCTATGATCATGGCACGTAGGGCGGAGGAAAAATTTCTTTCTAGTAGGAAACAAACTATCAAGTAAGATTAGATATTGTAACACCCTTCCAAAGCATCATTCCCTCCACCAAGTAAGATTGACACGTCAACAAATTAAAGAAAATAGAGCCAAAGGGTTATGTTTTAATTGTGACAAAAATTTAGACCAAGACATAAGTGTACTAAAAGAAGTTGTTCTACATTGAGGGACATACATCTTGAAGAAGAAGAAAATGAAGAAGATGAAGAGGTAGGGCCAAAGGAGGAATTAGGAGATCCCTGACCCAACAATATCATGCCATGAAATTTCCGGTATCAACACTCCCCAAACTATAAAAGTAGTTGGCTTCTTAAAAAATAGAGGGTAATGATGTTGATTTATTCGGGAAGTACTCACAATTTCATCAATCATAAGTTACGGATACGCTTGAATTGCTTTGTTTATCTCACTCAAGAATGTCAAGTCATGATTCTTTGATGGGAAAACTATTAGTTGCTAAGGAAAATTCCATAACATTAATCTCGCCATGGGAGATTACTTGCTAACTAGAAATATGTATGCCATTGCCATGGGAGGAGAAGACATTTTGTTAGAAGTTCAGTGGCTTACCACCTTGGGAACCATTGAAATGAAATTCAGGAGTTGTTCATGCAATTTCAAAGTCGAAGGAGGACTTTTAAACTAAAAGGATTGAGAGAAAAGTCCCCACAGATGGTAAGTTCTAATCAAATGAAAAATTTTCTTAGAAAGGGTGCAGAAAGGTTTGTGGCACAACTATTTTCATTAGAAGCACATCATTCCAATACATTTATACCCATATATATGCAAGCAGATTATAGATGAGAACTTCGGTGGTGTTTGGAGAAATGCCTAAGGGCCTCGCCTCAAAAAAGAGACCATGACCATGCCATCTAGCTAATACCGGGGACTCAACCACCCAACATCGGACCTTATAGGTACTGTATATGCAAAAGAGTGAGATTTAGAAGATAGTTAAAGAGATGTTAGAAGTAGGACTTATTCATCAAAGTCAAAGTGCTTACTCTTCTCATGTAGTGATGTACGGAAAAAGATGAAAATTGGTGCATGTGTCTAGATTACGGGGAACTCAATAAGTACACGATTAAAGATAAGTTTCCTATTCCTATAATTGATGATTCGCTAGATGAGTTATATGGTGTTGTTTACTTTAAAATTTTTGATCTTCATTCTGCGCATATCATCGATTAGAATCACGGATGAAGATATTCATAAAATGGCCTTTAGGACACATGAAGGACACTATGACTTCTTAGTAATGCCTTTTGGACTAACAAATGCACCCTCCACATTTCAAAGCTTGATGAACTCCATCTTTAATCCATTTCTTCAAAATTTTGTTTCAGTGTTCTTTGATGATATATTAATCTATAGCAAAGCATGAGAGGAACACCTACATCTTGTAAATAACATGTTGGAAACTCTTGAAAAACATCAAATTTATGCAAAGCCTTCTAAGTTTTCTTTTGTTGTAAAGGAGGTTGAATATCCTGGGTCAAATTGTCTCTTATGAAGGTGTTAAAGTGGATCCTAACAAGATAAAATCCATGCTTGAATGGAAGGTTCCCAAAACCCTAAAAAATCTCTCGAGGATTTTTTGGGCTTACTGAGTTATTATCATAGATTTGTAAGGAATTATGGAAGAATCATAGCACCATCACAAATTTATTGAAGAAGGAATCTTTCCATTGAACGAGCAAGCTACTATGGCCTTTGAGAATTTAAATGAGGCCATGTGCACCACTCCAATTCTAGCCACCCAGATTTTTCAAAAAAATCATTGTTGAATGTGATGCTTGAGGGTATGGTATGGGGGTAGTACTTGTGCAAGAAGAGTGACCCATTGCCTTTCATATCTCGCTTTACTTCAAAGGTAAGAATATCTCTAAACCAGTTTATGAGAAATAAATGTTAGCAATACTTCATGCAGTGAAGCAATGGAGACCATATCTAATGGGACGACATTTCAAAGTAAAGACAGATCATGATAGTCTAAAACACTTCTTAGAGCAACATTTATCATCATAACAATAACATAATTGGGTCTCAAAAATGTTGGGGTATGATTTTGAGATAATATACAAGAAAGGGAAAGAGAAATTAGTTGTTGATGCTTTATCTCGGAAGGATGAGTCTACCCAGGCATTGTTGTGTGCCATATTTGTATTATAGGAGGATTGGATAGAGGATGTAAGGCTTGAATGGAAAACGACCCGGTATAAAAATATCATTTAGAATCTCCAACAAGATCCAAGCATGTCAGAAAAATTTTTATGGAAAGGAGATGTTTTATGGTATAAAGATATATTATATCTATGTAAGAATTCAATCCTTAAAAATAGGGTTCTATCTGAGCTCCATGCTTCTCCAGAGGGGTTCATTCTAGCTTTTTAAAGACTTATCATCGAATCAAGCATGATTTTTTTTAGGAAGGGCTAAAAGGAGATGTCCAAAAGTTTGTGGCAGAATGCATGGTTTGTCAGCAAAATAAGGGTGAAACAATTAAGTCCCTAGGTCTTTTACAACCTCTATCTATTCCTAGCCAGATGTGGGAAGAGGTGTCCATGGACTTCATCACAGGATTGCCTAAATAAGAAGGTAAAAATTTAATCATCATAGTGGTGGACAGACTCACCAAATATGCCCATTTTTGTGCTTTATCACATCCATTTGTTGCGAGTACAATAGCAACGGCCTTCAGGGATACAATTCAGAAGCTACATGGGACACCAAAGATTATAGTAAGTGATCGAGACCCTATCTTTACTAGTAATTTTGGGTGACTTGTTCTCATGCTTGGGCTCATAACTTGCTCATAGTTCCTCTTATCATCGCCAATCTAATATGAAAAAAGCATGGTAAACAAGTGTTTGGAGGGATATCTTCATTGTTTTACATCAGATAAGCAAGAGAGATGGGTCCAATGGTTACCGCTGGCAAAATGGTGGTGTAACACCTCAATTCATACTTCATCTAAAATGTCTCCTTTCTTGGCATTATATGGGTACCATCCACCATCTATCACTTCATCTTTGAGAGTCCAGCCAAAGGAGTGAGTAGTTGAAGAACATATTCAACACTAACAAGAGGTGTTTTCTAGTCATAGGAGAATTTGTCCATGTCACAAAACCACATGAAGCAGTAGGCAGAAGAACATCGTAGTGAAAGATATTTTGAAGTCGGTGATTAGGTTTTTGTGCATTTACAACCATATAAGCAAATGTCCTTAAAACAACATAAAAAGGATAACAATCTTTCACCTAAGCATTATGGTCCTTATCAAGTGTTACAAAAGATTAGAAATGTAGCATACAACCTGGAACTTCGTGCAGCTACTGAAATTCATCCAGTCTTCCATGTATCTTTCCTAAAGAAGGTAATGAATGCAGACAATATCAACCTGCATGTGTTACCCGATCTTGATGAAGAGGCGAATCATCTTGGAACCATAATGCATCATTCGAGACACGCACTAAGAGATTGAAGACAAGGGTCATCACCGAGTATTTGATCAAGTGGAAAAATCTAGACAATGAAGATGTAACTTGGGAGGATGCAAATTTCTGCATGTAGCATCCAAATCTTATTAACATTAGGGACAATGTTTCTTCAAAAGGGGAGAGGCATGCTACGCCCTTAATCATATATCTTATATTGGATGTATATAGATGACTTGTGGCTATCATAAGTTCTTATCATTATGTATCTATTTCATATATGTTATATTTTCATTAGTGGTTCGCCCTCTTTGTTGGCCATAGCATAGGAATAGTATATATAGGGATTAGTAGGTAGTACTTCATCATCACATTTAGCATTTGAGTCTTATTGTCTTGTTTAGAGGTTGCCCCCTCAAAGTGGCTAAGCTATTATTCTTGCACATTGATATCATTTATCTAAAATATTATGTTCATTGGTGTTATATTGCTGTTGATAATCAGATTTATACAAGTAATTACATTACAAAGTAGATCCAGAAATCTACTCTCATATTCAACCATTGTAAGAGATGTCTATTGGAGGTCATGGAACTCATCTATCTCACTCTTGTATGGACCTCTCGTGACAAATATCTTCTCCTAAAATGCTTCTCAAAGTGATCGAGGTAAGCTGTCTAAGAATCAAAATGGAGCTTCTACTCCTCTATCCACCACTAGACACCAGCTCCATCCCTCAATAGATGGATCACAACACAAGCTTTCATTTTGCTATAACAAGGATAGAGCTTGAAGCATCCACTCAAGCTCACCAACCAGGCCTCTTCCTGAAATCCACCTATGTCACTAGAATAATGTGATGGCTAAAGCTTCAGGATCTCCTTGATGTGATCTACAGTTGTGGTTTGATGGCCTCTAGGTCTCTCTGTATGCTCATCCCTAAGCCTAGGACTTCGATACCTCTCTTTATGTCCTGAAACTTGGTCACCCTGTCCCCACTATGGTGACTCTTCTCTGACTGACTCTACATGTGAATTCACTCCTCCATGTTCCTCGCTGGGTCAAGGTGATACATGACCCTCAATGAAAGTGACTATATCATGTCTAGTTGAAAGTCCTCTTACTGATCCTCCACTTAAAGCGGCATTAACATCTTGAAGAGTCTACAAAATGCAGGGTAGGATGACTGTTACGGTATGATCTCGGTGGTGGTATGCCTAGGTCTATGTGAAAATCCTCCTCATCTTGTCTATGCCTCGTACGAGCAAGACAAGACTTAGTTCTTTACTCTAGGTTTTACTTAGTTTCCATGTTTACTAAAATATGTACTTTCTAACTAAGTTGTTTTCTAAATTTACAAGTGTGCTAGGTTTAAGGTTCGTGTCTCAAGTTTTTCTAGTATGCCCAATGGCCCAAGGTTTTGAACCACTATTCTGATACCAAGTGTGATTCCCACTAAAACAACCCACTTGAGACCCAAGAACAACCTAGGATTAGTTAGGAAAAATTATGGAATAATTTTTTTTTGTTTAAAAGAGTCTACAACTGGATTACAAGGCAATAGTTGTCACTAACAAGTTCCAAAACAATTCTAATTCACTAGAACATATTTTTCCTTTATTAAAAATTATTAGGGGTCATAAGGTCCAAAATTTAGGGTTAGAAGGTTCAATAAGGTTCTAGAGGGTAATTCTTCACCATACCCACTCTCTAACAGGATTAAAGGTTCAACTTTATTTTTTCTCAAACTTAATGCATTTAAAATTTTCCTAAATTATTCCCATTGGATAAGAAATTTCCTCACATTTCCATTGATATAAATAACTCCTCCTAACTCCTCATATTTTCCAAGTTATGGGCCGATGGGCCTTGGGGTGAAAATTCTCCCCAAGAGTGGGCTCTGTGGCCCCGGGGCTAAAAATTTCCCCCAAAGGCTAGTCAGCAGGCTGCAGGGAGACTTGTGGAAAGTTTCCCGCATGGGGCAAAAAAAAAAACTTTGCGCCCATGTCCCCGTGAGTCCGCCAGGGACACGTGGCGCCTTCTAAGCCAACACGGGTAAAATGGAGTGGTAGGGAGAAATAAGGTTTCACGCCCCAAAGGCAAAAGGGATAAATTCACCTATGCCTCCACCGACACCTTGTGATGCCATGTGGCATCCTCGATTAGCTACGGGTCGATGAGGCGGTGGGGAAAACTTGGAAAATTTTCCCAAAAATTTTCTGAAGCTCAAAGGGAAAGAAGGGGCCCGCTCCTCTGCCGATGCCTCATTGTGCCACGTGGTAGCCTCTGATTGGCTGCAGGCCGGCAGAGAAAATTTGGAAAATTTTCCCAAAATTTTCTAGGAGTGCTAAGTTTAAAAGAGATCCACCCCTCCGTTGACACCTCATGGTGCCACGTGGCAGCCTATGCTTAGGCATTTGTGGGTTGGCGGGGCAGCGAGGAAAAATACAAAAAAATTCTAAAAAATTTTCCAAAGCCCCAAGGGAAAAATTTGAGCCTGTGGGCATGCTAGGATAAATTTTTCCAATTTTTTTTTATGCCAAGTGAAGAAAAACTTTAGAAGGCCATAACTTTTGATAGAGAGCTCGATTTTGGGAAAACGAGGACTTTATGGAAAGCTCTCAATGTAATCTTTGCACAAGTTTCATTAGTATAAAATTTTGATAGAGTGTAAGGGGTCAAATTTGTGAAAATGATCTGCAGGCTTTTACAGTTTGAATTGGTAAATTTTAATTTATAAAATTTTGTTCAATTTGTTCTTGTTCCTCTCTCAACATGTCAAATAGACATGGAGAATTTTTCTTAGGTGGATTTAGGTTAATTTTTTGAGGTAGGTCTATTTGATAGAGTTCTAATTCGAAAGTTTACAATTTTGACAACAAAACGACAGTGAAAGCTTTGAACTCGGTTTTGCCAGGTTTTGAAAGATTTCTTTTAAGTATTTTTGTCTAGTTGGATTCGTTTAGGGAAAACTACTTCATTTTAATCGTTTAATCTATTATTTCATTGTTGCAGGTTTGAACTGTGCATTTTAGGTAAAGTAATTGCCATTTTGAAAATACATAGCAGAGATCAAATTTAAAAGGGTTTAATTGCCATTTTCTTCTTCCAAGTATTATAATGTGCTCCAATTCAAATCTAATACATTTAGTTGATTCAATTCCAACCATTCAAAAAGAAAATAAAATATATTTTTGATTTTGAACTTTACACATTTCAAAAGAAAGAGTTCTGCATTTTTCTTCATACGCATTTACTTGTTTCAAACAGATATTTCAATTCACATTTAGATGTTCAATCTTAAAACAACAACACAAATTGAGAAGGTAATGCAATCCTTTATTGATTCCAAAATACAACTTTGCAACCTTTCTTTCATTCTTCGAGTTCATCATACAGAATACAATTCTTTCACATTCTTTCAAAGACTAAACACAGAGTTTATTTCTTTTACATTTCACTTCACAAATTTCATAAAAATACCACATATTTCTATTACAAAACATTTACAAGTTCCTCCACTACAAGTGGGAAAGGTTACAATAAACTTTATCTCAACAAGGGATTGTCAAACTGTCTTTTTCTCAGCTCCATAATAGCAAGTGCATATATCTCATTCTCCCACGTTGTAATCACAACAAGAGTAGGGGAAAGGCAACACTCTCCACCCAACCAAGACATCCAATGAAGAGGAGAATCCATCCTTCTTCATTGGCCCTCGAGACCCAACCACAATGCAATAAAATATGTGATCCAACTCATGGAAACAACAAGCTTCCAAAAAACATGCAAGCAACACTTTCACAAGTAAAACACATTTTCAAAAACTGAATGTAGTTTACAAGTACACTAAAACATGATAAACAACACTAAGGCTTCATCAAGGAAGCCAAAGGAGTACTAAACTATAGGGGATGCTTCTAATGCCTTCCAAAAGGGGAAATGGGTATCACCACCTCAATTAAAAACCACTAAAATCTAGTATATCACAGCCCCGACATTCCTTATGCCTCCCAAAGTACCCATTATTCCTCACACTTCCTTATGCCCCCAACCTCTTATGGTACCCCATAACAAGTAAATAAATACAAGATATTTCTTTTCAAGGTGGAACCCAAATCCCAACACCCTCCACACTTATACCTCCCTAAAACACACTTGTGCCTCCCACAAATTAAACCCCATAGTCTTCTCCTACACCATTCCTATGCCATCTACCCAACATCCCACAACATACCAAAACATTCATACATTAACATTTACATTCATACAAGAAGAGCATTTCAAGAGCCAAGTTCCTACCTCTCCATGATGGAGTTTCCCAAGTTCCAAACAATAGTTGTTTCCAAGAAAACAATCCAAAAATCAACCAAGCACAAGTATTCCACAATCTTCTAACAGCTCCAAAAGAAAGAGCTCCCAAGAACAACAAAATAATTCTCCCAAGAAGCAAGTCTCCAAAGTGAAGCAACCCCAAATAAGGAAAGAAAATCAAATTTTAAAGAAGATGGAAGGGAAGAGGATGAGGTGGATCCATGTAAGATGCCACATCACACATCCTCAACCCCAACACAAGATCAACTTCATTCTCTAATGCATAATAAATAGGTGGGAAAATAATATGACAAAGTGTACTTACATACTCCAAAACAAACCCACACCCCAAAGGACTGAAATTAAAACATGTAAGAAAAGTGCAATTAAAACATACAAATTGCCTTCTCAAAAAGAATTATAAAATTAAAATTTCAACTTTCCAACCATAGGTATCATTGGTAAATAAATTTAAGAGGTATGGGACAAGTTTAAGTTGTCCCGTAAGCCTCCAAGGACAAATTCAAATTTCCAAGAAGGTGGAGTGTTTCTCAGTCAACAATTAACTTACACATCACTTACATATCTCTTACACTTATTTATATCACTATAAATCATGTACAATCAACTCTCATTAATTACCTTCTTTTGAAATATATGATTTATTTATTTTAACAATATGATTAATCACAAAATTTACACAACATTTAATAATTAATGAAAGGTGTAAAAGCATCACAAAATAAACACATGTAACTTAAAACAAAAGGGTCAAATAAATAAATACACATATCCCTTTGGTCACATTTAAAGGTGGTTCCCCCACGGGTACCCCTAACAAAACAACCACACACAAATAAAACAAGTTGCTATGGTGACCTCGTTGAATTCATCTAGAATTCAAATGTGGTTGGTCTCCAATCCCTTGATGTTTGTTGTGATATTTTAACTTGCAAAACAAAAATACCTCCTTCGGCCTTGTGGCCATATCGAACATCCAAAATAATATAAATATACTTCTGAAATCATCTAGATATATGAATGACAACAACATACAAGCAATCTAACAATATCATTTATAGTTTTATCAGCAACTATATCATCATCCAATAATTTCCATTTCTAGGTCTACTCACAATATCCAAATATCACATGTCGAACAACATCCATAACATTACTATGTCAAACAGTATATCATCATCAATATCCAAAATGCCTCTAATAATCATCATGCATCATAACTGAATTAAGTCAACAATAATCCATGATCTAACATCTATCATCATACTATAATAAGGTCCATAATCAAGTCCATAATATAATCAGCAGTATCATGATTAGTATCAAAAGGTGTCAAAGGAAAGTGGGCACTACATAATTAGCATCTATCTAGACATTCAAGGAGATATACAATTAGGGTTAGAATATCCTTTTAGATTTACTACGACCTCATAGGATGATCTAGATTTGAAACTAGGTAAAATTGGTTGTGATAGGGATAACAATTATTTGTATTTGAAATAAAGTGTTGAAACATTCATCAACACTTTCATCGCATTGGACATTAGAGTGAAATTCCTTTTAAGCGCAAAATAATGTCTTGAATTAATTTATGTTTCTATTACAATGAAGGTCATTTCATCTTTGTATGTAATGGATTGATACACTTTTGCTCTGCAAAATACTTGTGTGTTTTCCTGTAAGGAGAAATGACTCTCCTACACCAATACTCAAATAAACATTACATAAAAAAACATTTTAGTGTGAATTATTTGGACTTACCTTGATGGAAAAATCCCTTTTTAATTTTGACCAAGTGTAACACTACATTACCAAATGCATTTCTCAAACTTTGAATTTATTTCTCATAATTCTTTTGCAAGAGTTAATTTGATCCTAGAGTTCCCTCCTATATTTTTTTCCTTTGTGTTTTGACCTATAACGCATTATAATTAGATTTTTTAGATGTCAATACCATATTGAGCATTCAATAGAGTGCTTCCAGGACTAACATTAGTTAAATTATCTTCCTTTGAGTGCCGTTTGTGGTAGTGCTTATAGAAATATACCATGTAGATCTCGATTATCTTTAGAATAATTAATAATAGAATATATATATGAGCCTCTTACTTTGAAATTAGGACCTAATGATATGGAAATATGAAGTAAAACCTAAGAAACTTATGATAACAATAGTAACAATGGAACCAAATTATCTAAATAGTCAACATCATGATATGGTATAATACTATGCACTTTTGGATAGTATGATATGATATTCTTGTACAAGTTCATGATATTATATCCCAAACTGAAAGATATAATGCCCCTAAAAAATAAGATATAATTTTTACCTAGTGAAACAAGGTGACATGGAGTGCAAAAAGAAATTATACATCAATGAAAAAAACTATACAAAACAGATAATGCAATACCATGTGCCACTAAATACCAATTCCATTGTTTACAACTCCTATATACACATAAAATTTTAAAAAGTGCATTATGTAACAATGCATGTACCAATTGTATAATTCTACAACCTCATGTATTTGTTCTTATCCTCTAACTTGATTCTTTGTATATTTTAGTTGTAAAGTTTATAAAGGAAATGAAAAATGTTCATATCTTGCGATTTGGTTAATTTATTCAAGTATATTTTTGCATTATGAAGGAAATTTTATAGTGCATTAGAATTGTTAGATAGACTAAATTATTTTTAGTGGATAAAATCATTCATTAGATTTTTATGATTTTTATCAACAAAAATCATATCATAATAAAATTAATGATCATGAAGGATATAGAAACATATATATATTATGAAATTGAGAGTATTTAATACTAAAAATAAAGTAGAAAATTTACTAATAATAAAGAAAATTATGATATGATAAGAATGAGGTTAAGTTTAAGAACTATAAATGCATAGATCTCATTAATATCATACGAATTAAGTAAATAATATTGTCTACAATAATCAAAGGAATCAATTTCCCTAATCCTGTGACCAAATTACTATAGATAGTATTATTTCGAACAAATGGAAAAAGAGATGAATTATGGGATTGATGGATGTTATATGAAATCATGAATAACTTTATTCATTTCTTTGGCAGTTGATTATGAGATTAATATGAAAATCGTAGTTATCATTTAAGTATTTCTTTAATGGAAAATTTTAAAGGAAATTTCTAAGAATTTCCAGGAGAATAATAGCATAAAAGGAGTCATAGAAAAGAGAATTATGTTGGACTAATGAGGGAAATGTGTAGATTTGGGAGATAATACAAATTGAAGGTCGAATTTTGACTATTTGGCTCAAGTGCGGAGAAGAAAACTTGACATCTGTTTATAATGAAATGATTATTGTATAAGATGAGAAAATTATCACAAGGCATGCATAAGAAGGGATTTTGACAAGAAATGAAATACACTTCAAAGATATTTACACAAATACAAATGGGATGATGTCTTATAACATCATCGATGGTGGAAGAAATACGGTATATATATTAAGTCAAAATGATTAAATATTCACCCATATCTTATTTGAGGTGATCAATATTTTAAAAATAATTAATACATACAAAACATGTGTTGATAATAATGAAAACAATTAAATGGATAAGGTTTAAGTAAATAATACACAACCCTCTTCCTTTAATTCAAAAATATATACACTGGATTTCTTGAAAATGATGCATTAAGTTTACAATACAGATTATGATTATCAGAGAGGAAAACTAAGTTATGTTGTCTTTAATCTGTAAGTTTTATGGGAAATTTCTTCAATTCATAAATAGTTAAACGGGCCCAATGTTTCAGGGCCCTAAACGTGGAGGATTACACATTACCCATAGTCATATTATCTCATCTCCAATGTACAAAGAGAATTTTTTTTTTGGGATATCCACTTACCAATACATATACATATATATGGTCGGTGGCTTCCTATGATTAGGTTTATCTTAAATATTTTCACTTCCTTTGATATACTAAAGGTATTTGAAAGTTAAATTTTTTAAATATGTATTATCTAAGGCCCGAATTTTGGTGAATGATTTGCCACCTCATTTTACTCAACAATATATTCTTAGGGACAATAATGTAAACTCGTATAGTATTGTAAAACAAAAAAAAATGGTTTTGGGATATTATATGGAATGTTAATCATTAGCTAGATAAATAAAAGGTATGTTGAATTTTTTTGTAAACATATTATATAATGGTGGTTATTTTTGAGTGATTTTCCACCCGATTTCTCACACAAACATTCTTATTCAATAATCAAAACTCTATGTAATATTCTAACACCCTTTGAAAAAAATATTTAACTCGGATAAGTACTATAAACAAAAAGAAAATATTATATCTCTAATCTCGTCAACAAATCAAACATCTAACCATATTTGTTGATAAATACAAAATGAAATGAAAAAATGAATATACCTATAAAATATGGGGTCTTAGAAAATTAAGCACAATCCTCTTTTTCAAATTAGGAAATGATGTTATAGGTTTCTTATTTAATAATGTCCAGGATTTTCCAAAATGAATTCATAACATTCTTAAAATGATGCCCTAACTTTAACTAAATGATGCCCTTCCTTTCTCTAAATGAAGTCGACTTTCTCTAAAATTAATCAATATCATAAATTTGTTACAATTAGTCAACAATCTAATCAAATGTGTATTTCCATCACAAACTACAAAAACTTTATTTATAGGTGATGTTGGGGAGAATTTCATATAAACAACTGAATGAAATCCCGTGTTTGTTGGATGACCTAATGACATCTTAACATCGCCCCTATAATGACGTATTAATGTTTCCATATGTTAGTAATAAGCTAACATTGCACTAGGGATTTTTGACTATAATACATTGTTAAAATGTCCTAATTGCATGAAAAAAACCCTTTCAATGACTATTTGGTGACTTAAGACCAACTTAGAAATGCATCACTATTCGGTCAAATATTGACTAGTGTATCTCAATGATAAAGCTTGTAGATTTCCTAATAACAAAGTTTCTTCTAGTACTTTTCCTTATTGATAAAGCTTTTAGAAGGTGTAGAATTTTATAATGGATAATTACAATCCTAGTCATGATTCTCTTAATTCATTGAATAATTCATTTTGATGTTTTTGACCTTCTTACAAAGTGCATTATATGTCACCTTAGTTGTCTCACATTTTTGCAAATGTGAGATTAGTCCAATTATAGTTGAATTTCTTTTTCAGTGTTGAGTTATTGAAGGATTTCATGAATTAATTGATAGTGGGGTTAGTAGATGCCATGAATTGTATTTAATATATATTCAATACATATATTTGAAAAATACCAAGAGATATCAATCTTACGACATCTTTCTTGGATTTATCACATACCAAAATGATTAATAACTCTATTTTTTCACAAATTTTCACCAACACATGATTGATGACCTCGATGTAGTTGTATCGTTGTCTAACTTGAAAATATATTTGTGAGAGAAAAAATTGTCTAAACTTCACTATATAGCCAAGCTATTACAAATTTGTAATTGAACTATTTAAGAAAAGAAAATAGCCAAACAATAAAAAATTAAACATCAAATTTAAGAACGACCATTAATTATCTAACTCAACTCATATACAATATAATCAAACTTCTCACCACACGTCATTGTAAGGCACCTTTGAATGCAATTATTACTATTAAAAGCATTGAATAAGGTCGACATAATAAGGCTATAAATATGGATGCTTACAAACTTGTAGGATAAAAGAATTCTATTTTCCATAATACATAAAGTCTTCATTTTTATGTAAAAGAATTTTGTTAGTGCAGATTCACAGCACCCCTGGATGTTGATCAGATTTCTAGTTTGATCATACTAGCATCTAGTGTGATTGCACAACATGGAATCCTTTCTCCAAGTGTGGGACTTGCAAAAATGAGAAAGGAATCTCCAGAGAAGGCTGGTTCCTATTCCTAAACTACCTGCCACAAGCTATTCTGTGCAGGAAAGCTAATCTAATCCTAATCTAACCATGCCAAGGAGACAGAGAGAGAGAAAAGGGAAAAATAGAGCCTACACTAAAACGGTGATACACCAGAGAAGGAAAATGTTGAACATCTATCAAAACTGCCATGGAACAAGGAGAGGTGAGCAATGGGAAGGATGGACAGATGCATCACAGGCCCAAGGATAGATTTCACACAGAAAATGTCCCAAAACTCCATGAACACAGCTCCAAACCTGTAATGAGTATTAAAACATGCACAAATACTTTCAATGAAGAGAGGCAAGAAGAAAGACAAGCAAAGAACGAGCAAGGATGGACAGATGCATCACGAAACACGTTTTTGTTGCTTCAGAAGTTTGCACAGAACATCATTTTAATGGTAAAAGGCAAAAATGCCATTACAGAGAAGGGGAGGAGGTTTGAACTCCATTTTCAACCTTGGAGAAGAAAAGAAGGGAGGGCAGAGCTGAAAAGATGAACAACCCTTGAAAAATGAGCCAAATCTGGCTTTTTACAATGCATGGGTCGAGCCCAGGAGAGAGAAAACGTATAAAAACGTGGGAGCCATTCCTCATTGAATGAAGATGCATTAAAAAAGCATGGGCATCCTTACAGACCCATGCCCTGACATTTTTGACCATACTGAAGAAGAATGCGACCCATTCTGCATTAAAACTGGTTGTTGAAACATCAGTTCTGGCCATTACCATGCGCCAGAGATGTTTCTTGATTTTCTCTCTCCAAAATGAACCAAAATGCAAGATTGACCTAGGAATCATGTAGAGAATTTCACCATCTTTCCATTGATATAAAGAACGTGAAAATCCGAGCTCTGGATCGAAAGATATGGCGATTTGAAGATTTAGGGAAAAACAGGCCAAAACGGATCGGCGGGAAAATATTTGAATTTTTTCCGTGCTCTGCCACTTGGATGACATGTGTTAGGCTCTGATTCATCCATGGGCTCATCCTTTGAAAATTTCTTTGGGCCCTTCCTTAATTTCTTGCCACTTGGACACGTGGCACTATTTTATTGGCTCGGGCCTGAGGGGCGCACTTTGTCCTTGAAAATTTGGTATTTTTCACTTTGGGAAAACTTTCCCCTTTCTCCCCACGTTCCACCACTCAAGTGCCACATGGCATGATTTCATTAGACACGGGCCCTTCCTGACCATTTCCCTTTTGTTTTTGCCTTTGGAAAAATTTTCAAAATTTTCCCGCCGGGCCGATGAGGTGAAGACACGTGGCGAGATTCCATTTACTGGTGGCTCTCTCGGCTTTTCGCGTCCCACGTGTCCCTCGCGTACCTTTGGCCTAGATGTCCCGAATGAAAATCTCCTGCTTCGACCGATTCGGGCTTCCTTGTCCCTCTTTGCGGTGAAGACACGTGGCGAGATTCCATTTCTTTGGCAGCTCTCTCGACTTTTCACGTCCCACGTGTCCCTCGCATACCTTTGGCCCGAGATGTCCCAAATGAAAATCTCCGCTTGGGCCGATTCGGGCTTTTCATGTCCTCCGCATACTTTTGGCCCAGATGTCCTAGACCACGCGAAACAAGACTTAGGTAATTTTTTCCCTCTTTCGGCCGATTCGGCTTTTCGCGTCCCACACCTCCCGATGTCCCATTTGTCCCATGACCACCTGGACTAGGACTTAGCTGATTTTCTTCATTTTTCAGGCCCGGAAGCTTGGTACAATGAACCTTAGTACGACCCGAACCCTTCAGACCCGAAATTCCTTAACACAGTCTTGCAACCTTATTTTTTGCATTTCTTCCATTTTATCAACTTGTTGGGATTCCTTCTTGGATGGGAGAGTTAGAAAAAGGCTGAGGGGGACCCCAAAAACATGATTTTGGGCCTTGAATCAATCTACTTGCTCGGGACTGAATAATCTGATGCATGTTATCAAAATTACCCTGGGGGGTGAATTTTGGATAACAATTTGGCGACTCAGCGGGGTCATCTACCTGCTGGATGAAGTTACCAGTTGCCTGAAGCATCCATTGGGCATGGAGTCATGAGTTATAACCTAGAAACTGATCTGAAATTTGAAAACCTCCTCTACGAGCTACTTGGAAACCCACTAAAATGGATTTGTTCTCACCTAAATGCCATCTTTGAAATAGACTGTGCAAGAGCAAAACCAGCACCACAAAAACTATGTACAGAACTGAAAATCATACATGCTCCAAATAGAACATGCATAGTGTGCACAAGCACTTATTCTGCTAAAAGTAAACCTACCTACTCTACTCTAACTGGGAGCAAAGGCAAGCTAAACAAACCCTGCAATTGGTTGTGAAAAATATCTTCCCTTTCTCAAAAGCAGCAGCCATGCAATTGATTTGGCATTGAACATGGCTGATTGGATGGATGGAAAATCAACAAGAAGCTGGTCTTCCACCCAAATCATCAAGGTATTAGCTGAAGGAAAATTCAATACCTCTTTTAGTTGCTCTACATTTGGATTGAAGAGGTATGACAGCTGATCCTTGGTACTTTGTAGCTCACCCTCATGCTCAGAAGCAAGCATGACTAGTTGTGACTTCTCCTTTGGCTCCAATGAAGCCAAATACCTGATTAGGCAAGGTCTGATCCGTTTGATATGCCCATAGCTCTAACTTTCAACTCCAAAAATGGAGTCTTCTTATAGACCTTCTTGAATGGATGGTGTGGAAGCAATGATAGAATCTTTGTGCCCTTTCTCTTCCTCCAATGAAGGACATGAAAGATTAAAATCTTCCAATCTTGGTTCCAAAGAGCTGCTATAAGATGCAGGCTGCTGCAAATGAATGTTCTCCTTCATGACCGCAGGCTCAAGTATTTGGAACGTGGATGATGAAAGAGAGAATGGTGGAAACTCAACCAGGTTCTTCTTCATCAAAACAGTCCTCCAAATCTGACAGATAAACTACCTTATTGTTGTCCTGTTGCAAATGCTCAACTTCCTCCATGGTGTCCTCTTGATCTGTAACTTGATCATCATGGTTTCTTTCATCCTCCAACATTGAGTTTGAGAGGTCAAACTCTTCTTCAGCACTAGAACTTGAGAGAGATGAAGTAGAAAGAAGAACTGAAGGTTCTTCTATAGCCTGCTTTATGCTCAAAGCCCTTGGATCTGCACTTTTCTCCTCCACAACTAGAATGTGCTCCTCTTCTTTTGGATCTGGAGTAGCTTCTCCTTTCTCTACTACTTGAAGACAATCTTGCTCTTGATAGAACTCTTCCTCTAGCACGAAGTTTTTCAAGTCAAACTCTTCAATCTGCTGCTCTAGAGGACAAGTTGGGACTGCAAGATCTTCTTCTGAGCTTTCTTCCTTTATGGCTGATTGTGCAACTTGAATTGAATCAGCATCCCCTTCAAATAGAGTGCCAACATGGACACTACTTTCTGAGCAAATTGACTATTGATCTGCTTCTTCTTTTTGCTCTTCTTCTGCTGCCACAAAATCATTCTTAACCACCATTTGTTCAACCTTAGCCTCTTCTGTAGGTTTAACCATCAAGGGGATCTTTGTCATCCCAAATTTGGCAGCCCAAACCCTCAAGTTGTCTGTCATTTCTTTTCTGTTGGGCTCCTCTTCTTGCTGTCCTTCATGGCCGATTTTTGCAATTTCTTCTTCCCCACATGGAATTGGGAATGCAAGAGGAGGGATGGGTTGTAACTCAATTGATTTGGCAATTTTTTGTGGTGGTAGAGGAGGTGAAACCTCTTGTTTCTTTGGGGAGAGCATATTTATTTTAGCTCTTGTGGAGGGGATGACTGTTTGGAAGGAAAAAGGAAAGAAGAATTGAGGTGTGGTGGAAGACTGAGAGGTGGAGACATGGGATCAACATTTGGGACAGCAGATGGGGAGTTTAGAATTTGCAATTCCAAATGAGATGATGCTACTTGAGTAATGGGAAGAGAAAAACCAGATGATGGTGCATAACTTACCCATTGACAAGGTTGTTCAACAACAAGTGTATAGGCCTCTATTTCTGTTGTCCATTGTGCAAGTTGGGGCAACATCTTCATCATGAAGTCTAGCTTCTCCTGAGGGCTGAAGTGTCTTGGAAAAGGGCCTCCCCATGGACAAGGAGTCCTGCAACCAATTCTGAAAGCTCTCATTTGAGCTGTTGCTCTGGACTGCACCATCTTTACCTCCATCCTTTGGATTTTCTCCAACAGACCAGCATCTTGCATCTGATTGTCTTCATTATATGCATACTCTTGCTCTTGGAAAGCTCCATAGCCAAAATGATTTTGGCATTGCTGCTCATATGGGTGTGCATGTTGATTTTGAATTTGTTCAAAATGCTGATTTGGAGGATTTAAAAAACACATTGGAGGTGGGAAACATTGTTGTTGTAAATGTGAGTTCCATGATGGAAATGAAGTCATGGTTGCACAACTTCATGGAATGGAAAAGAATGAAAGAGATGGAAAGAAATATGGATGAAATGGATGGAAAATAGGTCTGCAACTTCAGAAATGGGTTGCTTGATCAGATGGAGTCGCATCAGATGTGTTTGCAAGTGCCTCCAAAGGCTGAAATCTTCATAGAACACACCAACTTGCAAAAGATGAAGTGGAAGACCTCTAAGGTCCCACAGTGGCATGCGAACTGTTAGTGTAGATTCACAAAGACCCCCGGATGTTGATTAGATTTCTAGTTTGATCATACTAGCATCCAGTGTGATCGCACAACATGGAATCCTTTCTCCAAGTGTGGGACTTGCAAAAATGAGAAAGGAATCTCCAGAGAAGGTTGGTTCCTATTCCTAAACTAACTACCATAAGCTATTCCAGTCTGTGTGCAAGCTAATATAATCCTAATCTAACCATGCCAAGGAGACAGAGAGAGAGAGAAAAGGGGAAAATAGAGCCTACACTAAAATGGTGATACACCAGAGAAGGAAAATGTTGAACATCTATCAAAACTACCATGGAACAAGGAGAGGTGAGCAATGGGAAGGATGGACAGATGCATCACAAGCCCAAGGATAGATTTCACACAGAAAATGTCCCAAAACTCCATGAACACAGCTCCAAACCTGTAATGAGTATTAAAACATGCAAAAATACTTTCAATGAAGAGAGGTAAGAAGAAAGACAAGCAAAGAACGAGCAAGGATGGACAGATGCATCACGAAACATGTTTTTGTTGCTTCAGAAGTTTGCACAGAACATCATTTTAATGGTAAAAGGCAAAAATGCCATTAATGCGACCCATTTCGCATTAAAACCGGTTGTTGAAACATCACTTCGCCATTACCATGTGCGAGATGTTTCTTGATTTTCTCTCCCAAAATGAACCAAAATGCAAGATTGACCTAGGAATCATGTAGAGAATTTCACCATCTTTCCATTGATATAAAGAACGTGAAAATCCGAGCTCTGTCCATCGAAAGATATGGCGATTTGAAGATTTAGGGAAA
The DNA here is from genome assembly GCA_018340775.1 of Taxus wallichiana var. yunnanensis. NCBI lineage: Eukaryota > Viridiplantae > Streptophyta > Pinopsida > Cupressales > Taxaceae > Taxus > Taxus wallichiana. Next base: position 292,110,791 of record CM031239.1, on the reverse strand, counting down.
AAACAGGTCAAAACGGATCGGCGGGAAAATATTTGAATTTTTCCGTGCTCTGCCACTGGGATGACATGTGTTAGGCTCTGATTCATCCATGGGCTCATCCTTTGAAAATTTCTTTTGGGCCCTTCCTTAATTTCTTTCCACTTGGACACGTGGCACTATTTTATTGGCTCGGGCCTGAGGGGCGCACTTTGTCCTTCGAAAATTTGGTATTTTTCACTTTGGGAAAAATTTCCCATTTCTCCCCACGTTCCACCACTCAAGTGCCACATGGCATGATTTCATTAGACGCGGGCCCTTCCTAACCATTTCCCTTTTGTTTTTGCCTTTGGAAAAATTTTCAAAATTTTCCCGCCGGGCCGATGAGGTGAAGACACGTGGCGAGATTCCATTTGCTAGCAGCTCTCTCTACTTTTCATGTCCCACACGTCCCTCGCGTACCTTTGGCCCAGATGTCCCAAATGAAAATCTCCTACTTCGGCCAATTCGGGCTTCCTTGTCCCTCTTTGCGGTGAAGACACGTGGCGAGATTCCATTTGCTTGCGGCTCTCTCGACTTTTCGCATCCCATGCATCCCTCGCGTACCTTTGGCCCAGATGTCCCAAATGAAAATCTCCTGGCCGGCCGATTCGGGCTTTTCACGTCCTCCGCATACTTTTGGCCCGGATGTCCTAGACCGCGTGAAACAAGACTTAGGCAATTTTTCCCTCTTTCGGCCAATTCGGCTTTTCGCATCCCACGCGTCCTAAGGTCCCATTTGTCCCTGGCTGCACCGCTTGGACTAGGACTTAGCCGATTTTCTTCATTTTTCTGGCCCCAAGCTTGGTACAACGAACCTCAGTACGACCCGAACCCTTCAGACCTGAAATGCCTTAACACAGTCTTGCAACCTTATTTTTTGCATTTCTTCCATTTTATCAACCTGTTGGGATTCCTTCTTGGATGGGAGAGTTAGAAAAAGGCCGAGGGGGACCCCAAAAAACATGATTTTGGGCCTTGAATCAATCTACTTGCTTGGGACTGAATAATCTGATGCATGTTATCAAAATTACCCTGGGGGTGAATTTTGGATAACAATTTTTTTTTCTCATAGCAAGATCTTGAAGTATAAGATGAACCAGAGGAAATGCTTACAATTTTGGGGAGGTGACCATCGAAGATCAATACGCAAGATATGCAAGTCACAAAAATAAGAGAACAAAAAATCGAAAACCTTTGTGTCGGTGATCTAAACCTCGAGAGGCTAACTAAGGCGAAAGATCTTCAAAAAAAAATATGTACAAATTTCATTAGAAGGTAATGAGCTCAATGTACAAACATTGCAAGATACAGTGAAATAGAGCAGCCATGAGCTAAAATGTGGGCTTAAATCAGAGACAAATCTCGTACCAATGAGAATAGATACATTAAAAAAGATGAGTATATAGGCTTACCAGCCTCGAACACAAAGCACGAGTTCTTCACAGGAAAAAACCAAGCCAAGTTACATCAATCGTGAATTTTGTGCATGGAGATGTGGTACCCGTAAGATAAGAAAACAATGAAACCCCAACTTAGAATAAATGAAAACCCCAACAACGAATGTAAATACTAGAGCTTTAGCTCTTCGACATGAGATTCAAACTTACAAAAATATGATGCCCTGGTGGGGATCCTGTCTTCTTACAAAACATAATTTTTTTTTCAAATGGATATCTTACTTCCTTTGTGAGAGTATACGACAGAATCACCATTCCAATTTTCATCTGCAATCTTTGGCAAATTTTCCACATCCTTTGGGTGAATGGTAGCAGTGTTAGTTTTGGATTGGAAGTCATGAATCAAATTATTCTTGTTAACCCAACACCATCTAACACCTTGAAAATTAAAGATGCCAATAACTCCACGTACTTTTCAAATTCGAAATTTTTAGTAAGCTACAATCAAATGCACACACTAGAGAACACAATAAATCTTGAATGTCCCCAAAGAAGACAACATTGAATATTACTCGAGGCGCCTAATCACAAAGACATACTACAAAAATTACATAAATGATAATGGCTATCTATCGACTTCGGAACAAGGCTGAACCAAAAGAGAGTATTTGGAAAAAAACTAGCTTAAAATTGGGAAAAAATAGATTCAGACTCACTTCTTTCCATAATGGGCTAGATCAGAAAATAGACAATATTTTGTAGGTCTTCAGGAAGCTCTTCACGTAATACTGACGCATATGCAAGAAAACGTTTATTCAACACATCGAAATCAATGTGTCGAGACTTATCACTGCCAATCCCAATCCAAGATGGAAGAAAGCGATTAGCCACCCAGAGAAAATTGTTTTGAAAAAGAGAAGAGGAGCAAAGCATACTATAAAGTGATCTTATTTTTAGTTCTATATAATTAGAGTTTTCAGATCTAATTTTATTCGGATATATTTTAATTTTATTTTTAGTTCTATATAATTATAGTTTTTGCAATCTAGTTTTATTTGTATATATTTTAATTTTATGGAATTTTTAGCCACATGGAGTATCCTTCGTGACCTATTTCCCATGAGTAAAAATTTATTCTATGACCTTTCATTCATGTACATCAGTAATAATCACAAAGCAAGGGACCTGCTAAAAGAAGACACATCTCTACGCGATGATAATAATGGAGAGGAGGATACAAAATAATCAAAAAGAGACTTTCATCTGAAAAACTTCTTTCAGATTGGTAAAAGATTTTGGAGCATATAATGCCTTATAAGGATATCTTGTCTCACAATTATTATCAACTCCTTTCTATTAAACAAAATGTGTCTCAATGAAAATGTGTATCCTATGGTTTGACTAAGATGATAATCAGTTAAGAATTAACATAAAATAAACTAACTATCCTCCAATGACTTGTCCAAAGAAGCATGGTATTCGGCCACCATCGGATGAAGACTGTCAATTAAAAAGACAAATTAGCTACTTTTCCATGCCTTGAAGCCTAATATATGAGTTTTAATGTATTAAAATAGAAATCTCATATTGAAAGAAAAAATTACAAGAGGTATTTACATGAAACATATCCCAATTAGGATACATAGATTCTCCTAAGAAAACACATTGTAAGCAATGAAGCAATATGAATGGTATGTTGTGTGGGATCCCTTGGCCAGAAATCATTAGATGCTCTTATAATAGTTATTTGTTTTGACCTGTAAAATCCATATAAATAATCAACCACTTTCCTTGTGCTTGTAAATCAATCTTGTAAATAATGAAAGAAAATTCTTATATAAGTTCCAAATGATATAAGAATCTCTCTCTCTACTTTAGCTACAAGAAAAATGTATTTAATCTTCTAATTAATTACCTGTAAAGGCCATCAGTGTTGTGTGTCATACAGGCGATGATGCCATTATCGGGGAAATTACTCTCGAGATAAATATTCCTAGCCTTAAAATTCATTTGGATGTAGCTTTTCTTTTGAAAGTATTCTAGATCCTTGAAAATAGTTATAATAATGGAATTTTCTAATCCGGTGTGGTATTCGATTTGTAAAATTATATTTTTCAAGAATACCCGACAATGAAGGGCATAAATTTCCAAAGTTGATGAAAGAGATGAATGTCATGAAAGTAATTAATGGGAGAGGAGTATTAATTTATTGGCTGCACCATAATTGAATTTTTCATTATCCAGATTAAATCTAAGAAAATCGGTGATAACAATGACTTTCCATTTGTTAGACATTTACACCTATACATAATCAAATATGCGCCCGCATATTTATTTGATTATTTGGTATTCATGACACTCTCAAGGAAGTTGCATTTAAGTGATTAGATCCAACTAATAATATTATTGTTTTCAATTATACGTAATTATATCTACAATTAAGTTTATTTTGGTTTGAACTACACACTATGCTCTTTGTCCAATGTAGCAAAAATAATATCAACACGAGCTTGCTAGATGTCATTTAATCCATCTATTTTTCTTATGGAAACTTATACAATTAGAGTAGGAAACAACATAATAAGAGTGTACTACTACTAGTATCAGAAGTGGAAAAGGAAAAAAAATCCCAAAAGCTAATTTTTCCCCTTCAAAAAGAAATGCGAGAACACTTTTATTTGTTTTAAGGGTTCCGAGTGGACTGAATTAATATGAAAAAAATTGGGCTGTTAGAGGAAAAACTAGTCATTGTTTACTTGAAAATTGGCTCATCTGTTGAGAAAAGCAGACTCCAGGATAGAGAGGAATCATGCAGATGCATTTTTTTACGACACAAAGACTGCCCCCATCTCATTCTAGTCAAACAAGTATTTTGTGAAATCAGCTCACCAAATCTCACAAACAAATGCCCATCAGAAGTATTGTTTATGCTCCCTGTAAAATCTATGTGCTTACCATATGCATATTCATCCAACTACCTCTTGTAATTATTACTAGGGGTCAATTGGTTCGTTGGGATGCTAGTAAATTGCTTAAGACCAGGCACTAGCAACATCGAATTTAGAACTCTGGAAACTTCATGCATGGTGAGTTGATCAGAGGGATGTTTATTTTTGAATAGCAAGGCCAACTGGAAAGTGTTCAACAAAATGCCATTTATGAAATCAGCTAGTGTTTGACGTTTATTTGTGCATAGCAAGGCCAACTAGAAAGTGTTTGACAAAATGCCATTCATGCCATTTATGCAATCAGCTAGTGGAAAGTGTTTTTGAAGCTATATGGTAATGTAATCAAGGTAGGATGACACTACAAAGAAGTTGTAATTGACCATTGACTGTGAGATCAAAAACTGTAGGTTTATGTCTTGGAAGGGATTAAGAAGTAGTGATCCTTGTCTATGCATGAAGCTTGAATGTGAAGCATGAAGTGTTACGTGAAGGTTTTTGACCACCATGGCCTATACCGATGTCTCGAAAATGTTTTGGCCATCTACTTTGACACCATCAATGCCAACACTTGCTAGATATGAGTGAAGATCATTATAAAAATGAAAGACTTTTATGGGATGAACTAAACCCAATTCATTCATTTGAATGTTGTTTAAGGCATCATCTGGCTAGTTTTAACTAACCGTGTAAGATTGAACAGGGAAGGAAAACATTGGACTTTAATGGTCCATCCCCATAACATCATGCTTAACTCATCCCCAATAACCAGTAACAGCATGCCAAACATAAACGTACCTAAAATCCCACAATTTTAATGCCAATTAAACCAACATAGAATGTCTAAGAAATGATGGAAGTATGCGATCTCAACACACATAAGCATTGTTTTAAAGCATAATTTACACATAGTAACAATGAATGTGGCTAATAAAACCATGAATTCAAACTTACTTCAAGTTGTGGCTCTGTTTTGCTTCTAAAACAATGTGTAAAAGGCCTAAAAAGGATCATTTTTCCTTTCATTTGTCTTTCCATCCTTTTGAAGATTTTTCTTTGTATAGTCAAGTATTCATGCACTCATTTCCTGAAACAAGAAAACTAGTGCTCGGCAATAGTAAATATAACAAGAATGTCACTACATCTTCAATGGTGACATGTGTTGCTAAAATTTGTTGTAAGATCCATTCATAGACCCTTCCAAAATAAGAAATTTTTTAAACACCTACACATACCATCACCTATTTGAAAAACAACTATGTATACAGTAAAACTACATGGAAAATTCCATAGACTTGCAGAAACTTACAAGCAAGTGACATTTTTTCTGTCGCTTGGACTGAAACAAATATTATCTCATATAAAACCATGGTCCTTCCTTCTATATTAGTGAATTTATGAAGATCCATAACTTTCGAGATCGGCCAGTCTCCACCATTCAAATAACTAGTTGTGTCTATCACTCGGACTGAAACAAATATAAGCTCATATCAAACCATGGTCCATCCTTCTATATTAGTAAATTTACCAAGATCCATAACTTGTGAGATCAGGCCATGCTCCACCATTCCAATAACTGGTTGTGTCTCCAGCTGATTCAACAATTTTTCATTTTGCAGATAAGAATAAAGGAGTCTACCTATGTTTATTCTTGCACTTTTACCAAAACCATTACACAAATTATTTTGACCAAAATTTAAACCCTAGCAAAAACAATCATCTAAGGAACTAAAAAAGGTAATCGTAAATTACTAACCTAAAATACCATCGGTGATCCCAAGTTCGAGTGTTGAATGTAGTCAAGGAGGAGATAAGAGACATATATACATTAAGCTTTTCTTGACGTTATTAGGAAATATCCATAATGGAAAAAATGTGGTGGGAGAAGTGGAATCGATCTCACGAGGAGATCCCTCTATCCCTAGAAACAAAAGAATATTTACCTACAATAATATGAAAAGTCATACAATAGCTAAAAAGTTAAAGCTAGGTGAACCAAAAATTTTTATCTACTTTTAGTTCTTACATGTAGAGGGAATTTTAAACATATTTATAAGACTTATAATACTTTATATTTTGAATCTAATCATAGGTTTGAGGAGTTGAGAATTCCATGGACAAAGAAGATGCAAGAGTATACAACTTATATTTCCATGATTCCGGACTTTCAACTTTGAGTGGTCTTGACATTTAACTACGAGAAGAAAGATTGAAAATATATAATGAGCACAGGAAATGGGTTCATGCATATCCCAACAAACAACAAGGTGATCTTGATTCATTCTAATTTAATTAAATAATTACAAAAAGTGTATTGATACTGAATTGACTATTATTTAATTTGCATTATAGACATATAGTTAAAATTAGTCCTGCAAGACTTCATTTAGCTAAGTAGTGCATTACTAATCATCATTGCATTTGCTCCTGCCCTATCATTAGACCATGCTTAGCTGATAGCAGTTATCTAGAGCATGTCTAGATGATAGTAATTTCTCATATTGCTAGACCATTACTCTTATATAGCTAAACCATGGCTAGCCGGATAGCAATTGCTTCAATATCACTGACCATGGTTAGCTGAAAGTTGTTGCTCCTATATCACTAGACCATGGCAGAATTTGGACAACATAGTATTTCATCTTGTTAAATGTTATTATTCATGAGAAAATATTGTAATTATTTATTTTTATATTGCATAAAAATTCTAATGATGTTTTGACCCAAGATTGGGCTGAACATGGATAAAAAAAAACAGTGATCAACTTAAAAATAAAGTACTAACATTCAAAACTAATGTTAAGTGGGTTGTTTGAATCTAACCTCAAAGCAGATTCAAAGTAGTTAGTCCGTTAATGACTAAAAGTTGTTCTGTTTAAATCGAAGCACATCATATGCAAAATTTGATTTTTAGGAGCAAATTTATAGTTAACCCCACTTAAACAGCCCGTTTGTGGGGGAATAAAGTAACATACTCCTTTTAATGGTATACTAATTAGCATAAATTAAATTAAAACCAAAAATTACTAAATATACAATGTTTTTAAATCAGTTAGCATACCCAAGTATATAAACTCTTCCATAAATTTCAGGTGATAGGGATCAAGAATTTTGGGGAGAGCTGCTTTATTTTTCAGGTTTGTATGGGATGTAACATTTTTAATAACATATTCTATTGAAAAAATGTAATGGTGAACATATTGTGTTGAAAGATCCATTCATAGACCCTTCGAAAAGAATAAAATTTCTAAACACCTACACATACCATCACCTATTCGAAAAACAACTGTGTATACAGTAAAACTACATGGAAAATTCCACAAACTTGAAGAAACTTACAAGCGAGTGAAATTTTTTCTGTCACTCATACTGAAACAAATATTAGCTCATATCAAACCATGGTCCTTCCTTCTATATTAGTGAATTTACCGAAGATCCATAACTTGTGAGATCAGGCCATGCTCCATCATTCCAATAGCTGCTTGTGTCTATCACTCAGATGAAACAAATATAAGCTCATATCAAACCATGGTCCATCCTTCTATATTAGTGAATTTACCAAAGATCCATAACTTGTGAGATAAAGCCATGCTCCACCATTCCAATAACTGGTTGTGTCTCCTACTTTGTAGATGAGAATAAAGGAGTCTATGTTTATTCTTGCGCTTTTACCAAAACCATTACAAAAATTATTTTGATAAAAATTAAAACCCTAGCAAAAAAAATCATCTAAGGAACCAAAAGAGGTAAGCGTAAATTACTAACGTAAAATACCATCAGTGATCTCAAGTTCTGAGTGTCGAATCTGGTCAAGAAGGAGATAAAAGATAGATATCTCGCTAAGATTTTCTTGACGTTTTCAGGGAAATATCCATAATGGAAATGATGTGGTGGGAGAAGTGGAATTGATCCACGAGGAGAGTCCTCTATCCTGGACACAAATTTGAGCTTATTCTAGCCTCGCAGTGTGAGATGCCATATTTTGCAAGCTCGTAAATACAATATTTGTGGGCTCGGTTAATGCAATAACATCTACAAAATTAGGGAAACAGAAAATTGAGTCCCCCAAATCCACTGTGAACTTATTTTTTAGGGTTTAAAAAGGGAAAACATCTTCATGAGCTCAATCAGCTGAGTAAAATGAGTATACAAAGCAACATGCAACTATTAAAAATAGCCCCCAAAACTGCTAAAAATAGTAGGTAAAGAGGAAAATGTCTAGACGTTCAACAAACCGTCAAATTTAACATAGTCGTGGAAACTTCCAGAAGAGCCTTTCCCATAGGGGGAATGCCTTTGGCGTAATTATTGGCTAGGAATAGTCCTCTTTTCACTTGTTGTCATTTTTTGTCATGTGTTTTTGGAAGAATAAAATTCAAAATTGAAACATGACAACTTAATCCAAGTGTCGAAAATTTTCTTGAAAATCCTTTTAAGAAAATATCTAGAACAATATGTCCTCTCTAGGGTGTCTATCCTATCTATAACACCCACAATTAAGACACACAAATACAACAATAAAAATACCCGAACATTTTTTTTTGACTTTAAATCCTCATTACACAACACCACATGGGCTCCAGGTAGATAAACTTAACACCACATAAGACACACAAGTCATCTCGCTCACATAGACACATGAAAACACCATATACATGTCAATGCCACACTTTCCCCAATGAATGAATGCTAGAAATGACCCAACCATAAAAAGGGACCCAAGGATTGGCAAACCCACAACACATCATTACCATGATTACAACTTAGTTACGATTAACATTCCATAAACATTATGAAGAAAGGATAATTTTCTCTTTTTTTACCTATAGATTCTTGAATTCATTTAACATTCAACTTATAGTTCGACAATTTAATTGGCCCGTTATCCCTTACAAAAATCTCCATAACTTACATAATTATTTGCCATATATCAAATTGCATACAAACCTCCTGATTCTATCGTTCTTATGTTAAGATTCTGCGTATCAAATGTTTATACAATGTTTAAATTTTACCCTTTCTACAACAGTGAATTTGACGTGATGCCAAAAATAAAACTTAGGACTTAAGGGAGATTTGAATTCAAGATACATGTTCCCATAAACATTCTTCAATCACGGTATGTTTATTTCCGTATCATAGTAAATATAATTTTTAAAAAACTTGTTGAATCCATTCAACATTTCCACATCAAGAAATTTTATTTGGATTTATATATATCTTTTGTTTTCTCGAAGTTTGATCTCACCAAGGGCAATTCATATTCTTTTTAACACATGAAAATGTCTAATTGAGTTATAAGGACTCCAAGAGTGACATTATTCCTAACTTCAAATATCATTTTACTCTTATATGCTTTACTCTTACATCGCACTATGGTCTCATTATTAGCATTGTTTTATAACATTTGTAAACAAAAATAACACATAATTTTCACTAATGGATTCACTACTACAAGGAGTGTAACCTAGCATGAGACATCCCATTTCTTTGCTCTTATACACTACTGATAGTACTAAGCACATGATGCAACAAAGACATCCACTTATGTCTTTAAATCCCACCACGAGATCAATCATAAGAATATCACCTACTACCTTTGTTCGGTTTTGAGCCACTCACTAGGGTACAAAGGGAAACTAGGCATAAGGGGTAATGAGATTAAAAAAAAATTCTACACTTCTCTTAAGTCAACTTAATTTAAAATACAATTGCACTGGCTAAGAGTTATGAACAATTTCCACTGTAGGTTAACCCCTTAATCCACCAAGGTTTGGTTTGATTACAATTTTACCTAAGGATCAACACCCCAACTAAATTTTAGTTTAAGGTTAGAGGAAAAAATTTATGCTAAACGATCTTCAAGAAAGACCAAGGTGTTATGTTGCTAGTAACCAAGGTAACCCATTTATCTATGAGGAACTAAAGAGATCATTAACAAGAGTTTAAGTCATAGGATAACTATTTCACTAGCTCCATTTGTGTTGGTCCAAGAGGGTTTTGCTCTATGTTTAATGTTGGTTCCCATGAGTGCTACCTTAAGAAAAACACATTCTCCTTACTACACACACAGTTTCCAATCCTGGAAGGGAACCACATACTCTGGAGAATGTTGGACCATGTCATGCCTATTTGTCGGGTTCACGAGGATGACACTAAGCATACAAGCTATGACGATAAACTCATACTTGTGATCTTATTTATTTAATCTAGAAGGTGTTATCAAGCATAAGGATTTTAGTTTTTCCTAAGGTTTTAGTTTTCTATGCTAAGAGAAATCACATAGGAAGAGTAGTTATACATGAATTTTATACTAGGGTTGACTATTGTGGTTAGATTCCTTTATTACATTTTCAAGGTAAGAGACACAACACTAATTATTTAATCATCTATTGCACACTAGAAATGCACTATAAAATAATAAATTCAATTTCATTTAACATACATATCCAACCCCTTTTCATTTTTTTTTACATACGGAAATCTGAATCAAAATGGCACCTATGATTAAATGCACATTTCCCAAGCCATTCCTAAAACTAGCATCCCATGCATATTACCAAATTTTAAATATAAATTTTTTTGTTACATTAAACATATATACATTTTTCAAATAAAATATATAAATTACAATAATAAATAATGAATTACACCACTACTTTTCACTATCTTTCTTGCATTCTCGCAAAACTATGTGAGCATGAAATCAGCGATAAATCGTTGGCATGGCATCCACCTAGATCTAGCATAGTTAAAAATTTAGTTTCCATTTACGTAATAATAATAATTTGCATTCGAAAGGAGTGGTTTAAGGACACATGTTTATTTATTTTTATTTCATTTCTTAACCAATGTGAGAGAGAAATAGGGAAGACAGAGAAAGCGTATTTTCCAAAACTTCAATTTCACAAAACAAGTCACATGCTACGAGTTTCAAACAATTATCTACAAGTGTTAAAAATTTTCCACAATGGTTTAGTAACTGATGGAGGTCCTACAAATTTGTTTATACGTTTTCCTACTAGTTGCAAAAGGTGTTCAAAATTTAGGATTTGAGGCTAAGAAACAACTTTCAAATGTTTTCCTTAGATGAGCAAACTCACCACGAATAAGTTTCTACGTGTCCTCCTATACACTAAGAATTCACCAGAATTGATGGAATTCAAAGCTGGAAAACATTTACGATTGATGACTACTTTTTCAAGGCCATCGGTTGTAATTGACCTAGTTGCAAATGATAAAATAAATTAGTTTGTGGGCTCGAGAAAAAAACGTCCAAAACTAATGCTCAATGGAAGAACAGCGCAACAAGAAATGTCCTACAAGTTCCTCTATATATGGATAATTTTCCAGAGTCAACAAGACCGAGAATTGGTAAATGGACTTGAAATGACAACAGGTTTCTAGAGCCACTAGTCATAATTGGTCTAATGTTGACCTAGTCCAAATGCGACTAGAGGCCTACAAAATCACTTTGCCAAACTAACCAAAAGTGTGATATTCTAGAGATGAAGGTTCCGGGAAATTGTCCGGTAAAAATACTAGAGGGCTACAAAGGTGGATAAGCATTTTTGTTTCTCACGGTTGAAAACGAAATCTAACTTTCTAGTTTTAGCGACTTCATACAACTAGAAAACGGTGTAACAGGGGCTCCTAGAACGGGCATAAAAATATCACAAATGATCATTTGGGGTCGATCCAAAGATTAAAGTGACTCCTCACATAACAAGGTACACGAAGGAATCTTAACATCCCCTTTCTCGGAGTTACGAAGGTTGCTTTACAAGTTTCTTAAAATCACAATTTCTCTATTTAAACAAGGAAATGGTCAACATATTTACTGGGAAGTCAACTTCAACTTGTCAATAAAAACATGTATTGTAGTAATATAGTTTAGTCGGAAGTTTGATAAATCATCTCAAAATGAGGGTTTAAGTTCATGGTTGACTACAAAGGGTTATTTTGATTACAATAATTACGATATGACATTTTATTGTTATGCAAACAAATTAATAAAAAACAATTAAATGTATGATAATCCCAAGGTTTTAAAATTTAGATTTATTGCCAATTGAAAAAAAAACTAAAGTACGAGAATTAAGAAAGATAAGGAGAGATGAACCATGCATGGAGGAGCAAAGCATGTCAAAATTGTTGGACTCAGTTCTGCATCTTAATTAGGCATTTCGTCAAACAGTTTACACACACCTACAATTCCACCATTTCATTTTTAAAAATCTTTTAACCCATTACACCAACATGATTTGAATATTTTAACCTTCTAATGCATTTCGAATGAAACTTAGTTTCCCATAAGAGACTTCCAAAGGAGTGTTAACCCCATTGTCAGGGCTGCGTACACGAATCACATCAACTATCATGGGCTCAAACAATCTTAACCTCCATGGCTCTATTTTATCAAGAACAACGTAGCGCTCTCCCATAATTAATCTAAACCATTTGTCCTTGGATTTGAGACCTGACGAAGAAGAAGAAGAGAATGAATATGACCCAGATATATCCCTAGTAGAACATACATACAAAAACCTTAAACCTACTATAATGTGCAAGATATTAGAAAAAAATAAACTATGATGCTCTCAATTTTGAAATGTTCATCTTGGGAATTACCAAATAATGTCATTTTCAATTTGGCATCAACAACAATTATTCACAATTTCAGCTGAGATAGTTGAAGAAGCTAATAACCACATCTTTGGCAATTAATTTGTATCATATTACACTTTACAAAATAACAACATACACCAACATTTCCCCAACTCTTCACATACCAACTACAATCTATTCGCAAGGAAGTGTATCAGAATCATTTTCCACAGAGCATCTAATTCCTTTTCCAAGCTACTCTTCCATTACTTATAGGTGATTAAATGACATTTGTTACCTACAAATTTTCATAAAAAAACTTATTTAAAAGTATGTCAAGTGCAGAATTTTGATAGATTCCCATTAACTATTTGGCCAAGTGAGCGAATGATACAACTTATTCTTGAATACCATTGTTGCAGCATACAAAATACATGGGTATCCTCACGAGGTAGACACATTATTTCACCATATGCAATGAACAAGTCTTCAACATGATTAGTGCACCATTTTCTAGCATGCTTCTAGCCTCTACTAAAATAGAAGCTTTAAAATAGGGTGCTGGAGACATCCACAAACACATTAAGGAGAAGGGTATATTTTTGATGTTTTAGTAGCAAGTGCCTTGGCAGATATGCATGAAGGATGTGGAAGCATGTGTAAGGCATGTGAACTATTTGCCAAAATGCATAAAAGAAAAGTGGCTCATAGACTGTAATGACTAAAGTATATACACAAAATGAGTTTGTTGAAAGTCCTTAGAGCTTCAAATAAACATGATTGATAAGAGAAAAGAAAAATTCCACAACCCAAATTCAAACAACATAAAAACAATTGAGAACACTCCCTTCTATCTACTATTGACTGTAATTTGAGTCTCCCATTCTCTATTCATCTAAAACTCGGGCTTTCCCATTCTTTTCATCCTCCATGATCAGATTTGTTTTCCTTGTCATTTTTTCCCTAAATACTTGAAGAAAAATGAATGAATGTAACTCAGAGGAATGTATTTGAAGCTTGTAACATTTCTTAATTCTCTATCCTTAAAGAAAATTTCATCTCCAGGCTCAAATGGTTGTCTTCCTACATTTTACACTTTTACGGGTGAGTTTTCCCCATTGAATTCTCATCCTCACATCAACAGAAATGTGGCTTCTTTTGGTTAGATGTGGATTAGTGGGACACTCTAAAATTCTATGGATTTCCTTGACCCAAAACTGGTCCACGTGGAGGAATGACACTCATTTGAAAGTTCACTTTTTGGTTTGGCCTTAGAGTTACGCTGGGAGGACACATGGAGGTTTCTGCTACTTTTCCTAGACTTAAACAAATTTTTATGCAGTTGGTACATTTTTAAGAATAGGGACATGTGGTGAGCCTGAGCTCATTCAGGGTCTCCACTGTGGGCACCATTTTGAAATTGTTCCATGAAGACATGTGGAGGCTTCCGTTGGGTCTTCCCATACTTAGCCTTTTTCAAAAGGTTTTGAGAGGCCTAGGACACGTGGAGGGACTATGCATGTTTAAGGACCGGCCCTTGAATTTTATTTTAAAGAAGCGCCAGGAGGACACTTGGAGGCCTCCGCTCACTTTGCATTTTCTTGGACTTTTCAATGGCCAAAGGAGATTACCTCGGAGCCTGACACATGGTGCCTTCCGCTGAGCTTTAAGCCTTCAAACAAATCTTACTAGGCCAGAACATGCGGTGACCCCGCACTCATTCAAGGTCTCAACTTTTGGGGACCATCTCAAGATGTGCCATTCTGACACGTGGAAATTTGAAAAGACAAAAGGCAGGGGAACAGACTATTGGGGAAACTTGGATTTTTTGCCTCTTAAGGACTAAAATATCAAAATGGCCTGCAAGCCCGATAAAAGGGAGGTCATGGTCAGATTTAAAAAGTCAAAGGAGTAGGGAAGGGGACCATTGGAGGTAACTTAGATTTTTTGCCTCTTTTCATCAAAAAGACTAAAACATCAAAATGTCCCATAGACCCAACAGAGAATAGTCAAAAATTTTCCCTGGCCAATGATGGACGTGTGAAATTTCAAGGAAATTCAGAAATTTTTCCTTTTGAGGGAAAAGGAGTTAAAAGTGAAAAAAGAAGCATCGCTCATGCTGGGACCCACATTAGAAACTTGAAGTAGAATCACGGAGCTGCGGGAAAAACTTGGAAAATTTTCCCTTTTCCAAAAAGAGGTGAAATGGAAGAAGTTATCCATAGTTCCTTTGGGGTCCACCTTAGGACATGTGTCAGGTTCATTTCTCAAGGGTGGAGGTGTGGAGCAAAATGTGAAAATTTTACATTTTTTCCAAAAGTTGTAAAAGGAATAAAGGAACCCACGAGCCCATTTTAAAGTGGATCTCCCATGTGGATGGTCTGAATTCAAAATATAAATCAATGGCGAGATGTGCATCTCAGTATCGATTTTTCTACCATTTTAACTCCATAGCTCTGGGATGCGTATTCTTATGGTTTTTATCATTTCTTGGAGTATCCTGCACGCCAAATGAAGAGGAACATTAATTTGGAGGTGTGGTTTGGTGGGGAAGGTCTGTAAATGTCTCTCACCTTTAAATATGTAATCTGATGGCAGATTTGGCCCGATTTTTCTTTCCTTGGCACGCGAAAGACCTGTTGATATCTTGGTTTGGTGAGAAAAATATGGGGATGTCTTTTACCATTAAGATGAGATCTGTTCTTTGGGCTGGATCTGATTTTCCATTTCCTCTTCCCGAGAACATAAAGAACCACATTTGTGATTAGGGGTGGAAGTCTTTGGTGAGTAAAAGGAAGAGTGATCTACGAGAGGAAGATGTTGAATGTGGGAGATGTTCAAGGAGATCCACCCCCAAGCACATGATAACTTTTTGTAGATATGATTCAAGGAATCACGATTGAGATCATGGCAAGCTTGAGATCATGGCGAGCACTAAAACGCTCAATATTTGTATTTTTAGGGGAAAACTCTATTGTAAAATGATATAAATGGCATGATTTTTTCCGTGAAAAGGGTTGGAGGTTGGAATGTTGGAGTGTTAGAGGTCAAAACTAATTTTCTAAGAGAAAAGCTTGATAGAGCTCATCTTTCTGAATGATTGTCTGAGAAACATGTATATATCTTTTGTGTTAAACTTGATCGTGTCAAGGTGGTTGCGAGTGTACAACCATTGACAAGCTCTAAGATTGTTCTAGAAACTTTCCCCTGCTGATAAGTTTAATCAAATTTGAGTTATTTTGTGTTGACTTTGAGAAATTAGTGTCTTCTTTGTTTCAAAATGTTTGCAAATAGTTCTATTCATTCCTATTGCAATCTTATACTGAAATTTTTGTGAAATCACACAGGATCTCATCCCTATGATAGTTTAATGGTATTTGTAATTTCATTTCAAGAAGATCCTTCATCTTGGATGAGATAAACAAATTTAAAATCAATTCACTGTCATTTGTTGATAAATATTATCTGTAAGTCTTCAAGTGTACCTTAGGCATGGTTAATAAAAACTATAGTGTTTAATTGAGTCTTCTAATTCAAGCCTTTGTATTGGAGTCTTAAAGATTATGTGAAAACGTGTTGATTTGGGCCTCCATCAAGCACACCTTCGGTCAAGGAACGCGTTCGACTACATTCAAGCTTTCGTTGTGAAGTTTCTCATTATTGTCAAAGTCCCTCTAAAGTTTTGGTATAATCAACTTTATCCTGCTTCACTTCCCACTAAAAATTCATTTAAAAACAATAAATCATACCCATACTACCCCTATTTGTCATGTGTGTATACAAATGCATAATTTTTACTACCAAAACATATAGAAATAATCAGTTTTTTCATTGTCTTTAGTAGAATGAACCTTTCTTAGAAAATATATCCATTATCTAGAGTGACAACTCGAGAGAGTTAGGTTTTGTTGCATTGATCATATTTTCTTCAAGGTCTTCTTAATAGTTTCACAATGAATGACATCTTCATCTCCTCCACAAAGAGAAGGCTACAAAAGGGTCCTCTCACCCTGGTTGAAAGGCACAACCATAAATTACTAAGGATAGGTCAAATCCTCTTGAGGGTACTACCCATTTCTCCACATCTGAGTGACAAAGAGCAAGCTGTATTTCATCCCTGGCTAAAAAATGACACACTACATGCTCTGCTTGTCTCTAAGCTTCCTGCCAAACCTGTGATGATGCTGAAACTTCCGAGAGAGAATCAATTTGGGTAGTAACACTCAACAATCAGTATCGGAGAAGGATTTTTTTGGCATAAAAATCTCACATAAGTGTTTCTTATTTGAATGGGAGAAATGGTAGAAGATAGCAAGTTTAGGGTTGAGAATTTTATCGGCTAGAACTTTCAACTATGGAATATGTAAGTGGAGTTATAGCTATATCATAAGGATATGTATCTAGCAATGAAAGGGAAATATTTGAAGCCATTAGCTATAAAATATGAAGAATGGGATGTTCTTGATCGGAAGGCATAGGGAACGATATGGTTGTGTTTGGGAGCTACGCTAAATTTTAATATTAAGGAAATTACAATGGTGGAATTTATGGAATTTTTGTAAATTATATGAAAAACCCGTGTAGCCTCTAATAAGTTATTTCTCATGAAAATTTTGTTTAATATGAAGATGTCGAGGAAGGTGATTTAGTAAATGATAATTTTAATGAATTCAACATGGTTACACTAATCGCTTAAGCTCTGTAGGAGTAAATTTTGATGATGAAGTTAGGGATCTTTTGATTTCATGCTCGTTTCTTTAATCGTGGAATACTCTGGTTATGGATGTGAGTAATTTTGTTTTTGGTTTAAAAACTTTAAAGTTTTATGATGTTATTGGTGTGATTCTACCTGAAGAGATGAGAAGAAAAAAAGTAGTGAGTCATCGGTAATGCTTTGAGTGTAGAGAATAATGGAGGACGAAGCAAAAAGAACATATTTTTGGACACCGTGGAAGATCTAAGAAGGGCATATTTAAATCTCAAGCAGGATCATTTCCTGTAATTATGGAAAAGTAGGACATGTAAAGAAATATTGTTGGTTGTTAAAATCAGCGAAAGATCAACATTTACAAAGAGGCAAACATAGAAATTGATGTGTTATAAGATGCTCTTATTGTTTGTTTGGATACTAAATTATAATCTTTGGTTTTAGATTATGGTGCTTCATTTCATGCAAGTCCTCATAGATAGTATTTTCAAGATTATGTTCAAGGGAATTTTGGGCATGTATATTTTAGTGATGATGAGCCATGTAATATTGTTGGAAAAGGAAGAATTTAAGTTAAATTGCAAAATGGTAACACTTGGATGTTGAAGAATGTTAGGCATGTTCCTAGCCTAGGGAGGAATTTAATTTTGGAGGAAATTAGGAGATGAGGGTTGTACGATTACATTTACAATAGATTCTTTGAATGTTACCAAGGGGTTCTCTTGTGGTTGTAAGAGGTAAAAAGGTAGGTACTTTGTATTTATCCACTATTAGTACTTATCCCTATTCTATTTTATCTACTACATGTATAAACACAACTTTATGGCATCACGAGACTTGGCCATATGGGTGAGAAGGGGATGAATATTTTAAATTCACGGGGAAAGTTCTCAGATTTGAAAAACATAGACCTAGAATTTTGTGAGCATTGTGTGTATCGGAAACAAAAACATGTGATATTTCTTAGGGTTGGATCAACTAAGAAGGAGAAAAAGTTATAGCTTGTTGATATAGATGTGTGGGGGTGGCTCGGTTATCTTCTCTTGGTGGTTCATGTATTATGTTAGTTTTTATTTTATTATACTACTAAGAACGTTTGGGTTTATTGTATAAAGAAGAAATCTTATGTATTTAATACTTTCAAGAACTAAAAAGCTCTAGTTGAGAATGAAAAAGCTTTGAAGTTGAAGTGTCTCACGATCGGATAATGGTGGAGAGTCTTTATGCAGTAATGAATTTAATAACTATTGTTCACAAAATTGAATCTGTAGGGTGAAGACAATTCCTAGAACACCACAACATAATGGTGTGTTAGAAAGGATGAACAAGACTATCATGGAGCGTGGAAGGAGAATGTTATTGCATGATAGATTGCCCTTACATTTTTGTAAGATGTTGTAGATACTATTGTTTACTTGATAAATAGAGGACCTTCAAGTGCTTTGGAAGGTGGAGTACTAAAGGAGGCTTGGACCGGTAAGAAGGTAAACTATTATTTTGAAAGTTTTGGTTGTGAAGATTTTTCTCACATTGATAATGAGAATAGGACCAAGCTAGAAGATAAGTCAAAGAAATGTACTTTCATTGGGTATGGCACTAATGATTTTGGATTCCAGTTGTGGAGTTTGGATGAGAAGAAAGTCATTAGGAGTAGGGATGTTATTTTCAATGAAAGGGTTATGTACATGGAACAAATATATGACAAGAAGCTGGAAAAGTCTGAGTATGTAGCACTTGATGAGATAAAAGGTAGAGAAAAGCTCAAAGGGCTGGAAATTAAATTTTTGCATCAATCATGGCATAGTCGATGTTGATTATGTAGATCAAAATCAGCAAGAACACCAAGAGCCTCAAATTTCAGAAAATCTTCTAAGACATTCTACTAGGGTAAGTAGACCTCCTAAAAGATTATCTTCTTATCAAATTTACTATTGTTTATTGAAATATGGTGGAGAACAAGAAATTTTTCAAGAAACAATGTAGGTAGAAACATGGAAAAAGTTACAACATAGATCGGATGAAGATATGGACTCCGGGAACACAACTAACCTTGGGCTTTGGTTCAGTTGCATTCATGAAAGAGAGAATTTCAGAACAAGTGGGTTTACATGTTGAAGGAAGAAGAAGGTGGTAAAAATATTTACAATGCGAGAATTGATGTAAAGGTAATTTCACGGGAAAAAGGTATAGACTTTGATGAAATTTTCTCTCTTGTTAAAATGAATTCCCTTAAAATTGTTTTAAGTTTAATGTTGTGGAAGATTTGCATCTTGAACAGTTAAATGTAATTTAGACTTCTTTTCTTCATGGTGATTTTGAGGAAGAAATATATATGGAGCTCTCATAAGGATATGAAGTCAAAGGAAAGGAGAAATTGGTGTGCAGATTGAAGAAAACTTTGTATGGCCTTAAGCAAGCTCCAAGACAATGGTATTTGAGATTTGATAGGTTCACATGATAGAACAAGGTTACTCTAGATGCCATTTTGATCATTGTGTTTATTTTGCAAGACTAGATAATTACACCTATATTATCTTGTTGTTGTATGCGGATGACATAATTAGGGTAGGGTCAAACATGCAAGATAAAAATGAGATAAAGAGATAATTAGCCAATACATTTCCCATGAAGGATTTAGGTGCATCAAATAAAATTCTTGGCATGAGAATCAATAGAGACAGAAAGAGTATAAAATTGAATTTGTCTCAAGAAGATTATGTGAACAATGTGTTGGATGGGTTTAGGATGCAGAGGATGCAAAATCGGTGAGTACATTGTTGGAAGGGTAGTGCAAGTTGAGTAAAGAACAATGTCCTAACACCCATGAAGAGATTGAATATATGGTGAGAGTTCCATATGCTTCAGTAGTTGGAAGCTTGATGTATGCTATGGTATACACAAGACAACATTTCCCACGTAGTGGGATTCATAACAGATACATGACTAATCTAGGAAAGGAGCATTGGAATACGATCTAGTGGATTCTCAGATACTTGAGAGGGCCTAGTAGTAGATAGTTGTGTTATGGAGAGTCGAGGTTTCCTTACATGGATATGTTGATGTGCACATGGTTAGAGGTTTGGATGGTAGGATGATTACCACAGGTTATGTTTTCATTATTGGTGGCATGAAAATTAGATGGATTTCTAAAGCGCATAAGATTATTTCCTTGTCTACTACAGAGGTAGGGTGTGTTGCTATTATAGAAGCAAGAAAGGAGATGATATAGATGTAGCATTTCATGGAAGAGTTGGGAAAGAAGGGGGATGATTGCATGTTATTGAGTGATATCCAGTGTAATTTATCTTATAAATAACTAAGAATTCCATTCGAGAACCATACATCTATAACTTAGGTATCACTTTATTAGATTAGTTTTGGAGGATGGACATCGAAGTTGGACAAGTTCCATATAAGTCGAGAATCCTACTTGATATGTTAACAAAGGTAGTGAAAAGAGATAAAAAGGAAGGTTTTTGGCTTGGCAAGTCTTCAAGAGTGATCTTGAAAAAGACAAACAAGTCAAAGAAGAGTCTAGGGATGAGTTGTAATAGTGAGTTGCAGCAATCGGTCTCAGTGGGAGATTGTTGATGTTGTGGAGCCCGATTGCAAGTTAAAGTGGAAGTTTTGTTCCAAGTGGGAGATTTCTAAAGTTTTAGAGCCTAGTTCATACCTCTCCATGATGGAGTTTCATACAAGAAGAGCATTTCAAGAGAATTTCAAGAGCCAAGTTTCTACCTCTCCATGATAGAGTTTCCTAAGTTCCAAATAGTAGTTGTTTCCAAGAAAACAATCCGAAAATAAACCAAGCACAAGTATTCCACAATATTCTAACTGCTCCATGAATAAGAGCTCCCAAAAACAACAAAATAATTCACCCAATAAACAAGTAGCCAAAGTGAAGCAACCCTAAATAAGGCAAACAAATAGAATTTTAAAGAAGAGGAAATGGAAGAGGATGAGGTGGATCCATGTAAGATGCCACATCACACATCCTCAACCCCATCACAAGGTCAACTTGATTCTCCAATGCAAAATAAATAGGTAGGAAAAATAATATGACAGTTTACTTACATACTCCAAAATAAACCATCACCCCAAAGGAATGAAATTAAAACATGTAAGAAAAGTGCAACTAAAACCTACAAGTTGCGTTCTCAAAAACCAGTATAAAATTTAAATTTCAACGATCCAACCATAGGTATGGTTGGTAAACAAATTTAAGAGGTATGGGACAAGTTTAACTTGTCCCACAACCCTCCAAACACAGCCTCCAAGGACAAATTGAATTTCCAAGAAGGTGGAGTGTTTCTCACTCAACAGTTAACTTACACATCACTTACATATCTCTTACAAATTTTTATATCAATTTAAATCATGTCCAATCAAATCTCATTAATTACCTTCTTTTGAAATATTTGATTTATTTAGTTTAACAATATGATTACTCACAAAATTTACACACCACTTAATAATTAATGAAAGGGGTTAAAGCATCACAAAATAAACACATGCAACATAAAACAAAAGGGTCAAATAAATAAATACAAATAATCCCTTGGTCACATTTAAAGGTGGTTCCCCCGATGGGTACCCCTAACAAAACATAAAAACACAAACAAAAAAAGTTGTCTTCGTGACCTCGTTGAATTCATCTAGAATTCCAATGTGGTTGGTCTGCAATCCCTCAATGTTTTTGTGATATTTTAACTATGCAAAAACACAAAATACCTCCTTCGACATCTTGGCCATATTAGAACATCAAAAATAATATAAATATAATTCCTGAAATCATCTAGATATATGAATCACAACAACATCAAAGAAATCGATAATAACATTTATAGTTTTATCAGCAACTATATCATCATCCAATAATTTCCATTTCTAGGTCTACCCATAATATCCAAATATCGGATGTCCGAACAACATCCATAACATTACCATGTCAAACGGTATATCATCATCAATATAAAAATTCCTCTAATAATCATCATGCATCATAACTAAAGCAAGTCAACAATAATCCTTGATCTAACATATATCATCATACTATAATAAGGTCCATAATCAAGTCCATAATATAATTGGCGGTGTCATGATTAGTATCAAAGGTGTCAAAGGGAAGTGGGCACTACATCCCTCTCCCCTTAGACATGACTTGCTCTGGAAGTCACTAGAACAAAAGTGGAAACCGAACTCCTAGCAAAGTATCATCCTCCTATATAGCTGCAATCTCATCATATTTGTCCCACTGCAACCGGACTGATCAACCTATCTACCTCAAAGGCCTAGAGCCCTATGATCTATGATGTGAACGGACTCCACTATCACTTTCCCCCGATCCTGCACTGGAATGATGTCCAATCTAACACATGAGAAGGATCTGTAACATATCTCCTAAGAACTAAAACATGAAACACATCATGTATGTGAGACAAGTTGGGTGGCAATGCTATATGTTAGGCCAAAGGGCTAATGTGCTCCAAGATCTTGAAAGGACCCATGATTCTAGGATCTAACTTAGAAACTTTTGCGTAATGGATAGGGATCTTGTGTGTCTTGACATGAAGGAACACCTTCATTCCCACATCAAAACTACGGTTCGTCTATGTTGCTCGAGAAAACTTCTTCCTATCTTGTGTATCT
This sequence comes from Taxus wallichiana var. yunnanensis, assembly GCA_018340775.1. Lineage (NCBI taxonomy): Eukaryota > Viridiplantae > Streptophyta > Pinopsida > Cupressales > Taxaceae > Taxus > Taxus wallichiana. The sequence goes on along the minus strand of CM031239.1, from coordinate 292,087,467 downwards.
TGCAATCTCTGTCCGATCAAAACCACTTGCTACTCCATGTCATGTAACAAAGTTGGACCAAGAGAAACCCTGTCCTCTAACTTTTCCTAACTAAGAGGTGTCCTACACTCTCTACCATATAATTCCTAAAAGGATTCATGCCTATAGAACTTTGAAAAACTATTATGCACGCAAACTCCACCAAGTACAAGTACTCCTCCCATCTTGATTGTTGATCCATCACATACATCCCTGAGCATGTCCTCTAAAATCTAATTCACTTGATCAGTCTGTCCATTTGTCTCATGGTGATATGATGTGCTAAAGTAGTTTTCGTCCGAGGGTGTGTCGTATGGTAGTCGAGAAATGGGAAGCATTCAAGGAATCGCGGTCACTAATAATCTTCCACGGAATCTCGTGCAACCTAACAATATCATCCAAATATACCTATGTCCTTGCACAAGTTGTATAAGTGGTCTTCACCGGATAAAAGTGAGAAATTTAGTCAATTTATCAGTCATGACCATGATGGAGTTGTGTTGATATATCGACATCGGTAGCCCAACAATGAAGTCCATGGAAATGGTGTCCCACTTCCATTCCGGTATAGCATGAGGAAAGAGAAGGCCAGTTGGATGTTGATTCTTGGCCTTCACTTTCTAGCACTCTAAACATCATGACAAAAACTAAGCCACATCTCTATGAAGTCCTCTCCAATGATATAACTGTCTCAAAGTAGCGTGCATCTTCTTCACCCCAAGATGGGTTGAATAGGGTGAACAATGTGCCTCTCGCCAAGATTTCTGCCTCAAACCTCCCTCTCTAGGAACATAAATTTGACCTTTGTGGTTGAGAATGCCATCTTCCTCTAGTGATAAACCATCAAACACCCCCTCGAGGGGTCTCTGAGACTCGATCTCTACTCAAATTGCAATGTAGAAGCTATCAACAAAGCAAAGCTCTTGAAGGATCTTTCTCTGTAAATGTGCCCACTAAAGTAGCCATAACCACATGTCTCCATCTGCCACCACATTCTCCTTCCCCTTCACATGCTCTATCTCCATATCATACTCACAAATCAACTCCATCCAATGCCGCTGACGATCGTGAGATTGGGCTATATGAAGAGGTGGCGAAGACTCAAGTGATTTGTCCTGAGTGTGAATCTATGACGAAGTAGAAAGTGCCTCCATCAAATCAAATCATGCACAACTACCACAAGCTTTAGATCATGATTTGGATAATTAAGCTCATAATCTTTGAGTTTGTGAAACTCAAAATCCATTACTCTTCCCTCCTACATCAACACACCTCAGAGCCTTGTTAAAGAAGTATCCGTGCAAATGAAAAAATCACCCTGTGGATGCACTTTGTGAGAATAGGTGATATAGTGAGACATTCCTTCAATGTACTCAAGGCATGCTCACACCTTTTTGACAAAAAAACTTCTACCCTTTCTGTTAAGGGAAGTGATGGGTGTGCAATACGAGACAAGTCACGAATAAAGTGTTGATGGTGAATCACAGCAGACTTCGAGTGTCTGCAACTCGATGGGTTGAGACTCTCAGTGTGATTGCATAACATGGAGCTTTTCCCAAGTGTGGGACCTTGCGAAATTAGAAAATCTCTCCGGATGAAGGCCGGTTCCTATTCCTCTATTCAGATGCACACGTAAAAAATGTAGAGGGTTTACTCAAAACCTAAACTAACTTTCCAAGGAGACAGGGTAAGAAGATGCATAAAATAAAACCTAAACTACAAAGGTGATGCATCGAGGAATGAAGAACACATGTCTTGCCAATAAACACAAACCATTAAAATGTAATGCAAGATCATGCACAGAGATAACTTGATTTGCGGTGAAAGATTAGGAGGATGCAAAAGAACACAAAGATGGTTGAGAATCATCCATAGACATGCATTATTTTCTCCAAATATTGACACAATACACTACAAAATGCCAAGAGGCAAAGTTGCATTATAGTTTTAGATGGGAGGTTTGAACTCCACAAATTCACACCGCCAAAGAGAAGAAGGCGGGCAAAACAAGAATATCCAACCTTTAGAAAGAAGCCTCTCCTTAAATTTATAGGAAGAATGAGAGAGAAAAGAGAGAGGAATTCCAAATCTACCCCAACCACCTCTAGGTTGCATTTAATTCATCTCATTATGGTGGTAGGTGAGAACCCTAGCAAACCCAAAAATTGGTGAACTGTATTTTCATTTTTAAGAATTTTCTCACCCAATTGAATATATCCAGTCATAGTTGGACAAAGAACTTCGTAAGATTTCTGAAAATTCCAACCTTGCATGAATCGAGCTCCTGTCAAAAGTTATGGCCGTCGAATATCGGGGTGAGTGCCGCTTCTGTCGGCGCTCAAAATGTTGGGCCTCTGAAGGTGCGCCTTGGCGCATCCATCTTTATGTCGACATATTCTTACTTGTGCCATGGGCGCATCCATTTTCATGTTGACACCTCTTGCCGTGCGCCTCTGACCTGTGCCATGGGCGCGACTTTTGGCGTGTCGACATCTTCTTACCTGCGCCATGGGCGCATCCATTTTCATGTCAACACCTCTTGCCGTGCGCCTCGAACCTGTGCCATGGGCGCGAATTTTGGCGTGTCGACATATTCTTACCTGCGCCATGGGCGCATCCATTTTCATGTCGACACCTCTTGCCATGCGCCTTTGTTCTGCGCCATGGGTGCGACTTTTGGCGTGTAGACATCTTCTTACCTGCGCCATGGGTGCATCCATTTTCATGTTGACACCTCTTGTCATGCACCCTTTACCTACACCACAATAAATTTTGGGGTCTGAGTTTCTTTGATTTCCATATTCTTCTGCTTGTCTATATCTACCCGGGGGGGAGATATTTACAAAAATTTGGCAACTCAACGGGATCACCTGCCTGCTCGGTAGAAGATCAGTGGCCTTTTAGCAATCCATTGGGCATGGAGTCATAAGTAATGACCTGAAACCAACTTAATCTATGATCCTGAGTCTGATACCGCAACTCCTTTTTCGTGAGCATCTTGAACTATATAAATTTAAGCTGAGAGTAGCAAAACTGTCAGGAGCACTTAGGGAGATTGAAACCTAACTACAACAAAACGATGTGCATACACACTTAGAGGAATTTGAAATCTAGGCTAATATTTACAAGGGTAAACCTTTTCCTTTTAGTAGCAATGTTTAAGATAGATTCTGTTAACCGGAATTTGGAGTTCTTCCCATCCAATGTAGATGATTGGAAGGCATTACTACTTTTACATTCTGTGACCATATAGGGGCCACTCCAAATGGCATCAAACTTGGAATGCTTTCCTAGTTTTGCCTGATCTACATCCCATTTCAGAACTAGGTCCCCTTCCTGGAAGGTCCTTGCTCTTGCCTTCTTATCAAACCATCTTTTTACTAAGGCCTGATCCTTCTCAATCATCCGAATCGCATGTTATCGATTTTCTTCAATTCCATCAACTCCGCATACCTAGCTTCCATTGGTTTGAACTCAGCCAACTCCAACTGCTTCATGAGCTCTAATGCTGGCAATTCTAAAGATATAGGCAATACTGCCTTGTTCCCATATAACAACTTGTAGGGAGAATTACCAATAGAACTCTTTGGCGTTATTTTTCAGCCCACAATTCTGATCTTAGCTTGGTATGCCATGTCCTTTGGTTTTCATGTAGAGTCCTTCTGATGATCCTTAGCAAATTCTTGTTCATGGACTCTGCCTGTCCATTACCCTGCAGGTAATAATTTGAAGAGGTGCTCAAATAGATTCCATTCTTGACAACCCATTCTGTAATCTTGGAACCTATGAATGCCAATGCATTGTCTAATATGATAGTGGCTAGCACACCGAACCTGGTCACTATTCCTTCATAAAAGTCTAGTATGTTAGACTCATTTGCTTCTTTGAGCGCTACCACTTCGGTCCACTTGGTGAAATAGTCTGTTGCTGTGACAATCCACTTGTGGCCTTGGCTTGAGTTTGGATTGATGATCCTGACGAAGTCTAATCCCCATTGCATAAAGGGTTGGTCAACCAAAATTGGGTGCAATGATGGAAGTGCTTTGCTAGTCTTTCTTTTCCTGTGAAGAGTGCACATTTCTTACACTTTCTTATCCATGTATAGCAGTCATTGAACACTATGGGCCAATAATACCCTTCCTTCATTATCTTGAGAGCTGTTACATGTGGGGAAAAATGTCCTCAGAATCTCCTCGTGAAAATTTTGTAACACCCTTTCAATTTGACATGTCCCAATGCACCTCAATAGAACTCCATTGATGTCTTTTTTAAACAAAGCACCGTCAACAAGCACATATGGAATGGCTTGTAATCTAAAGTATCTCCTTTTTGCTTTGCTCAATTCTTGAGGGCATAGGCTTACCTGTAGGAAGTGTATCATATTCTGAGTCCAACAAGGAGTGGGCACATCATCATTTTCCTATTCTTGACCATCATGTAGTACCAAGACAGCCTCTTTTTCATTACCTACTTCAACTTGCTGACTCAAAGCTAGTTGTTCACATAATCCCTTTCCACGGACCAGCTTAGTGACCTTAATTTCAATGTCATATTCCATGACACGAGTGATCCACCCTACACGTTTCTCATTTAAATATTTTTTTAGAAGGAAGTCCTTAACTCCCACATGAGAGACCAATAATTGGACCTTGTTGTTTGAGACTAGGTGCTTGAATTTCTTTAAGCTTCTAATCACTGCAAGGACATGTATTTCGATGAAAGAGTACCTAGTTTCGTATTCCTCCAAGCCTTGACTGAAGAAAGCAACTGGTTGTTCTAATCCTTCCTTGTTTCGCTATACCAGGATTGCAGAAATGTTGTCTCCACCACCAAAGGCATATAACATGAAGTCCTTGGAGAAGTCTAGATTGACGAGAGTCGAGCTTGAGATATAGCCTCTTTTATTGCCTCCAAACTTGCCTTGCCTTCAAATGTCCACTTAAATGCCATGCTCTTCTTTAACATCAATGTTATTGGCTTTACGAGAGCTGCAAAGTTTGGAACAAACCTACGAACAAAATTGATTCTTCCCAAGAAGTTTTGAAGAGCCTTCTTGTGACTTGGAAATGGAAACGCTTGAATTGCTTCAACTCTTTCTAGGTCAATCGTTAATCCCTCCTTTGAAACAATATGACCTAGAAGTTTTCCTTCGTGAGCCAAGAATATACATTTTTTGGGGTTCAATGATACCCCAAATCTTCTACACCTCTGAAATACCTGCCTTAGATGGAAGAGATGGTCCACTACATTTTTGGAGAATATAGTCATGTCGTCAAGATATATCAGAACTATTTTATTGATCAACCCCTTGAATGCCATATCCATTGCCCTTTGGAAAGTGGCTCCAACATTTGATAGCCCAAATGGCATCTTCTTGTAGGCATAGGTACCCCATTTGGTGGTGAAAGTAGTCTTGAACTGGTCATCTTCTTTCACCATTACCTGATTATACCCTGAGTAGCCATCTAGGAGAGAGAATCTCTCCAAACCGGATACCACTTGCAATATTTGTTCCATTGAAGGAAGTGGGTAATGGTCTTTGAGAGATGCCCTATTGAGGTCTCGGAAGTCCACACACAACCTAATTTCTCCGCTCTTCTTCCTGACCAGAACCAAGTTTGCAACCCAGCTTGAGTGCTTGATCGGGAATATAATGCTTGCCTCTATTAGCTTGTTTAGCTCTTTCTTCATTAGGGGCTCAATGTGAGGGTTGAATGGTCTCTACTTCTACCTGATGGGCTTAGCATCTAGATCCAATTCTATGGTATGTTCTGCCAACTTTGGATTGAAACCTCTTAAGTCTTCATAGCTCCAAGCGAAAACATCTAGAAATTCTTGGCAAAGCTGTATGAAATCTGATTTCTCCTGCTCAGTGGCCACTCTACCAATTTGAAGTGTTTTTCCTTCCCCAACTGAATTGGCTCTGAATCTTCTCTCTTGACCTGTATGTTATCCTTTTCCTTACGGAACTGGTCGTTAGGGTTGAAGATAGACTCCAACGTTACTAAACCCTTAGGAAGCTTGTTTGTCCGTAGTTGCACTACTTGATCCCCATACTGCTGCTCTAGTCTGTCCTGATTCCTAGCTGAGAATTCAGCCTCTTCTTGTAAGAAATTGACAATCTGTTGATCGTTCTCAAACACCTACCAGCTTGTGTTATTATCTGGAACTGTTGGCCTCACAATCACATGGATATGTGGTTGTGTTTTTTCCCTTTGATGTTGTCAACCACATCAAACGTTGCTCCAACTGCAACAAGCCTATTTGCGGCTTCATTTCTCTTCCTAGGTATGGACATGATGTTGAAAGCTTCAAAATCCTCAAAAAGGTCCCATACCCTGTTCTTGTAGTTCTTCAGCAGGTCATTCTTTGTAGCATGTTGTCCCTTGACTTGATTGACGATCAACTCGCTATCCTCGAACACCTGTAAGTTCTTTATGCCCTTTTTCCTGGACCAATGAAGTCCATAATCAAGGCCTCATATTCAACTGTGTTGAACAAGAAAACTAGAAATGGAAAGCTGAATAATATTTGATTCCTTGAGGTGAAACAAGCATAGCTCCTCCTCCTGCACCTTGCCTACTCCTTGATCCATCAAAAAATAATTGCCATACCTCATTGTCATCCTTATGGTCTGGTTTGGTGATGCTAGGAATAGGCTGATTTTCTTCATGTATGCAATAGACTCCTATCTCAGATTCTTCTACTTCTTGGTAGGGATCAAAAGCATGTACCTTGCTTGCCCATTCATCAAGAGTCAAATCTGGGATGCTTCCAACTTTGGTGTCAGCTTCATCTGTGCTTGGATAATCTTCTTGATCAAATGTTGAACAGTTGGCATTGATTTGGCTTGGAGTATGAGGCTCAATATGGAAGTTTACAATTGGTTCAGATCTGATTGTGACCTTAATACCATATCTTGTTCTGAACAACATGTGTGACCAATCAGCAAATAAGTAGCCTCCAATTTTAGCTGTGAAATCCCTTGATAAGCATAGGGCAAAGAGTGGTGGCAAATCTATCACTAAGACATCTTGCAAAACGATAACGTTGGGGCATGTATGCAAGGTAAGATTCAAACCTTTAATCACTCCCACCGTTGCTACTACTGTTGTCCCATCCAATTGCACTACCCCCTTTGATATGACTTCATATTGGAGGCCCAGCTGATCAGCTATTTGCTTGGGCATGACAGAACTACTTGCCCAGAATCAATCATGCAATTGTGTACTAGTTTATCCCCAATGATTAATGAAACGTAGAATGGAGGGGGTTTCAAAACTTTACCTTGTTGTCCTCCATGATTCCCTTCAGGCTGAGCAGCATTTGTGAGGACATTCTCTTGCATATGGACATGTTGGTTTGAAGTTGACCAATTCTTCATGGCAGCTTGTAGAAGATCTCTTTGTCTGGGATGGATAAAGATTCCCACATTGATATATTCACATTTGTCTTCTTCATTTGATCAATGATGCTAAATGGGGATGAAACATCTCTTTGTTTTCCTTTAGGTGGCACATTCCTTTCTTGTGCATGGGCAGCAACAGCTGGCATTTGAGTTGGTTTAGAAGGTGGTTTGGGCTGTCCTTGCATGTTTGGAGCTGCATTTTGCTTACCGACAACTTGTGGAGTGATGGAAGGTTGTAGATCACTTGGAGCCAATGACTGCCCTTCACCAATATTCCTCTTCTTTGATCTTGTGTTAGCTGTTACACTGTGAGAAATTGTTTGATTCATGCCACAAAAATCCTTAGCTTGCCAATTCGCAAGTGCGGTATCATTTGTAGTTGTGTTTTGTTGAGATGTCCCTTGTTTCTGATTTGTTTCTTGACTCACTTCACCCTCAACGCCAGTATTTTCACCATCAAGGCTTGGTTCAAAGCACCATTAAAGCACATAGATTGGTTGTGAGGTTCATTGCATGGGAAACACCAATCATACTCTTGAGCTATGTTGTTTTGGACTGGCACTAATGCTTTAGAAGCAGATGCAACATTGGGGTTATAGGGCTGAAATGGTCTATTAGCGGGAGGCCTTACTTGGCTTTGATTTTGATTTGCAGCCTGAGCTGGTGACCTATTTTGTTGGTATGGGGGCCTAGCCTGGTACTGCGCTTGAGGCTGATATGGTCTAGCACTTTGAGCTTGCTGTCTTTTGATAGTCACCAGCTCATTTCCAAGGTTCTGCAATTGTTTCATAACCTCTTGGAGTTCATTTGAAGCACTAGAGGATGAAGTAGAAGTTTCATTTGAACTTTGATTTCTAGGAGTGGGAATAGGAGCCAAAGTGGGTGTTTGACTAGTGCTTAGATTTTCTAAGTTTGGATACAAGGGCATGGGATGCCTAGGAGCCAGCTTACCAACTTGAATAAGACAGTTTTCAGCCCTAATGGCAATGCTATAAGCAGCAGGTAAGGTTGTGCCTCCCATAGATTGAATTAACATAGAAATATTAGAATTCAAAGCTTTAAGATAGTATAGAAAAGCACCTTGAGTTGTTGGTCTAACGGCCCCTTTGGAATTCTGTCCCAAGACCTTTGAAATCTGAAGTTGAAGTCGATCGGCTACTCTTGGGGAGCTCTCTTGATAGTTGTCAATTGTTCAAGTAGAAGCAAATTGTCTCCCTTTTCCCAAACTGCTCATGGAGAACTATGCATAACTGATTCAAATTTTTGATAGAATCAGCTCCAAGGCTCCTAAACCATTGCAATGCCTTCCCTTTGAATGAAGATGCCAGCAATTTGACAACAACATCCATTTCATTTATCTCATGGATTGCACAAACGTTAGCAATGTCTTTGACATGATCACTAGGAGTGGTATGATTTTCTCCAGTAAAAAATGGAATGTTCTTCAAAGCTGCAATTGGAACTAGATTTTGTGCATTGAGGGCAAGTGGACTGCTGCCAGTGAAATTGACAAAGGGATTTGGTGGTTGTGCCATTCTCATTGGCCTGAGAACCCTTGTTGATGCGAGAAAAGGTCTACCAGGTGGAGGTGTAGACAAAGTCCGGTTAGGTGGAGATGGTGATCTTCGTGGTCTTCTTCCTCTCCTTCCTCCTGGTGATAGTTGTAAGTGGACAAATAGCCCCTCTTCTCGAGTATCAGACCTAATTCAAATTCTTCTTATATGCCTGGGAAACTTGTGTTGCTATACCACTAAATTCTATCCCTTCAGATTCGCCAGATGTGTTAGATAATGACCCTAAAAATGCTAGATCTGCCAAGTTACACACCAAACTTGACAATATTAAAAATAGAACTTACAACTTTGAAGGATCTAAAGATGCAGTTCTTCAATTTGGTTATCGGGTTTTGCTGTGCAGCTACTAATCTCCGAAAGGTACAGGTGAAAACTCAGGTCATGCAAGGCAACTGGGAAAACCCGAAATACCAAAAACCATGAAATTTTGAAAGTCAAAATCTCAAAAATCTAAGAATACCCTTTTGAAGATTATCCCCGATCTATTAACTGGTGAAATTTTGACTTGTTTTGAGCAAGTTAAGCCCTTGAAAATCGATTTCAAAGTTCAGCCTAGAAGGTGAAAAATCTGAAATTGTAAAACCTGCAATTTTTAGTCCAAATTTCTTGAAAATTCCTTCAAATCTTGTGGAATGACCTCTTGGTCCCACTCGAGCGTGCCAAAACTATTGATGGTGAATCATAGCACCCCTGAGTGTCTGCAACTCGATGGGTTGAGACTCTCAGTGCGATTGCATAACATGGAGCTTTTCCCAAGTGTGGGACCTTGCAAAATTGGAAAAGCTCTCCGGATGAAGGCCGGTTCCTATTCCTCTATTCAGATGCACACGTAAAAATGCAGAGGGTTTACTCAAAACCTAAACTAACTTTCCAAGGAGATAGGGTAAGAAGATGCATAAAATAAAACCTAAACTACAAAGGTGATGCACCGAGGAATGAAGAACACCTGTCTTGCCAATAAACACAAACCATTAAAATGTAATGCAAGATCATGCACAGATAACCTGATTTGTAGTGAAAGATCAGGAGGATGAAAAGAACACAAAGAGGATTGAGAATCATCCACGAGACATGCATTATTTGCTCCAAAGATTGATGCGATACACTACAAAATGCCAAGAGGCAAAGTTGCATTACATGTTTTAGATGGGAGGTTTGAACTCCACAAATTCACTGCTAAAGAGAAGAAGGGAGGAGAAAACAAGAATATCCAACCTTTAGAAAGAAGCCTCTCCTTACATATTATAGTAAGAATGAGAGAGAAAAGAGAGAGGAATTCCACATCTACCCCAACCACCTCTAGGTTGCATTTAATTAATCTCATTATGGTGGTAGGTGAGAACCTAGCAAACCCAAAAAGTGGCGAACTATATTTTACATTTTTTAAGAATTTTTTTCTCACCCAATTGAAGATATCCGGTTGTAGTCGTGAGAGAACTTCATAAGCTTCTCAGAAAAGTCCAACCTTGCGTGAATCCAAGCTCCTATCAAAAGTTATGGCCATCGAATATCCGGGTCGGAGTGCGCTTCTGTCAGCGCTCAAAATGTTGCGCCTCCTGAAGGTGCGCCTTGGCGCATCCATCTTTATGTCGACATCTTCTTACCTGCGCCATGGGCGCATCCATTTTCATGTCGACACCTCTTGTTGTGCACCTCTGACCTGCACCATGGGCGCGACTTTTGGCGTGTCAACATCTTCTTACCTGCACCATGGGCACATCCATTTTCATGTCGACACCTCTTGCTGTGCGCCTCTGACCTGCGCCATGGGCACGAATTTTGGCGTGTCGACATCTTCTTACCTGCGCCATGGGCGCATCCATTTTCATGTCAACACCTCTTGCTGTGCGCCTCTGACCTGCGCCATGGGCGTGACTTTTGGCGTGTTGACATCTTCTTACCTGTGCCATGGGCGCATCCATTTTCATGTCGACACCTCTTGCCGTGCGCCTCTGTCCAGCGCCATGGGCGCGAGTTTTGGTGTGTCAACATATTCTTACCTGCGCCATGGGCGCATCCATTTTCATGTCGACACCTCTTGTCGTGCGCCTCGACCGCGCCATGGCGTGAATTTTGGCGTGTCGACATCTTCTTACCTGCACCATGGGTGCATCCATTTTCATGTCGACACCTCTTGTCGTGTGCCTCTGTCATGTGCCATGGGCACGAATTTTGGTGTGTCAACATCTTCTTACCTGCGCCATGGGCGCATCCATTTTCATGTCGACACCTCTTGTCATGTGCCCTTTACTGCGCCATGTAATAAATTTTGGGGTGAGTTTATTTGATTTCCATATTCTTCTTCTTTGTCATATCTACCCCTGGGGAGATATTTACAACACAAATCTATGGTAGTAGCTTGCTAGTCCCATGAAGTTGAGCACCTCAGTCACAAAAGTGGGTGTTGGCTAATCCAGAATATCTCTAATATTGGAAGGATCTACGGTGATACCTTCCCCATAAATGATATGACCTAAATATTACACCTTCATCTGAATGAACGCACACTTCTCCAAGTTCCCGTAAAGTTGTTGCTCCCGAAGACACTAAAGAACCTGGCGAAGGTGCCCCTCGTGCTCCTCACGCATACGTGAGTAAATCAAAATGTCATCAAGGAATATGAGCACAAAAATATCTAAGAAGGTCCTAAATACCCCATTCATCAAACTCATAAATACTGCAGGGCCATTAGTGAAACCAAAAGGCACCGCTGTGAACTCACGGTGGCCATATCTTGTACGGAAGGTAGTTTTATGAATTTCCACCTCTGAAATCATCAGTTGATGATATCTTGACTTAACCCCTATCTTAGAGAAAGTTTTGGATCCATTTATTTGATCAAACAAATCATCAATGCGTGAAAGGGGATAACGATTCTTGATTGTTACTTTGTTCAGCTGGTGGTAATCAATACACAACCACAAGGATCCGTCCTTCTTCTTCACAAAGATCACCGGTGCACCCCAAGGGGATACACTAGGACAAATTAGGCCCTTCTCTAGAAGGCCCTCAAGCTATAACTTGAGCTCATAAAGATCTGGGGTAGTCATCCCATAAGGTTATCTTGAGATAGGATCTGCTCCCGCAACGGATCTATATGAAAATCAATCTCATGTGGGGGTGGTAACCGTAGTAGCTCCCCTAAAAGATATCTAAAACTCTCTCAAAATTGGATTATCATCTAGTGATTGTCCACTAGACCCATCCTCGATCTATCACTAAGCAGTAATAAACATACATATGACAACCTCGCCACACACACCGCTAAAGCTGCATAAAGAAAGATGGTGCAAATAAAAATAGGTCTCGACCCCGAAAATCACCAACTCAACTCCCAAATCATCTGCACAAGATATGATCTTGTGGTAACAATCCATCTTGGCCCTATGTGCAAACAACCAATCCATACCCAAGATGACTCCATAAGAGCCCAAAGGAAGGATACAAAGATCCGAGGTAGTGGTGAAAGGTCCCAAATCCACCACACTCTTCTTAACTAAGAAGTCTATAGAGATCTTGGCTCTAGAAGCCATCTCAACATCCCAACTATGACCCTGCCTAACTGCCACCAGCCTACATCACTCTACTAAAGATGGTGAAATAAAAGAATCAGAAGAACTAGAATCAAACAAAATAGAGGTAGGATTACCACCAATACTACTTGTGGTCTCAATAAGCGTACTGCGGTGCTCTGCCTAGCGGTTCTCGACTTACTCGCATACATCCTATGATTTGTCCCGATATTACCAATAGTATGCTTTGAGATCTCTTTCTTACCCTTGTTATTAAGGTTCTATGGGCGAGTCTCTCTAAAATTTCCAGTAACACCACAACCAAAATACCTGCCTGATCCTCTCCCCTGTGTGCAGCAGTCTAGCCGATTCTCACGGAGGTCTATAGTATGGATCCCGATGATCCAAGTGTGGGCTACTAAGGTCTCGTTAGTGAGCTCTGTTGAGTGAGCTCTTTCGCACCCTGTGTCCTAATGGGACCCCTAGGAGGAAGCCCCATGCTCAGACCTATTTGTGCATCAAATCTCTATGGAGGTTTATAACGTGGGAAGGATTTGTTGTTGTTGTTGTTGTGGTCTAAAAGATGACTATATTGAACCATGTCCACCTCAAGGGAGAGGTAATGAGCCCCCTCGATCTATTGTATGCAGCTCCAAACTCGGTCTCTAGCTTTACGGGTCTTTCCCAAGTCTCATGTACTATATAGGCCTTCTCGGCCTCGGCCTAATGTTTGTGGACAATGGATCAGCACTACACCTCCAATGTCTAGATTCAGGCACCGGATGAACTTGTGGATCCGCACATGCTCATCCTACATGTAATCAACATACTAGAGCATGCTATGCCCTTAATCATATATCTTATATTGGATGTATATAGCCGAATTATTGCTTATCATTATGTATCTCTTTCATATATGTTATATTTTCATTAGTGGGTCACCCTTGGTGTTTTCCATAGCATAGGAATAGTATATATAGGGGTTATTAGGTAGTAGTTCATCATCATATTCAACATTTGAGTCTTATTTTCTTGTTTGGAGGTTGCCCCTCGAATTGGCTAAGCTATTCTTCTTGCACATTGAGATCATTTATCCGAAATATTATGTTCATTGGTGTTATATTTCTTATGATGATTAAATTTATACAAGTAATTACATTACAAGTGGTATCGAGCTTGAACTCAAATGAGCAGCACTGCGTCAAACCCTAATTTTGAAGGTTCATACATATCTCCAAATTGGTAGTGAAATTTTCTACAAATTTATTTTTGGTGTGGCAAACTAAATCAATTAAGCTTCCTCAAAATTTTAAGAATTTTTGACTTGATTTTCAAAAGTTATAGCGGATTTAGGTTTTTTCTTAATTCGGCTACATAAGGTGCAATTTGTTGAAATTTTCAAAGTTATGTACATTTCAGAAATAAGATTAAAAATTAGTTTGAGTTCGTTCTTACCATTTTAGGGCATCATGGTGGGCCTTCGATAAGAAGAAAAAAGAATCCCATCACTGCGGGTAAAAGATCGATAAGGATGAGATAATAGTTGAGGAGTTAGAGTCGAAGGGGTATCTACAGAGTCCTCGGGGTTAGGGTTTACTTCAATGACCATAAGGTCAACTATCTTGAGTTAGAGTTGTGAAACCTCGAGGGTAGAGTGGCCGAGAAAATAAGATGTAGAAAAAGATTAGACAACTATTGGAGGATTTCATTCACAAATTTAGTTCAATATCATCGGTCATAATATCCTTCCTAATTAGCCATAACTCGGTCATACTCATATTAACCGGGGTGGATCTTTACGTCAAAGTAATAGAAAAACTAGCTAAGGTGGATCTGCAAACATGACCAATCCAAATACAAATACTCTGCAAGCCCCTAACATGATTCCAAAAGTGTAAATGCGTAAGTTTGATGGAAAATATCCAGTCAATTAAATTAACCAGATGGATAATTTCTTTGATCTTCATCAAATTCCATTGGGACAAAAGGTTACCATGGCATCGTTGTATCTTTAACCTGACCAATTCATTTGGTATCGATGGTTATGTGCTCAAAGGAAAAAGAGTGACTTCAATGTTACATGGACAATATTCACCGAAGAGTTGCAATTGCACTATAGTTCTAGTGAGTCGAGAATTATTTGGTGAATTAGCAAAGCTGGACAAATAGGAATAGACAAAGATTACATCCATCAATTCCAAAACCTTTCCTTAGAGGTGGAAAATATTCCGAAGATAATTTGAATGACTTATTTCTTCGAGGTGTTGAAGAAAAAATTGATACTAAGGTGTGTATGTTTAATCCTCATAAGGTTTCAAACACTATGATCATGGCACATAGGGTAGAGGAAAATTTTCTTTCTAGTAGGAAACAAACTATCAGTAATATTAGAGATCGTAGCAACATTCCACCATCATTCCCTCGGCCAGTAAGACTGACACCTCAACAAATTAAAGAAAATAGAGCCAAAGGGTTATGTTTTAATTGTGACAAAAATTTGGACCAGGACATAAGTGTGCTAAAAATAAGTTTTTCTACATTGAGGGACCTAATGAAGAAGAAGAAAATGAAGAAGATGAAGAGGTAGGGCCAGAGGAGGAATTAGGAGATCCCCAGCCAACAATATCATGCCATGCAATTTCGGTATTAGCACTCCCCAAACTCTAAAAGTAGTTGGCTTCTTAAAAAACAGAGGGTAATAGTGTTGATTGATTCGGGAAGTACTCACAATTTCATTAATCATAAGTTGGTGGTACGCTTGAACTAATTTGTTTATCTAGCTCCATAATGTCAAGTCATGATCGCTGATGGGAAAACTATTAGTTTCTCAGAAAATTCCATAACATTAATCTCACCATGGGATATTACTTGCTAACTAGAAATATGTATGCCATTTCCATGGGAGGAGAAGAAATTTTGTTAGGATTTCAGTTGCTTACCACCTTGGGAACCATTGAAATGAATTTCCGGGAGTTGTTCATGCAATTTGAGTTAGAATGAAGGACTTTAAAACTAAAAGGATCGAGAGCAAAGTCCCCAGAGATGGTAAGTTCTCATCAGATGAAAAAATTGCTTAGAAAGGGTGCAGAAAGGTTTGTGGTAGAACTATTTTCATTGGAAGCACATCATTCCAATACATTTATACCCATATATATAAGCAATTATAGATGAGCACTCGGTGGTCTTTGGAGAAATGCCCGAGGGCACGCCTCAGAAAAGAGACCATGACCATGCCATCTAGCTAGTACCAGGAAGTCAACCACCCAACATAAGACCTTATAGGTACCCCTATATGCAAAAGAGTGAGATTTAGAAGATATTTTAAGAGATGTTAGAAGTAGGACTTATTCATCATAGTCAAAGTGCTTACTCATCTCTTGTAGTGATGGTACGGAAAAATATGAAAATTGGCGCATACGTCTAAATTTCAGGGAACTCAATAAGTACACAGTTAAAGATAAGTTTCCTATTCTTTTAATTGATGATTCACTAGATGAGATATATGGTGTTGTTTACTTTAAAAAAATTTGACCTTCATTCTAGATATCATCATATTAGAATCAAGGATGAAGATATTCATAAAACAGACCTTCGAGGACACATGAGCGACACTATGACTTCTTGGTAATGCCTTTTGGACTAAAAATGCACCCTCTACATTTCAAAGCTTGATGAATTCCATCTTTAAGACATTTCTTCAAAAGTTTGTTTTAGTTTTCTTTGATGATATATTAATCTATAAAAAGCATGGAGGAACACACCGCATCATGTAAATAAGGTGTTGGAAACTCTTGAACAAAATCAACTTTATGCAAATCCTTCTAAGTGTTCTTTGGTGTAAATGAGGTTGAATATCTGGGTCATATTGTCTCTTATGAAGGTGTTAAATTGGATCCTAACAAGATAAAAACCTAATGGAAGGTTCCCAAAAGCCTAAAAAATCTCTCGAGGATTTTGGGGCTTACTGAGTTATTATCGAGATTTGTAAGGAATTATGGCAGCATCATAGCACCACTCACAACTTTATTGAAGAAGGACTCTTTACATTGGAATGAGAAAGCTACTATGGCCTTTGAGAAGTTAAAAAGGCCATGTGCATCACTTCAGATTCTAGCCACCCTAGATTTTTCAAAAAAATCATTGTTGAATGTGGTGCTTTAGGGTATGGTATGAGGGTAGTACTCATGCAAGAAGGGCTACCCATTGCCTTTGAGAGCTGCCAATTCAAAGGTAACAATATCTCTAAATCAGTTTATCAGAAATAAATGTTAGCAATACTTCATGTAGTGAAGCAATGGAGACCATATCTAATGGGATGACATTTCAAAGTAAAGACAGATCATGATAGTCTAAAATACTTCTTAGAGCAACATTTATCATCAGAAGAACAACATAATTGGGTCTCAAAAATGTTGGGGTATGATTTTGAGATAATATACAAGAAAGGGAAAGAGAATGTAGTTGTTGATTCTTTATCTCGGAAGGATGAGTCTACCCTGGCATTGTTGTGTGCCATATCTATATTACAGGAGGATTGGATAGAGGATGCAAGGTTTGAATGGAAAAATGACCCAGGTAAACAAATTCTCATTAGAATCTCAACAAGATCCAAGCATGTCGAAATATTTGTATGGAAAGCAGATGTTTTATGGTATAAAGATTTATTATATCTATGTAAGAATTCAATCCTTAAAAATAGGGTTCTATCTCGAGCTCCATGCTTCGCCAAAGAGGGGGCCATTTTGGCTTCTTAAAGACTTATCATTGAATCAAGCATGATTTTTTTTTGGGAAGGGATAAAAGGAGATGTCCAAAATTTTGTGGTTGAATGCATGGTTTGTCAAAAAAATAAGGGTGAAAAAATTAAGTCTTGGGGTCTTTTACAACCTCTATCTATTCCTAGCCAGAGGTGGGAAGAGGTGTCCATGGACTTCATCACAGGATTGCCTAAATAAGAAGGTAAAAATGTAATCATCGTAGTGGTGGACAGACTCACCAAATATGCCCATTTTTGTGCTTTATCATGTCCATTTGTTGTGAGTACAATAGCAACGGCCTTCAGGGATACAATTAAGAAGCTACATGGGACACCAAATATTATAGTAAGTGATCGAGACCCTATCTTTACTAGTAATTTTTGGACTGACTTGTTCTCATGCTTGGGCACACAACTAGCTCATAGTTCCTCTTACCATCCCCAATATAATGGGCAAACAGAGGTGGTAAACAAGTTTTGGAGGGATATATTCGTTGTTTTACATCAGATAAGCAAGCAAGATGGGTCCAATGCTTACCGTTGGCAGAATGGTGGTGTAACACCTCCTTTCATACTTCATCTAAAATGTCTCCTTTCTTGGCATTATATGGGTACCATCCACCATCTATCACTTCATCTTTGAGAGTCCAGCCAAAGGAGCGAGCGGTTGAAGATCATATTCAACACCAACAAGAGGTGTTTTCTAATCTCGGGGAGAATTTGGCCATGTCACAAAACCGCATGAAGCAACAAATGAGACCAACATTGTAGTGAAAGACATTTTGAAGTCGGTGATTGGGTTTTTTTGCGTTTACAACCATAGAATGAAATGTCCTTTAAATGACATAAAAGGATAATGAGCTTTCACTTAAGTATTATGGTCCTTATTAAGTGTTACGAGAAGATTGGAAATGTAGAATACAAACTAGAACTTCGTCAGCTACTTAAATTCATTCAATCTTCCATGTATCTTGCGTAAAGAAGGTAATTGATGACAATATCAATCAATACTATGTTACCCAATCCTAATGAAGAGGTCGAGAATCATCCTCGGAACCATAATGCATCCTTGGACATGCACTAAGTGATTGAGGACAAGGGTCATCACTTTGTGTATTTGATCAAGTGGAAAAATCTAGACAATGAAGATGCAACTTGGGATGATGCAAATTTCCTATAGCTTTGACATCCAAATCTTCTCAACATTGGGGACAATGTTTCTTTGAAGGGAGAGGCATACTATGCCCTTAATCATATATCTTATATTGGGTGTATATAGCTGACTTGTGGCTATCATAACTTCTTATCGTTATGTATCTCTTTCATATATGTTATATTTTCATTAGTGGGTCAGCCTTGGTGTTGGCCATAACATAGGAATAGTATATATGTGGGTTAGTAGGTAGTAGTTCATCATCACATTTAGCATTTGAGTCTTATTTTCTTGTTTAGAGGTTGCCCCCTCGAAGTGGAGCCCTAAGTTATTCTTCTTGCACATTGAGATCATTTATCTAAAATATTGTGTTCATTGGTGTTATATTGCTGCTGATAATTAGATTTATACAAGTAATTACATTACGAGTAGATCAAAAATATACTCTCATACTCAACCACTTTGTAAGAGATGTCTATTGGAGGTAATGGAACTCATCTATCCGATGTTGTATGAACCTCCGTGACAAATATATTCTCCTGAAACGCTCCTTAAAGAGATCTTAGGTAACTATCTTAGAATCAACATGGAGCTTTTGCTCCTCTATCTACCACCAAACACCAGCTCCATATCTCATTAGATGGATCACAACACGAGCTTTCATTTTTATATAACAAGGATAGAGATTGAAGCATCCACTCAATCTCACCAACCAGGCCTCTTCCTAAAATCCACCTATGTCACTAGAATAATGTGGTGGCCGAAGATTCAAAATCTCTCGATGTGATTTAAAGCGTGGTCTGATGGCCTCTTGGTCTCTCTGTATGCTCATCCCTAAGCCTAGGCCTCTGAGACCTCTCTCTATGCCCAGGAAACTCGGTGACCCTGTCCCCTCTGTGGTGATTCTCCTCTGGTGACTCTGCGCATGGGAATTCACTCCTCCATGTTCCTCATTTGGGTCAAGTTTTTCTAGTGTGCCCAATGGCACAAGCTTTTAAACCACTGCATTATGATACCAAGTGTGATGCCCGCTAAAACAACCCACTTGAGACCCAAGAACAACCTAGGATTAGTTAGGAAAAAATATGGAATAATTTTTTTGTTTAAAAGAGTCTACAATTGGATTACAAGGCAACATATGTCACTAAAAAGTTCCGAACAATTCTAATTCACTAGAACATATTTTTCCTATATTAGCAATTATTAGGAGTCATAAGGTCCAGAATTTAGGGTTAGAAGGTTCAATAAGGTTCAATAAGGTTCGAGAGGGTAATTCTTCACCATACCCACTCTCTAATAGGCTTAAAGGTTCAACTTTATTTTTCTCGAACTTAACGCATTCAAAATTTTCCTAAATTATTCCAATTGGATAAGAAATTTCCTCACATTTCCATTGATATAAATAAGTCCTCCTAACTCCTCATATTTTCCAAGATATGGGCGGTGGGCCTTGGGGTGAAATTTTTCCCCAAGAGCGGGCCTGTGGGCCCGGGGGCTGAAAATTTGCCCCAAAGGTGGTCGGTGAGCCGTAGGGAGACTTGTGGAAAGTTTCGCTGGTGCGAAAAACTAACTGCAACCATGCCCGTGTGAGTCCGGCCAGTGGGACACGCGGCTCCTTCTAAGCCAACATAGGTAAAACATAGTGGTGGGGAGAGACAAGGTTTCACACCCGGAAGGCGAAAGGGATAAATTCACTGTGCTTCCGCCGACACCTCGTGATCCAACGTGGCAGCCTCTTATTAGTTGTGGGTCGGCGAGGCGGTGGGGAAAACTTGGAAAATTTTCTCAAAATTTTTCAAAGCTCAAAGGGACGAAGGGCCCGCTCCTCCACCAGACGCCTCATTGTGCCACGTGGCAGCCTTTGATTGGCTCGGGCGGCGAGAGAAAATTTGTAAAATTTTCCCAAAATTTTCTCGGGAGTGCTAAGTTTAAAGGAGATCCACCCCTCCACTAACACCTCATGGTGCAACGTGGTAGCCTATGATTGGTTGTGGGGTGGTGGGGCAGTGGGAAAAATTGGAAAATTTTCTCAAAAATTTTCCAAAGCCCCAAGGGAAAAATTTGACCCAGCGGGCCCGCCAGGGATAATTTTTCCTAATTTTTTTACGCTAAGTGAAGAAAAACTTCAGAAGGCCATAACTTTTGATAGAGATCTCAGTTTTGGGAAAATGAGGACTTTCTGGAAAGCTCTCAACGTCCTCTTTGCACAGGGTTCATTAGTTTTAAATTTTGATAGAGTTTAAGGGGTCAATTTTGTGAAAATGATCTGCAGGCTTTTACAGTTTGAATTGGTAAATTTTAATTTATAAAATTTTGTTCAATTTGTTCTTGTTCCTCTCTCAACATGTCAAATAGACATGGATAATTTTTCTTATTTGGATTTAAGTTAATTTTTTGAGGTAGGTCTATTTGATAGAGTTCCAATTCAAAAGTTTACAATTTTGACAAAAAAAGCAATAGTGAAAGCTTTGAACTCAGTTTTCCAGGTTTTGAAAATTTTCTCTTAAGTATTTTTGTCTAGTTGGGTTCGTTTAGGGAAAAGTACTTCATTTTAATCGTTTAAACTATTATTTCATTGTTGCATGTTTTAACTGTTCATTTTAGGTAAAGTAATTTGTTTTGAAAATGCGTAGTAGAGATCAAATTTAAAAGGGTTTAATTGCCATTTTCTTCTTCTAAGTATTATAATGTGCTCCAATTCAAATCTAATACATTTATTTGATTCATTTCAATCATTCAAAAAGAAAAGAAAATATAATTTTGATTTTGAACTTTACACATTTCAAAAGAAAGAGTTCTGCATTTTCCTTCTTACGCATTTACTTCTTTCAAATAGATAATTCAATTCACATTTAGATGTTCAATCTTAAAACAACAATGCAAATTGAGAAGGTAATTCAATCCTTTATTGATTCCAAATACAATTGTGCAACCTTTCTTTCGCTCTTTGAGTTCATCATATAGAATAAAATACTTTCACATTCATTCAAAGAATGAACATAGAGTTTATTTCTTTTACATTTCACTTCACAAATTTCATAAACAATACCACATATTTCTATTATGAAACATTTACAAGTTCCTCCACTGCAATTGGGAAAGGTTACAATAAATTTAATCTCAACAAGGACTATCAAACCTGTCTTTTTTCTCGGCTCCATGAAAGTGAATAAATCTCATTCTTCCATGTTGTAATCACAACAAGAGTAGGGAAAGGAAACGCTCCACCCAACCAAGACATCCAATAAAGAGGAGAAACCATCCTTCTTCATTGGCCACCGAGCCCGAACTACAATGCAATAAAATATGTGATACAACTCATGGAAACAACAAGCTTCCACAAAACATGCAAGCAACACTTTCACAATAAAACACATTTCCAAAAACTGAATGTAGTTTACAACTACATTAAAACATGACAAACAATACTAAGGCTTCATTAAGGAATCCAAAGGAGTTAGAAACTATGGGGGATGCTTCTTATGCCTCCCAAAATGGGAAATGGGTATCACCACCTCAATTAAAAACTAGTAAAATATAGTATATCAAAGCCCTGACATTCCTTATGCCTCCCCAAAGTACCCCTTATTCCTCACATTTCCTTATGCCTCCCCAACCTCTTATGGCACTCCATAATGAGTAAATAAATGCAAGTTATTTCTTTGCAAGGTAGAACCCAAATCCCAACTCCCTCCACAATTATACCTCCCTAAAACACACTTGTGCCTCCCACAAATTAAACCCCATAGTCTTCTCCTACACCATTACATAGGCCATCTCCCCAAAATCCCACAACATACCAAAACATTCATATCTTAACATTTACATTCATAGAATAAGAGTATTTCAAGAGCCAAGTTTCTACATCTCCATGATGGAGTTTCCCAAGTTCCAAACAACAATTGTTTCCAAGAAAACAATCCAAAAATAAACCAAGCACAAGTATTCCAAAATCTTTCTACTGCTCCAAAAGCAAGAGCTCCAAAGAACAACAAAAGAATTCTCCCAAGAAGAAAGTCTCCAAAATGAAACAACCCCAAATAAGGCAAGCAAATCAAATTTTAAAGTAGACGGAAGGGAAGAGGATGAGGTGGATCCATGTAAGATTCTGCATCACACATCCTTAACCCCTACACAAGGTCAAATTCACTCTCAATGCACAATAAATAGGTGGAAAAATAATATGAAAGTGTACTTACATACTCCAAAACAAACCCACACCCCAAAGGACTGAAATTAAAACATGTAAAAAAAGTGCAATCAAAACCTACAAATTTCCTTCTCAAAAATCATTATAAAATTAAAATTTCAACTCTCCAACCATAGGCATGGTTGGTAAATAAATTTATGAGGTATGGGAAGAGTCTAACTTGTCCCACAAGCCTCCAAGGACAAATTCGAATTTCAAGAAGGTGGAGTGTTTCTCACTCAACAGGTTAAATTACACATCACTTACATATCTCTTACACATACTTATATCACTATAAATCATGGCCAATCAAATCTCATTAATTATCTTCTTATGACATATTTGATTTATTTATGTTAGCAATATGATTACTCACAAAATTTATACAACATTTAATAATTAATGAAAGGGGTAAAAAGTCACAAACTAAACACATGCAACTTAAAACAAAAGGGTCAAATAAATAAATACACATATCCCTTTGGTCACATTTAAAGGTGGTTCCCCCATGGGTACCCCTAACAAAACAACCAAACACAAATAAAACAAGTTCTTTATGGTGACCTCGTTGAATTCATCTAGTATTCAAATGTGGTTGGTCTCAATCCCTTGATGTTTGTTGTGATATTTTAACTTGCAAAACACAAATACCTCCTTCGGCCTTGTGGCCATATAAGAACATCTAAAATAATATAAATATAATTCCTGAAATCATCTAGATATATGAATCATAACAACATCAAAGCAATCTAACAATATCATTTACAATTTTATCAGCAACTATATCATCATCCAATAATTTCCATTTCTAGGTCTACTCACAATATCCAAATATCACATGTCCGAACAACATCCATAACATTACCATGTCAAACAGTATATCATCATCAATATCCAAAATGCCTCTAATAATCATCATGCATAATAACTGAATCAAGTCAACAATAATCCATGATCTAACATCTATCATTATATTATAATAAGGTCCATAATCAAGTCCATAATATAATCGGTAGTGTCATGATTAGTATCAAAAGGTGTCAAAGGGAAGTGGGCACTACATAATTACTATCTATCTAGACATTCCAAGTGATATACAGTTAGGGTTAGAATATCCTTTTAGATTTACTATGACCTCATAAGATGATCTAGATTTGAAACTAGGTAAAATAGGTTGTGATAGGGCTAACAATTATTTGTATTTGAAACAAAGTGTTGAAACATTCATCAACACTTTCATCACATTGGACATTAGAGTGAAATTATTTTTTAACCGCAAAATAATGTCTTGAATTAATTTATGTTTCTATTACAATGAAGGTTGTGTCATCTTTGTATGTAATGGATTGATACACTTTTTGCAACTACAAAATACTTGTGTGTTTTCCTGTAACGATCAGAAATGAATTTCCTACACCAATACTCAAATAAACATTACATAAAAAAACATTTTAGTGTGAATTATTTTGACTTACCTTGATGGAAAAATCCCTTTTTGATTCGACCAAGTGTAACACTTTGCATTACCAAATGCATTTCTCAAACTTTGAATTTATTTGTCATAATTCTTTTGCAAGAGTTAATTTGATCCTAAAGTTCCCTCCCATATGTTTTCCTTTGTGTTTTGACCTATAATGCATTATAATTAGAATTTTTAGATGCAATACCATATTGAGCATTCAATAGATTGCTTGTAGACTAACATTAGTTAAATTATCTTCCTTGGAGTGCCCTTTGTAGTAATGCTTATAGACATATACCATGTAGATCTCGATTATATTTAGACTAATTAATAATAGAATATATATATGAGCCTCTTACTTTTAAATTAGGACCTGATGATACGGAAATATCAAATAAAACATAAGAAACTTATGATAACAATAGTAACAACGGAACCAAATTATCTAAATAGTCAACATCGTGATATGGGATAATACTATGCACTTTTGGATAGTATGATATGATATTCTTTTCCAAGTTGATGCTATTATATCCCAATCTCAAAGATATAATGCCCCTAAACAAAACAAGATATAATTTTTACCTAGTGAAACAAGGTGACATGGAGTGCAAAAAGAAATTATACATCAATGAAAAAAACTATACAAAACAGATAATGCAATACCATGTGCCACTAAATACCAATTCCATTATTTACAACTCCTATATACACATAAAAATTTAAAAAGTGCATTATGTAACAATGCATGTACCAATTGTATAATTCTACAACCTCATGTATTTTTTTTTATGCTCTAACTTGATTACTCTATGTTTTAGTTGTAAAATTTATAAAGGAAATGAAAAATGTTCATATCTTGCGATTTGGTTAAGCTATTCAAGCATATTTTTGCATTATGAAGGAAATTTTATAGTGTATTAGACTTGTTAGATAGACTAAATTATTTTTAGTGGAAAAAATCATTCACTAGATTTTTATGATTTTTATCAACAAAACTCATATCATAATAAAATTAATGATCATGAAGGATATAGAAACATATATTTAATCAATTTAATGAAATAAGATAGTATTTATTCGTTGATATTTTTAACTAGAAAATAAAGTATGTTGAATGCTAAAAATAGAGAAAATTTACTAATAATAAAGAAAATTATGATATGATAAGAATGAGGCTACGTTTAAGAACTATAAATGCATAGATCTCATTAAAATCATACGAATTAAGTAAAGAATATTGTCTACAATCATCAAAGGAAACAATTTCCCTAATCCAGTGACCAAATTACTACGAGATAATATTATTTACGAACAAATTGAAAAATAGATGAATTATGGGATTGATGGATGTTATATGAAATCATGACTAACTTTATTCATTTCTTTGGCAGTTGATTATGAGATTAATATGAAAATAATAGTTATCATTTAAGTATTTCTTTAATGAAAATTTTTAATGGAAATTTCTAAAAATTTCCAGGAGAATAATAACATAAAGGAGTCATAGAAAAGAGAAGTATGTTGGACTGATGAGGGAAATGTGTAGATTTGGGAGATAATACAAATTCAAGGTCGAATTTTGGCTATTTGGCTCAAGTCTTCGAGAAGAAAACTTGACATCCGTTTATAATGAAATGATTATTGTATAAGATGAGAAAATTATCACAAGGCATGTATAAGAAGGGATTTTGACAAGAAATGAAATACACTTCAAAGATATTTACACAAATACAAATGGGATGACGTCTTATAACATCATCTATGGTGGAAGAAATACGGTATATATATTAAGTCAATATGATTAAATATTCACCAATATCTAATTTGAGATGATCAAGTTTTTAAAAATAATTAATACATACAACACATGTGTTGATAATAATGAATATAATCGAAAGGATGAGGTTTAAGTAAATAATACACAACCCTCTTTCTTTAATTCAAAAAATATATACAACTGGATTTCTTGAAAATGATGCATTAAGTTTACAATACGGATTATGATTATCGAGAGGAAAACTAGGTTATGTTGTCTCTAATCTATAAGTTTTATGGGAAACTTCTCCAATTCATAAATAGTTAAATGGGCCCAATGTTTCAGGGCCATAAACATGGAGGATTACACATTACCCATAGTCATATTATCTTATCTCCAATGTACAAAGAGAATAAACTTTTGGGGATATCCACTTACTAGTACATATAGATATATATGGGTGGCTTCCTATGATTAGGTTTATCTTAAATATTAGGACTTCCTTTGATATACTAAAGGTATTTGAAAGTTAAAATTTGTAAACATGTATTATCTAAAGCCCGAATTTTGGTGAATGATTTGCCACCTCATTTTACTCAAAAATATATTCTTAGGGACAACAATGTAAACTCTATATAGTATTGTAAAACAAAAAAAAATGGTTTTGGGATATTATATGGAATGTTCATCATTAGCTAGATACATAAAAGGTATGTTGAAATTTTTTTCTAAACATATTATATAATGGTGGTTATTGTTGAGTGATTTTCCACCTCGTTTCTCACACAAACATTCTTAGTCAATAATCAAAACTCTATGTAATATTCTAACACCCTTTGAAAAAATATTTAACTCGAGATAAGTACTATAAACAAAAAGAAAATATTATATCTCTAATCTCGTCAACAAATCAAACATCTAACCATATTTTTGATAAATACAAAATGAAATGAAAAAATGAATATACCTATAAATTATGGGGTCTTAGAAAATTAAGCACAATCCTCTTTTTCAAATTAGGAAATGATGTTATAGGTTTCTTATTTAATAATGTCCAGGAATTTCCAAAATGAATTCATAACATTCTTAAAATGATGTTTGTAACTTTCACTAAATGATGCCCTTCCTTTCTCTAAATGAAGTCCGACTTTCTCTAAAATTAATCAATATCATAAATTTGTTACAATTAGTCAACAATCTAATCAAATGTATATTTCCGTCACAAACTACAAAAACTTTATTATTAGGTGATGTTGGGGAGAATTTAATATAAACAACTAAATGAAATCCCGTGTTTGTTGGATGACCTAATGACATCTTAACATCACCCCTATAATGACGTATTAATGTTTCCACATGTTAGTAATAAGCTAGCATTGCACTAGGGATTTCTTGGCTGTAATACATTGTTAAAATGTCCTAATTGCATGAGAAAAACCCTTTCAATGACTATTTGGTGACTTAAGACCAACTTAGAAATACATCACTATTCAGTCCAAATATTGACTAGTGTATCTCAATGATAAAACTTGTAGATTTCCTAATAACAAAGCTTCTTCTAGCACTTTTCCTTATTGATAAAGCTCTTAGAAGGTGTCGAATTTTATAATGGATAATTAGAATCCCAATCATGATTCTCTTAATTCATTGAATAATTCATTTTGATGTTTTTGACCTTCTTACAAAGTGCATTATATGTCACCTTAGTTGTCTCACATATTTTGCAAATGTGAGATTAGTTCAATTATAGTTGAATTTCTTTTTTAGTGTTGAGTTATTGGAGGATTTCATGAATTAATTGCTAGTGGGGTTAGTAGATGCCATGCATTGTATTTAATATATATTCAATACATATATTTGAAAAATAGCAAGAGATATCAATCTTACGGCATCTTTCTTGGATTTGTCACATACCACAATGATTAATAACTCTATTTTTTCGCAGATTTTCACCAACACATGATTGATGACCTCGATGTAGTTGTATCGTTGTCTAGCTTGAAAAAATCTTTGTGAGAGAAAAAAATTATCTAAACTTCACTATATAGCCAAGCTATTACAAATTTGTAATTGAACTATTTAAGAAAAAAAAACTCCCAAACAATAAAAAATTAAACATCAAATTTAAGAACGGCCATTATTTATCTAACAACTCACATACAATATAATCATACTTCTCACCACACGTCATTGTAAGGCACCTCTGAATGCAATTATTACTATTAAAAGCATTGGATAAGGTCGACATAATCAAGCTATAAATATGGATGCTTACAAACTTGTAGGATAAAAGAATTCTATTTTCCAAAGTATACATAAAGTCTTCATTTTTATGTAAAAGAATTTTTTTCTCATAGCAAGATCTTGAAGTATAAGATGAAGTAGAGGGAATGCTTACATTTTGGGAGGCTAACCATCAAAGATCAATACGCGGGATATGCAGTCACAAAAATAAGAGAGCAGAAAATAGAAAACCTTTGTGTCAATCATCTAAACCCCAGAGAGGCTAAGCAAGCGAAAGATCTTCAAAAAAATTTAATGTACAAAGTTCATTAGAAGGTAATGAGCTCAATGTACGAACATTGTAAGAAGATAGAGAAACAGAGCAGCCATGAGCTAAAACGTGGGCTTACCGGACCAATGAGAATAGATACATTAAAAAAGATAAGGAGGATATAGGCTTACCAGCCTCGAACATGAAGCACGAGTTCTCCACAAGAAAAAACCAAGCCAAGTTACATCAGCGGTGAATTTGTGCATGCAGATGT
Organism: Taxus wallichiana var. yunnanensis; assembly: GCA_018340775.1. Taxonomy (NCBI): domain Eukaryota; kingdom Viridiplantae; phylum Streptophyta; class Pinopsida; order Cupressales; family Taxaceae; genus Taxus; species Taxus wallichiana. The sequence continues at coordinate 292,058,868 of CM031239.1, read as the reverse complement.
GGTACCCAAAAGACAAGAAAACAATGAAACCCCAACTTAGAATAACTGAAAACCCCAACAACGAATGTAAATACCAGGGCTTTAGGTCTTCGACATGAAATTCAAACTTACAAAAAATACGATGCCCTGGTTTGTGGGCTCTGGCCTCCTGTCTTACAAAACATAAATACAAATCAGTCCTCGCAATTTTAAACAACATGGCCATGAAACCCATCTCTGAAACAAACCTTAACAATAAACCAACATGAAAAAGGCGATCTGAATTTCCCCCAATTTTCCCGCTATTAAAACCACCAGGTTTCTGTTTCATCTGCATGCGTGTCAACTGCCACTAAGCTCCAACCTCCGACTATGGCTCCCGCTTGCCACCCGCCAATACCCGCATCTTTGCTGGAAAGATCTTCGCTGGACTACGAAAGTTGTGCTGTTCGGTGGAACTACCATTTACCATCCGATTTCAACGAAAATGTAGAATCAAATCTTAGGCATCAAAAATCTGACATTTGTCAGAATAAACCAGTCGCACTCCACTACAAGAATGCCTTACGGCGTAAAAAGCATTGGAATACTAAAAGGGCCCGTCCCTTTATAATCATTACCGAGAATACACAAGATTTCTTTTATTTTCATTGGGAAAAAAAGTCAATCTTAAACGATATATATAGAGAGACACACAAACCATTTAGCAGCTTTTGGACTTCTAGTCTTGAATGCCAAGTAACAACTTAACAAGCGAGCTGGTTTGTTCTTGTTTTTGGTGTGTTCAGATGGAATATAAAGCAGTAGAATTCAAAATATAACAAAAATTACCACAGTTGCATTGAAAAAACTGGCGTTTTAATTATGTTATAATATATTCCTTCTCATTGACGTTGAATGGTGACAATGACAATGATGTGCAACTTTGATTATTTCAAAAGATGAAGCTAATAAATAAATCTGCAACAGTTAGCCTGTTTTCACATGTGAATTTGTGCATTGACCATAAATAAATAATCTGAGACATAATTGATGGGAATATTGTAATTTTAAAGGCAGTCCACATCATAGATATAATTGAAGGTCTGCAACTCCGTTTCCATGAAGGGGAAGTCATGTAGCACTGGTTGGGAAGAAGAGTACTGCGAAGAGAATAAGTCGAAAAACATGTCCAGTTCAATCTCCTCTCCTGGGAAAGACGTCCATTCTACGGGAGAAATTAATTCAGAGGGGTAATCGTTTGGACATATCGAAGCAGTGGGGGTGATTTGGCGGGGCTTTTCTTCCCTTTCCAATTCAAGTCCATTATAATTATCATAATCGAGAATTGGAGGATTGAAAACAGAAGGGCCGATGTTTACAGTTTTACAGTCCTCCATGGGATGAGCAGAAGAAGAGGGAGAGGAAGAGGAAGAGGAAGAGAAACCTGTGAGACGCTGCACCAAAGCCATGAAGTCGCCGGGATCTGTCTGTATTACCTCCGGAGATCGGAGGTAAATAATCACTGGTTTCCTTGTAAAATTGTGGGAGTCTTTGGAAACCCTGAGAGTTGTGGGCCTCGGACCTTTAAGCGCCTTTATAACCCTATTCTCTTTAATTTTCATCTTGTGTGATTGAATGGACTTGATGCTGAAAATCTAGTGCTTATGTTCTATGCTGACAGTAGATAACAGAATGTCTTATCTTGGAGTAACTTGCTAGAAATTTACTGACAAATTATCCTCAAAATGCCTTACCAATTGTTCCACAGCCGCATGACCTGCAACCTCCTTGTAGATAACCAACCGATATCAATTGAGTGAAGTCGAAATCAGAACGTGCCTGCAATGTAAGACGAACCAAATTCTCATAGAATTTCATATGCTGTGAACCTACTTTTATAAGGCACCCAAAAACACACATTTTGGAAAATTTAAAACTGCCCTTTCTAATGGTTCTGACTTGTTCAGATATAAAAGCAACTACGCGTCGTTTAGCCGAGTCAAGGGCAGTCCACAGCGAAAACACGTCTCACATACTAATTCGGACCCAGTTTTCGATGAAAGCGTGATGCCATGGAATTCAACTGCAGCCGTTACAATTTGTTACACGTCTCGTCGAGCTACCAAGAACGGCGAGGAACTGGATCTTTATGTTTTAAAGTACCCCCACATGACTTGGCCCATTAACAAAGTATGATTGTGTAATTTTATCGACCATATATTCAATGGAGACTTGGCTCAAAGTAGCCCATATAAATTTATGTTTGATTGTTAATTAATATTTTATTGAAGCCCACAATCGCTAATACTAGCAATCGCATGTGTACAATGCAATGTGAACGCCAAACATTATATGTGATTTTATTTAAAGGGATAATGATTAGTTTTATAGTTGATGTTGATAAGGGGTGTGATTGAACATTTGGATCATCCCAATAGGAGCAAAAATAATGTCATTGTCCAACTCCTACATTAAGTTAAATTGACACGCTTCAGTTGAAGATATCATTTTGTGTTTGAATGCTAACAACAAAAACAAAAATCATATGGAAAATAAATATCAATATTTTAGGACTCAAAACATAACTTTTCATATTAATACAAATAGTGAAACCTTCACCTGAACTTGTTATTGGTCTACCCCGAAAACAAAACAACTATGTTTTGGTCTACCACGTTGGATTGGCATTCTTACAAGTAAACATCAAAATAGAAATAGGTCCAACATGCAGAAATGTTTCTTTTCCAAAATCTCTTGGAAATGGAACAAAGACATAAACATTCATACAATAAATTATAAATTATAAATTATAAATATAGATTTAAAAATGCATACATAATAATCATTTTAGTCGATAAAGTTTTAAAAACACTTGAAAAATATAGTTATAACAAAAGTTTAAAATATTCAACATACTTAAAATATCACTTATCGTGTGACATATCATGTTTTATAGAGTTCAAAGAGGCTGAAATACAAAATATTCGAAATAACAAATTGTTGTACTTTGTTGAAAAGATTTACAATGTTAAAAATGTTTTTGCTTTGATTAGGCTTTTAAATTTCATTTTTCGTTTGACTATTGGTAGGGGATGGGTTAAGGTAAGGACATGTAAGGTAGTATTAGGTTTTATTTTTTAATTTTTGAAGATTTTTTTCGAAGAGGTTTTTTTTTTTTTTTAAGAACTGCTTCAAGAAATGCCTTGCACATGCTGGAAACAACATTTCCCATGAGCTTTTGGTGAGTCCAAGACATTTCCAACATGTTACATATTAATGTTTCACTTCCAAAATACTTCCCATAGGAAATGCCCAGTGTGCATTTATTGCATTATTGCTTATTTTAAATCAAAGCAGTAAGGTAGATTACACTAAATAATGCAGCATAACATACTAACCTTAAGAGGAACCATCGTGAAAACTTTGAAATCTCGTGATTTAAGAGTGATTAGTGAAGCAATGCCTCCGGAAGACGGACAAGATCTCATACAATAAGTGTACAACACAGATCAAGCTTGACATAAGGGTTTGGGGAACCTGCAACTTAAAGTGAATAAGAACTCAATTTTTTTTCAAATGGATATCTTACTTCCTTTGTGAGAGTATACGACAGAATCACCATTCCAATTTTCATCTGCAATCTTTGGCAAATAATCCACATCCTTTGGGTGAATGGTAGCAGTATTAGTTTTGGATTGGAAGTCATGAATCAAATTCTTCTTGTCAACCCAACACCATCCAACACCTTGACAATTAAAGATGCCAAGAACTCCAGTGTACTTGTTCAAATTCCAAATTTTTAGTAAGCTACAAGGAAAAGCACACACCAGAGAACACAATAAATCTTGAATGTCCCCAAAGAAGACATCATTTAATATTACTCTACGGCTGAACCAAAAGAGAGTATTTGGCAAAAAGAAATAGCTTAAAATTCAGAAAAAATAGATTCAGACTCACTTCTTTCCATCATGACCTAGATCAGCAAATAGACAATATTTTGCAGGTCTTCCAGGAAGCTCTTCACGCAATGTCTGAGATGCATATGGAAGAAAACGTTTCTTCAACACATCGAAATCAAGGTGTCCAGACTTATCACTGCCAATCCCAATCCAAGATGGAAGAAACTGATTAGCCACCCAGAAAATTGTTTTTGAAAAAGAGAAGAGGAGCAAAGCATACTATAAAGTGATCTTATTTTTAGTTCTATATAATTAGATTTTTCGCAGTCTAATTTTATTCGGATATATTTTAATTTTATTTTTAGTTGTATATAATTAGAGTTTTCGCAATCTAATTTTGTTTGGATATATTTTAATTTTATGGAATTTTTAGCCACATGGAGTATCCTTCTTGACCTATTTCCCATGAGTAAACATTTATTCTATGACCTTTCACTCATGTACATCAGTAATAATCACAAAGCAAGGGACCTACTAAAAGAAGACACATCTCTACGCAATGATAATAATGGAGAAGAGGATACAAACAAATCGAAAAGAGACTTTCATCCCAAAGACTACTTTTAGATTGGTAAAAGCTTTTGGAGCATATAATGCCTTATAAGGATATCTTGTCTCACAATTATTATCAACTCCTTTGTTAAACAAAATGTGTCTCAATGAAAATGTGTATCCTATGGTTTGACTAAGATGATAATCAGTTAAGAATTAACATAAAATAAACTGAGTATCCTCAAACAACTTGTCCAAGACATGGTATTCAGCCATCAGATGAAGACTGTATCAATTAAAAAAGACAAATAAGCTACTTTGCCATGCCTTGAAGCCTAAGATATGAGTTTTAATGTATTAAAATAAAAATCTCATATTGAAAGGAAAAATTACAAGGGGTATTTACATGAAACATATCCCAATTAGGTTGCATAAATTCTCCTAAGAAAACTTGTTGTAAGCAATGAAGCAATATGATGCTCTTATAATAGTTATTTGTTTTGACTTGTAAAATCCATATAAATAATCAACCACTTTCCTTCGGCTTGTAAAATCACTATAAATAATGAAAGCAAATTCTTATATAAGTTCTAAATGATCTAAAAATATCTCTCTCTACTTTAGCTACAAGAAAAACGTATTTAATCTTCTAATTAATTAGCTGTAAAGGCCATCAGTGTTGTGAGTCATACAGGAAATGATGCCATTATCAGGGAAATTACTCTCAGATAAATATTCCTAGCATTGACATTCATTTGGATGTAGCTTTTCTTTTGATAGTATTCTAGAGCCTTGAAAATAGTTATAATAATGGAATTTTCTAATTCAATGTGGTATTCGTTTGTAAAATTATAATTTTTCAAGAATACCCAACAATGAAGGGCATAAATTTCCAAAGGTGATGAAAGAGATGAATGTCATGAAAGTAATGGATGGGAGAGGAGTATTAATTTATTGGCTTCACCGTAATTGAATTTTTCATTATCCAGATTAAACCGAGAAAACCGGTGATAACATCGACTTTCCATTTGTGAGACATTTACACATATACATAATCAAATATGTACTGTGCATATTTATTCGATTATTTGGTATTTATGACACTCTCAAGGAAGTTGCATTAAAGTGATTAGATCCAACTAATAATATTATTCTTATCATTTATCCGTAATATATCCGCAATTAAGTTTATTTTGGTCCGAACTACACACAATGCTCTCCATCCAATGTAGCAAAAATTATATCAACACAAGCTTGCTTGATGTCATTTAATCCATTTATTTTTCTTGTGGAACCTTATACAATTAGAGCAGACAACAACATAATAAGAGTGTACTACTACTAGTATCAGAAGTGGAAAAGGAAAAAAAAGCCCAAAAGCTAATTTTTCCCCTTTAAAAAGAAATGCAAGTACACTTTTATTTGTTTTAAGGGTTCCGAGTGGACTGAATTAATATGAAAAAAATTGGGCTATTAGAGGAAAAATTGGTCATTGTTTACTTGAAAATTGGCTCATCCATTGAGAAACGTAAACCCCGAGATAGAGAGGAATCATGGGGATGCATTTGTTTTCCGACACAACATTGTCCCCATCTCATTCCATTCGACAGTATTTTGTGAAATCTGCTCACCAAATCTCACAAACAAATGCCCATCGAAGTATTGTTTATGCTCCTTGTAAAATCTATGTGCTTACCATCTGCATATTCATCCAAATACCTCTTGCAATTATTACTAGGGTCAATTGGTTTGTTGGGATGCTAGGGAAATTGCTTAAGAGCGAGCACTAGCAACATCGACTTTAGAACTCTAGCAACTTCATGCATGGTGAGTTGATCGGAGGGACATTTATTTGTGCCTAACAAGGCCAATTGGAAAGTGTTTGAAAAAATGACATTTATGCAATCAGTTGGTGTTTGACTTTTATTTGTGCATAGCAAGGCCAATTGGAAAGTGTTTGACAAAATGCCATTTATGCAATTTATGCAACCAGCTGGTGGAAAGTGTTTTTGAAGCTATATGGTAATGTAATCGGGGGTAGGATGACACTACAAAGAAGTTGTAATTCACCATTGATGTGTGAGATCAAAAGCGTAGGTTTTTGTCTTGGAAGGGATTAAGTAGTGATCCTTGTCTATGCATGAAGCTTGAATGTGAAGCATGAAGTGTTGCAGAAGGTTTTTCGACCACCATGGCCTATACCTGATGTCTCAAATTTTTTTGGCCATCTAATTTTACACCATCAATGTCAACACTTGCAGATATGAGTGAAGATCATTATAAAAATGGAAGACTTTTATGGGATGAACTAAACCCAATTCATTCATTTGAATGTTGTTTAAGGCATCATCTGGATGGTTTGACTAATCTTGTGTAAGACCGAACAGGGAAGGACAACTTTGGACTTTAATGGTCCATCCTGTAACATCATGTTTAACTCCTCCCTAATAACAAGTAATAGCATGCCAAACATAAACGTACCTGAAATCCCACAATTTTTATGCCAATTAGACCAACATAGGATGTCTAAGAAATGATGGAAGTATGTGATCTCAACACACATAAGCATTGTTTTAAAGCATAATTTACACATAGTAACAGGGAATGTGGCTAATAAAACCATGAATTTATACTTACTTCAAGTTGTTGTTTTGTTTTGCTTCTAAAACAATGTGTCGAAGGCCTAAAGCAGGATCATTTTGCCTTTCATCTATCTTTCATCCTTTTGAAGATTTTTCTTTGTATAGTGAGGTCTTCATGCACTCATTTCCCTTAAAAAAATAAAGCTGGTTCTCCGTGACAGGGAAATACAACGGGAATGTCACTACATCTTCAACGGTGACATGAGCTGCTAAACTCTGTTGTAAGAGCCATTCATAGACCCTTCCAAAAGAAGAAAAAATTTAAACACCTACGCATACCATCACCTATTTGAAAAACAACTATGTATACAGTAAAAATACATGAAAAATTCCACATACTTGCAGAAACTTACAAGCGAGTGACATGTTTTCTGTCGCTTGGACTGAAACAAATATTAGCTCATATCAAACCATGGTCCTTCCTTCTATATTAGTGAATTTACTAAAGATCCGTAACTTGTGAGATCAGGCCATGCTCCACCATTCCAATAACTGGTTGTGTCTATAACTCAGCCTGAAACAAATATTAGCTCATATCAAACCATGGTCCATCCTTCTATATTAGTGAATTTACTGAAGATCCATAACTTGTGATATCAGGCCATGCTCCACCATGCTAATAACTGGTTGTGTCTCCAGCTTATTCAATAATTTTTCATTTTGTAGATAAGAATAAAGGAGTCTATGCTTATTCTTGCGCTTTTACCAAAACCATTACACAAATTATTTTGACCAAAATTAAAACCCTAGCAAAAATAATCATCCAAGGAACCAAAAGAGGTAATTGTAAATTACTAACCTAAAATACCATCAGTGATCTCGAGTTTTGAGTGTCAAATTTGGTCAAGGAGGAGATAAAAGATAGATATCTGCTAAGCTTTTCTCGATGTTTTCAGGAAATATCCATAATGGAAATGATGTGGTGGGAGAAGCGGAATCGATCCCTGAGGAGAGCCCTCTATCCCTGGACACAAAAGAATATTTCCCTACCATAATATGAAAAGTCATACAATAGCTAAAAAGGTAAATGCTAGGTGAACCAAACAAATTTTATCTACTTTTAGTTCGACATGTAGACTTAATTATAAACATATTTATAAGTCTTATAATACTTGATATTTTGTATCTCGATCGAAGGTTTGAGGAGTTGAGAATTCCATGAACAAAGAAGATGCAAGAGTATGCAGCGTATATTTCCATGATTCCAGACTTCCAACCCGAGTGGTCTCGACATTTAACTGTAGAAGAAAGATTGAAAATATATAATGAGTACATGAAATGGGTTCATGCATATCCCAACAAACAACAGGGTGATCCTAATTCATTCTACTTTAAGTAAATAAATACAAAAAGTGTATTGATACTGAATTGACTATTATTTAATTTGCATTATAGACATATAGTTAAAATTAGCCATGTAAGACTTCATTTAGCTAAGTAGTGCATTCCTAATCATCATTGCATTTGCTCCTGCCCTAGCATTAGACCATGCTTAGCTGATAGCAGTTATCTAGATCATGGCTAGCTGATAGTAATTATTCGTATCGCTATACCATTGCTCTTGTATAGCTAAACCATGGCTAGCCGGATAGTAATTACTTCAATATCGCGGACCATGCTTAGTTGAAAGTTGTTGCTCCTATATCACTAGACCATGGCAGGCTGGACAACATAGTATTTCATCTTGTTCAATGTTATTATTCCTGAGACAATATTGTAATTATTTAGTTTTTATAATGCATAAAAAGTCTAATGATGTTTTCCCCCAAGATTGTGCTTGAACATGGTTCGAAAAAATAGTGATCAACTTAAAATAAAGTACTAACATTCACAACTAATATTAAGTGGGTTGTTTGAATCTAGCCTCAGAATGATTCAAAGTAGTTAGACTATGTCAATTACTAAAATTTGTTCTGTTTAAATCTGAAGCACATCATATGCAAAATTCTAATTTTTAGAAGGAGCTATTGTTAACACCACTTAAACGGCTCGTGTGTGGGGAATAAAGTAACATACTCCTTTAAATGGTCCACTAATTAGCATAAATTAAATTAACACAAAAAATTACTAAATATGCAATGTTTTTAATTTAGTTATCATGCCCAAGATATAGACTCTTCCATAAATTTCAGTGATAGGGATCAAGAATTTTTGGGAGGCTGCTACTATTTTCACGGGTTTTTATGGGATGTAACATTGTTAATAACATATTCTATTGAAATAATGTAATGGTGAACATATTTTTTTGTAAGAGCCATTCATATACCCTTCCAAAAGAAGAAAAATTCTAAACACCTACACATACCATCACCTATTTGAAAAACAACTATGTATAAGTAAAACTACATGAAAAATTCCACGAGAATTACAACAACTTACAAGTGAGTGACATTTTTATGTCACTCGATGAAACAAATATTAGCTCATATAAAACCATGGTCCTTCCTTCTATATTAGTAAATTCTATGAAGATCCATAACTTGTGAGATCGAGGCCATGCTTCACCATTCCAATAACTAGTTGTGTCTATTACTCGGGGATGAAACAAATATTACCTCATATTAAACCATGGTCCTGTCCTTCTATATTAGTGAATTTACTTAAGATCCATAACTTGTGAGATCGGGCCATGCTCCACCATTCCAATAATTGGTTGTGTCTCCGGCTTTGTAGATGAGAATAAAGGATTCTATGTTTATTCTTGCGCTTTTACCAAAACCATTACACAAATTATTTTGACCAAAATTAAAACCCTAGCAAAAAAATCATCTAAGGAACCAAAAGAGGTAATCAAATTACTAACCTAAAATACCATCGGTGACCCCGAATTCGAGTGTCGAATCTGGTCAAGGAGGAGATAAATGATAGATATCTCGCTAAGGTTTTCTTGATGTTTTTCAGTGGAAATATCCATAATGGAAACGATGTGGTGGGAGAAGCGAAATCGATCCTGAGGAGATTCCTCTATTCCTAGACACAAATTTGAGCTCATTCTAGCCTCGCAGCGTGAGATGCCATATTTTGCAAGCTTGCAAATACAATATTTGTGGGCTCAGTTAAAGCAGTAACATCTACAGAATTAGGGAAACAAAAAATTGAGTCCCCCAAATCCACCATGAATTGATTTTTTAGGGTTTAAAAAGGGAAAACGTCTGCGCGAGCTCAATTCGACTGAGTAAAATGAGTATACAAAGCAGCATGCAACTATTAAAAATAGCCCCCCAAAAACTACTAACAATAGTAGGTAAACATGAAAACGTTTAGACGGATGTCAAACTGTCAAATTTAACATAGTCGCAAAAATGTCTAGAAGAGCCTTTCCCATAGGGGGAACGCCTTTGGTGTAATTATTGGCTAGGACTAGTCGTCTTTTCACTTGTTGTCATTTGTTGTCAAGTGTTTTTGGAAGAATAAAATTCAAACTTGAAACATGACAACTTAATCCAAGTGTCAAAAATTTTGCTTGAAAATACTTTTAAGAACCTCTATAAAACAATATGTCCTCTCTATGGTGTCTATCCTATCTCAGTAACACCCACAATTTAGACACACAAATACAACAATAAAAAATACTAGAATATATTTTTTTGACTTTAAATGCTCATTACACAACACCACATGGGCTCCAATAGATAAACTTAACACCACATAAGACACACAAGTCATCTGCTCACATAGACACATGATAACACCATATACATGTCGATGCCACACTTTCCCCAATGGATGAGTGCTAGCAATGACCCAACCATAAAAAGGAACCCAAGGATTGGCAAACCCACAACACATCAGTACCATGATTACAAATTAGTTACGATTAACATTCCATAAACATTATTAAGCAAGTATAATTTTTCTTTTTTAACCTATAGATTCTTGAATTCATTTAACATTCAACTTACAGTTCGACCATTTAATTTAGATCTTTATCCCTTACAATAATCTCCATAGCTTCCATAATTATTTACCAATTATCAAATTTCATACAAAGCTCCTAATTCTCTTGTTCTTATGTTAAAATTCTACTTCTCAAACGTTTATTCAATGTTTAAATTGTACCCTTGCTACACAAGTGAATTTGACGTGATTCCAAGAAAGAAAACTTAGAACTTAAGGGAGATTTAGATTCAAGATACATGTTCCCACAAACATTCTTTGATCACAGTATGTTTATTTCCATATCATAGTTAATATAGTTCAAAATTTTTTTGAATCCATTCAACATTTCCACATCAAGAAATTTTATTTAGATTTATATATATCTTTTGTTTTCTCAAATTTTTATCTCACCAATGGCGATTCATATTCTTTTTAAACACAAGAAAATTTCTAATTGAGTTACAAGGACTCTAAAAGTGACATTATACCTAACTTCAAATCTCATTTTACTCTTATATGCTTTTCTCTTACATCGCACCATGGTCTCATTAATAGCATTGTTTTATAACATTTGTAAACAAAAATAACACATAAATTTCACTAATGGATTAGTGAAATTTAGGTACATTGAAGGAATGTCTCACTATATCACCTATTCTCACAGTGTCGGATCCACAGGGTGAGTTTATCGTTTGCACGGATGCTTCTTTAGCAAGGCTTGGAGGTGTGTTGATGTAGGAGGGAAGAGTACTGGATTTTGAGTCTTGTAAACTCAAAGATTATGAGCTTAATTATCTGGCTCATGATCTCAAGCTTGTGGTAGTTTTGCACGCTTTGGTTTGATGGAGGCACTTTCTACTTCATCGGAGATTCAAACTCAAGAAAAATCACTTGATTCTTCGCCACCTCTTCATGCAACATAATCTCAACGATCGTCAGTGGTGTTAGATGGAGTTGATTTGTGAGTATGATATGGAGATAGAGCATGTGAAGGGGAAGGAGAACGTGGTGGCAGACACTCTCAGCAGATGGAGACATGTGGTTATCACTACCTCAGTGGGCACAGATTTACGGAGCAAGATCCTTCAAAAGCTTCCTCTTGACAGCTTCTACATTGCAGTTCGATCATAGATCAAGTGTCAGAGACCCCTCGAGGGGAATTTTGATGGTTTCTCACTAGAGGTAGATGGCCTTCTCAGGCACAAAGGTCATATTTATGTTCCCAGAGAGGGAGGCTTGAGGCAGGACATCTTGGTAGAGGCACATCGTGCACCCTATTCAGCCTATCCTGGGGTGAAGAAGATGTACGCTACTTTGAGACAGTTGTATCACTGGAGAGGACTTCATAGAGATGTGGCTCAGTTTGTGTCACGATGTTTAGAGTGCCAAAAAGTGAAGGCCAAGCATCAACATCTAGCTGACATTCTCTTTCCTCATGCTATATACTTGAAATGGAAGTGGGACATCATTTCCCCTGGACTTCATTGTTGGGTTACCGATGTTGAGATGTCAACACGACTCCATCATGGTCACAATTGATAAATTGGCAAAATTTTCTCAATTTTCTCTGGTGAAGACCACTTATACAACTAGTGCAGTGGCATAGGTATATTTCGATGATATGGTATACAAAAGAAAAAACATTTCCCATGCAGTGGGAGTCATAACCAGATACATGATTAATCTAGGAAAGGAGCATTGGAATACAGTCTAGTGGATTCTTAGATACTTGAGAGGGCCCAGTGAGCAAACAGGTTGTGTTATGGAGCGTCAGAAGTTTCCTTACATGGATATGTTGATGTACACATGGTTAGAGATTTGAATGGTAGGAGGATTACCACAGGTTATGTTTTCACTATTGGTGGCATGAAAATTAGATGGATTGCTAAACTACATAAGATTATTTCCTTGTCTACTACAAAGGCAGAGTGTGTTGTTGTCATAGAAACAAGAAAGGAGATGTTAAGGATGTAGCATTTCATGGAAGAGATGGGAAAAAATTAGGATGATTACATGTTATTGAGTGATAGCCAGAGTGTAATTTATCTTATAAATAACTGAGCATTCCATTTGAGAACCAAACATATACAACTTAGGTATCACTTTATTAGATTAGTTTTGGAGGATGGACATCTAAAGTTGGAGAAGCTCCATATAAGTCAGAATCCTACTAATATGTTAACAAAGGTAATGAAAAGAGAGAAAATGGAAGGTTTTTGGTTTTCGGAAGGTCTTCAAGATTGATCTTAAAAAAGTGAAACAAGTCAAAGAAGAGTCTAAGGATGAGTTGTAATAGTGAGTTGCAGCAATCGGTCTCCAAGTGGGAGATTGTTGATGTTGTGGAGCCCGATTGCAAGTTGAAGTGGAAGTTTGGTTCCAAGAGGAATATTTCTAAAGTTTTGGATCCTAGTTCATACCTCTCCATGATGGAATTTCATATAAGAAAGACAATTTCAAGAGCATTTCAAGAGCCAAGTTCCTACGTCTCCATGATGGAGTTTCCTAAGTTCCAAACATCAATTTTTTCCAAGAAAACAATCCGAAAATAAACCAAGCACAAGTATTCCACAAACTTCTAACTACTCCAAAATCAAAAGCTCCCAAGAACAACAAAAGAATTTTCCCAATAAGTAAGTCTCCAAAGTGAAGCAACCCCAAATAAGGCAAGCAAATCGAATTTTAAAGAAGAGGGAAGGGAATAGGATGAGGTGGATCCATGTAATATTCCACATCACACATACTCAACCCCAACACATGATCAAATTCATTCTCCAATGCACAATAAATAGGTGGGAAAATAATATGACAGTTTACTTACATACTCCAAAACAAACCCACACCCCAAAGGACTGAAATTAAAGCAGGTAAGAAAAGTGCAATTAAAACCTACAAATTGCCTTCTCAAAAGCATTATAAAATTTAGATTTCAATGATCCAACCATAGGTATGGTTGGTAAATAAATTAAGAGGTATGGAACAAGTTTAACTTGTCCCACAAGCCTCCAAAAACAGCCTCCAAGGACCAATCAAAATTTCCAAGAAGGTGGAGTCTTTATCAGTCAACAGTTAACTTACACATCACTTACATATCTCTTACACATACTTATATCACTTTAAATCATGGACGATCAACTCTCATTAATTACCTGCTTATGACATATTTGATTTATTTATTTTAACAATATGATTACTCACAAAATTTACACACCATTTAATAATTAATGAAAGGGGTTAAAGCATCACAAAACAAACACATGCAATATAAAACAAAAGGGTCAAATAAATAAATACACATAATCTCTTGGTCACATTTAAAGGTGGTGTTATCCAAAATTCACCCCTCAAGGTAATTTTGATAACATGCATCAAATTCTTTAGTCCCAAGCAATTATATTGATTCAAGGCAAAAATCATGTTTCTGGGGTCCCCTCGGCTTCTTTCTAACTCTCCTATCCAAGAGGAAAACCCAGCAAGTTTTAAAAATGTGAAAAATTTGCAGAAAACAAGCTTGGGCCAGGAAAAATCATGAAAAATGGCTAAGTCCTAGTCCTCGCAACAGTCGGGACATGAGGGACATCTGGGCGCGAATCGGCCGAAAGGCCGCCAGGCAGTCTGCAGAGCAAAGGGGCATCCGGGACGTCGGGATGCGCGGGACGTGAAAAGGCGAACCGGCTGAAAAGTGGAAAAAATTGACCAAGTGCTGTTTTCACGCAGTTGGGACAGTTGGGACAAAAGTGCACGGAGGACGCGAACCGGCCGGTTTAGCGAAATAGAGGACTTTCGTACTGGGACATTCGGGCCAAAAGTACGCGGAGGACGCGAAAAGCCGAAGGAGCCGAGAGCGAATGGAATCTCGCCACGTGTCTTTGCCACAAGTAGGAAAAAGGGATCCCAAATCGGCCGAAGCAGGAGATTTTGGTTCGGGACAGCCGGGACAAAGGTACGTGCGGGACGCGAGTGACGCGAAAAGCCGAAGCAGCCGAAGGTAAAGAACAAAAGTCAACATTTGACCCGTGAAACTTCAAACAGCCATAAATTTTGACTCTAAGCTCTTATTTTTGATGAGTGTAGATATATTTAATTAAGAGAAATATATTCGACTCGATCGATTAATGCTCATTCCCGTCAAATGACAAAAAACGCCTGCCAGACCCAAAATAGCTGCCCGCACTCAGAAGGCCATAACTTTTGCATTTCTCAACGAAATCACACAAAATTGGTATCGTTGGAATTGTGGCTCGAGCCCAATGCACAAAAATCAAGAAATTCTAGATTTGATCAGAAATTGGTCGATATTTTTAGAAAACGTGGCTGGGTTCACAACAGTGTTTCATTTGGTGGTTGGGAGTGCAATTAAGAGGCATGGTCATCATTCTTTCTCTGCTGCAGCACATGGGACAGTATGGGGAGCCTTTTTCAAGTAATATATAATCATTTTACTCCATTTAATGCCTCTTACAGGTGGTTGAAGGACAGATTTTGGGATTTCCATTTTCCCTTCTCTTTTCCTTCTCATTTTTCTATAAATTGGAGTGTTGGGCTCATTGTAAAGGAGAGTTTTCAGATAGCAAAGCTCTGTCAAAATTTCTTTGTGAAGCCAATGTGTTGTAGGCCCTTGTAGTGGACTCCTTGCATGGTGATCCAGACCTTATCCTGTAATAGATTGAATCATGCATATCATGAAGCAATAAAATATCGGTTTGTGGATATACCTTCCCCTGCTTTGTGTTTTCTTGCATTCTTCTGCCCCTTTAATCTTTCTACAAGAGTATTGTGTCGATTATTATGTTCTTGCAGGGATCCATTATCATTGTGTATGCTTAAAATATCGTTGTGAATGCATTTTGCTAGATTACGGAGAACTGTCATCACCTCTTCTAGTGTGCACCTTGCTTCTGTATTTCACACATTTGGAGAACTACTCTCACACCCTCCTTTTCTGGTGTATCATCGCTTTAGTGTAGGCTTTCATTTTATGCATTCTCTCTCTCTAGTCCCTTGGAAATTTAGATTAGAATAGTTAGTTTCCCCTGCATTAGAGTAGATTGTGGCAGGTAGTTTAGGAGCAAGAACCAACTTTCTTTGGAGGTCTATCTCAAGTAGCAAGTCCCACAACTTGGAGATAGTACCCATGTTATCCAATCACACTGTGAGTTCAAGTATATGCACTTGTATAAACACAGGGGTGCTGTGATTCGGTGATAACAGGTGGTTCCCCCACATGGATACCCCTAACAAAACAACCACACACAAACAAAACAAGTTGCCATGGTGACCTCGTTGAATTCATGTAGAATTCCAATGTGGTTGGTCTCCAATCCCTCGATGTTTGTTGTGATATTTTAACCCTCAAAACACAAATACCTCCTTCAGCCTCGTGGCCATATAAGAACATCCAAAATAATATAAATGTAATTCCTGAAATCTCCTAGATATATGAATCACAACAACATCAAAGCAATCTAACAAACACATTTATAGTTTTATCAACAACTATATCATCATCCAATTATTTCCATTTCTAGGTCTACTCACAATATCCAAATATCGGATGTCCGAACAACATCCATAACATTACCATGTCAAATAGTAGATCATCATCAATATCCAAAATTCCTCTAATAATCATCATGCATCATAGCTAAATCAAGTCAACAATAATCCATGCTCTAACATCTATCATCATACTATAATAGGGTCCATAATCAAGTCCATAATATAATCGGCAGTAACATGATTAGTATCAAAGGTGTCAAAGGGAAGTGGGCACTACATCCCCCTCCCCTTAGACTCAACTTCCTCCTGGAAGTCACTGGAACAAATGTGGAAACTGAACTCGTAGTAAAGTAGCATCCTCCCATGTAGCTGCAGTCTCATCATATTTGTCCCACTACACCTAGACCTGATCATCCTCTTTACTTCAAAGGCCCAAGGTCTTGTAATCTATGATGTGAACGGGCTCCACTATCACTTGCCCCTGATCCTGCTCCTACAATGATGTCCAATCTAACACATGAGAAGGATCTGTAACATATCTCCTAAGAAATGAAACATGAAACACATTATGTATGTGAGATAAGGCTCAGGTGGTAATGTTAGATGGTAGGCCAAAGGGCCGATGTGCTCCAAGATCTTCAAAGGACCCATGAATCTAGGATCTAACTAAGAAAATTTTCCATAACAGATAGGGATCTTGTGTGGCTTGACACGAAGGAACACCTTCATGCCCACATCATAACTACGGTCCGTCTTATGTTGGTTGGCATACTTCTTCTACATCTGTGCATCCCGCAATCTCTGCCTCGATCAAAACCACCTGCTACTCCATGTCATGTAACAAAGTTGGTCCAAGAGAAACCCTTTCCTCTAACTCCTGTCCTAACTAAGAGGTGTCCTATGCTCTTTACCATACAATTCTGAAAAGGAGTCATGCCTATAAAAATCTGAAAACTATTAATGTGTGTGAAATCCACCAAGTACAAGTAGTCCTCCCATCTTGATTGTTGATCCATCACATAAATCCTAAGCATGTCCTCTAAAATATGATTCCCCCACTCATTCTTTCCATCTCTTTCGGGGTGATATGTTGTGCTAAATTTGATTCTCGTCCGAGGGCATGCTATATGGTAGTCGTAAATGGGAAGCATATAAGGGATCACTGTCACTAATGATCTTCCACGAGAATCTGTGCAACCCGACAATATCATCCAAATATACTTATGCCTTTGCACTAGTTGTATAAGTGGTCTTCATTTTGGGAAAAGTGAGTAACTTTTGCCAATTTATCAATTGTGACCATGATAGAGTCGTGTTGACATCTCGACATCGGTAGCCCAACAATGAAGTCCATGGAAATGATGTCCCACTTCCATTCTAGTATAGCAGAGTAGAGAGAAGGCCAGCTATATGTTATGCTTGGCCTTCACTTTCGGCACTCTAAACATCATGACACAACCGAGCCACATCTCTCTACGAAGTCCTCTCCAGTGATACAACTTTCTCAAAGTAGCGTACATCTTCTTCACCCCAAGATGGGTTGAATAGGGTGCATGATGTGCCTCACCAAGATGTCCTGCCTCAATCCTTCCTCTCTCGGGAACATAAATCTAACCTTTGTGCCCGAGAAGGCCATCTGTCTCTACTAAGAAACCATCAAACTTCCCCTCGAGGGGTCTCTGAGACTCGATCTCTGATCGAACTGCAATGTAGAAGCTGTCAAGAGGAAGCACGAAGGATCTTGCTCCATAAATTTGTTCCCACCGAGGTAGCCATAACCACATGTCTCCATCTCTGCTAAGAGTTTCGCCACTACATTCTCCTTCTCCTTCACATGCTCTATCTCCATATCATACTCACAAATCAAATCCATCTAACGCCATGACAATCGTTGAGATTATGTTGCGTGAAGAGGTGGTGAAGACTCAAGTGATTTTTCTTGAGTGTGAATCTCTCGATGAAGCGAAAGTGCCTCCATCAAACCAAAGCATGCACAACTACCGCAATTTGGAGATCATGAGTCGATAATTAAGCTCCTAATCTTTGAGTTTACTAGACTGAAAATCCAAGTACTCTTCCCTCCTACATTAGCACACCTCCAAGCCTTGCTAAAGAAGCATCCGTGCAAATGGAAAACTCACCCCGTGGATCCGACACCTGCGAGAATAGGTGATATCGAGACATTCCTTCAATGTAAACAAAAATAACACATTGAGATCATTGTAGGTGATATAGTGAGACATTCCTTCCATCTTTGTAACATCATGCTTAACTCCTCCCCAATAACTAGTAATAGCATGCCAAAAATAAACGCATTCTGAAATCTCACAATTTTAATGCCAATTAGACCAACATAGGATGTCTAAGAAATGATGGAAGTATGCGATCTCAACACACATAAGCATTGTTGTAAAGCATAATTTACACATAGTAATAGGAAATGAGGTATATAAAACCATGAATTTAAACTTAGTTCAAGTTGTCACTCTATTTTGCTTCTAAAATAATGTGTCAAAGGCCTAAAACAACATCATTTTGCCTTTCATCTATCTTTCCCTCTTTTTGAAGATTTTTCTTTTTATAGTGAGGTCTTCATGCACTCATTTTCCTAAAACAAATAAACTGGTGCTCCGACAACAGGAATGTTACTACATCTTCAAAAGTGACATGAGCTGCTAATCTCTCTGTTTTAAGAGCCATTCATAGAGCCTTCCAAAAGAAGAAAAATTTTAAACACCTACACATACCATCACCAATTTGAAAAAAACTATGTATACAAAGTAAAACTACATGGAAAATTCCACATACTTGTAGAAACTTACAAGTGAGTGACATTTTTTCTATCGCTTGAACTGAAACAAATATTAGCTCATATAAAACCATGGTCCTTCCTTCTATATTAGTGAATTTAAGGAAGATCCATAACTTGTGAGATCAAGACATGCTCCACCATTCCAATCTTTGGTTATGTCTATCACTCGATGAAACAAATTTATTAGCTCATATCAAACCATGGTCCATCCTTCTATATTAGTGAATTTCTTTGAATATCCATAACTTGTGAGATCGGGCCATGCTCCACCATGCTAATAACCGGTTGTGTCTCCAGCTTATTCAACAATTTTTCATTTTGTAGATAAGAATAAAGGAGTCTATGTTTATTCTTGCGCTTTTACCAAAACCATTACACAAATTATTTTGACCAAAATTAAAACCCTAGCAAAAATAATCATCCAAGGAACCAAAAGAGGTAACTCGCAAATTACTAACCTAATATACCATCGGTGATCTTGAGATCTAAGTGTCGAATTTCATCAAGGAGGAGATAAAAGATAGATATCTGCTAAGCTTTTCTTGATGTTTTTAGGAAATATCCATAATGGAAACGATGTGGTGGGAGAAGCGAGAATCGATCCATGAGGAGAGCCCTCTATACCCGGATAGAAAAGAATATTTACCTACCATAATATGAAAAGTCATACAATAGCTAATAAGTTAAATGTTAGGTGAACAAGACAAATTTTATCTACTTTTAGTTCTAACATGTAGAGGGAATTATAAACATATTTATAAGTCTTATAATACTTGATATTTTATATCGATCATAGGTTTGAGGACTTGAGAATTCCATGGACAAAGAAGATGCAAGAGTATGTAGCCTATATTTCCATGATTCCGGACTTCCAACCTAAGTGGTCTCGACATTTAACTACGTAAGAAGAAAGATTGAAAATATATAATTGAAGTACAGAAATGGGTTCATGCATATCGTAGCAACAAACAACGGGGATGATCTGATTCACTCTACTTTAAGTAAATAATTACAAAAAGTGTATATATATTGAATTGACTATTATTTAATTTGCATTATAGACATATAGTTAAATTAGCCATGCAAGACTTCATTTAGGTAAGTAGTGCATTACAAATCATCATTGCATTTGCTCCTGCCCTCTGATAGACCATGCTTAGTCGATAGCGATTATTATCTAGAGCATGTCTAGCTGATAGTAATTGTTCGTATCGCTAGACCATTTCTCTTGTATAGCTAAACCATGGCTAGCCGGATAGTAATTGCTTCAATATCACTAACCATGGTTAGCTGAAAGTTATTACTCCTATATCACTAGACCATGGTAAATTTGGATAACACAAAGTATTTCATCTTGTTAAATGTTATTATTCTGAGACAATATTGTAATTATTTATTTTTTATATTGTAGAAAAATTCTAATGATGTTTTGCCCAAGGATTAAATTTGAACATGGTTCGAAAAAAATAGTGATCAACTTAAAAATAAAGTACCGACATTCACTACTTGATGTTAAGTGGGTTGTTTAAATCCAACCTCATGCATATTCAAACTAGTCGGACCATCAATTACTAAAAGTCGTTCTTTTTAAATCTAAAGCACATCATATGTAAAATTCTGATTTTCGGGAGGAGTTATAGTTAACCCCACTTAAATGTACCGTGTGTGGGGAATAAAGTAACATACTCGTTTTAATGGTCTACTAATCAGCATAAATTAAATTAACACCAAAAAGTACTAAATATGCAATTTTTTAATTTAGTTAGCATTCCCAGTATATAAACACTTTTATAAATTTCAAAGTGATAGGGATCAAGAATTTGGGGGAGTCGCTACTATTTTCTGGTTTGTATGGGATGTAACATTGTTAATAACATATTCTATTGAAATAATGTAATGGTGAACATATTTTTGTAAGAGCCATTCATATACCCTTCCAATAGAAGAAAAATTCTAAACACCTACACATACCATCACCTATTTGAAAAACAAGCTGTGCATACGGTAAAACTACATTGGAAATTCCATAGACTTACAAAGCAACTTACAAGCGAGTGACATTTTTTCTATCACATGATGAAACAAATATTAATTCATATAAAACCATGGTCCTTCCTTCTATATTAGTGAATTTACTTAAGATCCATATCTTGTGAGATCAATCCATGCTCCACCATTCCAATAATTGGTTGTGTCTCGACTTTGCGAGATGAGAATAAAGGAGTCTATGTTTATTCTTGCGCTTTTACCAAAACCATTACACAAATTATTTTGACCAAACTTAAAACCCTAGCAAAAAAAATCATCCAAGGAACCAAAAGAGGTAACTATAAATTACTAACCTAAAATTCCATCGTGACCGAGTTTTGAGTGTTGAATCGGTCAAGGAGGAGATAAAAGATAGATATCTGCTAAGGTTTTCTTGATTTTTTCAGGAAATATCCATAATGGAAGCGATGTGGTGGGAGAAGCGGGAATCGATCCACGAGGAGAGTCCTCTATCCTGGACACAAATTTGAGCTCATTCTATCCTCACAACGTTAGATGCCATATTTTGCAAGATTGTAAATACAATATTTGTGGGCTCGGTTAATGTAGTAACATCTACAGAATTACGGAAACAGAAAATCGAGTCCCCCAAATACACCATGAACTAATTTTTAGGGTTTAAAAAGGGAAAACGTCTACGCGAGCTCAATCGACTAAGTAAAATGAGTATACAAAGCAACATGCAACTATTAAAATAGCCCCCAAAAAACTGCTAAAAATAGTAGGTAAACACGAAAACATTTAGAGGGCTATCAAACCGTCAAATTTAACATAGTCGTAGAAATGTCTAGAAGAGCCTTTCCCATAGGGGGAACGCCTTCGGAATAATTATTGGCTAGGAATAGCCCTCTTTTCACTTGTTGTCATTTGTTGTCAAGTGTTTTGGAAGAATAAAATTCAAACTTGAAACATGACAACTTAATCTAAGTGTCGAAAATTTTGCTTGAAAATCCTTTTAAGAACCTCTCTGGAACAATATGTCCTCTCTATGGTGTCTATCCTATCTATAGCACCCACGATCTAGACACACAAATACAACAAAAAAATACCAGAATATATTTTTTACTTTAAATCTCATTACACAACACCACACAGTTCCAATAGATAAACTTAATAGCACATAAGACACACAAGTCATCTACTCACATAGACACATGACAACACCATATACATGTCGATGCAAAACTTTCCCCAATGAATGAGTGCTAGCAATGACCCAACCATAAAAAGGGACCCAAGGATTGGCAAACCCACAACACATCATTACCATGATTACAACTTAGTTACGATTAACATTTCCGTAAACATTATTAAGGAAGTATAATTTTCTCTTATTTTACCTATAGATTCTTGAATTCTTTTAACATTTAACTTACAATTCGACCATTTAATTTGGCTCTTTATCCCTTACAACAATCTCCATAACTTACATAATTATTTGCCATATATCAAATTTCATACAAAGTTCCTAATTCTCTCGTTCTTATACTAAGATTCGCTTCTCAAACGTTGATAAAATGTTTAAATTTTACCCTTGCTACACAAGTGAATTTGACGTGATGCCAAGAAAGAAATCTTAGGACTTAAGGGAGATTTAGATTCAAGATACATGTTCCCACAAACATTCTTCGATCACGGTATCTTTATTTCCCTATCATAGTAAATATAGTTTTAAAAAAACTTGTTGAATCCATTCAAAGCATTTCCACATCAAGAAATTTTATTTAGATTTATATATATCTTTTGTTTTCTCGAATTTTAATCTCACCAATGGTGATTTATATTCTTTTCAAACACATGAAAATGTCTAATTGAGTTCAAGAGGACTCGAGAGTGACATTATACCTAACTTCAAATCTCATTTTACTCTTATATGCTTTTCTCTTACATTGCACCATGGTCTCATTAATAGCATTGTTTTATAACATTTGTAAACAAAAATAACACATAATTTTCACTAATGGATTCACTACTACAAGGAGTGTAACCTAGCATGAGACATCCCATTTCTTTGCTCTTATACACTACAATATTAAGCACATGATGCAATAAAGACATCCACTTGTGTCTTTAAATCCCACAACAAGGTCAATCGAAGAATATCACCTACTACATTTGTTCAGTTTTGGGGCACTCACTAGGGTACAAAGGGAAACTAAGCATAAGGGGTAATGAGATAAAAAATTTGTTTCTACACTTCTCTTAAGTCAACTTAATTTAAAATACAATTGCATTTGCTAAGAGTTATGAACAATTTCCACCCGTAAGTTAACCCCTTAATCAGCCAAGGTTTGGTTTAATTCCAATTGTACCTAAGGATCAACACCCCAACTAAATATGAGTTTAAGGTGAGAGGAAAAAATTTATGCTAAATGACCTTCAAGAAATACCAAGGTGTTATGTTGCTAGTAACCAAGGTAACCCATTTATCTATGAGGAACTAAAGAGATCATTAACAAGAGTTTAAGTCATAGGATAACTATTTCACTAGCTCCATTTGTGTTGGTCCAAGAGGGTTTTTCTCTATGTTTAATGTTGGTTCCCATGAGCGCTACCTTAAGAAAATCACATTCTCCTTACTACACACATGGATTCCAATCCTGGAAGGGAACCACATACTCTAGAGAATGTTGGACCATGTCATGCCTATTCGTTGGGTTCGTGAGGATGACACTAAGCATACAAGCTATGATGATAAAATCATACTTGTGATCTTATTTATTTAATCTAGAAGGTATTATTAGGTGTAAGGATTTTGGTTTGTCCTAAGGTTTTAGTTTTCTATGCTAAGAGAAATCACATCGGAAGAGTAGTTATACATGACTTTTATACTAGGGGTGACTGTTGTGGTTAGATTCCTTTATTACATTTTCAAGGTAAGAGACACAACACCAATTATTTAATCATCTATTGCACACTGGAAATGCACTATAAAATAATAAATTCGATTTCATTTAACATACATATCCAACCCCTTTTCCTTTTTTTTTACATATGGAAATCTGAATCAAAATGGCACCTATGATTAAATGCACATTTCCCAAGGCATTCCTAAAACTAGCATCTCATGCATATTACCAAATTTTAAATATAATTTTTTTGTTACATTAAACATATATACATTTTCCAATAAAATATATAAATTACAATAATAAATAATGAATTACACCATGCCTTTTCGCCATCTTTCTTGCATCTTGCAAAACCATGTGAGCATGAAATCAGCGATAAATCGTTGGCATGGCATCCACCTAGATCTAGCATAATTAAAAATTTAGTTTCCATTTACATAATAATAATAATTTGCATTCGAAAGGAGAGGGTTAGAGACACATGTTTATTTAATTTTAATTCATTTCTTAACCAATGAGAGAGAAAGAAATAGGGAAGAGAGAGAAACACTATTTTTCCAAAAGTTCAATTTCACAAAACAAGTCACATGGTAGAGTTTCAAACAATTATCTACAAGTGTCACAAAGTTTCCACGGTGGCTTGGTAACCTGACTAGGGTCCTACAAATTTTTTTATATGTTTTCCTGCTAGTTGCAAAGGCATTCAAAATTTAGGCTTTGAGGCTAAGAAACCACTTTCAAATGTTGTCCTTCGATGAGAAAACTCACCAAAAGTAATTTTCTACATATCCTCCTATACAATAAGAATTCACGAATTGATCGAATTTGAATCGTGCAAACACTTTAGGATTGATAGTTACTTTTCAAGGGCATCGGTCGTATTTGACCTAGTTGCAAATGATAAAATAAATTAGCTTGTGGGCTCAGAAAAAGAAGTCCAAAACTAATGCTCATTGGAATAACGCACAACAAGAAATGTCCTACAAGTTCCTCTATATATGGAGAATTTTCTAGAGTCAACAGGGATCGAGAATTGGTAAATGGACTTCATACTTACGACAGGTTTTCTATAACCACCGATCATAATTTGTCCAAAGTGTTGACCTAGTCAAAGCGTGACTAGAGGCCTACAAAACCTCTTTGCCAAACTAACCAGAAGTGTGATATTCTAGAGATGTAGGTTCCGGGAAATTGTCTAGTAAAAACACTAGAGGACCGTAAAGCGAGATAAGCATTTTTGTTTCTCACGGTTCAAATGGAGGTTGAAAACGAAATCCAACTTTATATTTTTAGCAGCTTCATAAAACTACAAAAGCGGTGTAACAGGATCTTAGAAGGGGCATAAAAATATCACAAATGGTCATACGGGGTCAATCGAAAGATTAAAGTGACTCCTCACATAACAAGGTACAAAAAGGAATCTTAACATCCCCTTTCCGGAGTTACAAAGGTTGCTTTGCGAGTCTTCGAAAATCACAATTTATCTATTTAAACAAGGAAATGGTCAACATATTTACCAGAAGTCAACTTCAACTTGTCAATAAAAACATGTATTGTAGTAATCTAGTTTGGTCAGGAAGTTTTATAAATCACCTCAAAATGAGGGTTTAAGTTCATGGTTGAATACAAAGGGTTATTTTGATTATGTGAATTATGATATGACATTTTATTGTTATGCGAACAAATTAATATAAAACAATTCAATGTATGATAATCCCACAATTTTAAAATGTAGATTTATTGCCAATTGAAAAAAAACTAAAGTAAGAGAATTATGAAAGATAGGGAGAGATGAACCATGCATGGAGGAACAAAGCATGTCGAAATTGTTGGACTTAGTTCGCATCTTAATTAGGCATTTCGTCAAATAGTTTACACACACCCGCAATTCCAGCATTGCACTTTTAAAAATCTTTTAACCCATTACAACAACATGATTTGAGTATTTAAACCTTTTAATGCAATCCTAATGAAACTTAGTTTACCTGAAGAGTCTTCCAAAGGAGTGTCAACCCCATTGTCAGGGCTGCATACAAGAATCACATCAACTATCATGGGCTCAAACAAGCTTAACCTCCATGGCTCTATTTTCTCGAGAACAACATAGTGCTCTCCCATAATTAATCTAAACCATTTGTCCTTGGATTTGAGACTTGACGAAGAAGAAGATGAGAAGGAAGATGCCCCATATATATCCCCAATAGAACATACATACAAAAACCCTGACCCCACTATAATGTGCAAGATCTTAGTAAAAAAAAAAAACTATGATCTTCTCAATTTTTCCATGTTCAGCTTGGGAATTACCAAATAATGCCATTTTCAATTTGGCATCAACAACAGTTATTCACAATTTTAGCTGAGATAGTTGAAGCAGCTAATAACCACATGTTGACAATTAATTTGTATCATGTTACACTTTACAAAATAACAACATACATCAACAGTTCCCCAACTCTTCACATGCAAGTTTTAGCCACTCTCTTCACATACCAACTGTAATCGGTTCACGGGAAGTGTATCGAATCATTTTCCACAGAGTATCTATTGCCTTTTCCAAGCCACTCTTCCATTACTTACAGGTGATTAAATGACATTTGTTACCCACAACTTTTCATTAAAAAAACTTATTTAAAAGTATGTCAAGTGCAGAATTTTGATAGATGCCCATTAACTATTTGGCCAAGTGAACGAATGATACAACTTATTCTTGAATACCATTGTAGCAGCATACAAAATACATGGGTATCCTCACAAGGTACACACATTATTTCACCATATGCAATGAACAAGTCTTCAACATGATTAGTTCACCATTTGCTAGCATGCTTCTAGCCTATACTAAAATAGAAGCTTTAAAATAGGGTGCGGACATCCACAAACGCATTAAGGAGAAGGGTATATTTTTGACATTTTAGTAGCAAGTGCCTTGGCGAGATATGCATGGAGGATATGGAAGCATGTGCAAGGCATGTGAACTGTCTAAAAAAATGCCTAAAATAAAATTTTCTCATAGACTGCAATGACTAAAGTATATACACAAAATGAGTTTGTTGAAAGTCCTTATAGCTTCAAATAAACACAATTGATAAGAGAACATAAAAATTCCACAACCCAGATTCAAAAACATAAAACTAATTGAGAACACTCCCTTCTATCTACTATTGACTGTAATTTGGGTCTCCCATTTTCTATTCATCTAAAACTCGGGCTTTCCCATTCTCATTCGTCCTCTAGCGGTTAGGATTTGATGTCCTTTTCATTTTTTCCCTAAATACTTGAAGAAAAATGAATGGATGTAGCTGAAGTATGTATTTGAAGCTTGTAACATTTCTAAATTCTCTTTCCTTGGAGAAATTTTCATCTCCGGGCTCAAACAGTTGTCTTCCTACATTTTACAGTTTGACGGGTGAGTTTTCCCCATCAAATTCTCATCCTCGCATCAACAAGAAATGTGGCTTCTTTTGGTTGGACGTGGTTCAGTGGGGCACTCCAAAATTCTATGGATTGCCACAACCAAAAAATGTTCCACGTGGAGAGGAACGATGCTCATTTGAAAGTTCTCTTTTTGGTTTGGCCTTGGAGTTGCGCTGGGAGGACACATGGAGGTTTCCGCTACTTTTCCCAGACTAAGACAAATATTTATGCATCTGGTACATTTTAGAGGAACAGGGAACATGTGGTGAGCCTGCACTCATTCAAGGTCTCCACTCGTGGGCACCATTTTGAAATTGCACCATGAAGACACATGGAGGCTTCCGTTGGGTCTTCCCATACTTAGCCTTTTTCATAAGGTTTTGAGAGGCTGGGACATGTGGAGGGACTGTGCATGTTTGAGGACTGGCCCTTGAATTTTATTTTAAAGAAGCACTAGGAGGACACTTGGAGGCCTCTGCTCACTTTGCATTTTTCTTGGAATTTTCAATGGCCAAAGGAGATTACCTCGGAGCTTGACACATGGTGCCTTCCACTGAGCTTTAAGCCTTCAAACAACTCTTACTAGGCTAGGACATGTTGTGAGCTCATGCTCATTCAAGGTCTCAACTTTTGGGGACCATCTCAAGATGTGCCATTGTGACACGTGGCAGTTTGAAAAGTCAAAAGGTGGGGGAGCGGACCATTGGGGGAAACTTGGATTTTTTTGCCTCTTAAGGATTAAAATATCAAAATGGCCCGCAAGCCTGATAAAAGGGAGGTCAAGGTCGGCTTTGAAAATTCAAAGGAGTGGGGAAGTGGACCATCGAGGCAACTTGGATTTTTTTCCTCTTTTCATCAAAAGGACTAAAACATCAAAATGGCCCACAGGCCCGATAGAGAATAGTCAAAATTTTTCCCTAGTCAATGGTGGAGGTGTGGACTTTCAGGGGAAATTTGGAAAATTTTCCTTTTGAGGAAAAAGGAGTTAAAAGTGAAAAATAAGTGTGGTTCTACTGGGACCCACATTAGAAACTTGAAGCGGAAGGGCAGAGCTACGGGTGAAACTTAGAAACTTTTCCCTTTTTGAAAAAGAGGTGAAATGGCAGAAGTTAGTGAAAGTTCCTTTGGGACCCACCTTAGGACACATTTTAGGTTCATTTCTCAAGGCGGAGGGGCGGAGCAAAATGTGAAAATTTTACATTTTTTCCAAAAGTTGTAAAATGAAAAAGGAACTCATAGGCCCATTTTAAAGTGGATCTCCCACGTGGATGGTCCAAATTCAAAATAGAAATCAATGGAAGATGTGCATCTGTATCTGATTTTTCTACCATTTTCACTCCAGAGCTCCTGTGGATGCGTATTCTTATGGTTTTTAATCATTTCTTGGAGTCTCCTACATGCTAAATGAAGAGGAACATTAATCTAGAGGCCTGGTTTGGTGGGGAAGGTCTGTAAATGTCTCTCACCATTAAATATGTAATCTAAGCGCCAAATTTGGCCTAATTTTTCTTTCCTTGCACGCGAAAGACTGTTGATAGCTTGGTTTAGAGAGTAAAATCCAGGACATCTTTTATATTAAGATGAGATCCGTTCTTTGGGCTAGATCTGATTTTCCATTTCCTCTTCCCAGAAAAATAAAAAACTACATTTGATGATTAGGTGTGGAAGTGGTTTGCAAGTAAAAGGAAGAGTGATCTACCAGAGGAAGAATTTTAATGTGGGAGATGTTTGAGGAGATCCACCCCTTAAGCATGTGATGAACTTTTGCAGATATGATTCAAGGAATCACGATCGAGATCATGGCAAGCTCTTTGGTACACTCAATGTTTGTGTTTTTAGGGGAAAAAAACTGTTGTAAAATGGTATAAATGGCATGATTTTTTCCGTGAAAAGGGTTGGAGGTTCGAATGTTGGAATGTTAGAGGTC
Organism: Taxus wallichiana var. yunnanensis; assembly: GCA_018340775.1. Lineage (NCBI taxonomy): Eukaryota > Viridiplantae > Streptophyta > Pinopsida > Cupressales > Taxaceae > Taxus > Taxus wallichiana. Next base: position 292,029,382 of record CM031239.1, on the reverse strand, counting down.
AAAACTGATTTTATAAGAGAAAATCTTGATAGAGCTCGTCTTTCTGAGGGACTGTCTCAGAAACATGTATATCTCTTTTGTGTTAAACTTGATTGTGTCAAGGTGTTTGCGAGTGTACAACCATTGACAAGCTCCAAGATTGTTCTAGAAACTTTCCCCTGCTAATAATTTTAATCAAATTTGAGTTATTATGTGTTGACTCTGAGAAATTATTGTCTACTTTGTTTCAGAATGTCTGCAAATAGTTTTATTCGTTCCTATTGCAATATTATACTGAAATTTTTGTGAAATCACACAAGATCTCATCCTGTGATAGTTTAATGGTATTTGCAATTTCATTTCAAGAAGAGCCTTCATCTTGGATGAGATAAACAAATTTAAAATCAATTCACTATCATTTGTTGATAAAGATTGTCTGTAAGTCTTCGGGTGTACCTTAGGCATGGTTAATCAGAAACTATAGTGTTTAATTGAGTCTTCTAATTTGAGCCTTTGTATTGGAGTCTTAAAGATTATGTGAAAACATGCTGATTTGGGCCTCCATTGAAGCACACCTTCTAGTTAAAGGAACATCTTGACTGTTCTAAAGCTTTCTGTTGTGAATTTGCTCATTATTGTAAATTCCCTCCAAAGGTTTGGTATAATCAACTTTATCCTACTTCACCTCCCACCAAAAATTCATTTAAAAACAACCAATCATACCCATACTACCCCTATTTGTCATGTGTTTATACAAATGCATAATTTTTACTACCAAAACATGCAGAAACAATCAAGTTTTCATTGTCTTTAGTGGCTTGAACCTTGCTTAGAAAATATATCCATTATCTAGAGTGACAACTCGAGAGAGTTAGGTTTTGTTGCATTGATCATATTTTCTTCAAGGTCTTCTTAATAGTTTCACAAGGAAGGAAATCTTCATCTCCTCCACAAAGAGTAGGCTAGAAAAAGGGTCCTCTCACCCTGATTGAAAGGCACAACAATAAATTGCGAGGATAGTTCAAATCCTCTTAAGGGTGCTACCCAGTTCTCCACATCTGAGTAACAAAGAGCAAGCTGCATTTCATCCCTGGCTACAAAGTGACACACTACATGCTGCTTATCTCTAAGCTTCTGTAAAACCTGTGATGATGCTCAACTTCTAAGAGAGAATCAATTTGGTTAGCAACACTAACAACTAGTATCGAGAGAAGGAATTTTTTTGGTATAAAAATCTCACAGAAGGGTTTCTTGTTTGAAGGGGAGAAATGGAAGAAGTTAGATAGTTTAGGGTTGAGAATTTTATCAGCTAGACCTTTCAACTATGGATTATGTAAGCAGATTTATACCTATATCGAAGGATATGTATCTAGCAATGAAAAGGAAATATTTGAAGCCATCATCTATGAAAGATGAATACTGGGATGTTCTTGATCGAAGGCATAGGGAACGATATGGTTGTGTTTGGGAGCTACGTTATATTTCAATATTCTTAAGGAAAATACAATGGTTGAATTTATACAATTTTTTTGTAAATTATATGAAAAACCCTCAAAGCATGTAATAATTTATTTATCATCAAAATTTTGTTTAATATGAAGATGTCGGAAGGTGATTTAGTAAATGATAAATTTAATGAATTCAACATGGTCACACTAATAAATTGGGCTCTGTTGGAGTAAATTTTGATGATGAAGTTAGGGATTTTTCGATTTCATGCTCATTTCTTGAATCTTGGAATACTTTGGTTATGGTTGTGAGTAATTTTGTTTATGGTTTAAAAACTTTAAATTTTTATGATGTTATTGGTGTGATTCTTACTTGAAGAGATGAGAAGAAAAAAATTGTGAGTCATCCGGTAATGCTTTGAGTTTAGAGAATAATGGAAGACAAAAGGAAAAAGAAAATATTTTTGGACACCGTGGAAGATCTAAGAAGGGCATATTTAAATCTCGAAGTAGGATTGTTTTGGAATTGTGGAAAAGTAGGACATGCGAAAGAAATATTGTTGGTTTTTAAAATCAGCGAAAGATCAACAAGAGGGGAACAAAGAGGAAAACGTAGAAATGGATGTGTTATAATATGCTCTTATTGTTTTTTTGGATACTAAATTACAATCTTTGGTTTTAGCTTCTATTGCTTCATTTCATGCAAGTCTCATAGATAGTATTTTCAAGATTATGTTCAAGGAATTTTGGGCATGTATATCTTAGTGATGATGATCCATGTAATATTGTTGGAAAAGGAAGTGTTTAAGTTAAATTTAAAAATGGTAATGAGTTGGATGTTGAAGAATGTTAGGCATGTTCCTAGCACGAGGAGGAATCTATTTTTGGAGGAAATTAAGAGATGAGGGTTGTATGATTACATTTACATCAGATTCTTTGAATGTTACCAAGGGTTCTCTTGGGGTTGTAAGAGGTAAAAAAGTAGGTACTTTGTATTTATCCACTATTAGTACTTGATCCCTCTTCTATTTTAGCTACTACATGTATAAACGTAACTTTATGGCATCAAAGACTTGGCCATATGAGTGAGAAGGGGATGAATATTTTAAATTCATAGGGAAAGTTCTCAAATTTGAAAAACATAGACTTGGAATTTAGTGAGCATTGTGTTTATGGGAAAAAAACATATCATATTTCTCGGGGTTGGATCAACTAAGAAGGAGAAAAATTAGAGCTTGTTGATATAGATGTGTGGGGGTGGCTCGGGTAGCTTCTCTTGGTGGTTCACGGTATTATGTTAGTTTTATTGAAGATGCTACTAAGAAGGTTTGGGTTTATTATATAAAGAAGAAATCTGATGTATTTAATACTTTCAAGAAGCTGGAAAGCTCGGTTAAGAATGAAAATGGATTGAAGTTGAAGTGTCTCGAGATCAGATAATGGTGTAGAGTACTACAAGAATCAATTTAATAACTATTGTTCACAAAATGGAATCCGTAGGGTGAATACAGTTCTAGAACACCACATGTGAATGGTGTGTTAGAAAGAATGAACAAGACTATCATGGACCATGGAAGGAGAATGTTATTTCATGTTGGATTGCCCTTACATTTTTGGGAATATGTTGTAGATCTGTTTTTACTTGATAAATAGAGGACCTTCAAGTGCTTTGGTAGGTGGAGTACAAAAGGAGGCTTGGACCGGTAAGAAGTTAAACTATTACTTTCGATAGTTTTTAGGTGTAAATCTTTTTCTCACATTGATAATGTGAATAGAACCAAGTTGTAAGATAAGTCAAAGAAATATACTTTCATTGGGTATGGCACTAATGATTCTCGGATTCCAGTTGTGGAGTTCGGATAAGAATAAAATCATTACAGTATGGATGTTATTTTCAATGAAATGGTTATGTACATGGAACAACTATATGACAAGAAGATGGAAAAGTATGAGTATGTAGCACTTGATGAGATAAAAGATAGAGAAATTCTCAAAGGGATATAAAATCAAAAAAAAATCCATCAATCGTGGCATAGTCGATGTTGATTATGTAGATCAAAATCAGCAAGAACACCAAGAGCCTCAAACTCTAGAAAATCTTCTAAGACATTCTACTAGGTAAGCAAACCTCCTAAAAGATTATCTTCTTATTAGATTTACTATTGTTTATTGACATATTGTGGAGAACAAGAAATTTTTGAAGAAAAAATGTAGGTAGAAACATGGAAAAGCGTTAAACATAGAATGGATGAATATATGGACTCCTTGGAACACAACCAACCTTGGGATTTGGTTTAGTTGTGTGCATGAAAGGAAGAATTTCAGAAGAAGTGGGTTTACGGGGTGAAGGAAGAAGAAGGCAATAAAAATATTTACAATGGAAGAATTGTTGTAAAGGGATTTACACGGGAAAAAGGTATAGACTTTTATGAATTTTTCTCTCTTTTAAAATGACTTCCATTAAAATAGTTTTAAGTTTAATGTTCTAGAAGATTTGCATCTTGAACAGTTAAATGTAATTTAGACTTCTTTTCTTCATGGTGATTTTTAGGAAGAAATCTTTATGGAGCTCCCATAAGGATATGAAGTCAAAGGGAAGGAGAAATTGGTGTGCAGATTGAAGAAAACTTTGTATGGCCTTAAGAAAGCTCCAAGACAATGGTATTTGAGATTTGATAGGTTCACATGATAGAACAAGGTTACTCTAGATGCCATTTTGATCATTTTGTTTATTTTACAAGACTATATAATTACACATTTTTAATTTTTTTGTATGTGGATGACATGCTTGTGGTAGGGTCTAAAATGCAAGATAAAAATGAGATAAAGAGACAATTAGCCAATACATTTCCCATGAAGATTTAAGCTGTAGCAAATAAAATTATTGCCATGAGAATCAATACAGCAGAAAGAGTATAAAATTTAATTTGTCTCAAGAAGAGTATGTGAACAATGTGTTGGATGGGTTTAGGATGCGGGATGCAAAATCGGTGAGTACAATGTTGGAAGGGTAGTGCAAGTTGAGTAAAGAACAATGTCCTAACACCCATGAAGAGATTGAATATATGGAGAGATTTACATATGCTTGATGAGTTGGAAACTTGATGTATGCTATGGTATACACAAGACAAAACATTTCCCATGCGGTGGGAGTCATAACCAGATACATGAGTAATCCGGGAAAGGAGCATTGGAATACAATCTAGTGGATTCTCGATACTTGAGAGGGCCCAGTGTAGTAGACAGGTTGTGTTATGGAGTGTCGGAGGTTTCCTTACATGGATATGTTGATGTACACATGGTTAGATATTTGAATGGTAGGAGGATTACCATAGGTTATGTTTTCACAATTAGTGGCATGAAAATTAGATGGATTTCTAAACTACATAAGATTATTTCCTTGTCTACTAAAGAGAGAAGAGTGTGTTGTTGTTATAGAAGAAAGAAAGGAGATGTTAAGATGTAGCATTTCATGGAAGAGATGGGAAAAAATCAGGACGATTACATGTTATTAAGTGATAGCCAGAGTGTAATTTATCTTATAAAGAACTCGAGCATTCCATTCGAGAACCAAACATATACAACTTATGTATTAGTTTATTAGATTAGTTTTGGAGGATGGCATGCGAAGTTGGAGAAGATCCATATAAATCAGAATCCTATTGATATGTTAACAAGGTAGTGAAAAGAGAGAAAATGGAAGGTTTTTTGGTTTTGAAAGGTCTTCAAGATTGATCTTGAAAAAGAGAAACAAGTCAAAGAAGAGTCTAAGGATGAGTTGTAATAGTGAGTTGCAGAAATTGGTCTCCAAGTGGGAGATTGTTGATGTTGTGGAGCCCGATTGCAAGTTGAAGTGGAAGTTTGGTTCCAAGTGGGAGATTTCTAAAGTTTTGGATCCTAGTTCATACCTCTCCATGATGGACTTTCATACAAGAAGAGCATTTCAAGAGCATTTCAAGATCCAAGTTCCTACCTCTCCATGATGGAGTTTCCTAAGTTCCAAACATCAGCTTTTTTCCAAGAAAAAAATCCAAAAATAAACCAAGCACAAGTATTCCACAATCTTATAACTGCTCCAAAATCAAGAGCTCCCAGAACAACAAAATAATTTTCCCAATAAGCAAGTCTCCAAAGTGAAGCAACCCTAAATAAGGAAAGCAAATCAAATTTTAAAGAAGAGGGAAGGGAATAGGATGAGGTGGATCCATGTAAGATGCCATATCACACATCCTCCACCCCAACACAAGATCAAATTCATTCTCCAATGCACAATAAATAGGTGGGAAAATAATATGACAGTTTACTTACATACTCCAAAACAAACCCACACCCCAAAGGACTGAAATTAAAACAGGGAAGAAAAGTGCAATTAAAACCTACAAATTGCCTTCTCGAAAAGCATTATAAAATTCAAATTTCAATGATCCAACTATATGTATGGTTGGTAAATAAATTTAAGAGGTATGGAACAAGTTTAACTTGTCCCGCAAGCCTCCAAAAATAGCCTCTAAGGACAAATTCGAATTTCCAAGAAGGTGGAGTCTTTCTCACTCAACAGTAAACTTACACATCGCTTACATATCTATTACACATACTTATATCACTTTAAATCATGGCCAATCAACTCTCATTAATTACCTTCTTATGACATATTTGATTTATTTATTTTAACAATATGATTACTCACAAAATTTACACACCATTTAATAATTAATGAAAGGGGTTAAAGCATCACAAAATAAACACATGCAACATAAAACAAAAGGGTCAAATAAATAAATACACATAATCTCTTGGTCACATTTATAGGTGGTTCCCCCATGGTTAGCCCTAGCAAAAAAACCACACACAAACAAAACAAGTTGCCATGGTGACCTCGTTGAATTCATCTAGAATTCTAATGTGGTTGGTCTCCAATCCCTCGATGTTTGTTGTGATATTTTAACCCTGCAAAACACAAATACCTATTTCAGCCTCTTCGCCATATAAGAACATCCAAAATAATATAAATTTAATTCCCTAAATCATCACGGATATATGAATCACAACAACATCAAAGCAATCTAACAATAATATTTACGGTTTTATCAACAACTATATCATCATCCAATAATTTCCATTTCTAGGTCTACTCACAATATCCAAATATCGATGTCCGAACAACATCCATAACATTACCATGTCAAACAAGTATATCATCAACAATATCCAAAATTCCTTTAATAATCATCACGCATCATAATTGAATCAAGTCAGCAATAATCCATGCTCTAACATCTATCATCATACTATAATAGGGTCCATAATCAAGTCCATAATATAATTGGCGTATCATGATTAGTATCAAAAGGTGTCAAAGGGAAGTGGGCACTACATCCCTCTCCCCTTAGACTCAAACTTCCTCCGGATGTCTTTGGAAAAAATGTGGAAATTGAACTCATAGTGAAGTAGCATCCTCCCATGTAGGTGCGGTCTCATCATATATGTCCCACTACACTCGGACACGATCATCCTTTTTTACCTTGAAGGCCCAAGGTCCTGCGATATATGATGTGAATGGGCTCCACTATCACTTTCCCGATCCTACACCCGCAATGATGTCCAATCTAACACATGAGAAGGATCTATAATATATCTCCTAAGAAATGAAACATGAAACACATTATGTATGTGAGATAAGGCAGGTGGTAATGCTAGATGGTAGGCCAAAGTGTCGATGTGCTCCAAGATCTTCAAAGGACCCATGAATCTAGGATCTAACTTATAAAATTTTCCATAACATAGGGATCTTGTGTGGCTTGACACAAAGGAACACCTTCATGCCCACATGATAACTACATCCATCCTATATTGGTTGGCATACTTCTTACGCCTATCCTATGCATCCTACAATCTCTGTCCGATCAAAACCATCTGCTACTCCATGTCCCGTAAAAAAGTTGGTCCAAGAGAAACCCTTTCCTCTAACTCCGTCCCAACTAAGAGGTGTCCTGCACTCTCTACCATACAAAGCCTGAAAAGGAGTCATGCCTATAGAACTCTTAAAACTATTATTGTACATGAAATCCACCAAATACAGTGTACTCCTCCCATCTTGATTTTTGATCCATCACATACATCCTAAGCATGTCCTCTAAAATATGATTCACCCACTCGGTCTTTCCATATGTCTCGGGATGATATGTTGTGCTAAAGTTGATTCTCGTCCCGAGGGCGTGCTGCGTAGTAGTCTAGAAATGGGAAGCATATAAGGGATCACGGTCACTAATGATCTTCCACGTAATCTGTGCAACCTGAAAATATCATCCAAATATACCTATGCCACTACACTAGTTGTATAATTGGTCTTCACCAGAGAAAAGTGAGCAAATTTTGCCAATTTGTCAATTGTGACCATGATAGAGTCGTGTTGACATCTTGACATCGGTAACCCAACAATGAAGTGCACGGAAATGATGTCCCTCTTCCATTCCACTATAGCATGAGGAAAGAGAAGGCCAACTAGATGTTGATGCCTGGCCTTCACTTTTGACACTCTAAACATCGTGACACAAATCGAGCCACATCTTTACGAAGTCCTCTCCGATGATAAAGCTGTCTCAAAGTAGCGTACATCTTCTTCACCCCGGGATGGGCTGAATAGGGTTCACGATGTTCCTCTGCCAAGATGTCCTCCCTCTTTGGCAACATAAATCTGATCTTTTTCCGAGAAGGCCATCTACCTCTAGTGAGAAACCATCAAACTTACCCTCGAGGGGTCTACGAGACTCGATCTCTCGATCGAACCGCAATGTAGAAGCTGTCAAGAGGAAGCTTCGAAGGATCATGCTCAGTAAATCTATGGCAACTAAGGTAGCCATAACCACATGTCTCCATCTTCTGAGAGTGTCTACCACCACATTCTCCTTCCCCTTCACATGCTCTATCTCCATATCATACTCACAAATCAATTCCATCTAATGCCACCGACAATTATTGAGATTATGTTGCGTGAAGAGGTGGCGAAGACTCAAGTAATTTTTCTTGAGTGTGAATCTCCGATGAAGTAGAAAGTGCCTCCATCAAACCAAAGAATGCACAACTACTACAAGCTCGAGATCATGAGTCGGATAATTAAGCTCATAATATTTGAGTTTACGAGACTCAAAATCTAGTACTCTTCCTTCCTACATCAACACACCTCCAAGCCTTGCCAAAGAAGCATCAGTGCAAACAAAAAAATCACCCTGTGGATCCGACACTGCGAGAATAGGTGATATATTGAGACATTCCTTCAATGTACTAAAGGCATGCTCACACCTATCTGACCAAACAAACTTCTTCCCTTTCCTCTGAAGGGAAGTGATGGGTGTGCTGATACGAGAGAAGTCTGAACAAATCTCTGGTAGTAGCTTGTTATTCGATGAAGTTGCTTACCTCGAGTCACAAGTAGTGGGTGTTGGCCAATCCATAATAGCTCTAATATTGGAAGGATATATGGTGATAACTTCCCCAGAAATGATATGACCTAAATATTTCACCTCCATATGAAATAATGCACACTTCTCCAACTTCTGTAAAGCTATTGCTCCCGAAGACTTTGAATAACCTAGTGAAGGTGCCCCTCTTTCTCCTCATGCATACGTGAGTAAATCAAAATTTCATTAAGGAATATGAGCACGAAAATATCTAAGAAGGTCCTAAATACCCCATTCATAAAACTCGAAATACTACGGGGCATTAGTCAAACCAAAAGGCACCAATTTGAATTCATGGTGGCCATATCTTGTACGGAAGGTGGTATTATGAATGTTCACCTCGAATCATCGGTGATGATATCGGCTTAAGGTCTATCTTAGAGAAACTTGTGGATTCGTTCATCTCATCAAACAAATCATCAATGCGTGGAAGGGGATAGCGATTCTTGATCGTTACTTTGTTCGGATAGCGGTAATCAATACATAACCGCAAGGATCCATCCTTCTTCCTTAAAGATCACTAGTGCACCCCAAGGGGATACACTAGGATGAATTAGGCCCTTCTCAACAAGGCCCTCAAGCTATAGCTTGAGCTCAGAGAGCTCTAGGGTAGTCATCCTATAAGGTTCTCGTGAGATAGGCTCTGTTCCCAGAACCAAATCTATATGACAATCAATCTCACGTGGGGTGGTAACCCCAAAGTAGCTCCTTAGAAAGACATATGCAAACTCTCTCAAAATGGGATGATCATCTAGTGATGGTCCACTAGACCCATCCTCCGATCTATCACTCACCGTAATAGCATACATATGATGACCTCACCACAAACACTTGCTAAAGTTGCATAACAGAGATGGTGCGAATAGAAACGGGTCTCGACCCGAAAATCACTTGACTCAACTCCCAAATCATGCAAAATATATAATCTTGTTGTAACTATCTATCCTAGACCTATGTGTATAAAACCAATCAATAACCAAGATGACTCCATAAGAGCCCAAACGAAGGATACGTAGATCTAAGGTAGCGGTGAAAGGTCCCAAATCCACCACACACTCCTCAACTAAGGAGTCTACAGAGATCTTGGCTCTAGAAGCCATCTCAGCATCCCAACTATGACCCTATCTAACTACCACAAGCTTGCATTGCTCTACTAAAGATGGTCTAATAAAAGAATTGTAAGAACCAAAATCAAACAAAATGGAGGTAGGAATACCACCAATGCTACATGTGGTCTCAATAACTATACTCTGGTGCTCTACACCGGAGTTCTCATTGCTATATACATCCTATGACTGTGCCCCATATCACCAATAGTAGACTCTGAAATCTGTGTCTTACCCTTGTTATTAGGGTTCTATGGGTAGTCTCTCCAAAAATGTCTAGTAACACCACAACCAAAATAACCGCTTGATCCTCTCCCCTGTGTATCAGTCCATGCCCAGTTCTATGGAGGTGCTGTGGTGTGGATCTTGATGATTTGGCCGTGGTCTGCTAAGGTCTTTGCTAGCAAGCTCTCTTGAGTGAGCTCTTTGCACACCTTATATTCTAATGGGAACCCTAGGAGGAGGTCCCATGCTCCGACCTCTCTGTGCATCAAATCTCTGTGGAGGTCTATAAGGTGGGTGAACTCATTGTTGCTGCTACTATGGTCTAAAATATGACTATGTTGAACCATGTCCACATCAAAGGAGAGGTATTGACCCCTTCGATCTGTTGTATGAGGCTCAGGACTCGGCTCTCTAGCTAACTGGGTCTTTCCCAAGTGTCCTTTACTATATAGGCCTTCTTGACGACCTCAGCTAATGTTTGTGGACAATGGATCGACACTTTGCACCTCCAATGTCTAGGTTCATGCACCTCATGAACCTATGGATCTGCACGTGCTCATCATACATGTAATCAACATCTTTGGATTATGCTACGCCCTTAATCATATATCTTATATTGGATGTATATATCCGAATTGTGGCTATCATAACTTCTTATCATTATGTATCTCTTTCTTATATGTTATATTTTCATTAGTGGGTCATCCTTGGTGTTGGCCATAGCATAGTAATAGTATATATAGGGGTTAGCAGGTAGTAGTTCATCATCATATTTAGCATTTAAGTCTTATTATCTAGTTTGGAGGTTGCCCCCGTCAAGTGGCTAAGCTATTCCTCTTTCACATTGAGATCATTTATCGAAATATTATGTTCATTGGTGTTATATTTCTTCGATAATCAAATTTATACAAGTAATTACATTACAAGTGGTATCGAGCTTGAACATAGCGACATTATGTCAAACCCTAATTGTGAAGGTTCATACATATCTCCAAATTGGTAGCGATTTTTCTAGAAATTTTCCTATGGTGTGGTGAAATAAATCAATTAATCTTCGCTCAAAATTTTAACAATTTTTGATTTGAGTTGCAAAAGTTATAAGCGGATTTACGTTTTGTCATAATTTGGCTACTTAGGGTGTAATTTGTGGAATTTTCCAATGTTATTTACATTTCTAGAAATAACATTAAAAATTTGTTTCATTCATTCTTTGAGTTTTATAAAATTTGGTTGAATTCTATTGAAATCCCAAACCTTAAATTTCGACATTGATCCTTAAATCTTACCATTTTGGGGCATCATGGTTGGGCCTTTGACAAGAGGCAAAAGAATCCCATCACTCTAGGTAAAACACACGATAAAGATGAGATAATAGTTGAGGAGTTAGAGTTAGAAGGGGTATCTACAGAGTCCTCGGGGTTAGGGTTTACTTGACTAACCATAAGGTCAGCTATCTTGAGTTAGAGTCATGAAACCTTGAGGGTACGGTGGCAGTAAAGAAGATGTAGAAAATATTGGACAACGATTGGAGGTTTTCATTCACAAATTTAATTACAATATCATGGGTCATAATATCCTTCCTAATCAACCACAACTCAATCATATTCAAATTAACTAGGGTGGATCTTTAGGTCAAAGTAATAGACAAACTAGCCAAGGTGGATCTGCAAACATGACCAATCCAAATAAAAACACTTTGCAAGCCCCTAACATGATTCCAAAAGTGTAAATGTGTAAGTTTGATGGAAAAGATCCACTCAATTGGATTAACCAGATGGATAATTTCTTCAATCTTCATCAAATTCCATCGGGAAAAAAGGTTACCATGGCATCGTTGTATCATGAACCTGACCAATTCATTTGGTATCAATGGTTATGTGCTCAAAGGAAAAAGAGTGGACTCAATGTTACATGGACAGTATTCACCAAAGAGTTGCAATTGCACTATAGTTCTAGTGTGTCAGAGAATTATTTTAGTCAATTATCAAAGCTCAGACAAACAGGAACAGTCAAAGATTACATCCATCAATTCCAAAACCTTTCCTTATGGGTGGAAAATATTCCTGAAGATAATTTGAATGACTTATTTCTCGAGGGTCTTAAAGAACAAATTGAGACTGAGGTGCGTATGTTTAATCCTCATAAGGTTTCGGACTCTATGATCATGGCACGTAGGGCAAACGAAAAATTTATTTCCAGTAGGAAACAAACTATCGAGTAATATCGAGAGATCGTGGCACCCTTCCACCATCATTCCCTCGGACAATAAGACTGACACCTCAAAAAATTAAAGAAAAGAGAGCTAAAGGGATATGTTTTAATTATGAGAACAAATTTGGACCAGGACATAAGTGTGTTGAAAAGAAGTTATTCTACATTAAGGGACCTACTGAAGAAGAAGAAGAAGATGAAGAAGATGAAGAGGTAGAGCCAGAGGAGGAATTGGGAGATTCCTAACCAACAATATCATGCCATGTAATTTCTGGTATTACCACTCCCTAAACTCTCAAAGTAGTTGGATTCTTAAACAAAAGAGGGTAACAGTGTTGATTGATTTGGGAAGTACTCACAATTTCATCAATCATAAGTTGATGGTACGCTTGAACTGCTTTGTTTATCTAGCTCCAGAATTTCAAGTCATGATCGCTGATGGGAAAACTATTAGTTGCTCAGGAAAATGCCATAACATTAATCTTGCCATGGGAGATTACTTGCTAACTAGCAATATGCATGCCATTGCCATGGCAGGAGGAGCCATTTTGTTAGGAGTTCAGTGGCTTACCACCTTGGGAACCATTGAAATGAATTTCCAGGAGTTGTTCATGTAATTTCAGTCAGAAAGGAGGACTATTAAACTAAAAGGACTGAGAGCAATGTCCCCATACATGGTAAATTCTCATCAGATGCAAAAATTTCTTAGAAAGGGTACAGAAGGGTTTGTGGCACAACTATTTTCATTGGAAGCACATCATTGCAATACATTTATACCCGTAGATATGCAAGAATTTATAGATGAGCACTCATTGGTGTTTGGAGAAATTCACAAGGGCTTGCCTCGAAAAGAGACCATGACCATGCCATAAATCTAGTACCGAGGATTCAACCACCCAACATCGAGACCTTATAGGTACCCCTATATGCAAAAGAGTGAGATTTAGAAGATAGTTCAAGAGATGTTAGAAGTAAGACTTATTCATCATAGTCAAAGTGCTTACTCTTCTGCTGTAGTGATGGTATGGAAAAAGATGAAAATTGGCACATGTGTCTAGATTATAGGGAACTCAATAAGTACACAGTTAAAGATAAGTTTCCTATTCCTGTAATTGATGATTTACTAGATGATTTATATGGTGTTGTTTACTTTTAAAAACATGATCTTCATTACGGATATCATCATATTAGAATCGTGGATGAAGATATTCATAAAACAACCTTCGGGACACATGAGCGACACTATGAATTCTTGGTAATGCCTTTTGGACTAACAAATGCACCCTCTACATTTCAAAGCATGATGAATTCCATCTTTAATCCATTTCTTCAAAATTTTGTTTTAGTGTTCTTTGATGATATATTAATCTATAGCAAAGCATGGGAGGAACACCTGCATCATGTAAATAAGGTGTTGGAAACTCTTGAACAACATCAACTTTATGCAAAGCCTTCTAAGTGTTCTTTTGGTGTAAAGGAGGTTGAATATCTGGGTCATATTGTCTCTTATGAAGGTGTTAAAGTGGATCCTAACAAGATAAAATCCATGCTTGAATGGAAGGTTCCCAAAACCCTAAAAAATCTCTAAGGATTTTTGGGGCTTACAGGTTATTATCATAGATTTGTAAGGAATTATGGCAGCATCACAACACCACTCACAACTTTATTGAAGGACTCTTTCCATTGGAACGAGCAAGCTACTATGGCCTTTGAGAAGTTAAAGGAGGCCATGTGCACCACTCTAGTTCCAGCCACCCCATATTTAAAAAAAAATCATTGTTGAATGTGATGCTTCGGGGTATGAGTACGGGGGTAGTACTACTCATGCAAGAAGGGTGGCCCATTTCCTTTAAGAGCCACCAATTCAAAGGTAAGAATATCTCTAAACCGATTTATGAGAAATAAATGTTAGCAATACTTCATGCGGTGAAGCAATGGAGACCATATCTAATGAGATGACATTTCAAAGTAAAGACAGATCATGATAGTCTAAAATACTTCTTAGAGAAATGTTTATCATCGGAAAAACAACATAATTGGGTCTCAAAAATGTTGGGGTATGATTTTGAGACAATATACAAGAAAGGGAAAGAGAATGTATTTTTTATGCTTTATCTCGGAAGGATGAGTATACCTTGCATTGTTATGTGCCATATCTGTATTACGGGAGGATTGGATAGAAAATGCAAGGTCTAAATGGAAAAATGACCTAGGTACAAAAATCTCATTCATAATCTCCAACAAGAACCAAACATGTCGAGAAAAATTTATATGGAAAGGAGATGTTTTATGGTATAAAGATAGAATATATCTATGTAAGAATTCAATCCTTAAAAATAGGGTTCTATCTCGAGCTCCATGCTTCTCCATTAGGGGATCATTCTAGTTTCTTAAAGACTTATCATCGAATCAAGCATGATTTTTACAGGAAGGGCTAAAATGAGATGTCCAAAATTTTGTGGCTGAATGCATGGCTTATCAACAAAATAAGGGCAAAACAATTAAGTCCCGGGTCTTTCTACAACCTCTATCTATTCCTAGCTAGAGGTTGGAAGAGGTGTCCATGGACTTCATCACAGGATTGCCTAAATAAGAAGGTAAAAATGTAATCATGGTAGTGGTGGACAGACTCACCAAATACGCCCATTTTTGTGCTTTACCACATCCATTTGTTGCGAGTACAATAGCAACGGCCTTCAGGGATACAATTCAGAAGCTACATGGGACACCAAAGATTATAGTAAGTCATCGAGACCCTATCTTTACTAGAAATTTTTGGACTAACTTGTTCTCATGCTTGGGCACACAACTAGCTCATAGTTCCTCTTATC
Source organism: Taxus wallichiana var. yunnanensis (assembly GCA_018340775.1). Lineage (NCBI taxonomy): Eukaryota > Viridiplantae > Streptophyta > Pinopsida > Cupressales > Taxaceae > Taxus > Taxus wallichiana. Next base: position 292,014,125 of record CM031239.1, on the reverse strand, counting down.
ATCCCCAATCTAATGGGAAAACAGAGGTGGTAAATAAGTTCTTGGAGGGATATCTTTGTTTTTTTACATCAGATAAGCAAGCGAGATGGGTCCAATGCTTATCGCTGGCGGAATGGTGGTATAACACCTCCTTTCATACTTCACCTAAAATGTCTCCTTTCTTGGCATTATATGGGTACCATCCACCATATATCACTTCATCTTTGAGAGTCCAGCCAAAGGTTCGAGTAGTTGAAGAACATATTCAACACCAACAAGAGGTGCTTTCTAGTCTTAGGGAGAATTTGGCCATGTCACAAAACCACATAAAGTAGCAGGCAGACCAACATTGCAGTGAAAGACATTTTGAAGTCGGTGATTGGATTTTTGTGCGTTTACAACCATATAAGAAAATATCATTAAAACAACATAAAAAGGATAAAAAGATTTCACGTAAGTATTATGGTCCTTATTAAGTGTTACAAAATATTGGAAATGGAACTCGGAGGTCATGGAACTCATCTATCCGTTGTTGTATGAACTCCATGACAAATATCTTCTCCTTAAACACTCCTCAAAGAGCTCCTAGGTAACTATCTCAGAATCAACATGGAGCTTCTACTCCTCTATCCACCACTAGACACCAACTCCATCCCTCAGTAGATGGATCACAACACTAGCTTTCATTTTGCTATAACAAGGATAGAGCTTGAAGCATCTGCTCAAGCTCACCAACCAAGCCTCTTCTTGAAATCCACCTATGTCACTAGAATAATGTGATGGCCAAAGCTTCAAGATCTCCCTGATGTGATCTACAACTATGGTCTGACAACCTCTAGGTCTCTCTGTATGCTCATCCCTAATCCTAGGGCTCCGAGACCTCTCTCTATGCCCCGAAACGTGGTCACCCTATCCCCTCTGTGGTGACTCCGCTCTGGCTAAATCTACATGGAAATTATCTCCTCCATGTTCCTCGTTGGGTTGAGGTGATACATGACCCTCAATGGAAGTGACTCTATCATGTCTAGTTGCATGTCCTCCTACTGATCCTCCACATAAAGCGGCATTAACATCCTGAAGAGTCTACAAAATCTGGGGTAGGATGACCCTGCTGAGTATGATCTCGGTGGTCGTATGCCTAGGTCTATGTGAAAAGGCTCCTCATCTTATCTATGCCTCCTGCACTGAGTAAGGAAAGAGTTAGTTCCTTATTCTAGGTTTTACTTAGTTTCCATGTTTACTAAAATATGTAATTTCTAACTAAGTTGTTTTCTAGATTTACAAGTGTGTTAGGTTTAAGGTTCATGTCTCAAGTTTTTCTAGTGTGCCCAATGGCCCAAGCTTTTGAACCACTTGCTTTGATACCAAGTGTGATGCCCGCTAAAACAACCCACTTGAGACCCAAGAACAACCTAGGATTAGTTAGGAAAAATTATGGAATTTTTTTTTGTTTAAAAGAGTCTACAACCGGATTACAAGGAAACAGATGTTACTAACAAGTTCCAGAACAATTCTAATTCACTAGAACATATTTTTCCTATATTAACAATTATTAGGGGTCATAAGGTCCATAATTTAGGGTTAGTAGGTTCAATAAGGTTCAGAGGGTAATACTTCACCATATCCACTCTCTAACAGGCTTAAAGGTTCAAATTTATTTTTCTCAAACTTAATGCATTCAAATTTTTCCTAAATTATTTCCATTGGATAGGAAATTTCCTCACCTTTCCATTGATATAAACAAGTCCTCCTAACTCCTCATATTTTCCAAGTTATGGGCGGTGGGCCTTGTGGTGAAAATTTTCCCCAAGAGTGAGCCTAAGGGCCCAGGGTTGAAAATTTTCCCCAAAGGCTGGTCGGTGGGCTGCGGAGAGACTTGTAGAAATTTTCCCAAATGGGGCGAAAAACTAACTTTGCACCCATCCCCCTGTGAGTCTGTCAGGGACATGCATCGCCTTATAAGCCAACATAGGTAAAACGGAGTGGCGGGGAGATATAAGGTTTCGCGCCTCAAAGGTAAAAAGGGATAAATTCACCTTCTCCTCCACCGATGCCTCGTGATGCCACGTGGCAGCCTCTGATTGGCTATGGGGAAGCGAGGCAGCGGGGAAAACTTGGAAAATTTTCTCAAAAAATTTTCGAAGATGAAAGGGAAAGAAGGGGCCTACTCCTCTGCTAATGCCTCATTGTGCCACGTGGCAGCCTCTGATTGGCTGCGGGCTAGTGGATTAAATTTGGAAAATTTTCCCAAATTTTTTTGGGAGTGCTAAGTTAAAAGGAGATACTCCCCTTCGCTGACACCTCATGGTGCCACGTGGCAGCCTTTGATTTGCTTCGGTCTGGGCGAGGCGGGGAAAAATTGGAAAATTTTCTCAAAATTTTTCCAAAGCCCCAAGGGAAAAATTTGAGCTCGTGGGCCCAACAAGATAAATTTTCCGAAAAAAAAATTCACACCAAGTGAAGAAAAACTTCAGAAGGCTATAAATTTTTATAGAGAGCTTGGTTTTGGGCAAACGAGGACTTTATGGAAAGCTCTCGATGTCCTCTTTGCACAAGGTTCATTAGTCTTAAATTTTGTAAGAGCTTAATGGGTAAAAATTGTGAAACTGATTTGCAGACTTTTACAGTTCGAAATGGTAAATTTTAATTTATAAAATTTTGTTCAATTTGTTCTTGTTCCTCTCTCAACATGTAAAATAGACATGGATAATTTTTCTTAGGTGGATTTAGGTTAATTTTGTGAGGTAGGTCTATTTGATAGAGTTCTAATTCAAAAGTTTACAATTTTGACAACAAAATGACAGTGAAAGCTTTGAACTTGGTTTTGCCAGGTTTTGAAAGATTTATTTTAAGTATTTTTGTCTAGTTTGGTTCATTTAGGGAAAACTACTTCATTTTAATCGTTTAATCTATTATTTCATTATTGCAGGTTTGAACTATGCATTTTAGGTAAAGTAATTGCCATTTTGAAAATACGTAGTAGAGATCAAATTTAAAAGGGTTTAATTGCCATTTTCTTCTTCTAAGTATTATAATGTGCTCTAATTCAAATATAATACATTTATTTTATTTAATTCCAACCATTCAAAAAGAAAAGAAAATATAATTCTTATTTTGAACTTTACACATTTCAAAAGAAAGAGAGTTCGTGTTTTCCTTCATGTGCATTTACTTCTTTCAAATAGATATTTCAATTCACATTTAGATATTCAATCTTAAAACAATAATGCAAATTGAGAAGGTAATTCAATCCTTTATTGATTCCAAAATACAACTTTGCTGACCTTTCTTTCACTCTTCGAGTTCATCATACAGAATACAATTCTTTCACATTCATTCAAAGTCTGAACAAAGAGTTTATTTATTTTACATTTCACTTCACAACTTTCATAAACAAAACCACATCTTTCTATTATGAAACATTTACAAGTTCCTCCACTGCAAGTGGGAAAGGTTACAATAAACTTTATCTCGAACAAAGGATCACAAACCTGTCTTTTCTCGGCTCCAAGCAGAAAGTGTATAAATCTCAATCTCCCACATTGTAATCACAACAAGAGTAGGGGAAAGGAAATTTTTCCACACAACCAAGACATCCAATGAAGAGGAGAAACTATCCTTCTTCATTGGCCCCCAAGCCCCAACCACAATGCAATAAAAGATGTGATCCAACTCATGGCAACAACAGGCTTCCAAAAAACATGAAAGAAACACTTTCACAATAAAACATAGTTCCAAAAATTGAATGTAGTTTACAACTACATTAAAACATGACAAAAAATACTAAGGCTTCATCAAGGAAGCCAAAGGAGTAACAAACTACGGGGGTGCTTTTTATGCCTCCCAAAAGGGGAAATGGGTATCACCACCTGAATTATAAACCGCTAAAATATAGTATATCACAGCCCTGACATTCCTTATGCCTCCCAAAGTACCCCTTATTCCTCACATTTCCTTATGCCTCCCAACCTCTTATGGCACCTTATAATGAGGAAAGAAATGCAAGCTATTTCTTTGCAAGTGGAACCCAAATCCCAACTCCCTCCACACTTATACCTTCCTAAAACACACTTGTGCCTCCCACAAATTAAACCCCATAGTCTTATCCTACACCATTCGCAGGACATCTACCCAAAATCCCACAACATACCAAAATATTCATATATTAACATTTACATTCATACAAGAAGAGCATTTCAAGAGCAAAGTTCCTACCTCTCCATGATGGAGTTTCCCAAGTTCCAAACATCAGTTGTTTTCAAGAAAAAAATCCAAAAATAAACCAAGCACAAGTATTCCAAATTGTTCCAACTACTCCAAAACCAAGAGCTCCCGATAAGAGCAAAAGAATTCCCCAAGAAGCAAGTCTCCAAAGTGAAGCAACCCCAAATAAGGAAAGAAAATCAAATTTTAAAGAAGAGGGAAGGGAAGAGGATGAGGTGGATCCATGTAGGATGCCACATCACACATCCTCAACCCCAACACAAGGTCAACTTCATTCTCAATGCACAATAAATAGGTTGGCAAATAATATGACAGTTTACTTACATACTCCAAAACAAACCCACACCTCAAAGGACTGAAATTAAAACATGTAAGAAAAGTGCAATTAATACCTACAAATTGCCTTCTCAAAAGCATTATATAATTCAAATTTCAACTATCCAACCATAGGTATGGTTGGTAAATAAATTTAAGAGGTATGGGACAAGTTTAACTTGTCAAGCCTCAAAACAGCCTCCAAGGACAATTTCGAATTTCCAAGAAGGTGGAGTGTTTCTCACTCGAAATTAACTTACACATCACTTACATATCTCTTACACATACTTATATCACTTTAAATCATGGCCAATCAACTCTCATTAATTACCTTCTTATGACATATTTGATTTTTTTTTTTTTTTTAACAATATGATTACTCACAAAATTTACACAACATTTAATAATTAATGAAAGGGGTAAAAGCATCACAAAATAAACACATGCAACATAAAACAAAAGGGTCAAATAAATAAATACACATAACCCCTAGTCACATTTAAAGGTGGTTCCCCCCATGGGTACCCCTAACAAAACAACCACACACAAATAAAACAAGTTGCCATGGTGACCTTGTTGAATTCATCTAGAATTCCAATGTGGTTGGTCTCCAATCCCTCGATGTTTGTTGTGATATTTTAACTTGCAAAACACAAATACCTCCTTTGGCCTCGTGGCCATATCAGAACATCTAAAATAATATAAATATAATTCCCAAAATCATCTAGATATATGAATCACAACAACATCAAAGCAATCTAACAATATCATTTACAGTTTTATCAACAACTATATCATCATCCAATAATTTCCATTTCTAGGTCTACTCACAATATCCAAATATCACATGTCCGAACAACATCCATAACATAACCATGTCAAATAGTATATCATCATCAATATCCAAAATTCCTCTAATAATCATCATGCATCATAACTGAATCAAGTCAACAATAATCCACGATCTAACATCTATCATCATACTATAATAAGGTCCATAATCAAGTCCATAATATAATTGTCGAGTGTCATGATTAGTATCAAAAGGTGTCTAAGGGAAGTGGGCACTACATAATTAACATCTATTTAGACATTCCGGGACATATACGATTAGGGTTAGAATATCCTTTTAGATTTACTACGACCTCATAGGATGATCTAGATTTGAAACTAGGTAAAATAGGTTGTGATAGGGCTAACAATTATTTGTATTTGAAACAAAGTGTTGAAACATTCATCGAAACTTTAATAACATTGGACATTATAGTGACATTATTTTTTTAACTGAAAAATAATGTCTTGAATTAATTTATGTTTCTATTACAATGAAGGTTGTGTTATCTTTGTATGTAATAGATCGATACACTTTTTGGTACTGCAAAATACTTGTGTGTTTTCCTATAATGATCATAAATGACTTTCCTACACCAATACTCAAATAAACATTACATAAAAAAACATTTTAGTGTGAATTATTTGGACTTACCTTGATGGAAAAATCCCTTTTTGATTCGACCAAGTGTAACACCGCATTACCAAATGCATTTCTCAAACTTTGAATTTATTTCTCATAATTCTTTTTGCAAGAGTTAATTTTATCCTAGAGTTCCCTCCCATATGTTTTCCTTTTTGTTTTGACCTATAATGAAATATAATTACATTTTTTAGATGCCAATATCGTATTGAGCATTCAATAGAGTGATTGTAAACTAACATTAGTTAAATTATCTTCCTTGGAGTGCCCTTTGTAGTAGTTCTTATAGACATATACCATGTAGATCTCGATTATCTTTAGACTAATTAATAATAGAATATATATATGAGCCTCTTACTTTGAAATTAGGACCTAATGATATGGAAATATGAAATAAAACCTAGGAAACTTATGATAACAATAGTAACAATGGAACAAAATTATCTAAATAGTCAAGCATCGTGATATGGGATGATCTTATGCACTTTTGGATAGTAGGATATGATATTCTTGTCCAAGTTGATGCTATTATATCCCAATCTGAAAGATATAATGCCCCTAAACAAAAGAAGATATAATTTTTACCTAGTGAAACATGGTGACATGGAGTGCAAAAAGAAATTATACATCAATGAAAAAACTATACAAAACAGATAATGCAATACCATGTGCCACTAAATACCAATTCCATTGTATACAACTTCTATATACACATAAAATTTTAAAAAGTGCATTATGTAACAATGCATGTACCAATTCTCTAATTCTACAACCTCATGTATTTGTTCTTATGCTGTAACTTGATTAGTCTATATTTTAGTTGTAAAATTTTAAAGGAAATGAAAAATGTTCATATCTTGCGATTTGGTTAAGCTATTCAAGCATATTTTTACATTATGAAGGAAATTTTATAGTGCATTAGACTTGTTAGATAGACTAAATTATTTTTAGTGGAAAAAATCATTCATTAGATTTTTTATGATTTTTATCAACAAAACTCATATCATAATAAAATTAATGATCGTGAAGGACATAGAAACATATATTTAATAAATTTAATGAAATAAGAGAGTAGTTATTCGTTGATATTTTTAACTAGAAAATAAAGTACGTAGAATACTAAAAATAGAGAAAATTTACTAATAATAAAGAAAATTATGATATGATAAGAATGGCGTTAAGTTTAAGAAATATAAATGCATAGATCTCATTAAAATCATACGCATTAAGTAACGAATATAAATCTACAATCATCAAAGGAAACAATTTCCCTAATCCCGTGACCAAATTACTAAAGATAATATTATTTCCGAACAAATCGAAAAGAGATAAATTATGGGATTGATGGGTGTTATATGAAATCATGACTAACTTTATTCATTTCTTTGGGATTGATTATGAGATTAATATGAAAATCATAGTTATCATTTAAGTGTTTCTTTAATGGAAATTTTTAATGGAACTTTCTAAGAATTTCCAGGAGAATAATAGAATAAAAGGAGTCATAGAAAAGAGAAGTATGTTGGACCTGATGAGGGAAATGTGTAGATTTGGGAGATAATACAAATTCAAGGTCGAATTTTGACTATTTGGCTCAAGTGCGAGAAGAAAACTTGACATCCCTTTATAATGAAATGATTATTATATAAGATGAGAAAAATTTCACAAGGGATGCATAAGAAGGGATTTTGACAAGAAATGAAATACGCTTCAAAGATATTTACATAAATACAAATGGGATGATGTCTTATAACATCATCTATGGTGGAAGAAATACGGTATATATATTAAGTCAAAATGATTAAATATTCACCAATATCTTATTTGAGGTGATAAAGTTTTCAAAAATAATTAATACATACAAAACATGTGTTGCTAATAATGAAAGTAATCAAAAGGATGAGGTTTAAGTAAATAATACACAACCCTCTTTCTTTAATTCAAAAAATATATAAACTGGATTTCTTGAAAATAAGGCATTAAGTTTACAATACGAATTATGATTATCGGAGAGGAAAACTAGGTTATGTTGTCTCTAATATGTAAGTGTTATGGGAAACTTCTCCAATTCATAAATAGTTAAATGGGCCCAATGTTTGAGGCCCTAAACGTGGAGGATTACACATTACCCATAGTCATATTATCTCATCTCCAATGTACAAAGAGAATAATTTTTGGGGATATCCACTTACTAGTACATATAGATATATATGGTCAGTGGCTTCCTATGATTAGGTTTATCTTGAATATTAGGACTTCCTTCGATATACTAAAGGTATTTGAAAGTTAAATTTTGTAAACATATATTTTCTAAGGCTTGTATTTTGGTGAATGATTTACCACCTCATTTTATTCAACAATATATTCTTAGGGACAACAATGTAAACTCTATATAGTATTGTAAAACAACAAAAAAACGGTTTATGGATATTATATGGAATGTTCATCATTAGCTAGATACATAAAAGGTATGTTGAATTTTTTTCGTAAACATATTATATAATGGTGGTTATTGTTGAGTGATTTTCCACCTCATTTCTCGCACAAACATTCGTAGTCAATAATCAAAACTCTATGTAATATTCTAACACCCTTTGAAAAAAATATTAAACTCGAGATAAGTACTATAAATAAAAATAAAATATTGTATCTCTAATCGTCAACAAATCAAACATCTAAACATATTTTTTGATAAATACAAAATGAAATGAAAAAAAGAATATACCTATAAAATATGGGGTCTTAGAAAATTAAGCACAATCCTCTTTTTCAAATTAAGAAATGATGTTATAGGTTTCTTATTTAATAATGTCCATGATTTTCCAAAATGAATTCATAACATTCTTAAAATGATGCCTTAACTTTCACTAAATGATGTCCTTCCTTTCTCTAAATGAAGTCGACTTTCTCTAAAATTAATCAATATCATAAATTTGTTACAATTAGTCAACAATCTAATCAAATGTGTATTTCTGTCACAAACTACAAAAACTTTATTTGTAGGTGATGTTAGGGAGAATTTAATATAAACAATCGATTGAAATCCCTTTGTTGGGTGACCTAATGACATCTTAACATCGCCCCTATAATGACGTATTAATGTTTCCACATGTTAGTAATAAGCTAATATTCCACTAGGGATTTCTTGACTATAATACATTGTTAAAATGTCCTAATTGCATGAAAAAAACCCTTTCAATGACTATTTGGTTACTTAAGACCAACTTAGAAATACATCACTATTCGGTCAAATATTGACTAGTGTATCTCAATGATAAAGCTTATAGATTTCCTAATAACAAAGTTTCTTCAAGAACTTTTCGTTATTGATAAAGCTTTTGGAAGGTGTAGAATTTTATAATAGATAATTACAATCCCAGTCATGATTCTCTTAATTCATTGAATAATTCATTTTTACGTTTTTGACCTTTTTACAAAGTGCATTATATGTCACCTTAGTTGTCTCACATATTTTGCAATGTGAGATTAGTCCAATTATAGTTGAATTTTTTTTTAGTGTTGAGTTATTGAAGGATTTCATGAATTAATTGCTAGTGGGGTTAGCAGATGCCATGTATTGTATTTAATATATATTCAATACATATATTTGAAAAATAACGAGAGATATCAATCTTATGGCATCTTTCTTGGATTTATCACATACCACAATGATTAATAACTCTATTTTTTCGCAGATTTTCACCAACACATGATTGATAACCTCAATGTAGTTGTCGTTGTCTAGCTTGAAAAATCTTTGTGAGAGAAAAAATTGTCTAAACTTCACTATATAGCCAAACTATTACAAATTTGTAATTGAACTATTTGAAAAAAAAAAAAAAAAAAAACTCCCAAACAATAAATAATTAAACATCAAATTTAAGAACGACCATTATTTATCTAACAACTCACATACAATATAATCAAACTTCTCACCACACGTCATTGTAAGGCACCTCTGAATGCAATTATTACTATTAAAAGCATTGGAATACTAAAACGGCCCGTCCCTTTATAATCATTACCAAGAATACACAAGATTTCTTTTATTTTCATTAGGGAAAAAGTCAATCTTAAACGATATATATAGAGAGACACACAAACCATTTAGCAGCTTTTGGACTTCTAGTCTTGAATGCCAAGTAACAACTTAACAAGCGAGCTGGTTTGTTCTTGTTTTTGGTGTGTTCAGATGGAATATAAAGCAGTAGAATTCAAAATATAACAAAAATTACCACAGTTGCATTGAAAAAACTGGCGTTTTTAAATTATGTTATAATATATTCCTTCTCATTGACGTTGAATGGTGACAATGGCAATGATGTGCAACTTTGATTATTTCAAAAGATGAAGCTAATAAATAAATCTGCAACAGTTAGCCTGTTTTCATATGTGAATTTGTGCATTGACCATAAATAAATAATCTGAGATATAATTGATGGGAATATTGTAATTTTAAAGGCAGTCCACATCATAGATATAATTGAAGGTCTGCAACTCCGTTTCCATGAAGGGGAAGTCATGTAGCACTGGTTGGGAAGAAGAGTACTGCGAAGAGAATAAGTCGAAAAACACGTCCAGTTCATGAATCTCCTCTCCTGGGAAAGACGTCCATTCTACGGGAGAAATTAATTCAGAGGGGTAATCGTTTGGACATATCGAAGCAGTGGAGGTGATTTGGTGGGGCTTTTCTTCCCTTTCCAATTCAAGTCCATTATAATTATCATAATCGAGAATTGGACGATTGAAAACAGAAGGGCCGATGTTTACAGTTTTACAGTCCTCCATGGGATGAGCAGAGGAAGAGGGAGAGGGAGAGGAAGAGGAAGAGGAAGAGAAACCTGTAAGACGCTGCACCAAAGCCATGAAGTCGCCGGGATCTGTCTGTATTACCTCCGGAGATCGGAGGTAAATAATCACCGGTTTCCTTATAAAATTGTAGGAGTCTTTGGAAACCCTGAGAGTTGTGGGCCTCGGACCTTTAAGCGCCTTTATAACCCTATTCTCTTTAATTTTCATCTTGTGTGATTGAATGGACTTGATGCTGAAAATCTAGTGCTTATGTTCTATGCTGACAGTAGATAACAGAATGTCTTATCTTGGAGTAACTTGCTGGAAATTTACTGACAAATTATCCTCAAAATGCCTTACCAATTGTTCCACAGCCGCATGACCTGCAACCTCCTTGTAGATAACCAACCGATATCAATTGAGTGAAGTCGAAATCAGAACGTGCCTGCAATGTAAGACGAACCAAATTCTCATATTAGAATTTCATATGCTGTGAACCTACTTTTATAAGGCACCCAAAAACACACATTTTGGAAAATTTAAAACTGCCCTTTCTAATGGTTCTGACTTGTTCAGATATAAAAGCAACTACGCGTCGTTTAGCCGAGTCAAGGGCAGTCCACAGCTAAAACACGTCTCACATACTAATTCGGACCCAGTTTTCGATGAAAGCGTGATGCCATGGAATTCAACTGCAGCCGTTGCAATTTGTTACACGTCTCGTCGAGCTACCAAGAACGGCGAAGAACTGGATCTTTATGTTTTAAAGTACCCCCACATGACTTGGCCCATTAACAAAGTATGATCGTGTAATATTATTGACCATATATTCAATGGAGACTTGGCTCAAAGTAGCCCATATAAATTTATGTTTGATTGTTAATTAATATTTTATTGAAGCCCACAATCGCTAATATTATTGGCTACAAATAGTCCTCTTTTAATTTGTTGTCATGTGTTTTTGGAAGAATAAAATTCAAACTTGAAACATGACAACTTAATCCTAGTGTCGAAAATTTTGCTCTAAAATCCTTTTAAGAACCTCTCTGGAACAATATGTCCTCTATGGTGTCTATCCTTTCTGTAATGCCCACAAATTGGACACACAAATACAACAATAAAAATACCGGAATAATTTTTTTGACTTTAAATGCTCATTACACAACACCACATGGGCTCCAATAGATAAACTTAACACCACATAAGACACACAAGTCATCGACTCACATAGACACATGACAACACCATATACATGTCGATGCCACACTTTCCACAATGAATGACTGCTAGCAATGACCCAACCATAAAAAGGGACCAAGGGATTGGCAAACCCACAACACATCATTACCATGATTACAACTTAGTTACGATTAACATACCAAAAACATTATTATGCAAGGATAATTTTCTCTTTTTTTTTACCTATAGATTCTTGAATTCATTTAACATTCAACTTACAGTTCGGCCATTCATATTCTTTTCAACACATGAAAATGACTAACCGAGTTACAAGGACTTTGAGAGTGGCATTATACCTAACTTCAAATCTCATTTACTCTTATATGCTTTACTCTTACATCGCACCATGGTCTCATTAATAACATTGTTTTATAACATTTGTAAACAAAATAACACATACTTTTCACTAATGGATTCACTACTACAAGGAGTGTAACCTAGCACGAGACATCCCATTTCTTTGCTCTTATACACTACAATATTAAACACATGCTGCAACCAAGACATCCACTTGTGTCATTTAAATCCCACCATGAGATCAATCATAAGAATATCACCTACTACATTTGTTCGTTTTGGGCCACTCACTAGGGTACAAAGGGAAACTAGGCATAAGGGGTAATGAGACTATTATTTTTGTTTCTACACTTCTCTTAAGTCAACTTAATTTAAAATATAATTGCATTTGCTAAGAGTTATGAACAATTTCCACCCATAAGTTAACCCCTTAATCAACCAAGGTTTGATTTAATTCTAATTGTACCTAAGGATCAACGCCCCAACTAAATATGAGTTTAAGGTGAGAGGAAAAAATTTATGTTAAACGAACTTCAAGAAATACCAAGGTGTTATGTTTGCTTAGTAAATAAAGGTAACCCATTTATCTATGAGGAACTAAAGAGATCATTGACAAGAGTTTAAGTCATAGGATAACTATTTCACTAGCTCTATTTGTGTTGGTCCAAAAGGGTTTTGCTCTATGTTTAATTTTGGTTACCATGAGTGCTACCTTAAGAAAAAGACTTTCTCATTACTACACACACAATTTCCAATCCTGGAAGGGAATCACATACTCGGGAGAATGTTGGACCAGTCGTACCTATATGTCGAGTTCATGAGGATGACACTAAGCATACAAGCTATGATGATAAACTCATACTTGTGATCTTATTTATTTAATCTAGAAGGTATTATCACGCGTAAGGATTTTAGTTTTCCTAAGGTTTTTGATTTCTATGCTAAGAGAAATCACACCTTAAGAAAAAGTAGTTATACATGACTTTTATACTAGGGTCGATTTATTGCGGTTAGATTACTTTGTTACATTTTCAAAGTAAGAGACACAACACTAATTATTTAATCATCTATTGCACATTAGAAATGCACTCTAAAATAATAATTTCGATTTCATTAAACATACATATCCAACCCCTTTTCCTTTTTCTTTACATACGGAAATTTGAATCAAAATGACACCTATGATTAAATGCACATTTCCCAAGGCATTCCTAAAACTAGCATCTCATGCATATTACCAAATTTCAAATATAAAATTTTTTGTTACATTGCAATTACATTAAACATATATACATTTTCCAATAAAATATATAAATTACAATAATAAATAATGAATTTCACCACACCTTTTCACCATCTTTCTTGCATCCTGCAAAACCATGTGAGCATGAAATCAGTGATAAATCGCTAGATGACATCCACCTAGATCTAGCATAATTAACGTTTTTAGTTTCCATTTACATAATAATAATAATTTGCATTTGAAAGGAGAGGGTTAGAGACACATGTTTATTTCATTTCAGTTCATTTCTTAACCAATGAGAGAGAGAAATAGGGAAGAGAGAGAAACACTATTTTTCCAAAAGTTCAATTTCACAAAACAAGTCACATGATAGAGTTTCAAACAATTATTTACAAGTGTCAAAAAGTTTCCACGGTGGTTTGGTAACTTGACGGGGTCCTACAAATTTGTTTATACATTTTCCTAATAGTTGCAAAGGTGTTCAAAATTTTGGCTTGAGGCTAAGAAACCACTTTCAAACATTTTCCTCTGATGAGCAAACTTACCACGAGTAAGTTTCTACGTGTCCTCCTATACACTAAGAATTCACCAGAATTGATGGAAGTCATAAATGACAAACCATTTACAATTGGTAGCTAGTTTTTCGAGGCCATTGGTCATAATTGACCTAGTTTCAAATGATAAAATAAATTACCTCGTGGGCTTAGAAGAACACATCCAAAAATATCGTTCGATGGAAGAATGCGCAACAAGAAATTTCCTACAAGCTCCTCTATATATGGAGAATTTTTCAGAGTCAGTGGGCTAATCGAAGCTGAGTAAAGCAGACTTCAAATGACGACAAGTTTTCTAGAGTCACCGGTCGTAATTGGTCCATTTTGACCTAGTCAAACTATGACCAGAGGCCTACAAAATCTCTTTGCCAAACTAACTAGAAGTGTGATATTCCCAAGCTGAAAGTTCAAGGAAATTGCTTAGTAAAAATCTTTGGAGGGCCGTGAAGGCGGATAAGCATTTTGTTTCTCAAGGTTCAAATGGTGGTTCAAAATGAAATCCAACTTTTCCAGTTTTTAGCAACTTCATACAACTACAAAACAAAGTGTAATGTGAGGATCCTACATGGTGTGATGCCCATTAAAAACAACCCAGTTGAGACCCAAGAACAACCTAGGATTAGTTAGGAAAATTATGGAATAATTTTGTTTTTTTTTTAAAAGAGTCTACAACTAGGTTATAAGACAATAGTTGTCACTAACAAGTTCTAGATCAATTCTAATCCACTAGAATATAATTTTATTTTATTAACAATAATTAGAGGTCACAAGGTCTAAAATTTAGGGTTAGAAAGTTCAATTAGGGTCAGAGGGTAATTCCTCACCATACCCACTCTCTAATAAAATTAAAATATTCAACTTGATTTTTCCAAAAATTAATGCATTCAAAATTTCCCTAAATCATTCCCATTGGATAGGAAATTTTCTCACCTTTCCAATGATATAAAGAAGTCCTCCTAACTCCTCATATTTCTCAAGTTATGGGTTGGTGGGCCTTGGGGTGAAATTTTTTCCCAAGAGCGGGCTTGCGGGCCTAGGGGAGAAAATTTGCCCCAAGGGCGGGTTTGCGAGCCGCGGGGAGAAATAATTCTTGGAGGAGTCGGGACAACAGGGCCATGGGAGACATTTTGGATATATCCCACGTGGGGTGAAAAGCCACCTTTGCACCCGCACTCCGCGAGTCCACAAGGGACACGTGACGCCTCGTAAGCCAACACGGGGAAAGCAAGGTGGCGGGGATAAAAGAGTTTGAACACCCCAGAAGGGTGAAAAGGGTAAAATTCACCAACACCTCTTCGACACCTTGTGATGCGATGTGGCAGCTCCTTATTAGTTGCGGGCGACGGGAAAATTTAGAAAATTTTCCCAAAATTTTCTCGAAAATGCAAAAGGCTAGAAAGGAACCCACTCCTCCACTGATTCCTCATGAAGCCATGTGGAAGCTCCTAATTGGCTGTGGGGTGGTGGGGAAAATTTAGAAAAAAATTCCAAAATTTTTTGAAGTGCTAAGTTAAAGGGATCCGCCCCTCCGCCAACACCTCATGGTGCCATGTGGCAACCTCTGATTGGTTGCGGGGTGGCAAGGAAAATTAGGAAAATTTTCCCAAAATTTTTTCGAAGCTCTAAGGAAAAATTCGGGCATGCGGGTCTGCTAAGGAAATTTTTCCCAATTTTTTTGTTTTATTTTACAATTAAATTTTTTTGATGCCAAATGAAGAAAAACTTCAGAAGGCCATAACTTTTGATAGAGAGCTCATTTTTGGGAAAACAAGGAATTTCTAGAAATATCTTGACATCCTCTTTACTCAAGAATCATTAAATTTTGATTTTGATAAAGTTTAAGGAGTCAATTTCAAGAAAATGATATGTAGGCTTTTATAGTGTGAATTGGTAAATTTTAACTTATAAGATTTATTCAATTTGATCTTCTTCCTCTCTCAACATGTCAAATAGACATGGAGAATTGTTCTTAGATGGATTTAAGAAGGATTTCAAGATTA
The DNA here is from genome assembly GCA_018340775.1 of Taxus wallichiana var. yunnanensis. NCBI lineage: Eukaryota > Viridiplantae > Streptophyta > Pinopsida > Cupressales > Taxaceae > Taxus > Taxus wallichiana. The sequence goes on along the minus strand of CM031239.1, from coordinate 291,998,009 downwards.
AATTTTCTGATTGATTTGCAATTTGAAAATTTACATTTCTTGACAGAAAAATGACTGTAAGAGGGTTGAATCTATTTTTACAAGGTTTGAAGGATTTTCCCTTAAGTGATTTTGTCTAATTGCATTCATTTATAACCTAGCATGTTCAATTTTAATTTTTCATTGTTATTTCTTGATTGCAGGTTCGGTCTGTTCATTTTTGGTAAAAGTTACGAGTTTAACATGAAGCAGAAATGGAAACGACAAAATTAACTCAATGGTTCTTATTTTACTTGCCTTACAAATGAATTCATTTCATGCTAGTTTCAAATAGGTTTCATTCCTTCAATCAAATTATAAAGACAAGAATGCAACTTTTATTCTTTTCAAATCATGCACTTCACAAAATAGAGTGTTACATTTCCTTCATACGCATTTCTTTCTTTCAAACAAAGATTACAACTCACATTTAGGTGATTAAATTCAATACAATGATGCAATTTGAGGAAGGTTATGCAATCCTTTATTGATTCCAAAAGACAAATTTACAACTTCCTTCTTTCATTCCTCAATTTCATCATACAGGACACAATTTCTTGCTTTCAAAAGAACAGAACAAAGTATGTCTCTTTCACATTTCAATTTACACTTTCATAACCAATACAACATCTTTCCATTACAAAACATATACAAGTTCATCCACTTCAAGTGGGAAAGGTTACAATAAGATTTCATTTCACAAGGGATTGTTAAACTGTCTTTTCTCATCTCGAACAACAACATGCATATTTCTCATTCTTCCAAATTGTGATCACAACAAGAGTAGGGGAAAGGAAACACTCTCCACCCAACCAAGACATCCAATGAAGAGGATAATCCATCCTTCTTCATTGGCCTCAGCCCCAACCATAATGCAATAAAAGATGTGATCCAACTCATGGCAACAACAAGCTTCCACAAACACACAAGCAACATTTTCACAATAAAAACACAGTCAAATCAAAATGTAGTTTACAACTACATTAAATCATGAAAAACATTACTGAGGCTTCATTAAGTAAGCCAAAGGAGCAAGAAACTATGGGGGATGCTTCTTATGCCTCCCAAAAGGGGAAAGCAGTATCACTACCTGAATTACAAACCGCCAAAATATAGTATATCAAAACCCTAACATTCCTTATGCCTCCTCCAAGTACCCATTATTTCTATCTTTTCCTTATACCTCCCCAACCTTTTATGGCACCCCATAACGAGTAAAGAAATGCAAGTTATTTCTTTTAAGATGGAACCCAAATCTCAACTCCTTCCACCCATATACCTCCCTAAAACACACTTGTGCCTCCCAAAAATAAACCCCATAGTCTTATCCTACACCATTCCTAGGCCATCTACCCAACAGCCCACATACATTCCAAAACATTCACACATTAACATTTACATTCATAAAAAAGAAGAGCATTTCAAGATCCAAGCTCTTACCTCTCCATGATGGAGTTTCCCAACTTCCAAACAATAGTTCTTCCAAACAAAAATCTAAAAACATCCACCAAACAACAAGCTTGCAATAATAGTCAAGCTTCTCCAAAAGCAAGATCTCCCAAAAAAGCAAGAAATTTTCCCAAGGATATAGTCTCCAAAGTGAAGCAAACCCAAAACAAGGCAAGGAATTCCAATTTTATAGAAGAGGGAAGGGAAGAGGATGAGGTGGATCTATGTAGGATGCCACATCACATATCCTCAAGCCTAACCCAAAAGTTAACTACATTCCTAATGCATAATAAATATGTGGGTGAATAATATGACCGTTTACTTACATACTCAAATCCAATCCAGACCCCAAAGGACTGAAATTAAATCATGTAAGAAAAGTGCAATAAAAGCCTACAATTACCTTCTCAAAAAGCATTATAAAAGTCAAATTTCAACTCTCCAACTGTAGGTATGGTTGGTAATTAAATTTAAGAGGTATGAGGCAAGATTAACTTTTCCCACAAGTCTCTAAGGAAAAATTTGAATTTCCAAGAAGGTGGAGTGTTTCACACTCAAAAGTTAACTTACACATCACTTACACATCTATTACAACACTTTAATTCAAGGCCAACAACTCTATTAATTACTTTCTTATGAAATATTTTAATTAATTAACTTAACAACATGATTATTCACAATATTACACACCATTTAATGAATAATGAAAGGGTCAATGCACTGCAAAATAAACACATGCAAACATAAGCCAAGGAACCAATAAATAAATACACATAACCTCTTGGTCACATTTTAAAGGTGATCCCCCATGGGAATCCCTAACACACACAAACACACATAAAAATACTAGTTGTCATGGTGACCTTGTTGAATTCATCTAGAATTCCAATGTGGTTGGTCTCAATCCCCCGATGTTTGTTGTGATATTTTAACCTGCAAAACACAAATACCTCCTTTGACCTCGTGGCCATATCAGAACATCTAAAATAATATAAATATAATTCCCAAAATCATCTAGATATATGAATCACAACAACATCAAAGCAATCTAACAATATCATTTACAGTTTTATCAACAACTATATCATCATCCAATAATTTCCATTTCTAGGTCTACTCACAATATCCAAATATCACATGTCCGAACAACATCCATAATATAACCATGTCAAATAGTATATCATCATCAACATATAAAATGTCTCTAATAATCATCATGCATCATAACTGAATCAAGTCAACAATAATCCATGATCTAACATCTAACATCATACTATAATAAATTCCATAATCATGTCCATAATATAATCAACAATATCATGATTAGTATCAAAAAGGTGTCAAAGGGAAGTGGGCACTACAGATGGGGCATAAAAATATCACAAATTATCATATGGGGTCGATCCAAATATTAAAGTGACTCCTCACATAACAAATTACACGAAGGAAGCTTAACATCCCCTTTCTAGAGTTACGAAGGTTGCTTTACGAGTCTCCAAAAATCATAATTTATCTATTTAAACAAGGAAATGGTCAACATATTTATTGGGAAGTCAACTTCAACTTGTCAATAAAAACGGGTATTGTAGTAATCTAGTTTGGTCAAGAAGTTTGATAAATCACCTCAAAATGAGGGTTTAAGTTCATGGTTGACTACAAAGGGTTATTTTGATTACATGAGTTACGATATGACATTTTATTGTTTTGCAAACAAGTTAATATAAAACAATTAAATGTATGATAATCCTAAGGTTTTAAAAATTATATTTTGTTGCAAATGAAAAAAACTAAAGTACGAGAATTATGAAAGATAAGGAGAGATGAACCATGTCCGGAGGAACAAAGCATTTTGAAATTTTTGGACTCGGTTCTACATCTTAATTAGGAATTTTGTCAAACAATTTGCACGCATCCGCATGATTCCACCAATGCATTTTAAAAAATATTTTAACCCATTACACCAACATGATTTGAGTATTCAAACCTTCTGATGCATTCCTAATGAAACTTAGTTTCCCGAAGATTCTTCCAAAGGAGTGTCAACCCCATTGTCGGGGTTGCGTACAAGAATCACATCAACTATCATGGGCTCAAACAATCTTAACCTCCATGGCTCTATTTTCTCAAGAACAACATGGCGCTCTCCCATAACTAAACTAAACCATTTGTCCTTAGATTTGAGACCTAACAAATTATAAGATGAGAAGGAAGATGCCCCGAAATATCCCCAGTAGAAAATACAAACAAAAACCTTGATGCCACTATAATGTGCAAGCTCTTAGCAAAAAATCAACTAGGATCTGCTCAATTTTGGCCTGTTCAGCTTGGGAATTGCCAGATAATGCCATTTTCAATTTGGCATCAACCACAAATTATTCACAATTTCAGCTGAGATAGTTGAAGCAACTAACGACCACATGCTGGAAATTAATTTGTATCATGTTATACTTTACAAAAGAACAACATACACCAATAGTTCCCTAACTCTTCACATGCAAGTTTTGGCCACTCTCTTCACATACCAACTGCAATCCGTTCATAGAAATACGAGTATCGAATAATTTTCCATAGAGTATCTAACGCCTTTTCAAGCCACTCTTCCATTACTTACATGTAATTAAATGGAATTTGTTACCTCAACTTTTCATTAAAAGAAAAATTATTTAAAAGTATGTCAAGTGCAGAATTTTGATAGATTCACACTAACTATTCGGCCAAGTGAACAAATGATACAACTTATTATGGATTACCATTATTATAGCATACAAAAGACATGGGTATCCTCAAGAGGCAAACACATTATTTCACCATATGCAACGAACAAGTCTCTAACATGATTATTTCACCATTTGCTAGCATGCTTCTAGGCTCTACTAAAATAGAAGCTTTAAAACAAGGTATGGACATCGACAAACACATTAAGGAGAAGGGTATATTTTTGAATTTTTAGTACTAAGTCCCTTGACAAATATGGATGGAGGATGTGGAAGCATGCGTAAGGCATGTGAACTATTCACCAAAATGCCTATAAGAAAAGTGGCTCATAAACTACAATGACTAAAGTTTATACACAAAATGGGTTTGTTGAAAGTCCTTAGAGATTCAAATAAACACGATTGATAGGAGAAAAGAAAAATTCCACAACCTAGATTCACACAACAGAAAAACAATTGAGAACACTCCCTTTTCTCTAGTATTGATTGTGTCCTAACAAAGTTGATGCTTCCATGGTCCTAGCTTGGGTGAAGTTTGGAAACATCTATTGCGTGGGCATTTGTATGCAATTTTATTGGCTAAGATTGCACTATGGAACCATTTTGGAAATTGTTGGAAAAAGGGGTATGGGGATAGGACTTAACAATTTTCCTTCCAAAGCTATGCAATCCATACATTCCAAACAAGGATTCATTTGACCTAGCATGTGTGAGAGTTGAGAGGAAAAAGGTGAATGATACTTTGTTTGATATTACATTTCTATCTCTGACTTCCCCACACCAACCTGGTATGAGATAGTTCATGAAAAAATGAATAGTGTTTCACAAGCAAGGGAAAGACAAATAATATGGAGTGAGGACGCAAAATCCAAACAAGATTACAATATCTCCCAAGTCCAAGATATCACATACCCCAATTTTTTTATATTATTTAAGTACCACTTGCCAAGGTGCATGAATCCCTTAGGAAGCTATAACCACTCACGACATCAACACAATAACTACCCCCTATTAAATTAAATTATCATTTATATATCCTTATTATTTTATCTTATTTTTTTGTATAAATGTAGTAACCATGTTTTGCAAAGGACACATCAATAAAAAAGTGAGATTTGGGCATTACATTATCCTTGTAAGTCCTTAGATGCATTATACACACCTGCCCAAGTTTTCAAAATGTTGAGACCAGGTGACTCTCACCACTTCAATGTAGTGCTTCTAAAGGTGAATTCTTTTGTAAGGCTATAAAGACTATTTTTAGCCTTCCTAGGAGATATGTACATCCTTCGGAACAAATGTGAAAGCCCTAAATAATTCGGGAGTGGTGTCGAGGAGTTAAGAATGCAATGGAACTGATTTAGGAAGATTTAAGAAGGTTTTGAAGGTTTTGGAACAAGAATATGTTGAAGTTGTGGATCCCGATTACAAGTTGAAGTGGCAGTTTGATTCCAAGTGGGAGATTGTTGATATTGTGGAGCGATTGCAAGTTAAAGTAGTAGATTGATTTTATTTTTGTTCTTTTTTTTTGGAGGAAATCATGGCCATGGATAAAAATAGTATTTTCATATTAGTAGACGGGAGTTGTTATTTTTATAAATATGTGATATTTAGGTTACTTGTGGTTGAAGAAATTTTTACATGGATCTGCACAAGTTATATATATGTGCGAGGATTTTCTCTTTGTAGTATGAGAAAGAGAGAATTGTGTTGTATTCCTTAGATTTGGATAAAGAGAAGTATGGCTTGTTTTGGTGGATGTAGGCCAAATTGGGTGAACTACGTTAAATCTTGGGTTTATCTCGGTATTGTATGTTTCTTTTATTTCTGTTTTAATTCCATTTTTTTTCTAATCGGTATTTTGATCCTAACATTTGGTATCGAGAGAAGGATTTTTTTGGCAGAAAAACCTCACAAAATGGTTTCTTGTTTGAATGGGAGAAATGGTAAGATAAAAAGTTCGGGGTTGAGAATTTTAATGGATAGAACTTTCAATTGTGGAAGATGTAAGTGGAGGAATACCTATATCGAGAAGGATATTTATCTAGCATTCAAAGGTAAAGCTTTGAAGCCATCAGCTACTAAAGATGAAGAATGGGATATTCTTGATTAGAAGGCATTGAGAATGATACGGTTGTGTGTAGGAGCTACTCTAGATTTCAATATTTTTAAGGAAAATACAACAATAGAATTGATGGTAAAATTGTGTAAATTATAACCTTGACTTCTAATAAGGTATTTCTCATGAAAAGTTTGTTTAATATGAAGAGGTCATGAGGTAATTCAATAAATGATAATTTTAATGAATTCAACATGGTTACTAATCAATTAAGCTCTATAAGAGTAAATTTTGATGATGAAGTTAGGGATATTTTTATTTCGTACTCATTGCCTAAATGTTGGAATACTTTGGTTATGGTTATGAGTAATTTTGTTTCGGGTCAAACACTTTAAAGTTTTATGATGTTATTGGGGTGATTCTTAGTGAAGAGATGAGAAGAAAATACAAATGGTGAGCCATCTAGTAAGGATTTGAGTGTAAAGAACAAGGGAAGACAAAAGGAAAAAGAAAATAGTTCTAGACACCGTGGAAGATCTAAGAAGGGCATATTTAAATCTATAAGTAGGATGGTTTGCTGGAATTGTGGAAAAGTAGGACATGCAAAGAAATATTGTGGGTTTTAAAATCGGGAAAGATCAACAAGAGGGGAACAAAAGGAAATCGTAGAAATTGATGTGTTATAAGATGATCTTATTATTTCTTTGGATACTATATTAGAATATTGGGTTTTAGATTCTGGTGCTTCATTTCATGCAACTCCTCATAGACAATATTTTCAAGATTATTTTCGAGGGAATTTTGGGCACGTATATCTTTTGATGATGAGCCATGTAATATTGTTGGAAAAGGAAGTGTTCAAGTTAAATTGCAAAATTTTAACACTTGGATGTTGAAGAATGTTGGGCATGTTCCTAGCTTGAGGAGGAATAAAATTTTTGGAGGGAAATTAGGAGATGAGGGTTGTACGATTAAATTTACAATAGATTCTTCGAATGTTACCAAGGGTTCTCTTGTGGTTTTAAGAGGTAAAAAAGTAGGTACTTTGTATTTATCCACTATTAGTACTGATCCCTCTTCTATTTTAGCTACTATAGGTATAGACACAACTTTATGGCATCAAAAACTTGGCCATATGAGTGAGAAGGGGAAGAATATTTTAAATTCACAAGAAAACTTCTCAGATTTGAAAAACATAGACTGGACTTTTGTGAGCATTGTGTGTATGGGAAAAAAACAACATGTGATATTTCTTAGAGTTGGATCAACTATGAAGGAAAAAAGTTAGAGCTTGTTCATATAGATGTGTTGGGGGTGGCTCAGGTAGTTTCTCTTGGTGGTTCACGATATTATGTTAGTTTTATTGATGATGTTACTAGGAAGGTTTGGGTTTATTGTATAAAGAACAAATATGATGTATTTAATATTTTCAAGAAGCTGGAAAGATCTGGTTGAGAATGAAATAGATTTATAGTTGAAGTGTATCATATTAGATAATGGTGGAGAGTAATGCACTAATGAATTTAATAACTATTGTTCACAAAATGGAATCCATATGGTGAAGATAGTTCTTAGAACACCACAGTGAGAATGGTGTGTTAGAAAGGATGAACAAGACTATCATAGAGCATGGAAGGAGAAGATTATTGCATGCCATATTACCCTTACAGTTTTGGGAAGTTGTTATAGATATTGTTATTTACTTGATAAACAAAGGACCTTCAAGTGCTTTGGTAGGTGGAGTATAAAAGGAGGCTTGGACCGATAAGAAGGTAAATTATTATTTTTTGAAAGTTTTTGGGTGAAAATATTTTGTTCACATTGATAATGTGAATAGGACCAAGCTATAAGATAAGTCAAAGAAATGTACTTTCATTAGGTATGTCACTAATGATTATCTTCTTATCAGCTTTACTATTGTTTATTGAGATGGTGGAGAACAGAGAAAGTTTTGAAGAGGCAATGCGGTAGAAACATGGAAAAAGTTGGAGCATGGCATGGATGAAGATATGGACTCCTTAGAACACAACCAACCATGGGATTTTGTTCGAGTTTCATGCGGGAAAGAGATAATTGTAGAACAATTGGGTTTATAGGTTGAAGGAAGAAGAAGGTGGTAAAAAGAGGTACAATGCAAGAATTGTTGTAAAGGGATTTGTGTGGGAAAAAGGTATAGACTTTGATGAAATTTTCTCTCTTGTTAAAATGATTTCCGTTAAAATTGTTTTAAGTTTAATAGGTTTGGAATATTTGCATCTTGAACAATTAAATGTAATTTATAATTATTTTCTTCATGGTGATTTTGAGGAAGAAATCTATATGGAGCACCCATTTGGATATGAAGTCAAAGGGAAGGAGAAATTGGTGTGCATATTGAAGAAAAGTTTGTATGGCCTTAAGCAAGCTCTAATACAATGTTATTTGAGATTTGAGAGGTTCACATGATAGAACAAGGTTGCTCTAGATGTAATTTTGATGGTGTGTTTATTTTACAAGACTAGATAATGGCACCTATACTATCTTGTTGTTGTATGGGGATGACATGCTTGTGGCAGGTGGTCAAACATGTAGGATATAAATGAGCTAAAGAGACAATCAGCCAATACATTCTCCATGAAGGATTTAGGTGCAGCAAAGAAAATTCTTGGCATAAAGATCAATAAAGACATAAAGACTATAATAATGAATTTGTCTCAAGAAGATTATGTGAACAAGGTGTTGGATGGGTTTAGGATTCGAGTATTCAAAATCGGTGAGTACAAAGTGTTGGAAGGGTAGTACAAGTTGAGTAGAGAAAAATGTCCTTAAAAACATGAAGAGATTGAATATATGGTGAGAGTTCCATATGCTTGGTAGTTGGAAGCTTGATGTATCCTATGGTATACATGTTGTCTAAAATAAGCTCACTCGTATTTTTGTCAAGCGACCCCCATTTTTTCTTCCTTTTGTGCTTCAATCTGATTTTTATATATATTTTAAGCACTCAAGGTTTCTTGAAAATATCTTCATCAGAGAGGAAATTTCTTCCCCTTTCTAAAAATGTAAATAAGTCCTTCTAACTCTTCATATTCCTCAAGTTATGGGTGGTGAGCCTTGGAAGGATTTTTTTCCAATGGGAAAATTGCAAACCTAGAGGGCACTAGAAGATATTTTAGCATTTTTGCACTTTTCGCAAAAGGCACAAGTTATAATTGTGGGCTTGCAGGCTCGGGAAGGATTACTTTTTCTAAGTGGAAAATGTGGTCCAGTGGGACCGAGGATGACTTTTCATTTGCTAAGCAGGTCTACGGGGATGCGGAGGAAATTTCGTCCAAGTATAAATGCAGTCGGTGGAGTGCAGGGAATTTTGAAAATGTCACAACTTTTCACAAAATGGCTCAGTTTTCAACTACGGTCCTACGAGCCCGTGGGGTCTTTTCACCAAGAGTGGAGTCCAAAATAGGGTTCCCAATGAGTGCTAGATTGGCACATGGCTAGAAGTAAAGACAGAGTGGGAAGGACCGGTTGTTGAATCGGCCAAATAGAACAAGGTCAGCGGAAACCTCCATGCATGTAATTAACGCTCCTTCAAAAGCAAAATTCAGGGGTAGATCTCAAACATGCGTCATCCCACCATGTGGTCAGAGTCTGAAAATGGTCTCATTAGCCATTGAAAAGGTCATGGAGTCACGGGAGGGGCTACATGTCTCTTCGGTGCAACTTCAAGGGGGCTACCCAAAAGGCAGGACCCAAACATGCATGAACCCCCCACATTTCCCGGGTCAGACATATAGCCCCACGAAGCAAAAGGGACTAATCTAAACATGGGGAAATGGAGGAGTGGCCCACGGATGATGCCACATGTCCCACCGTCACATTTTAGGGAACTAGTTACAAGGGTCCCACCCGTAAGGGGTTTTTCCCATTATATATGGTGGGCCCCTTTAACTTACCAAAGGGATGAGGTAGGCAGTGTTCACTTAGGACCCAAATCAGTTAAGTATAAGGTGAGTAGTAGAAGTCCCTACGTGTCTCTTAGCACTCTTTCAAGGGTCAGATCCAAAATTGGTTCCCATACTAACGTCAGCCCTCCACGTGTCCCAGGGTCCGAAAGGTAGAGCCGATTGTTGAAAAGTAAAGAAGGACCAATGGAGGCCTCCACATGCCTCACCCACACAAATTCAAAGGTAGAATCCAAAAGCGGTCACCAAACATTCATTGGCTCTCCACGTGTCTTGAGTCGAGTCTGATGTCTCATGACAGGGGGCTTGGGTAGAATACAAAGGAAATATAGCGAGTCCATCGAAGCTGTCATGTGTCTCTTCGATGCAAATTCAAGAGTTTAAAGGAGGGACGAAACCTTGAGATGCATAGGGCTACCACATGTATACATGCGAGAAGACTCAGGACCCAAAGTACCTTCAAACAACCATATCTTTCAATTAGAAGATCGTATTTGGGCGGGAGGACGTTTAAGAGAGCTCTCGGCACCAAGTCTCCCACCTGCCACCATTAATGTTTCGACCCACCATTTTTGAGGTTGTCAAGTCTCCCACCTACCACCATGATGAAGAATGGGTTTCCTCTCTTTCTCAATAAGGAATAGTGATGGGGGCATGGGTGTTGCAGTGAGACTCATCATTATGGTAGGGGAATTCAATGCCCCTTCAGGGGTGGTTGGAACAGGGTTGGATTTTTCCTCCTTTCTCTCTCTCATTCTTCCTATATATTGTACAAGAGGGACAATTTCAAAGGGTTGGACATTCTTTCTTTGCGCCCTCCCTTTTCTCTACTCTGTAGGTGAATTCATGGAGTCTCGAACCCCTCCATCTAAATTGTAAATGTAATTTCTACCTCTTGGCTGTTGTAATGCATTGTATCAATTCTTAGAGCAATAGAATAAGTCTATGGATTATTTCAAACATCTCTTACTTGTTATTTCTTCTTCATGATCCCTCATTGCAATCTTGGTCATCTGTGCATGGATATTGTTTCACATTTTAATGGTTTTTGTTTAAAGGAAATGTAAATGTTCAACATTCCTTTGGTGCATCACCTCTGTTAGATTAGGTTTTAATTCTTGTATCCCCTTAACTCTATATCCTTGGTAAATTAGAATAGGATTTAGGATAGACCCTTTACAATCTGAATGTGTGCACTGAACAGAGGAATCGGAGCCGACATTCATCTAGAGAGCTCTCTTGACTCGCAAATTCCCACACTTTGAGAGATGCTCCATGTTGTGCAGTCACACTAAGAATCTTAACCCATCAAGTTACTAATTCCAGGGGTGCTATTATTTTGCCACAACAATACAAAAGACCAAACATTTCCCATGCAAAGTGGGATTCATCACTAGATACATGAGTAATCTAAGAATGGAGCATTAGAATACAGTCTAGTGGATTCTTAGATACTTGAGAGGGACTAGTAGCAGACAATTGTGTTATGGAGCGTCAGAGGTTTCCTTACATGGATATGTTGATGTACACATGGCTAGAGATTTGGATGGTAGGAGAATCACCACGAGGTTATGTTTTCACTATTAGTGGCACGAAAATTAGTTGGATTTCTAAAGCTCAGAAGATTATTTCCTTGTCTACTACAAAGGCGAGTGTGTTGTTGCTTTATAGAAGCAAGAAAGGATATCATATGGATGTAGCATTTCATGGAAGATTTGGGAAAGAAGAAAGATGATTTCATGTTAGTGAGTGATAGTCGAGTGTAATTTATCTTATAAAGAACTGAGCATTCCATTCGAGAACTAAACATATACAACTTAGGTATCACTTTATTAGATTAGTTTTGGAGGATGGACACATGAAGTTGGAAAAGATCCATATAAGTTAGAATCCTACTGATATGCTAACAAAGGTATTGAAAGAGAGAAACTAGAAGGTTTTTTTCTTTGGTAGGTCTTCAAGATTGATCTTTAAAGGCGAGAAACAAGTCAAAGAAGAGTCTCGAGGATGATTTGTAATAGTGAGTTTTGAAATCAGTCTCTAAGTGGGAGATTTTGAAGTTGTGGATCTTAATTGCAAGTTGAAGTGGTAGTTTGGTTCCAAGTGGGATATTTCTAAAGTTGTGGAGCGATTGCAAATTAAAGTGGTAGTTTGGTTTTCTTTTTTGTTCTTGTTTTTAGGAGGAAATCATTGCCATGGATAAAAATAGTATTGTTTTATTAATAAATTGGAGTTGTTATTAATAGAATAGAGTTGTTATTTTTATAATCATGTGATATTTAGGTTTCTTGTGGTTAAAGAATTTTTTTACAAAGAGGTGCACAAGCTATATATATGTGCATCGATTTACTCTTTGTAGTATGAGAAAGAGAGAATTGTATTGTATTCCTTAGGACTAAATAAAGGATAATTTTGGCTTGTTTCTGGTGGATGTAGCCCAAATTGGGTGAACCACGTTAAATCTTGGGTTTATCTTGTGATTTCATTCTTCTTTTATTTCTATTTTAATTCCATTTTTATTGCTCATTTGTATTTCGATCCTAACAAAATAGTGAAAGTGGGTTTTGAGAGTGAATGAGATTGAAGTCTATAATGGCACATGAGCTTCCTATAAGGAGTTTGGAGTCAAACAAGGAGTCACTATAAATTTAATTAAACCCTCTACATGATGGTAATTTCATTTTTTTCACAAGACCTAAGTCATGCAGGGTCAACTTAGTTTGTGTAGAATCACCTTGTTGTCCCAAATGTAAAAGGGTAATTTTTTTGGAGAAGGAGGAAGAATAAATAATTGAAAACCATCACATTGATCTTTGAATGATGTTGGGAGTCAAAATTATATTAAAAAAATTCATGAAAAGACCTTTTGGAGCTCCGGGAAAAATGATTTCAAGATTCGGACTTGCTCATTTTCTCGATTTTATAGGTGGCGGGTTTTACTATCTTTGTTGTCCTAACTATCCCAAGGATAGTGAGGATAATTGGATCAGTAGGAAAAATAAAATACACCCCACACTTCATCTCTTTCTCTTTGTCCCTCATGTCACCTACCATTACTTGGTGGGAGCTAAATTTTTGCTTGCGAATTGGCTAAGTTTTATCATCTTCCCATGCGCCCATTTTAGTGTCCCAACAATCCCAAATGTCCTAAGGATAGTGTGGAAAAAATTCCTCACCCTTATACCCTTCCTAGGTTCACCACATAACAAAACCTTCTTCACTCAGGTGTTTAAGTGTGTTCTCTCTCACCTCACCATCTCACTCCATCTTGCTTTGCCACTTGTCATGCTCGGCATAAGGGGTGCATTTAATTATCCCAACTATCCTAGGGAAAGTGGGGAAAATATAATGCACCCCATGCCAAATTTTTGAAAACCAAAAATAAACTAACGGTTTCTACCTTGATACTACTCACTTCTACCTCTCTCGTGACCCAAAAGTGTTGTCGATAGTTTTAAAACATAAAATAAACTCTTCTCACCTCATATTTCAAAAAGGAAGTCCATTTTTGTTTTTCCATAACTCTGAGAAACCTGAAAATTATCCATAAACCATGTCAAAATTCCTCCAAGAATCTATATGCACCAATATCAAGAAAACGCATATCTTGCAAACTAGTGAATAGATCCAGGACGAGATTTTCACATTTGTTTTTCTATCTAGGTTCCTTTAAGAAGGTTGTAACAACATCTCAGATGATGAAATGGTTTATTAATGGGAAAAAACTCTAGTTTGATTCCCTAGATAACGCTTTTGATTTTTCAAGCGTTATAGTGGGTAGATAGAGGTGAAATTTAGAGAACAATGTCTTGAAAGCGAGTCAAACCAGTGATGGAATTTTCATTACAATCTAGCATTGGAATGTTCCATTTATAAATATAGTAATTATTTGATATTTTCACTTACTATAAATATAAATATTCCTACAAAATTGAAGCAGTCTTTGATTTATGCAATCGAAGAATAGTGGAGATGATAAACTAGGAAATTTTGACCAAAAAGGGGAAAAAATAGAATAAAGAAAAAAATCAAAAGGTAGCTGTTAAAATAGAAAGTTTGAAAAAATCGAAAAAAATTATCAATAGAGTTGAATTGAGTATGCCGGATGGTCAAAAGTTAATATTTGAGAAAAACAAGTAAAATATCCCAAAATAACAAGTCTTGGTACCACTTCGTAGTAATAAAAAGTCTTCATTTTGAGTGCAAAAATTGCAGTGGGCTTCATTTTCATTTGTCTCACTTAATTTTGGAATGTTCAAAGGTTTGTAAGATGGTTTCATAACTCAAAAAAGGAAATTCATCCTTCACAGAGGTCTTGAGGCAACATCTTGATCACATTAACAAAGTAGAACACTATAAGGAAGAACAAGTAAAATTTAGGGACATTGTTAAACTTGTGAAGATATTCAAAAAGATTCAAAATATTAATTGAAAATTCAAGCTAGGTAGGTCATCATAACTCATCAATTAGTTTTGAACTATTCTCACCTCTTCGGTGAGCTTGTTGAGTTGAGCTTGTTAAGTTGGGTGAGTTGACCAAAGTGAGTTAATTTGATTGAGTGATTTCAATAAATTGTTAAAAATGAGTTGGTTGAAGTAAAACATTGCAAGAGTGATTCATTTCAACACCTTTTTCTTCAAGGGAATCCAAGTATCTCTACCCCACTGGAAAGTATTCACCATAGTGATCAAGAGTTGATTCCACAAAAACGTCATGAAATTTCTTCGATGGTGACATTGTGTCAACTCCTGAAGATCAATTCCCATAGAATCAAGAAATGCTTGAGAGTGATCTAAGAAAAATGTAGCTTTCCATCATGCCTAGTATCAAATAAATTTCACAAATTGAAATCCAAGAAAAGGAAGAAGTCCCGAGAGAACATCCCGCTTCTTCAAGAAGCATGTCAACTAATCAATATGTTGATGTTACTAAGCCTAGGATTGAAAATCCTATCGAGGAAATGACTCCATCATACTATGATTTTACCCACATCTCATTGGGTAGAGCTTTGCATGAGGGTAATTCTTATATGTTATAGGAATATTCTTCCTACATCCTTTCTTGGAATGAAGAAGACAACAAAAAAATTGTGCAATTGTAATAAAAAGTAAAGACCCTCAATGCTCACTTTTAGTCTTTCTTGGAGCCCAATCCAATATCTCCTTTTCCTATAGAGAAAATTATTTTGATCAATAGTTTTGATCTCGGGATGATCAATAAAGCACAAGATTACATGATGAAGGGGAAGGATAACAAGAAGTAGATTAGGAAAATCATTATGCAAGGAAAGGAATTTTTTCCAGAGGTCATTTCTCTCATCAAGTTCATTCTTTCCATCTTCTCAAAGGTGAATAAAATAAAAGAGGTAATTCACTTGGATAAGATGTTTTCATTGTTGTCTAAGATGAGGTCTCTAGATTCTCACTCTTGTGATTAATAATGTGTTTGCATCAGCTCTAGGGAACTTGTCTCAATTCTAGATCAGCATCATGGATGTGAGATATGGGATACTTAAATTGTAATCTCTGAGTTAGACTCTTGTGGACAAAAAGTTTTTGAGATCTTGGATGATTTCCCTCTACTCACTAAATATTTTTAATCATAAGAACTTATTGTTTCCTTCCAGGAGTTGGTCAATAAAGAAGTGGGTGAATCTCTTTATTTCAATGAAGATAATTTAGAGTCTTTGGCCAACATTAGAAGCTAAAACTTTAAAATTGAAAAGGATCTTGAAGGATGGATCAATCAATAAAAAAATATCAATGATGTTGTCAGGTCATGGATAAAGTTGTTGGGTGTGTTTTAATTCCACGAGATAGATAAGTTGGTGCTTGCAATAGCTCAATTCAACAAGGAATTTAAGGAATATGAGCACGCACTAGAAATTATTCACCGGGAAGCATGAATCAACAATTTCTTCATCATAGGGAGCTTCTTTGTCAAATATGGCAACTTCTTTCCTCTCCTCTCTTTCTCCCTTTTCTTCTCCCACTCTTTCTAATTCTTCATTGTGCATAAGCATAACGCTAGCAAATATGATGTTCTAGGAACACGTTAAAACCTAACACTGATCCCAAAAATTACGGCTATTTTTTTAAGTTGAAAGGTTACAAGGGTGTCAACCCTTAGCGTGCATTAAATTTATTTTCACCAATAATATTTACTTTACAAGGGGTGAACCAAGTCTAAGTTAAAAGATTAAATATTCATAAATTTTCTCTAAGGTCAATTTATTAACATTCAACTAGGAAGATGCCATAATTTAAATTTACTTGGTTTAATGTTTTATTCCTCCACAACTAACATTCACACCCTAAAACTTTACCTTATATTTAGTTACTATAATTCCATTATTTAATAACTTAAGGGTCCATTACATTATTTTTCTAAAACATGCTAGGAACTAGATTAGAGACTATGCACACCAAGGTAATTAAATGGCCCCATTCACCCATCTACACATACCCTTAATTTTTATTTAAAACATCTATAAATTGTATTCCTACCAAACAAAATTAGGGTTGATCCTCCACCCTTAGATCAATTCAATTGTGGCCACTAGATCCTAGGGTTCCAAACTAGCCCTAAAATCCTTAAGAATTCTTATTAAAACCTTTCCTTTATTCTATTCTCCTCATTTGGTCTATTTTTATCTTGTTTGATTTGCAGGTTGGAGAAAAGGAAGCCATGGGAGCAAGGAAGGGAGAAACTATGGAGAAATTCTTCAAGATCAAGCTTAGGGTAGTTTTGTTTAGATTGTAGGTTTATTATTGTAATGTCTTTCATTCAAGGATTGAAGGGATTTCCTTTTCAAATCTGATTTTATTACCAACTATTTGTATTTGGAGTTCTCCATTTGGGGCAAACCCTACTCCCATTTATAAATACAAGTTTGAGTACTTTGAATCCACCATTTGAAGATTTTATTGCTTTAAACAATGAGATTTAGCCATTATTTGATTGTTGGAGGTTTCCTTGTAAATTTTACATGCTTAAAATTTAGTTATTACAAGTTAAAAATTACATCAGACGCGGATCCATGAATTTCCATCGAAAGTGACAGAACCACCCCGAGAGAAGGTTGGCAGTCCTAGGACCGCTGCCCCACCTAAGATTGCCACCCTATTGGTATCCAAATTTAACCTCCTTCAAAGACCGAGCAGCATCATGGATTAGATAGGACACTTAGAGGCAGATGGATAATCATGTATGTTGTTTCATGCAGATAGGAAGCAATCTATCTGACTTGTGGGCACTCGAGGCCTTGAAGGGAGTGGGTAACACATTAAAAAGGATGTGATCTGATCCTAACTATTTTAGGTTGTGCCTGTCAACCAAGGTAAGAGAACCTATTTTGTAACCTCTGCTATATGAAAGGAGATATAGGTACCTTTATTTTACATAAATTTTATAGAGAAGACCTTGGGGAAAATATGATCAACACACCAGATCTGACTCTCATGAGTTTTCACTCCCAGATCATGGAGATACTTTCATAGAAGAAAAAGGTTACAAAAGACATTTGAGACCCTGCTTTCTTCTACACGTTTAGGTGATGAGGATTATGCATTGGAATACACACATGACAAATAAGGGTAGTATGGGTAGGATTGGTTGTTATTGAATGAATTTTTGGTGGGAGGTGGGGTAGGAAAAACTAGATTCACGAGTTTTGAAGAAACTTACTAAATGGAGAGTCGAGATCAACGAGAATGCCCACAGAATAGCTAACATGTTTCTTAAACTGGAATATGTGCTTTAATGGAGGCCCAGATTAGCACTATTTGACACAATATCTCGAGATTCTATCATGAAGGCTCGAGTTAGAAAACCCAACGAAGCACTAAGATCTAAGCCAAATCACACCTAAGGTACACCCAAAGGCTTACAAACAATCTCTGTCAATAGATGAGAGAAAAGTGATTTTAAATCGTTTATTCCAATCCCAAATGAAAGCTCTTCTAGGAAATGGAATTGGAGATGCCACTAAACTATCAAAAGGATTGAGGCCTGTGTGATTTAATAAGAGTTTAATGAAAGATTGCAAAAGAAACAATAAAAACTACTTGCATACATTAAAAAATAAAACCAAAACATTTTGCTCAAGACAACAAAAAATAACTTGAATTTGCTTAAATCTATCAAGTAGGGGAAAGTTTCTAGAACAATCTCAAAGCTTTTCAATGGTTGTACACTTGCAACCACCTTGACATGATCATATTTTAATACAAAAGAGATATACAAGCTTCTTGAATGGTTTCTCAAAAGACAAGCTTAGTAAAATTTCCTCTTGGGAATTTTCTTCGACCTCTAGCACTCTGACCTCCAACTTCCAACCTCCCAACCATTTGTACAAAAATTTATGCCATTTATAGCCTTTACAACAAAGCCCCTTCCTCCTAAAAGACAAAAAATGTTTAATGCACCAGTGTTTGCCATAATTCTTTCGTGATTCACATAATCAAATCTGCAAGAAGTCTTCAGGTGCTCAGGGCAGATCTCATCGAATACCTCCCGCATTCAACTCCTTCCTTTGGTAGATCACTCTTTCTTCAATTTTCCAACCACTTCCACCCCTAATCTATCAAATCTAGCCCCTTGCGTTCTCGGGAGAAGAAAAATGGAAAATCTGATCGAGCACAAAAGTCAAACCTTTTTAATTATGAAAGACGGCCTCCAGATATTCCCACCAAACTTTAGATATCAACATTAACTTCCTTCTCTACTTGGCGTGTAGAAAAGACCAAGAAATCATGGAGACTCGCACTTCCAGACGTGTTTTAGAGAAATGGGGGAAAATCAGATTTAGACTCACAATGCCATTGATCTTTACTTTGAATTTGGGTTATCCACATGTCGATTCGAGGCTTTAGAAGCAGGACAGGGGCTTCCCTTGACTTTTTACAACTTTTTGAAAAAATGGAAAAAAATCATTTTCCTCGCACCTCCACCCTCGGGAAACAAGCCTGACACGTGCCCAAATATGATTGGAGTGGAACCATGCTCAAATTCTACCATTTTACTCTCTTTTTGGAAAATTTTCCCTACAGCCCCCTTAGGCCGAGCCTAACACGTTTCCAAATGTGATTGAAGCGGGGCCACCCTTCCTTTTTTACTTTTGAATCTTTTTTCTCAAAAGGAAAATTTTCCAAATTCCGAGAGCCTGCGGCTCCACCGTTGATCGGGAAAAACATTGACCTTTTCCTTTATCGAGATCAAGTGCCATTTTGAAATTTTTAGCCTTAAGGGGAAAAAAATCCAAGTTTCCTTTGATGGCCCGCCTCCCCGCCTCTTTGACTTTTCAAATTACTACGTGTCACCATGGCACACCCTGAGGTGGTCCCAAAATTTTCATACCTTGAACTGCGTGGGCTTGCCACGTGTCTTGTTCTAGTAAAGTCTATCTGAATGCTTGAAGCTCAGCAGAAGGTGCCACATGTCATGCTCGAGGTAGCCTCCTTTTGGCCATTGAAAACTCGAGTAAAATACAAAGAAAGTGGAGGCCTCCACGTGTCATCCTAGCGTTTCTTTAAAATGGAACTCAAGGGTCGATCCCCAAACATACAAAGTTCCTCCACGTGTCCTATTTCACCAAAATACTCCAACTATATAAAAATTTGTCTAAGTTTGGGCTAAGCAGCGGAAGCCTCCACGTGTCCTCCCAGCACTACTCCAAGGAAAAACCCCAAAGCAAACCTTCAAATGAGCATCGTGCCGCCATGTGGACACATTTTGAGTTAAGGATTTCCTTGAATTTTTCTAAGTACCCGATGAGCCACATCCAACCAAAAGGTGCCACATCCCCTGTAAATACAAGGATGTAATTTTGACTAGGAAACGCTGTTAAACCGTAAAAAATAGAAAAACGACCATGTGAGCATGGGAATGAAATATTCTTCAAGGATCGAAAGTTTAGAAGTGTTACACGGGAAACAAATGCATTATTTAGGGATACATCCATTCATTTTCTTCAAGTACTTAGGGCATAAATGATAAGGAAGACAAATCCCAACCGTGGAGAATAGAAAACATGGGGGAACCTAATTTTTTAGATGAAAAAGAATGGGGACCCAAAATATAGACCCTTAAGTGATTTACAACCCAGGAACAAATTAAAAATGGCCACAAATATTAACCAGGCACAATACGGGGAAGGATAAAATGACAGAGGCCATAAATCAATAAGTTTTCATAGGCACAAATGGGGTGAGACAATTTTGAGCACCAACATAGGCTCGACTCGGGGATGGGCACTCCCTGTGAGTGCCACAAGAACAAAAGTAGACCAAGTTCCAAAATATCCATTGGGAAATGGAGTCATATTGCAAAGCAGAGAAACAAAACCACCTTAGAAAATAGATAGAGAAACCAATAAAAATAGGTCACCGAGGACTAGAACAAGCAAAACACAAAAGGACAGGAAACAAGAAACAAACTATATATTGTACATAAGATTTATGCCTTGATTCAGGGAATCAATCTAAGAAATGCTTCAAATGCCTACCATTGATAGGAAACTCGAGCATTTCACCATCTAAGTCCTTAAGGAAGAAGGTATGCTCCCAATTTTGATGTCAATAGAGTAAGGGCCCATCCATAATGAGTCAAACTTTCCATGCTTGCCCTTATCCTCATGTCTGCTATCCCATAGTAGCACAAGATCTCCAACATTGAAATCTCTAGGAGTGACCTTCTTGTCAAATAAATTCTTCAGTTTATCTCTGAATTTTACATGCCTCTGGTGGGATGCCCTCCTTTCTTCATCAAGCTCAATAATCTAGTTAATGCAAGCATCATAAGGACCTACCTCTTGATCTTCTAGTTGTTGCATAAAATGATATGAAGACAGTTGCATATTAAGAGGCAGTAGGTCATGAGTCCCATATAAAAACTCAAAAGGAATCTTTCTATTGGCCCTCTTGATAGTGATCCTATCTTCCCAAATAGCAAACTTCAATAGTTCACCCCACTTTATCTTATTACTCGCTCCAATGTTCTTTGATGATCTTGACAATTTTTTATTCTTTGGACTCACTTGTCCATTTCCTTGGGGATTATAATTGGAATCATATGTCAAGTTGATCCCATACTCTTTGCATATTGAAACCAAAGGTTTAGCTCTGAAGCTCATGGCATTATCAACTATAATCTTGAATTGGTACCCCAAACCTGTAGATGATTTTTTTTAGCACAAAATCCATGGAAACTTGGAGTGTTTCCTTCTTGGTGGGGATTTCCTCCATCTATTTAGTAAAATAATTAGTTACTACAAGAATCCATTTGTGGCTAGCACTTGAAGGGTCTGAAATCTCACCAATGAAATCCATCCCCCATTGCCTAAATGGGGCTTCATTTGATACATGTTCCAAAGGGAGGGAGCCTGAAGCTTTCAGTATTCCAGAGAAGTGTTTGTAGCTTTCACATCTTTTAACGAATAAGGTTGTATCCTTGAAAAGAATTGGCCACCAATAACCATCCCTCGGGATCTTATGTGTTGTGACTCTTACAGACAAAGTGCCCCCACAAACTCCTCCATGGAGATCAACAATTATCTTGGGGGCTTCTTCTTCAGTAATGCACCTTAAGAGGACTCCCTCTGGGTTCTTCCAAGCTAACCCATAATTAGTGATGACATATTTTTGGGAAGCCAACTTAAGGGCTCTCTTCTAGTTCTTACTTAAGTGCTCAGGGCAGCTCAGGTTTCGAGATAAAATATTACATCTTTATACCACTCAAAATTCATCAACCTTTCAAATACACCTGCCCTTTCTTCTTCTACCTCATTTACCTCAATATTTTGCAAGTTTCTCTCAGCCATAAGCTTAGCCAGGCCCAAACCTCTCACCAACTTTGTGGTTTGGATGTCCATGTCATATTCTTGCAACTTGTTCACCCATCTACATCTTTTTCTTGAGACCTCCATCTCTGACAAGATGTCCTTCACCATTGTGTGGGGAACATAAGCAACAACCTTTGAACTTAGAATATAAGGCCTGAAAACCTTTGTTTCCTTTACCAAGGAAAATGCATGCTTTTCCATAATGGTATACCTTAGTTTTACCCCCGCAATGCCTTACTGAAAAAGGAAATTGGCCTCTCAGCCCCTTCATCATCCTTCTACAGCAGGAAAAAAGCAATAGTGTTCTCTGAAGCAAAAGAGAACAGTTGAAAGGGCTTCTTATAATCTAGAGCTGCCAATATAGGTGCATGCTTGAGTGCCTCTTTAATCCCATTGAAAGCTTGGATGGTAGCCTCCTCCCATTTGATGACCTATTTTTTCTTTAGCATGGAAGTGTTTGGAATGGTCAGCTCAACAAAGTTTGATATTAATATTCTGATGAAGTTTATTTACCCAAAGAAGGATTGAATTCCTTTCTTGGTATTTGGGATTGGGACCATGCTAATGGCCTCTACTCTTTCTGGATCAATCATCACTCCCTCTTGTGACACAATGTGACCAAGAAAATTTTCCTTCTGCACTCCAAAAATGGTATTTCTTTGGATTTAGCGAGATGCCATATTCGTTAAATCTTATAAACATCTTCTCCAAGTGCATCACATGATCACTTCTCTGTCTAGACAATACAGTTACATCATCTTGATAGACTATAATAAATTCATTGATGTAACCAGCAAAAGAAACATCCATTGCTCTTTGAAATCGGCTCCAATATTCATAAGACCAAAGGGCATCCTGACATAGACATAGGTCCCCAAGGAGTAGTGAAGGCTATCTTGATCCTTTCTGATTCTTTTACCATGACCTAGTTATAACCAGAGAAACCATCTAAAGTAGAGAGCAACTCAGAACCAGTCACTAACTGCAGCATGTGTTCCATGTTAGGTAAAGGATAGTTATCCTTCATTAATGCTCTGTTTAGATTCCTAAAATCCACACACAACCTGATGTCACCATTTTCTTTCTTACTAGCACTAGGTTTGCAACCCAAGAGGAATACCTTGTGGGCTGGATAATCCCTCCATCTCTTAGCTTCTTCAGTTCCTCTTGCATTTTGAGGGATAAGAGTGGATTGATGGGCCTCTATTTTTTCCTAAATGGCTTTGCATTAGACACCAAGGGGATTTCATGCTGAAACAAATCCTCTCTGTATGATTTTAGTTCAGAATAGGTCCAAGCCATACAATCTTGGTATTTTTCAATAGATGGATGTATGACTGCTTTTCCTCCTTTCTGAGATTACTTCCTAACCAAATTTTCCTTGGCTTCTCCTTTTTACCAAGATCATGCTCCTTGATATCCCTTGAGGCTGCCATGCATCTATTAATAATGTGATCAACATTATCAAAATTGGACTCAAGAGCAACCAGCCCTCTAGGAATGGTATTAGTCTTTAGCTGGATGATACCCTTGCCAAACAAGGTTTCTTTTCCTTCTATTGTACATATCATTGGCTCCCAATCAATACTTTGATCAAAAAATTCTCCTTTGTTCTACAGAAATCTTCTGATCTAAGCATCATCATCAAAAACCTGCCAATGTTTAATGTTGTCAGGGACAGAAGGTCTTGTCAATACCTCAACCTCATATTCAGGATATGGGGACATTGTGTAATTTTCAAACATATATCCCAACCTTTGCAATCTTATCTGCCAAGTCATTGAACTTCCTATCATGATGCACTATGTTAAATGAATCAAACATCTCAATGAAGTCCCAAACTGCATGCTTATACTATTTCATTCATTGATTCTTTTTGGCATACAACTTTCTGACTTATTTCACAATTAATTCCGAGTCTCCTTTGACAATGATGTCCTTGACACCATATTTCCAAGAAATTCTTAATCCCAACAATAGTGCCTCATACTCAGCAATGTTGTTGGTGCATTCAAAGTTGAGTTTGTAAGAAAAAGAAAAGTTTTCCTGACCAGGAGAAAGTAGAACAATACCAGCACTGTTCCCAAATTTGGAGCAAGCTCCATCAAATAATAGAGTCCAAGGATATCTTTCCTACCCAAGGCATTTTCATTCCTTAATCTTGTGCTCCTTTCCATTAGCAAATCCCACAAAGTTATCTGCATCAACATTTGTGTACAATACCTCATAGGATGCATTGTTGGGATCCTCAATAAGATGCAACATTTTATTTTCTCCATACAACCTGACAAGGCTGCCCTCAACTAGAATAGTAGCATAAGAAATATCCATTTGGACACTCCCACCAACACTTGCAGCCCATTTTCTTGATAGTAACATGCCCCACTTGGCTGGGTAGTCAACAATGAAAACATCAAGTTTTAAGTTTTTTCCTGGGTAAGCTGCAAGTTGTACCACTAAACCCTTTATACACCCCCTACTACGGCACTTACCTGGATTCCATGATAGTGCACTTCCCATATGTTTCTATCACTTTGTTGTTTAGCTCATTCATGACTTCCAAAGGCATGACATTGCATGTTGCCCCTGAGTCAAACATGCAATTGTGTAGTAATCTATCTATTATGATCAAAGTGGTGAAGAATGGATCCACATTCATTTGAGATTCCACCAAGGATGTCCCAAAATAGACCTCAGGTGGTTCATATATCTCTTCTAATGCTAGTGGTGCTTCTGGTTCTTCAATGATTGGAGGAGTCTCCACAATATTTACATTGTTGCCTAAAGGCGAGACTTCTCTTCTTTACCCCAGGGTATTCAAATGATCTCTTTTTGTGCTCAGGAATCCTAAGAAACTCAAAAATTAGGACAAAGACTTTGATTTGACTCAACACTTGGGAAATATCATTTGTGATATTTTTTGGCAAGGTAATCTTGGAAGAAAAGCCAACACACTCATCAGGTGGTACAATATTTTTGACAACTTGGGCATGAGGAGGAGTATGATTTCTGTTTGGAACTAAAGGGCTTTTAGTAGGTGCCTCTTTCCTAGGAGCCTCTTTAGGAATGTTTGAAAGTAAGGGAGATTTTGGCTTGTCTTGTGGCCCTGCCCCTTTGATAACCTTACTTCTTGTGTTATATTCCCTCTCTTGAGCAAAAACAACATTCATCAAAGCAACTGTCTATCTTCCTCATATGGGATTCCTCCATCATACTTTTTGATCATTAAAGCCCTTAAATATTCAAATTCATTATTGGGAAATTCAAAAGCTTGTACATTATCTACTTCTAAAGTATGAGAGAGAGGAAGAATATGTACCCTATGAATGTAGTCCCAAAAGGTGGCAGCAGTTCTAGCACTTATCACCTCAGTTGATTTTGCCCCTTGTTATAAGCTAGTAGAGCAACCCATCATGCAAACATCATCATCATTTTCATCAGTTATTCTTTTTCTTTCTAATCTTCTTCACAAGGAGCATGAGGCATGAAACATTTTTCACACCAATCAGTGACATTTGTCTCCTCCACCACAAAGCAACTCTGGCAGCCAAAGGATCAGGTACCATTTTGTTATCCCTAGCTTGGGACTGTCTATTTCTAGATCCAACAGGTCCCTTGCCTCTGTCATCAGATCTTTGGTGATTTGTGAACTTGTCTTGGCCTTTCTGTCTATGTTGACCTTGTGAGCTCTGCCCAATTCCCTTCTTAGCTCGGGCTAGCTTGTATGAAATTTCTTTGACAACCCCTGCCAAGGTTTTCACAACTTTTTCCAAATCAGCAACCTTGCTTGTCTAAGATTTTTCTTGGTTAACCAGCTTTACACCTTCCCTTTTTGGAGGCTTTCTAATTTCCTTGATATTTTTATCTATTTGCAAAGCCATGGTGAAGGCCTGCCTCAAATTTGTGGGGTTTTTGTCTCTTAAATAATATGCAGCCTTTTTATCAAATGCATCAGTATATTTGATCCAACATGACTCGTCACAAGGCCTTATTCTAACAGGAAATCTTCTCAAGGTCTTATTAAATCTTGTGTTGAAATCATGTACTAACTCATTAGGGTTATTCTTGATGTTTTCAAATTCTGTCAGAAGAAACCTAGGGTCAGTTCTATCACCATATTGTAATCTGAATGCATTTCTCATCTCAGTCCAAGAATCAATAGAGTTATCTAGCAATGCTTTATACCAGTCCCTAGCATCCTCTTCTAAGGTATGGATAAATAGCTTGATATATACATCTTCATGTTCAATCTCAAAATATTCCATCATATTGATAAAAAGCTTTAGATGCTAATCTCCAGTAATAGCATTATTTCCTTGGAACTTTGGCATTTTTTTCCTTACATCTTGAGGCACTACATTTGGGTAACCAGCCATTCCCACAAAATTTATAGGTCCAAAGGTGTTTACAAAAAATGGAGGCCTAGGTTGAGCCATATTGATTCAAGGAGGTGATCTGGAGGGGTGACAAACTGATGGGGGTAGAGGGTTCTTGGAACACAAGAGTATAATTTTCAAAATGGATACCCCCAAAGGCCTTGTTTCTTGGAAATCTCTATCAACCTCAGAAAAGACAGGAGCAAAGTGTGAAGCAAACCTTTCAAAATCAAATGAGGGCCCCTCTCAACCTGAAGAATTCAACTCCGAAAAGAGTCTACCCGATTTGAGTCACTTGAATGGTAATCTTCATTAATAGGCTGATCACTTTCATCAATGGAAATCCCTCTTCTTTACTACTTGATCTCAACGAGTCTCTAAGATTTTCTTCCTTTTGATTTCACTTTCCTAGCTCGGAAACAATGTCCTAGCAAGATCCTAGCAAAGAAAGATCGGCATTGACAAAGTTTTAAGACAACTCGGTACTCAATAAAAGATCATATCAACAGGAGTCGCCACTAAGGATTTCCACCTTAGTTGTGTAAATGCACTAAATATGATCTGTCAAATGTCTGTCAATGCTAGGAACTGGAAATGAAAAGATTCTGACCTTTCTTTACCAAGATTTATCAAATAAAATCTAGTGCACTGGATGTGAAAACTGAAGTAACTGCACATAACACTTAGAGCATACAAGAAATGTTTTACCAGGGTTTGAAAATGAACTGCAATCACAATATCCCCACAAACGACACCACTTATGTTGGTTTTGTTGATGAGCTAAATAGATATGGACTGGAAGTGAAACAACAAATTAGTCTCGGGAATGCAAATTACTTACTGGGAGTTCCAAACAGTCCTTGCAATGGCGCCATATTTGATGTTGGTGTTGTTGATGGGCTAAATAGATATAGGATCGGTAATGAATAAAAATAATAATGTCTCAATGAAACTCTAGATTAATAAATCCCCGACAATGGTGCCACTGAAATTGGTACCCAAATTTAACCTCCTTCAAAGACCGAGCAGCATAATGGATTAGACGAGACACTCAGAGGCAGACAAACACTCATTTATGTCATTTTATAGCTGGGAAGTAATCTATTTGACTTGTGGGCACTCAAGCCTTGAAGGGAGTGGGTAGCACATTAAAAAGGATGTGATCTAATCCTAACTATTTTAGGTTGTGCCTTTCAACCAAGGTAAGAGAACCTATTTTGTAACCTCTGTTATATGAAAGGAGATACATGTACCTTTATTTTGCATAAATTTTATAGAGAAGACCTTGGGGAAAATATGATCAACACACCAGATCTGACTCTCACGAGTTGTCACTTCTAGATCATGGAGATACTTTCACAACAAGGAAAAGGTTACTAAAGACATTTGAGACCCTGCTTGCTTCTACATGTTTAGGTGATGAGGATTGTGCATTGGCATACACACATGAAAAATAGGGGTAGTATGGGTAGGATTGGTTGTTGTTAAATGAATTTTGGTGGGAGGTGGGGCAGGGTGAAACTAGATTCACCAGATCCTTGAAGAAACTTACAAAATGGAAAGTTAGACCAATAGAATGCCACATAATAGCTAAAATGTTTCTTTAACTAGAATATGTGCTTCAATGGAGGCCCAGATTAGCACTCTTTCACATAATCTCTGAGATTTTATCATGAAGGATCAAGTTAGAAAACCCAACAAAGCATCAAGATCTAAGCCAAATCATGCCTAAGGTACACCCAAAGGCTTACAGACAATCTTTGTCAACAGATGAGAGAAAAGTGAATTTAAATCATTTATTCCAATCCTAAATGAAATCTCTTCAGGGAAATGGAATTGCAGATGCCACTAAACTATCACAAGGATTGAGTCCTATGTGATTTAATCATAATTTAATGCAAGATTGCAATGAGAAAAGAAAACCTACTTGCATCCATTCAGAAATAAAGCCAAAACATTTTGCTCAAGACAACACATAAATAACTCAAATTTGATTAAATCTATTGGTAGGGGAAAGTTTCTAAACAATCTTAGAGCTTGTCAATGGCTGTACACTTGCAACCACCTTGACATCATCAGATTTTAATACAAAAGAGATATACAAGCTTCTTGAATGGTTTCTCAAAAGACAAGCTTAGTCAAATTTTTCTCTTGGGAATTTTCTTTGACCTCTAGCACTCTGACCTCCAACTTCCAGCCTCCCAACGATTTGCATGAAAACTTTTTGCCATTTATAAGCTTTAAAACAAAGCCCCTTCCTCCTAAAATACAAAAGACATTTAATGAACCAATGTTTGTCATAAATCAAATCTACAAGAAGTCTTCAGGTGCTCGAGGGGGTAGATCTCATGGAATACCTCCCACATTCAACTCATTCCTCTGGTAAATCACTCTTTCTTCAATTTTACAACCACTTCTACCCCTAATATGTCAAATCTGGCCCCTTGTGTGCTCGAGAGAAGAAAAATGAAAATCTGATTGGGCACGAAAGTCAGACCATTTTAATGGTGAAAGACGACCTCCAGATCTTCCCACCAAACTTTAGATATCAACATTAACTTCTTTCTCTTATTTTCCTATAGAAAAGACCAAGAAATCATGGAGACTTTCCTTCCATACATGTTTAAGAGAAATGGGGGGGGGGAAATCAGATTTAGACTCACAGGTGCTGTTGATATTTACTTTGAATTTGGGTCATCCATGTGTCAGATTCAGGTTTTAGAGTAGACCGAGTGGGCTTCCCTTGACTTTTACAAAAAAATTTAAAATGGAAAAAATTTCCATTTTTACCCGCACTCCCCGACCTTAGGAAACGAGGCGACATGTGCCCAAATATGATTGGAGCGGAACCTCGCTCAAATTCTGCCATTTTACTCTCTTTTTGGAAAAGGAAAATTTTCCAAATTTTCCCCAAAGCTCTGCCCCAGAATTAAGCCTGACACATGTCCAAATGTGATTGGAGTGGAGCCGCACTTCCTTTTTTACTTTTGACTCTTCTTTATCAAAAGGAATTTTTTCCAAATTCCCCTAGAGCCCGCACCTCTGCCGTTGACCGGGTAAAAACATTGACCTTTTACTTTATCGGGCTCATAGGCCATTTTGAAATTTTAATCCTTAAGGGGTAAAAATCCAAGTTGCCTCCGATGTTCTGCCTCTCCCCCTCTTTGAATTTTCAAACTACCACGTGTCACCATGGTGCACCTTGAGGCAATCCCAAATCTTTGATACCATGAATGAACATGCGGGCTCGTCATCATGTGTCTTGTTTCCAAAAATTCTATCTGAATGCTTGAAGCTCAATGGAAGGCACCACATATCATGCTTTGAGGTAGTCTCCTTTTGGCCGTTGAAAATTCTAAGTAAAATGCAAAAAAAGCGGAGGCCTCCACGTGTCATCCTGACACTTCTTTAAAATGGAACTCAAGGGACGGTCCCTGAACATGCGTGTTTCCTTCATGTGTCATGTTCCACCAAACTGCTCCAACTGCATAAAAATTTGTTTAAGTCTAGGCAAGCAGTGGAAGCCTCCACGTGTCCTCTTGGCACTACTCCAAGGAAAAACCCAAAAGTAGATCTTCAAATGAGTGTCGTGCCTCCACGTGGACACATTTTGAGTTAAGGCTTTCCATGAATTTTTCTAAGTACCCCGTTGAGCCGCATCTAACCAAAAGGTGCCACATTTCCTATAAATGCAAGGATGCAATTTTCATGGGGAGAAATGCAAACTGTAAAAAATAGAAAAATGACCATTTGAGCCTGGGAATGAAATTTTCTTCAAGGATAGAAAGTTTAGAAATGTTATAGGGCTCAAATACATTCTTCAGGGATACATCCATTCATTTTCTTCAAGTACTTAGGGTAGAAATGATAAGGAGACAAATCTTGACTGTGGAGAACATAAAACATGGGGGAACCCAAGTTTTTAGATGAACAGAGAACAGGGGACCCAAAATATAGACCTTTAAGTGATTTACAACCCAGGAACAAATTAAAAATGGCCACAAAGATTAACTAGGCACAATACGGGGAAGGAGAAAATGACAGAGGTCGTAAATCAATAATTTTTCATAGGCACAAATGGGGTGAGACAATTTTGAGCACCAACACACCCCATCTAGGACCGCCGCCCCACCTACGTGACAATTCAAAAGCGTCGGCTTGCCAAAGTGGTGGTTACGAGATTGCCACCTTTCACGAGAGCGGTTATGAGACCGCCACTCTACACAGGAGGCGGTCTTGTTTGTTAGAAACATAACCTTAAAATCTGAGATTTCTCAAAAACAAAAGTTACTAAAGTGTTCTAAAATTCATTCTAAGCTTAATTTTATATGCCTAAAGTTTCTAGTTGTAATATTTAGTTCCATTTATTCATTTCATAGTTAAAATTACTCATTTTAAAGCATTTTCAAATCCAATAGTAGCAACAATAACTACAAGATCAATTCCAAAAGTAAAAAGGATCTAAATCTACTTCTAACATTGTTATTTTCTTGGGGAGGGAAGGGATGGAGTTTCACACTTGGTGAAAGCTGTGAAAAATGTAAAAAGGCAAAAGCTTGTTTTTAAAAAAATAACAAAGGTCGTGGTGGGAGATGGGTTTCCTACACTGGTGTCGGGGTCCTCACTGGTGCGAACAAGATCCCAGTGGGAAATGGCTGGTGAGGTGGCACCCATGGATCAGCCCGTGAACTTGAAGTGGAAAAGGTTGTGCTTGAATTGATAGGACAATTCGGCGCTAGCTTGGTTGTCAAAACCCTAGTTTCTTTGTTCGGGGAGTCGGTACTAGAAAACATGGGGCAGAATTTTTTTTTTTGTGTAGGCTAATTCGACCATTGAGGCAATATAGGACATCCTTTCAATCCATCCCCGGTTGGGTCTAATAGGCTGAAGAGCTTGGAAGACTTCAAGGTTGATGGAATCAATTTCAAAATCATTGCAGAAAGTTTACATCTCTCACTACCTCCTCCTCCCGAGTTGATTTTTCTGATTTACGGGTGAAAAGGGTGATTTTCTGCAAGTTTGTAGGCACCTGTTTCTCTCGGAGGAGGATTTCAAGCTGGGTCATGTGCTTTTAGGGCTCAAATGCTAAACCAAAAGTCAATTTCCATGCCAACAAATTTCATGAACTCTTCTAGCCTATACTTTCATCCTTGGTCACCAAATTTCAACCCCTAGAAGGAAAAAATTTCCAAGGCCCCACTTTGGTTAAGCATTCATGATCTACCTTTGGATCTCTGTAAATGGTCTTCTCACGAAGGAAATTGCGAATTCCCTGGGGAACCTTGTGCCCATCCGTAATCCTACCCTGAATTTCTGGCACAAAATCTCGGTGCATCTTTGTGTGGCGATGGACTTGACTACCCCTCTGCCGTCGTCTTTGACTCTCCAAAAAATTCCGGCCCCAAGTGCTTTACCATTGAGTATGAGGGTCTAAATGCAAAGTGTTTTTATTGTGGGCAGTTGGGTCATCTGAGTAAGGCCTACTCTTTGAAACTAGCCAAGGCTTCCAAGGAGTTGGATTCTTAGAAGGTTGGCTCTATGATGAAAGGGTTGGAGGAGAGTGAAATGGCATCACCCTTGGTGGGTGATATTTCACCTCTTTCTCTTCTAAAAGAAACTGAAGAAGTGCATAAAAACTCGGGAATTAATTTCCCTTATTAAGGAAGGTTTCGATCAAGGGCAAGTGGCTTCCCTAAACTCGCTACAATCTTGGCTCCTGGATAAAGTTGAGACAAATAAGCTTCAGTCCCTTTTAGGTGATGGTGTCTTAGAGGAAGGAGAATTTGAGCCGGATCTGTTGGTACCGGCTTTAGCTTCCTCAAAATTGGCTTCGGTTCAAGCAGGGTTGAAGGAGGCCATATGCGGCTCGGCTAGAAAAAAGGTAGAAAATCCAAACAAGAACTGGCACTGTTGGAAGTGGATGTTGGCAAACAAAGTGTCCTGAACTTTTCCAAAGCTATGTCTGGGAAGGTGAATGTCCTTCCCTCTCCTAAATGATAATACTTTCTTGGAATATCAAGGGTCTCAACACCCCTGATAAACAACACTTGTTTAAGCGTTATCTCTTCTCCTCGAGAGGCAAGTGTGGTGTTGCTTCAAGAAACAAAGATGGTCACAGTGGAAGCTGCTGCGCTCTAGAAAAATTTAATTAAGGGCTGGAATTTCTTCTTCTCCAATGCTACCAAGGCCTCAAGGGGCTTGGGATTCTGGTGGAAGGAATGTTAGGTTCAAGTTGATCTTATCCACCAGAATCATAGTTGGCAGTTAGGTCGGGTTTGCCTAAACCGTTCTCATTCAATCTTCTACCTCCTTAATGTGTATGGTCCGAATAGCATAATCAGAAAAAAGAGGTTTGGCAGGACATCTCTAGGTATTTTCTCCCCGAGGATCAATTGTTTCTTCTTGGTGGTGATTTCAATGCTATCACCTTTGAGAAAGATAAAAAAGGTGGTATTTCTAGAAATCAGCAATCCCAGGAAGATTTTTGTTCCTTTATCTCTGACAACTCTCTTTTAGATATCGAACCCAAGCAAGGTTGGTTCACCTAGAGCAATCATAGGAAGGGCTTTAGTAATATTGCTGAAAGGCTTGACAGGTTCTTAGTCGGCCCTATGTGGTCTTTGAATAATGTTTTCTTATCATGTTTGATTCTGCCCTAGTCTAGCTCTGATCACTTCTTGGTTTTCCTATCATTCAATATTGACTTTTCCCCTTGCAAATCCCCTTTTAAGTTTGAGCTTATGTGGCTGAGGGATGCCTCTCTGGAAAACAACATTTCACAATGGTGGCACTCCTATTAGGTTGAAGGTTCAAAAATGTTGGTGCTTGCACAAAAACTAAAACTTCTCAAAAAGGATCTAAGATCTTGGAACAAATCTTGTTTTAAGAATATCTTCCAAGAAAAGGCTAGAGTGGAAGCTGAGTTGAAAGCTCTGAATGAGTTAATTTTTTTCTCTAGCATGGGGGAGGGAGTTTCTTCTGGAGAAGTCTTTACTAGCCAAACTTGGTGAATTGCTTCTGTGTGAGGAGGTCTTCTAGAAACAAAAATCATGGGAATTATGGCTCAAGGATGGGGACAGGAACACAATTTTTTTCATTCATCTGTAAAAGCAAGGCAGAGCTCATCTTTCATCTCCGAGATAAAGAGTCATGATGGTATTGTCCTCTCTAATCAAAAATAGATTTATGATGAAGGGGTCTGGTTCTTTACTTCCCTCCTTCAAGGTGACATCACATCCTTTGATTCAGAGCAATCCTCTTTCCTTGACAATATCCCGACGTTGGTCACTGATGCTCAAAATGTGGCCCTTCTTAAGCCCTTCACTATGAGTGAAGTGGAGAAAGTGGTTTTCTCTATGGCCAAGAACAAAGCTCCGGGTCGGATGGTTTTTAGGCTGATTTCTTTCAGAAATTTTGGAACATCGTTGGCTATGATGTTTGGGCAGGGCTGTGGAAGAATCTCGAGATCCGTTCAGTGCTTAAATCACTAAACTATACCTTTATAAGTCTCTTCCTGAAGATCCCTCAACCCTCTTCATTTGCAGACTTCAGGCTGGTTTCTCTGTGCAATACCTCCTACAAAATCATCTCGAAAGCCATTGCTTCCAGACTCAAAGGGCTGCTGGAACCTATGATCTCTCCGGAGAAATCTGGTTTCTTGCCGGGGAGGTCGATTTTTGATGGTATTTTTCTCTCTCA
Source organism: Taxus wallichiana var. yunnanensis (assembly GCA_018340775.1). Lineage (NCBI taxonomy): Eukaryota > Viridiplantae > Streptophyta > Pinopsida > Cupressales > Taxaceae > Taxus > Taxus wallichiana. Next base: position 291,963,914 of record CM031239.1, on the reverse strand, counting down.
TGAACTCATTCATTCTCTCTCCTACAATAAATCCCCAGGTATGTTACTAAAATTGGATATTAGCAAGGCCTTTGACAAGATCAATTGGCATTTTCTAATCAGAATCCTTAGAAAGTTTGGTTTTTGTTCAGTTTTGTAATTGGGTGTTCAGTTGCATAGTTGGGCCTTCTTTCTCCGTGTTAATTAATGGTAATGTTGAAGGTTTCTTTGAAGGTAATCGGGGTATAAGACAGGTGACCCTCTCTCCTCCTTTCTCTACATTTTAGTGGCTGACTCATTGAGTAGGGCCATCAACAATAAAGTTCGGGAAGGAAAATTGCAGGGATTAAGAATTATGGAGGGGGTGGATCCTATTTCTCACCAACAATTCGTGGATGACACTTTCTTGTTTGGAAAATCCAACATTCAGGAGGCCGAGAAGGCGAAGGGGTTAATCGATGCTTATACTGATCCTTTCTTGCTAGACAAGAGGTTAGCCATGTCAAATCCTTCATCTTCTTTTTTAACGTCCCCCTTCTCTGGAAGCTAGAATTCTTGGCATCTTCAGTTTCAAAAAAGGCTCCCTTCCGGTCAAATATCTTGGTGTGCCTTTGTTTGGTGGCTCGGGTTGGACCTCGATGTGGAATGATCTCCTCTCTTTGGTTAATTCGAAACTCAACTCCTGGAAAGGAAAATGGCTACCACTAGCTGGAAGACTGGTCCTCATCAAATCTATTCTCAATGCCTCCCCTTATACATGCTTTCCATACTGAAAAATCCCCAAAGTTTTCTATCAAAGCTTATTGGGATTATGCAAAATATATTATGGCAAGGTCCTTCTATGGAAAGGAAAATTCCATTGATCAGCTAGGAAACTTTTTCCAAACCCAAAGATCTAGGCGGGGCTGGCATTCTCAACTTGGGTATTCAAAACTTGGCCCTAGGCACCAAGCTTGTCTGGAATCTCCTCACAAAACCTCTGTGTCTTTGCAGCCAAGTGGTAGAAAAAATATCTAGGGGCCCATCTTCTAGAATCAATTCTCCGCATTGCTAATCCCCCTCGTGGTTCTCATATATGGAACTTCTTAGTTGAATTTGGAGCTCTTCTTATTCAATGCGGCCTGGAAAATCGAAAAAAGTGACATGGTGTTATTCTGGGATGATTCTGGAATGGTTTTCCGTGCTTGGGGAAAATCCTGAGTTTGGGGAAATCAAGAGGCTCTTAGTTGAAGAATGGGGACCATATGTTTCCAACTATGCGTTGATTCGAAAAAATTTCCTACTCTATTGGAATGGAAAAGTATTGATCACCTAAATATCTCTTTGGAAACTAAGGATAGTTTTCACTCGGCTATTCAGGAATGACAGATAGTGATTTCGGGGTAATTATGAAATTGTCTAGGATCTGCGGTCTCTTATGGGAAATACTCCTTAGATTGTGGCTATAAATTATTGCATGTTGAGCAGGAAGATGAGGCTCTAATCTAGAAGGAATGGTGGTCCCCATCGTGTCCCCCTATTTTCACTTGGATGGCTTTCAAAGGAAAAATTATGACTCAAGAAAGGAGGAAGAGATTTGGTTTTCATGGTTCCTCAATGTGCTTTCTCTGTGAGAAGCATGAGGAAGATCGTGATCATCTTCTACTTCATTACCCATTCACAGCTGAATGCTGGAGTTGGTTGTGTGTCAAGCTCAATCTCTTGTGGGTCTAGCCCTGTACACTCCCAGCAGCCATTTTGGCTTGGACTATAAACCTCCACTCTGGCGCTCTCTCCTTGATTTGGTTGTGTGGTATTGTGCTACTTCTCTGGCACATCTGGTGGGAGCGTAAGAAAAGAATATTTAGGGAGGAGCAGAACTCGGTTGACAGGGTCATTCATAAGTTGGAATGGGCTATCTCTAAGGTAGTTTCTGCTAATTGGTCCTGCTTTCATCACTTCTCCAACATTGACAGGGAAATCAAGCAGTCGCTGGCTTATAATCATCAATCCCAGAGAAAGTGGTCAGTGCCCTTCGATCTCCTCAGCCTCACTCTGTTGGTTATCCTGTTGGCTCCCCCTCACCCTGGGTTTCCTCAAACTAAATTTTGATGGAGTGGCCAGAGGTAACCTGGGCATCTTCGGCGTTGGATGCATTATAAGAAACGAAAAGGGATTATTGGTCGGTGCAACCTCCTACAAGCTTAGGGATGGAACTTGTAATTAAGCTGAACTACAAGCACTAAGCAAAGTGTAGACACTAAAATTAGGTTACACTCCCCTTTGGTCCCTCGACATATAAACACCCTTCATCACATTAACCTAGCCATGGCCCCCTTCACCTCACTAATATTAATTTATTTAAATTAATTCATTATCATCACCATAACTATTATTTAAATATCTTAATTTAAATAATGTCCACACACACCTCACCTAGACACCACCTCGACTAGCCACCTCACCATAAGACCTATTCTTAGTAAGTTACCATAATTAACTAAGACTTACCCAAATCCTAAAGATCAATGCCTACATTCTCTCTAACCACATTCCCGCATGCTTACAAGAAGCTCCCTGTCTAATCCTCGGGTGAACGACATAAGATCCAAGAAAACAAGAGGACTCCTAGTTTAGTAAACCTAGGAAATCCCACCTTGACCGACACCGTTACCCCTAACCATCGCCGGTTAAGCCGAACTATCGTCAGTCACCTTTAAACCCCTAAAATAACCTTATTTTGAAGGTTGGAAAAAGGTTGGTGAACATTACCACATCCCTGAGAGATATCACATCCTCTGAGAATGAATACCACTGAGAACATGCATGCAAGGAAGGAGATCAAGCATTTTCTCCTGCACTTACCCACAACAAGGATTTGATACAACCAAGTAAAAGGAATGCACATTCAGCTCATGCAGAAGCTCTCCTATGATTGGTGATCATCTGCAGCCTTCAACCTCATACCAGCACCTTCATCCCTCACTCACAGGCATACAGAACTAGAATCCAAGTAAGTAAAACATTATACTCCTTTGGTTCATTTCATTTCATCATTATATTGTCACCCTTTGTTCTCTCGACCACCCACAAACCTCCATTAATACTCACCTCTCCATATACCTATTAAAACCTCATTGAATCCCACCCAAACCACCCAATACCTCATTTTGATAATCCAAAGTCCTTTCTGCAATCACAAAGGAGACCCAAAACTTATTTTGTGGCATTCCCGATTTTCCATAAGAACGTGCACCGGTTACACTCCGACCACTGTCAGTCACCTCTTAACCAACATCGGTCTCTGTATTTTCCCATACAACTCGAAACGTTACTTATTCACCTAATTCTACAACATCCTCACCGAAAAATTCTATTTCATAGTTCATGTGTTAGTCCTTAAATAACATAAGCTAAACAAACATAATAGAAAAGGCACTCCTAGGATTGCATTTTTCTTAGTGTTTCTATTTGGCTTGCATTTTGAGGTGAGAGATCACGTTCTTCATTTTTCTTATTCATCCTTGCACGCTCCTTATCATTTGGTGTATTTCGGCTTCACTTGAGTGTGCTTGGATCATATTCTCATCATTCTCAAAATTATGGGTCTCGATTCCACATCGATTTTAATTCAAAACCACCATCTTGTCATCACCATTTCAATTTTACGGTGGATGGTGTCGGTCCATTGACCATCGTCGGTTACCCTCTTACCGTCATTGATTATACCCAACCGGTGTTGGTTTTAGGGCCTTTTGTTAACATACTCAAAGGGATATTTATTCATCTTCATCCTTGTTATTTATTCATCTACTTCCACTTTTCATGCCCCTTCATTCTATCATTCTCATTGACATTGTAAACATCATCATATTTGGCATACCTATTAGATTTGACCTTATACCTTATTTTTCACTCACTTTCCATTTTCTATAGTGACCAAAGAACGGCAACCCCTAATTGGCATCGATTTTTCCTAACCAAAGCATTGTTTATCCTATTTCACTTACCATCCAATATTTGGTACTTGAATCCATTTTTACCGTCGATTCACTGTTCTGTTTTTTTTTCTATGTCATTTACAAAGAAGTAGCCCTACCGGATCAGTATTGGCTCACATGGTGCTGACCCAAAGACAATCAAGTGCACTCATATTTCACGCTAGTTGTCAACCACTCCCACCTAGTCCTTCACCACCTTCCACTTTATCACCAGCCATAGATCCTATCCAAACTATCACTATCGCTACCGGAGATGAGGAATTTTCACGACTTCGACCAAAACCCTATCACTTTGCGGTTTTACCTTTCCCACTCATCCACTCGAGATGCCTTAGGTCAGTTGATGTATGGCATGCCTGTATCTATCCCCCCGACTCTCACTCCCACTCTTGCATCGGCTCCATCGGCTCCGTGCTACTCGCATCTACCTTACCTCTAGTCATTTAACAGTTAGGTCCTATACCCGCTTATGACTACCGTGAGTATCGCCACATCCATGGCACCCACCACATCCACCATACCCTCAACAACTACCCAAAACGCAACCTCTGTGAACACAAATCCAGCACTCTAATAATATTTCACCGAGAACTCCTCGTCTTTATGATTATTTTAGTAATGCACAGCTTTTGGTTTGGTGGTAGTATTATGGAAACACAACAATAAACATAACACAAGAATACCACAGACTATGACAAAAAAAATAATGATGACAAATCTAAAATACAACTGTAAAATATATTATTAACATGGAATTATTACAATTTCACCCATGAATTACTCCAAGTGTTTCAAACTCCACTTGATTCCAACAATGGTTATGGGAGAAACTTCACAATTACTCCTCTTGATGACTTCCTTAACACACCTTCACAAAGAATCCTTTACTCATAAAATAATTATTACAACTTTTCTCTATGATAAATGAGAGGGGATGGCTCTCTATTTATAGGAATTCAGGCTTATCCACCCTATCTTTAAGATAGGATAGGAAATCTCTTCCGACCAATCATATTCTACACCTAAACTCTTTCCTTTACATGTAGGCTTATCTTCTAAGATAAGATAAACCTTATCATCTCACATGGGTTCCACCTTTTAGACTTTTCTACAAATCAAATACACAAAATATTTATGACATCACTCCTTATCCTTATTACAAATATAATATTTATAATTTAATCATGTAGACCCTACTTCTCTACTTACCCCAACTTTGACATTTTAACATTACCGGACCACTTACGAAAAATATTTACTTTTTACCACAACATTCCTTTTGTACTTTGACTATTACTATACTCTACTTTATGGGGGCACCGTAATGATGGTGTCTTTATCTTCTATTGGACACCACTACTAATTATACTTAACAACATCCTATTCCTAATACATACATTAATAAAATAGAAATTACAGAGGAAAATTTTAATGTCGACATTTTCCCCCTTCCTAGCTTCTACTCCGTCCTTGGAGTAGACTATTCTGGTGCTTGGAAAATCTTTAACTTATCGTGGTTGACCCATTTCATAATGGAGTGCCATCTAATTCCTCCAAATCGATATGTACCATTTTCATGCATACTGCTATTTTGTAAGACCCCATCCATTTGGGAAGGAATTTTCTCTACCTTCTTTTTTTGTATCGGAATCATATACTAGAACCAAGTCATTCACATAAAATGGAGACCAATGGATCTTTTGATCAAAGTATTCCTTCTACTTCATTTTCTTCTTATAGCTTGTATCCTTCGCTATTTCCTCATTTCCTTTAGTAAATGAAGATGCACCAACCTTTCTTTTACTGAATCACTTTCATCCATCCTTTCATTTTTCATAACTCTCACAGTGGGAATATCAAACTCAATAGGAAGAAGTGGATCAATGTCATAAGCCAATTGAAATGGGGAGTATCCTATTGCTGACTTTGATGTTGCCCTATATGCCCACAATGTTGCATGAATCCTTTTATCCCACTTATGTACCTGCAAGGCTACATCTTTTGCTAGAATTTGACACAACACAAAATTTGTTCATTCCACCTATCAATTTGTACTTGGCTTGTATGTTGTTGCCTTCCCGTGCTTAATAGAAATTTTTTTGACTAGGGCTTCTACCACCTCATTAATGAAGTGCTTCCTTGATCATTACAATTTCTAATGGGCAATCAAATATGGTGACAATGCGTTCATATATGAACCTTTCCACTTCATCCATGGAAGTTGTTTTCAATGGCCTATCTTAAACCCACTTGGTTAAATAATCAGTGACAACTACAATATATTTATTTTGGCATGGGGTAGTTGGAAGTGGACCTACAATATCTATTCCTCACTTTTCAAAGGGACCAAGTGGAAGAATAGGGCATAATGGAGCTGATGAGGTCTTACGGCTACCATGTTTTTGACAAATATCACATGTCTTACAATAATTAGAACAATCTCTAAAAAGAGTGGGCGGTGATAACTCGCATCCAAGATCCTTCTTGATGTAAGTTGTCCAGAGAAGTGTCCTCCACATGTACCATTATGGAATTATTCTATCAGCTCCTTCTCTTGATCATGTCCAACTGCCCTCTTATACTATCCATCGTGTCCTATTCGAAATAATATTCCATGAGAATAGAATATGGATGACTGGCTTGAGTAATCTTCGCTTATTCTTTGCATTGGTACTATTAGGAAACTTGAATTTATTCAGATAATTCTAAATATCTATGTATTTGCTAGGGATTGTGTCAAGGGATAACAATAATGCATCGGGAAATCATCATCATCACAAGATGAACCTAAACCATCATAGGCTCAAGAGAGTGCATCTGCATTGGCATGCTTCTTTCTGGCCTATATATAATATCAAATTAAAATTCTTATAGCAAAATTATCCATCTTGCTATCCTCTCTGATGGGTTAGGCTTATTTACAATATATTTTAGAGCTCGATGATCTGCATTACAACTATAAAGTTTTCGCTCAAAGCAAGTAATTTCTAAACTTCTTTATAGCAAAAATGATAGCTAGAGCCTCTTTTTTAGTTACAGTATAATTTACCTCAGCACTGCTCATTTGTCTGCTCCCAAAGTAAACTAGATGATCATTCCCATTTTCATCCTTTTGGCTCAGAGTACTTCCTAGTGTTGCATCTGAAGCATCAGTATACACAATGAATGGCTTGCTCCAATCTGGATTCTTTAAAATAGAGACACCGGGGTTTCCTTGGGTTGTTCAAAAGCTTCATGCACTTTCTTTCCTGGTTCATAAGTAACATCCTTCTTCAAGAACTAGGTTAGTGGCTGTGTAATCTTTGAGAAATTCTTGATGAACCTTCTATAGTAACCCACATGGCCTAAAAATGATCTCAACTTACTTCTATTCATAGGAAATGGTAACTCTTTGATTTTTGAAACTTTATCGGATCGCATGCAATACCATCTCTCTGGATACAACATGCCCTAACAAAATACCTTTAGAACATCCAAAGACACACTTTGTAGGGTTTAGTAAGGCTTGTTCTTAATTTAGCCTTTAAAATGTTGTCTCCATCTGGTGCAGGTGATCCATATTGCTCCCATAGATGTAAAAACCATCCAAAAATACTCTGATGAAGTTTCTAATGTAGGGTTCAAACACCCTATTCATCAAGCGTTGGAACGTTGTCAGAACATTACACAACCTAAAAGGCATAACTCTATAAGAAAACATTCCCCAAGGAGTGGTGAACATGGTCTTCAACTGATCTTTCTCTACTATATGAGCTTGGTTGTATCTGATATATCCATCAACAAAACTATAGCACTCCTGGCTAGCTACTTCCTCCAAGATCTGATCTGAGAATGGAAGAGGGTAATGAATCCTTCTTTGTTGCCTTTTTTAGCTTTATATAATCAACACAAATGTGTAGTTTCCCATTCTTTTTTATTGAGATCACAATGGGAGAAACCCATTATGAATTCTCCATAGAAAATATGAATCTTGCATCAAGCAACTTATCTATTTCTTCTTTTACAGTCTTGGAAAAATTAGAATTCATTCTATATGGCATTTGCTTTATGGGCTTAGCACCATCTACTAGTTCAATAGAATGTTCTACCCAACTTACTTAATAAAGTTCCTTGTAATCAAAATTGAATAGGTGTATGTACCTTTGAAAGAGCTGGAGGTAGGATTCCTTCTCACTCTCCATCACAGCATCACCAATCTTTATTTGTTGGAGATGATCAACAATTTCTTATTTAGATAATATTATGGGTTCATGAGTCGGTGTGACTGGAAGGATATCCATGAACGAAACATCAACCTCACTTTCTTCATCTTATGTGTCCACTTCACTAGTACTAGAGTAATCAGAGGATGTCCAATCATCAGTTTCATCACTCTAATCTATAGGTTCGCCTTATGATGCCGAGGGATCATGTTTATCTTCACCCTCTCTTTGCCACGTCCAAGTGTCATGAAGCCTTCATTCCAGTAGTTTCTTGCATGAACTCTCCTTAGCCATGGCCTTCCCAACAACATTGGGTACACAACAGTACCATTTTTCATCACCTGAAAGTCTACCACACATACAACACCCATAACAAATATTGCCACATTTGAAACAACACCTTCTAGTTTATTTTTTCCCTTATTTAATGACCTTAACATAAGTGTTGAGGGGTGATCAATTTTTAAACCCAACATATTCATTACAGACTCGGTCATTACATTAATTGCAGCACCTCCATCAACTAAGACATCATGAATTGAAATACCATTACATAATACCTCATCTTGTGGAGCATAGGGATCCACCTCTGCCTCTAAAATAGGTACCTCAACCTCCTTACTTTGTTGAGCATTGAGTCCACTTCACAGCTTCCGCCTCTTCTCAGAAGACATGGCCAGAAATTGACCATATGTAATATTTGCAAGCCTTTTGGAAAGATCTTCTAAGATGGAGTATGGTGCTTGTCCTTGTGAAATTAGAAAATCCTACACACCCAACTTCCTTCTCCTATGTTTCTTACTAGTTTCTCCTTTCATCTTCTTAGGATCATTTCCATCTTGGTTATCTTTTTCTTTCTTTCTTTTTGTTATAAAAACATCTGCTTCATTATTTATGCTCCTATCTATTACATCAAAAGAATTCACAGGTGATTTTCCTTTATCATTATCTCTTGTACCAGATGTAGAAGCTCTATCTGGAAAATTATACTTATAATGACCCTTTTATGACAACCATAACATACAACTTCAGTTATATTTATTTTTGGACCTCTATCTCCTCCCTGAGAACTAAATTCATTTCCTTGAAGAAGATTAATAGTTAACCGACTCATCTTCTTAATTATATCTTCATACTCAGTAGATGTGCTAGGGAAAATATTTGTGCTCACCAAGAGTGGTTGTGGATTCTGGACCAAAGGTGTTGGTGTAGGCTCTACCTTAGCAGCAATTTATTTGGGCTCCTCTTCCATGCTTTCTTCTTTCCTTCTTGCAATCTCCTTTACTTGTTCAATGGTAGTTGGGTGGTCATACTTCACTCGTTGTCTGATCGCTAGCTTCATCCTAAGAATGAAGTGCTTATAGAGGAGATTATCCACGCCATTCATCAACCCATCCACTAATCCTTCCTTCTGGATCTAGGCATCGAGCTTCCTCCTTAGCTCTAGAACACGAGCATGACAATCTATTATCTTCTCCTTCTCTCCTTGGGATAGTTTTGTGATATCGATCATGAGATTTACATATTTTCGTTGTTCACCAAATTCTTCAAGAAAACTTTTAGTTAATAAATCCCATTAGTTTTTCACATTATCACCTAGTGTTTCAAACCACCTAAGGGATGAACCATCCAAAAAGGTAGGAAAAAATTCAATTCATTGTTCCCTTCTTATGAGGCCATTACAAATGCAATATCATTTAAACTCTTGAATGAAAGATGAAGCATCTTCATTAGATTGGGCTGAAAAACTAGGAATCTTCCCCATTTTTAAATGTAACCACAGTGAAATACCAACTCACAAGTACAATTAGTAAGACTTATGTGCACAAATAATTGGACTCACTACAATAGAAAGTGACTTTACACCTTTCTATAGTAAAATAGGAATGACCACGGTAATCTTACATTTACTATGGTAAAACTTGACTTACTACGGTAAAAATTGACTTTACTATGGTAAACACTATTTACGGTAAAAATGAAGTTACTAGGGTAAACACTATTCATGGTAAAAAATGAAGTTACTATGGTAAATACTATTCATGGTAAAAAGTAAAGTTACTGTGGTAAATACTATGCATGGTAAAAAGTGACTTTACCATGGTAACTACTAGGCACAATAAAAACAAGGTTACCCTCCTATTGATTTATGACTAAGTGGGAATATCTCTCCAGAAAATCCACCAATGAGGAATGGTCCCAGCAATGGAACCAAAATGTGAACACAAATCGGCACTCTGATAATATTTCACTTGAAACTCCTCGGCTATGATTATTTTAGTAATGCACAACTTTTGGTTTGGTGGTAGTAATCTAGAAACACAACAACAAACATAACACAAGAATACCACAGACTATGACAAAAAAAAGAATGATGAAAAATCTAAAATACAACTGTAAAATATATTATTAACATGGAATTATTACAATCTCACCCATGAATTACTCCAAGTGTTACCAACTCCACTTGATTCCAACAATGGTTATGGGAGAAACTTCACAATTACTCCTCTTGATGACTTCCTTAACACACCTTCACAAAGAATCCTTTATTCATAAAATAATTATTACAACTTTGCTCTATGATAAATGAGAGGGGATGGCCTCTCTATTTATAGGAATTCAGGTTTATCCACCCTATCTCTAAGATAGGATAGGAAATATCTTCCAACCAATCATATTCTATGCCTAAACTCTTTCCTTTACATGTAGGCTTATCTTCTAAGATAAGATAAACCTTATCATTTCACATGGGTTCCACCTTTTTAGAATTTTCTACAAATAAAATACACAAAATATTTATGACATCACTCATTGTCCTTATTACAAATATAATATTTATAATTCCTAATCATGTAGACCCTACTTCTCTACTTACCCCAACTTTGACATTTTAACATTACCAGACCACTTACGACAAATATTTACTTTTACCACAACATTCCTTTTGTACTTTGACTATTACCGTACTCTACTTTATTGGCGAGCACCTGCATCGTGATAGCTTGTTATCCTCTATTGGACGCCACTACTAATTATACTTAATAACATCCTATTCCTAATACATACATTAATAAAATAGAAATTACGAAGGAAAATTTTAATGTCGACACCTCCTTCGCCACTAATGTCTCGCACATACCCATAACTACATTACCACCTCGGTGTCGGTGACCCCTACCCCTTTTCGAATGTTGTACTTTCCATTCCTCAATCATTAGCCCCCATTTCCACTAGGGTTACCACAACCCTTCCACCTCCATATACATATTATCGAAGCCTCCCATTTCATCTATTATTCACTCTAGGTATGTGCCCCTGTTTCATTTTGCCTTCTTCTCAATCAACCTACACTGCAACACCATATACTAGAGTGCCACCCCATTATATGCCCAACACCAACCCCCTCATGCTACAAGAGGCACCCAATCCTTGTAACCTACCAATGACCTAATCAAATTAATATTGGACAAGATGCGGACATCGGAGGCATGGTTTCCGGCTCCCGCAACACTCTCACCTACGATGAGATTTGCAACAACCCCATACACTGTCCATTCCTATTCGTTTCATACCCCGTGCATTGGGAGATGCCTAAATTCAACCATTTTAATAGTAAGGAAGACCCGTAGCAACATTTATGGTATTTCAAACACATGTGTTACCTAATCACTCATGATGACTCTTTGCTATTGAGGACCTTTTCCATGTCTCTAATCGAGCCGACATTAGATTGGTATAGTGGATTACCTAGACACTCTATAATTTCATTTAATTAGGTAGCCCAAGCCTTCTTGGATCACTTCTCCATCTATATTGTCAAGAAGGTTACCATGTGACCTATATTCCACGTGTCAATATGAAGACAAATATATCGTAGATTTTATGGCTCATTGATGTAGCCCGATCAACCAACTCACCTTCCAACTACCAAAAATAAAACTCATCAAGCTTTTCACATGGGATTTTGCTAGACATATCTCACCAACCTTCCAGATCCAAACCTTCCAAACATTCGACGAAGAATTCACAATGGCACGAAAGTTAGAAATTCGAGCCATCAAAGAGAAGAAAATCCAACTACGCAATAATAATTCGGCATTCAAGTCGAATGATACCTCTTCTTCTTTGAAACCACAACAAAATTATTCAAAGGCTAAGGGCACCGCTAACACAGTGGTACTCAAGGCTGGCCCAAATCATCCATCAGATTAGGCTACCCCTCATCTAATCTCTCACCCATTCGAGACTTTTCAATTGAGACGAGAACAACGGAAATACACACCAATTAGGGAACCTAACTCCTCTATCTTAGAAAATATTATCAAATCCAGGGCCATCAACCTTCCACCTATAAAACCACACATTGGTTTTGACCCTGCTCACCCCATGCCCACATGGTATAAAGAACATAACTTCTATAACTATCATCGAGTAAAGGGTCATAGTGATAGAAATTGCATCACTTTGAAACATTTTCCAAGACATGCTTGAGAAAGGCGAGTTAACCATGGATAATCCTAACGCATCTGCCAACCAAAACCTACACATCTTCAAGAAACCATTTCCTAATCATGCCCTTTTGTCTGATCAAACCGGTGAGGCCTCAAATCATGATACCCATACCCGCGAGGTTCACACTATTTTTAATGACGTACTGTCACCTCCAAATTACCTCAAATTCCTTCCATAATGGAAATCTAGCTTGAAATCCTCCTTCCATGTTGGAACCCACCGCACCTATCCTCCACCCACAGAGGAACACCTTTCATCTCCTTCATCACTTATGGAGGAGTCTTCCGCTAACATCGAGACCATTTAACCTTTGGCTTCTCCACTTAGAGAACCGATACCCATGATCCTTCTTCAGCCCATGGAGGAACTCCTATAACCTCCCCACCCACGAGCAACACCCATTACCTTATCCACCCACAAAGGAGAACCCATTACCTCCTCCACCCACAGAGGAGCTCCCATCATCTCCAAACCCTATCACAGATCTAGTTGAGATACCCTTACCTCTTGGTGAGCATTCTCCATCAGCTACCCAAGACCCTACAGACCTACTTTTAGCTCTCTTACCCACGGAAGCTAAAGCTATCCAATTCCCCCTCTCTAAGACACATTTTATGGGAATAGCCATTACGTCCTCATCAATTCCACCTTTAGACATATCATTCTCACATTTGGTCGATCGCTTAGATCATGTGGATGTAGATGTCACTTGCTTCCTATTTCAACACGGATGTAGATGTCACTTGCTGATACTTCCACTATCTACCCAAAAATATTTCGACCAATTAAACCAGATACGACCACCTCTATCACCATTCCTTCCACGACACCCATCATAACTCAACATACACCCTTACCCATAACCCAAACTACATCTAAACCCAAACCCACACCTACATCCTCTTCCCTCGCCAAAACCTATAATTACCTTAGGGTCACCCCAACCACTAGCCTTACTCATCCACCTATCAAACTAGATTTAGCTACATCCTCAAAAGTCAACACCACACCTACTCCGACACTTTGCACATATTGTTTAATTCTTTCTAGTGGTCTTACTTTTGATTACAAGTAGTTCCTCCTAGCCAAAGGGGAAGTTCTCACATTCAGCTATGGATTCGGAAGTCATACGTGTGTAATAACCCAACAACCAACATATCAACAGTATTTCTCCTATACCCATTACCCTATCTGTTTTTGTCAATACTTCACGAAATGCTCTAAGAATTAGGTGAAACATTTTGGCATGCCTAGTGGGAATGCCTTTCAATGATATTCCTTTCATGCCCGTTACCCTCTCTCTCTTTTTGATTCATACAAAATTACACAAATTACAAATAAATACATTATTAAACAACATCTTTCCTGGGAACACCACAATGATCGCACTAATTTAAGGATTGAGTACTCCCCACCGCATTGCTCTGTCGATTCATACTTAAGATTGAAGCTCGCTTTGCCCCCACCATAACATACCTAAAACCTCATATTTTAGATCTCCTACTTCATAAGAAGATATCCTCACCAAAAATTATATTTCACGGTTCATGTGTCGGTCCTTAAATACCATAAGCTAAACAAACATAATAGAGAAGGCACTCCTAGGATCACATTTTTCTTAGTGTTTCTTCTTTGCTTACGTTTTGAGGTGAAAGATCACATTCGCATTGTTTCTTGTTCATCCTTACACGCTCCCGATCACAGATGGTGTATTCCACTTCACTGCGTGTGCCTAGACCATACTCTCATCATTCTTAGAATTCTAGGTCTAATTCCACATTAGATTTTAATTCACAACGACAATTCTATCATCAGTGTTTCAATATCACAATGACCGGTGTCAGTCCAGCGACCTTCGTCGGTTACCCTCTTTTTTTCATCGATTATACCAAACCGATTGTCTGCATTCCAGGTCATTTTTTAAGCTACTTAAAGGGACATTTATTCATCTTCATCCTTGTTATTTATTCATCTTCTTCCAATTTTCACAGCCCCTATCATTGTTATCATTCTCATTGACATTGTAAAACTCAATGATTTGGCATACCTATCGATTTTCCCTTATACCTTATTTTTCACTCACCGTCCATTTTCTACGGTGATTGGAAATGGTTACCCCTAACTAGAATCGGTTATCTGTTTCACTTACTAACCAATATTTGGTACCTAATCCACTTTTTACCACCGATTCACTTGTTCTTGCAATTTTTTTGTGTCATTTACTGAGAGAATCAGCCTCACCGGATCGGCACCGGTTCACATGGTGTTGACTCGAAGACAAGAAAGCGCACTCATATTTCAAGCTAGTTGTTAACCACTCCCAAGTAGTCCTTCACCACCTTCCATTTTATCACCAGCCATGGATCCTATCTAACCTATAACTATCACTACCGGAGATGAGGAGTTCGCATTGAACAAAACCCCGTTGCTTTTTACGTTTTACCTTTTCCCACTTGTCCACTCGAGATGCCTCGGGTCATTTGATATATTGCATGCTCGTATTTATCCACCCGACTCTCTCTCCCACCGCTTTGCATCGACCCCATCTCGGCTCCGTGTTATGCGCATCTACCTTACCCCCAGTTGTTTTGTAGCTAGGTCTTATACCCACTATGACTGCCACATCTACCACCTCTCGTGGCACTTGCCACATCCACCATACCCCGATAACTACCAAAACATAACCTCCTCCTCCCCTAATGTCTCGCACATACCCATAGTTAGACTACCACCTCTAGTGTCGGTGACCCCTACCCCTTTTCATAAGGTGGTACTTTCCATTCCACATTCATTAGCCCCCATTGCCACTAGGGTTACCACGACCCTTCCACCTCCATATATACTATCGGTAGCCTCCCATTTCATCTATTATTCACTCGGGTACGTGCCCTATTTCACTACCTTCTTCTCAATCAATGTACACGGCAGCACCATATACCGGAGTGTCACCCCCATTATATGCCCAACACCAACCCAAAGGTCCTCAATAGCAAAGACCTTACTTTGCTATTGAGGACCTTACTGGGGACACCTTTTGCTTCTGTCTCAACGCAGATACAAATGCCACTTCTTTGATACTTTCACTATCTACCCAAAAATATTTTTACCAATCGAACCGGATACAACCACCTCTATCACCATTCCTTCCACGTCACCCATCATAACTTGACATACACTCTTACCCATAACCCAAACTACATCTAAACCCAAACCCACACCTACATCCTCTTCCTCGCCAAAACCTATAATTACCTTAGGGGTCACCCCAACCACCATCCTTACTCATCCACCTATCAAACCTGGAATTATCTACATCCTCCAAAGTCAACACCACACCTACTCCGACACCTAAACCAAAGAACCAAGCCCATATAACTCATACTCCAGCTTTGTCAATCGTACCTTCACCCCTTCCATCCATCTTAGGACCTCAACCTCCAAAGCATGGTCAAGAAACCTCCACCTATCAAGAAACCAAAAACACAACACCCCACTCCTTCCTCGCAGACCTCTAACATACCCAAACGCTCGACACGACTTACACTCGCACTGCGCAGCATATTTACCACACATACCTCCAATACCCTAAGTTTTTTTTTCACTACCCACTATACTGGCCGCTTTCCCTCACACCCCATGTGTGACCCATGTCATCTACCTTCATAGCACCCCCGTTATCCCCATGAGTAACTTGCCCTCTGCCTCCATCAGTTCACTAAACATATTGTTTAGTTTTTTCTAGTGGTCTTGCTTTCGATTACAGGTAGTTCCTGCTAGCCAAGAGGAAGCTCTCACATTCAGTGTGGATTCAGAAGTTAGACGCGCACAAAAACCCAACAACCAACATTTCAATAGGTATTCCTCCTACGCCTGTTACCCTATCATTTTCGCCAATACTTCAAAGAAATGCTCTAAGAATCGGGTGAAACATTTTGTCACACTCAAGGGAACACCTTTCAACAGTATTCCTCCTATGCTCGTTACCCTCTCTCTCTCTAAGTCATACCAAATTGCATAAATTCAAAATAAACAAATATTCTTAAACAACATATTTCCTAGAACACTGTCAATGATCACACTGATCTAAGGATTAGAAGATACTCCCTATCTCACTACTATGTCGAGTCATACTTCAACGTGAATCCCGCCCCCACCATAATATACCGAAACATCACATTTCATATCTCCTTCTTCGTAGGAAGCCATCCTCACAAAAAAATTATATTTCACAGTTCATGTGTCAATCCTTAAATAGCATAAGCTAAACAAAAATAATAGAAAAGGCACTCCTAGGATTGCATTTTTCTTAGTGTTTCTTCTCGGCTTGCATTTTGAGGTGAGAGATCACATTCTTCATTTTTCTTGTTCATCCTTGCACACTCCTCATCACAGCTGGTGTATTTTGGCTTCACCTGAGTGTTCCTGGACCATATTCTCATCATTCTCAGAATTTTGGGTTTGATTCCACATCAGATTTTAATTCACAACCACTATTCTTTCATCATTGTTTCAATTTCACAGTGACCGGTGTCGGTCTAGTGACCGTCATCGGTTACCCTCTTACCGTCGTCAATTATACCCAACCAATGTCGGTTCCAAGTCCTTTTTAACCTACTTAAAGGGACATTTATTCATCTTCATCCTTGTTATTTATTCATCTTCTTCAAATTTTCATAGCCCCCGTCATTTATATCATTCTCATTGACGTTGTAAAAGTGATTAGATTTCGCATACCTGCCGAATTGACCTTACACCTTGTTTTTCACTCACTGTCCATTTTCTACAATGATCGGTAATGGTTACCCCTAGCCGGCATCAGTTTTCCCTAACCAAAGCATCAGTTAGTCTGTTTCACCTTCCAACCAATATTTGGTACCTAATCAACTTTTTTTCGCTAGATTCACCTATTCATGTTGTTTTTCTATGTCATTTACAGGGAAGCAATCCTACCAAATCAGATCTTGGTTCACATGGTGCTAACCTAAAGACATGCAAGCACACTTGTATTTCATGCCTATTGTCAACCACCCCACCTAGTCCTTCACCACCTTCCATTTTATCACCATCCATGGATCCTATCCAACCTATCGCTATCGCTACCAGAGATGTGGAGTTCACATGACTCTTTAACCAAACCCCTACTCGCTTTGCTACGGTTTTACCTTTCCCACTCATCCACTCAAGATGCCTCGGGTAAGTTGATATACATCATGCCCATATCTATCCCCCGACTCTCACTCCCACTCCTACATCGGCCCCATCGGCTCCATGCTGCCGCCTACAACTTTACCTTACCCCAAGTCGTTTCGTAGCTAGGTCCTATACCCACTATGACTGTCGCATCTACCACCTCCATGGTACCCGCCACATCCACCATACCCTCAACAACTACCCAAAATGTAACTTGCTCCACCCCTAATGTCTCACACATACCCGTAGCTACACTACCACCTCTGGTGTCGGTGACCCCTACCCCTTTTCAGAACGTGGTACTTTCCATTCCACAATCATTATCCCCCATTGTAACTAGGGTTACCATGACCCTTCCACCTCCATATACATACTATCAGTGCCTTCTGTTTCATCTATTATTCACTCCAAGTACGTACCCCTGTTTCACTGCCTTCTTCTCAATCAACCTACAAAGAAACACCATATACTAGAGTGTCACCCCCATTATATGTGGAACACCAACCCCCTCAAGCTACAAGAGGCACACAATCATCGCAACCTACCAATGACCTAGTCAAATTGATGTTGGAAAAGATGTAGACACTAGAGGCATCGGTTTCCGGCTCTTTCAACACTCTCACCTACGACGAGATTTTCAATGAGCCCATCCACCCATCCATTCTTATTCGTCCATACCCTGTACATTGGGAGATGCCTAAATTCAATCATTTCAATACCAAGGAAGACCCCCGACAACATTTGTGGTCTTTCAAACATGGGTGTTACCTAATCGCTCATGATGATGCTTTGTTATTGAGGACCTTTCCCATGTCTCTGATTGGGCCGGCGTTAGATTGGTATAGTGGGTTACCTAGACACTCTATATTTTCATTTAATAAGGTTCCCAAGCCTTCTTAGATAACATATCCATCAATATTTTCAAGAAGGTTACCATGACTGACCTATATTCCACGCGTCAATATGAAGACAAATCTATCACAGATTTTGTCACTCACTAGCATAGCCTTATCAACCAACTCACCTTCTAACTACCACAAACAGAACTCATCAAGATTTTCACATGGGCTTGTGCTAGAAATATCTCACCAAACTTGTAGGTCCAAACCTTCTGAACATTAGACGAAGAATTCACCATGGAATGAAAGTTAGAAATTCGAGCCATCGAAGAGAAGAAAATCCAATTACGCAGTAAGAATTCGACATTCAAGTCGAATGATACCTCTTCTTCTTCCAAACCATAAAACAATTATTCAAAGGCCAAGGGCACCGCTAATGTAGTGGTACTCAAGGCCGGCCCAGCTCATCCATCAAATCAGGCTACCCCCTCATCTAATCTCTCACCCATTCGGACTTTTCAATTCGGATGAGAACATTGAAATAAACCTCAATTGGGAACCTTACTCCTTTGTCTTAGAAAAGCTTATCAAAGTCGGAGACATCACCCTTCCACCTATAAAACCACACATTGGTTTTGACCCTACTTGCCCCATGCCCACATGGTGTAAATAACATGACTTCTATAACTATCATTGAGTAAAGGGTCATAGTGACGGCAATTGCATCACTTTTAAAAACATTGTCAGAGAAATGCTCAAGAAAGGCGAGTTAACCATGGATAATCCTAACGCACTTGTCAGCCAAAACCTACACATCTTAGAGAAACCATTTCCTAATCTTGCCCCTTCGTCCGATCAAACCGGTGAGGCCTCAACTCATGATACCCGTACCCGCGAGGTTCACACTATTTTTAATGACATACTGTCACCTCCCAATTACCTCACATTCCTTCCATAGAGGAAGTCCTAGCCTGATATTCTCCTTCTACGTTGGAACCCACTGCATCTATTCCTCCACCCATAGAGGAACACCTTTCATCTCCTTCATCACTTATGGAGGAGTCTTCCGCTAACATTGAGACCATTTCACTTTTGTCTTCTCCACTTAGAGAACCGATACCCATAGTACATCATCCCACGGAGGAACACCTCTCATCTCCTCCTCCCACAGAGGAGCACCCATTACCTCCTCCACCCTACGAGGAGCACCCATTAGCTCCTCTACCCATATTGGAGCTCCCATCATCTCTAAACCCTATCACATGAGATCCAGTTGAGATACCCTTACCTCTTGGTGATCATTCTCCATCAGCTATCCAAGACCGTGCAACCCTAATTTTGGCTCTCTTACCCACGTAAGCTGAAGCTATCCAATTCCCCATCTCTAAGACACATTTTACAGAATTTCCATTAGTTCCTCATAAATTCCACCTTCGACGTTCCATTCTCACATTTAGCTGATCGCTTAGATCATTGAGCTAGGGCCTTACTTTGAGGCACCTTTTACTTCTGTCTCAATGCAGATGTAGATGTCACTTGCTTTGATACTTCCACTATCTACCCAAAAATATTTTTACCAATCGAATTAGATACAACCACGTCTATCACCATTCATTCCACGACACCCATCATAACTCAACATACACCCTTACCCATAACCCAAACTACATCTAAACCCAAACCCACACCTACATCCTCTTCCTCACCAAAACCTATCATTACCTTAGGGGTCACCCCAACCACTAGCCTTACTCATCCACCTATCAAACTAGATTTAGCTACATCCTCTAAAGTCAACACCACACCTACTCTGAAGCACCTAAACCAAAGAACCAAGCCCATAGAACTCATACTCCAGCTTTTCTAGTCACACCTTCACCCCTTCCATCCATCTTAGGACCTCAACCTCCTAGCATGGTTGAGAAACCTCCACTCACAAGAAACCAAAAGCACAAAACCCCACACCTTCCTTGCGGACCTCTAACCTACCCAAGCACACGACACGAATTTACACCCACACTTGCAACATATTTACCACCCATACCTCTAATACCCTCAATTGTTTCTTCACTACCCACTATACTTGGCCGCTATCCCTCACACCCCATGTGTGACCTGTGTCATCTACCTTCACAACACCCATGTTATCCCTATGGGTAACTTGCCCTCTTCCTCCATCTACTTTTCCTTCTATACCTCGTAAACCCATATCCCCTTTACCAAAGAAGGTGCAACCCAAAAACAAAACTCCGTTACCCTCCAATAAGATAGTTAAAACAACCACACACCCTCTTGTTCATTCATCTACCATACCCCTACCTAGATAAACACGACCAACACCCAAGACCACTCCAGCACCCAAAACCATGGCTAGACCCACTCCTCCTCCTGCGTAGACTGTTCCTCAACAATCCACCACACCTACACCCAAACCTACATTCACTTCCCATTGTGACCCACTAACAAGGTCCTATGCCAAAATTTTAATCAACCTCCTTGAGACTTTTGTCATTACATTACCGCCACTCAGACCTTACGAACCCCTCAAACCCAAGCCAAAAGGGTTTGATGACACTAAAATTTGTGCCTACCATCATGTGCTAGGGCACGATGTGGAGAACTATAAGGCCTTGAAAACCATCCTTATCCAGTTGTGTCCTCCGGAAGCCAACTTTGATGACTACAACCTCTCGATGAGGAACCTACCTCACCAACACCCATTCCCACACTTTGTCCACTCAACAACAACAACCTCCACCCCCACAACTCCTTGAACCACCTCCAATATTTGGAATTAACATGGTTCACATCGAGAACTTTCCACGCCACTACCCAAATGGCGTTGTGCCCAACTCACCTCACGGGGTTTTCTCCTCCGGTTCGTTTTTCTTATTTTTTCGTTATACCACTCACCCTACACCTTCTTCATTTGCCAACTCCCTCGGATCAACATGATACACATCATACCCATGCTAATAAGTATAAAGGTAAAGAAAAGGTGACTGACCCACCAACCAATACTATACCCAACATACCATCTAGACCCATGCCTAAAATCACTATTCGCGACCCAACATACCCCATCTCTAATGGAGTCACATATCGCACCATGCTCAAACAATTACACCAGTATCCCCTCAAAATGTCCTTATATGACCTCATCCAAACATTAGAATCTCATCATCAATCTCTCATGGAGGTTCTTTAATCTATTCAGATTTTCCCAATGACCCTACACCGTAGCCTCCATCATCACACCCCATCATGTAGCCTCTCTCACCAAATTACCACCATCATCTTCACCCCACCCTATCCACCAAGTATCCTCCCTTAGCTTCTCGAGGAAGAGATCAAACCACACCAAAATGATGGCCTGGACCAGACCCTCTTCATCTTTGTCCACATCGATGACATATGTGTACGTCATGTGATAATTGATGGGGCGCTAACATTAACATCATTTCATCCCATGCATTCGCTTGAATGCGCATACCGACAATTTCATGCATAAACATCATGTCATGTTACATTCATTCAATGATGTTATCACCTCTACACTAGGCACTATCATCCTTCACATTTACGTGGGCCCCCAAACTATTCTAGAACTATTCTACATCTTGGAGGTGGAATTCTAATATAGCTTATTTGCTTGTGAGACCACGGATTCGTGTTATGGGTTACATTCCTTCCACTTTGCATCGTTGTGTAAAGTTTGAACATGAAGGGCACACCTATACCATTCCATCTAATCCATCCCCTTTTAAACCATGCAACATCTTTACCAACCCAATGATGTGCTCATACCTATTAAAGCGTTTACCTCCACGACCACCACCACTTCACCTATACCTCTGCTTACCAGACGGATTGCTACCTCAACCACACATACCTCCTCCATTCCTACCACTATAAAAACCTCCAAAACTTACCCATTAGCCTCCCAAGCCATTAACCCCACCTCTCGCATTGATCTCGACACATCGTCTATCCCAGCTACTGCATACCAACCACCGACCCCTTGGAAGGTGTTTTTCAATGCCTCACTCACGGAGGAATACCGCCTATATATTGTCAACGCATTCCTTACTCCACAAGAGTATGGAAGTCTTCATGAACACCCTCGCTATGATCACTTTGCACAGGATAACACCTCCTTTATGGTCCTCCTCATCTCTCGTACCAGTCTCACCTATGGGGGACTTGATACTACCACTTACACACCTGAACCACCATCACAAACCCACCCATTTTCCACTAACTTCCAATCTCTCACCAATCATTTTTTTACCACATCTTCTTGCACCGATGTGTGTGGAAAGGTTTTTGTTTTGGATTTTATGAGCAAGGCCTCCATACTCTTATTCCATGCACCACCCAAAAACATAACGATTGTAGTGGTATCGACTTTCCTGAACCACCTACCAAACATGCTCGCATTGAACTCATCAAGGAAATCAGCCCTTCTCCACCTTCTTCACCCGCTTCACCTTCATCACCAGCATCACCAACGGAGTCGATGGATCCAGAATCTATCCCTCTGTAACTTTTTTTTCATAAACACCATTTCGTTGGGGCCTTTAAATTATCAACATGAGGGCGAGGCCCTCCACTTTTCCCTTCCTATATCCTGAAATGATCGATGATGATACACCTTCAATTAACATCTATCAATATTATGATGATGAATCTATACTCACCTACCTTGGTGTAGAGGACTCATATATTCATCAATCATTACCCCTCGAGATGTAAACCATGTTGAATGAATCGACTATCGAGATCAACATTCACACTCAGACAAACCGCACATCCTAACGATCGGTCAATCTTTGGATGCTACTAAACAGAAGCCACAACTTATTTTCTCAAGGATCATAGCCATGCTTTCACTTGGTCTTACATGACATGCTTAGTATTGACCCCACTATAGTGGTCCACAATATCCTCACTATTCCGATGCCAAATCGATCAAATGAAGCCGAGGAAAATGCACCCTCGCATTGCCCTTCTCGTCAAAGAAGAACTTCAATGCCTTCTTTCCATTTCCTTCATCTTACCCATTGATTATCCTTGTTGGATTTCTAACAATCTCCTTATCACTAAGGTGATAGGGAGACTCTGCATTTACACGGACTTCTGTGACCTCAACCTAGCATGTCCAAAAGATGACTTTTCCTTACCCGGTATTGACCAGCTTGTTGACCTTACCATTGGTCACGAGATGCTATCGCTCATGGATGGCTTCTCAGGTTATAACCAAATCTTTCTTACCCCAGAATATCAACACCAAACCGCATTCATCACCCCTTAGGGGACCTTCTGATACCGAGTCATGCCTTTTGGCCTTAAAAATGTTGGTACCACATATCAGCGGGCTATGAATTACATCTTCCATGATGTCATGCATCGTATATTGGAAGATTACGTGGATGATCTCCTAGCCAAATCTAAATGTCACTCCAAGCACCTTTCCATCCTCAAAACCGTTTTTGACCACCTCATTAAATATTACGTTCGACTTCAGCCAAAGAAGTGTGTCTTCACGGTTCTCTTAGGAAAGCTCCTTGGATTTATTGTTTCCTTATGTGGTATAGAAGTTGACCCTAATAAAGTCAAGGCCATTCTGGAAATGCCTTCACCCACTAATCTTAAACAACTCTATATCCCGCAAGGTAAGTTGCGATCTATTCGCCATTTCATTTCACAATTATTCGATCGGTGCCAACCATTTCATCATCTGCTTAAGAAGGATGTCTCCTTTAAATGGGATGATGACTACCACAAAGCTTTTGAGGCCCTAAAAAAATACCTTCTCTAACCACCCGTACTTAGTCCGCCTAAAGACGATCAACCTTTTTACGTATACATCTCAGCTACCAATAACTCCTTGGGAGCCATGCTCATTCATCATGATGAACAACACAGGAGGAGCAAAGCGGTTTATTACATAAGTTGTACTCTTTTAGATTATGAAACCTGATACACTCATCCCGAAATTTTTTTCTTAGCCTTATTTTTGTTGCCACTAAACTCCACCATTACCTACTCAACCAAAAGACCTATGTTGTGACCAACACCGACCCCTTACACTTCATGTATGCCAAACCTTATCAAAATCAGCATGTCAATCGATGGCTTATGCTTTTATTTGACCTTGACCTCGAATTCATTCATCAAAATTCCATAAAGGATTAGGTTATCGCCAACCAATTGGCTGATGCACCTATCTCTGGGGATCAACCCTCTAATTTTGACTTTCCAGATGAGTCAATTGCTACTCTTTCCCTGGACGAACCCTTTTACCAAATGACACTCTTCTTCAATGGTTCCAAGTGTCAGCGTGGAGGTGGGGCTACTATTATCCTCATTCCTCTTGATGGTGAGCCCATGCCTTTGTCTTTCAAACTCTATTTTGAATGTACAAACAATATTTCCGAATACGAATCCTCGTACTAGGTCTCTAAGCCGCCTACGCCTAGATGTCAAATCAATCAACATCTTTGGTGATTCTCAAATGTTCGTAAACCAAGTCAATGGTATATACCAATGTCGTAACAAGATACTTCAAAAATATAAACATCATGTAGACGTACTTTTGACCACTTTTGACCGTTACATCCTTCAAACAATCCCATGTTCAACCAACAAATTTACGGATACCATGGCCTTCTTGGCTTCCCAAATACCTTCTTCACCCGCCAATTATAAAATATTTGTCACCATACAATGACTCCAATCACCTTCTTATTTACCACGTGAAGTTTACTCTATCAGAACTGCTACCCTAGACCTAAGTGACCTTTGGTATAAACAATACTCTAACTATCTTTCTCTATCCATCTTACCTCCCGATCTCACTGTAATGGACAACGCACCTTCCTTAAAAAGTCTCTCGTTACGCAATCATGGGGGCCTCCTCTATAAGTGGGTATTTGATGGTATTCTCTTACGATGCCTCACAAGTTCTGAAATTCCTTATACCATTAAGGAGGTTCATGATGGCATATGTGGAGGTCACTTCGGTGACCTTGCTATTGCTAAGCGTATTCTTTGCCTAGGCTATTCTTGGCCAACCCTTAACTCTGATTGTTGCGACTACATCAAACATTGTGTAAAATTCCAACAACATGCCAATCTTCATCATACACCCTGATCCACGAATTACAGGTCACCCGTGATCAACCCCCATTCTTCCCAAAGCACCATTAATGGATCATCATTGCTACCGAATACTATACCAAATGGGTTGAATCCATACCACTCATCTCCATGAAAGCAAAGAAAATATGTGAGTTCATCAATCATCGATCATTTGTCACTTTGGTGTTCCTCATCACCTCATCACCGATAATGGAAAACAATTCAAAAACAAAACTTTGTAAAAACTTTGTGATGCCTTCAGCATTCAGCTAAGTTTCTCATCACCTTATTTCCCACAAACCAACGACCAAGCCAAATCCACTAACAAAACCCTAAAAAAAATTCTTATGAAAGTGGTTAATGATACTGGGAAGGATTGGCATATGCACATTCCTTTTGCCCTCTGGGCATACCGCACTATTATTCGCACTTTCACTGCCTCCACACCATTTTCTCTGGTCTATGGTACCGAGGTGATTTTACCTCTCAAGTCTAGATTCCCTCACTCTGCATTTCTCTCTAGGATGTGCTTAATGATGATGACTTTCGTCAAGACCGTTTAGCACAACTAGAGTTATTAGATGAACATTGTCTTAACTCTCTTGACCACCTTCAAGTTTACCAAAAACGTATCAAACGTGCCTATGACAAGCATGTCCATGAATGAACCTTCCAAGTTGGTGACCTCGTCCTGAAAGAAAATCAACACATAACCAAAGCGAGAAAAAAAAGTAAATGAGGCAAATTTTCTCCTAATTGTCTTAGACCATACATCGCGACTCATACTTATGGATCACGTGCTTATCATTTATCTTCACTTGATGGTAAACCCAAACCTGATCCCCTTAATGCCTTGCATCTTCGACCATTCTATTGTTGAATTTTTAATCCTACCTCACCTTTTGTCTCTTTCCATGCTCATCCCTTGAGCGTTATTCACTTTATACACCTCACCAATGATTAAAAAAGAATCATGTGAGTACTTGTCACTTATTATATTCTCTTGAATATGTGTACCACGGTGTTGCACGTAGCATGATTCTCATGGATACTTTTCGTCTACCTTTAGATGAGATCCCATGGTCATTTCACCTTGCCTTTTACACGAGATTCTTATTCTCCACCTTGGTCTTGTCCATGACTTCAAATCCATCACATGGGATACAACTCCTTGAGTCAAAATTCTAATAAACTGATGACTCCCTTAAAAGGATGTCTATCTCTAAAAAATCACCGCTATAAATAGACTGTTCCCTCGAAGGATAGCTATGTAAAGCTATTTTTTAAAAAAATGAGAGCAACTAAAGCTTCCCGCATCGATCAGCTTTACGAAGAAATCAAGAAGTTAAATTCCTCATCCCATATAGACTTCCCACATCGATTAGTCTATCTCAAATACAAGTCAACACAGAAATGTTTTTAGTCATGTAATTGCCCATTGTGACCTCGGATCTCTTGCCCAAATAGCAAGCTACCTCATACCATACAAAATTACCCACTTTTCACCCTTCAAGCCATACCAACTCCTATTTCCCACTACCTCAAGGGACTTCTTGGAAACTATGAAATTTGGTGATCATGTGATTACTTTTCATCGTAGAACAATCAATCATGCAATGTATTTTGGGTCTTACGTTCATCACATCTTTTAAGGTGTGATCTACTTGGTAAGATCCTCACCAATTAGGTGGCTTTATTGCCCCCTCTTCTATTTTAACCATCCTTGTTTACCTTTTGATTACCTTATATAGGACTTGGTCCTCGATGCTTACTTTTGAGGTAATATATTTTCTTCTTTTGCCACAATCACTATCACCTATCTTAATTTACCTATAACCCACCCACACGTAACAAACCTAAACCCACACCATACCTAAAACCTACCACCTTATTTTCACACCCTCTCATATTCTTCCCTAGCTTATGGGAGAACTACATCGTCCGAGGTCCCTTTTCGCATTTTGGGACTATGTATGCGAGCACTCCGCGGGCATGGGGCCCTTAGAGGATAGCTCGGCCACACATTACCCTAAACAATTCATCTTCCGTGTTCCTCACATTACAACATACCTCACTTAGTTTCCGTTTTTACCCACAATTGGAAATTAAACCATGTACATAACAAGTTGCTTCATATTTTAATCCTTATCACAACATACATTTATTATGCCTACCATTTATCTATCATCACTATGCATAGATTATACCACATCTCACATAGGACCCATATTATCATTCATTGCATAAAATAATAAATCATAATTTCCCTTCCTTTGAACACAACCATGCATAAGACCTTGACTCAACCATGCCTAAAAAACCGACTCGATCCATGCCTATGACTGACTCGATCCATGCCATGACCCGACTCGATCCATGCTTAAAACCGACTTGATCCATGCCTAAAACCCGACTCGATCCATGACTAAGACCTGACTCAATCCATGCCTAAACCAACCTAACTCCATCATGCCTAACTCACCTAATTCCCATCCATATCAAAACAATAAATCAAAAATCTCATCAACACATCAAAAAATTGAGAAATCTCATGTATCTCATCATATAAATAAGTTTGTATCTCAATACAACATACATGGATGTCCCATCATGTCCATCATCTCAAAATTGTCAAGCATGCAGTCGATACTCAATACAAAATGTCATCGCATGCAAGCCGGTCTCATATATACAATAAAATAATGAACCAATACAACTATCTCTCACCACGCATGTCGGCATATATCATAAAACTAACTATCATACATCAAAAAAATAGGTGCCACATATTAGGCATCTCGGCGAGATGTCCTCCATATTTGTATCACCTATACTCTCTCGCCTCCTGGTTCCATACTAGCACCTCAACTAGAGCTGGTCTCCGTGCACTAGTAACCTCTATCTCTGCTCTAGCCTCGAAGCTTGTTGACCCTCTCTGCTCTCCACACTGTGAGTGCGGGATCTCATCCTCTCACTTGACATCGATGTGCCATGTACTTGGTATAGGATATGAATTCTATCCCGACCACCATCGCCTAGTCCAGGTAGTATCTATCCTCACCTAAGGCATCCCGTAACTTGGATATAGGCACGGTCTTTAGTGGTCCTATAGGTCTCGACCCCTGTACCTATCTGTGGAACCCTGTCCCACTCCAGCCTGTGAACTAGGACCCAGTCCCGGTGCCTGTATCTGGGCTTGTGAGACCCCACGCTGTGCCGGGCTGTGGCTGGCCGGCCTGTAAACCTACTACCCGAGAGCTCGTAAGGCCGCCACCTAAAAATCACCCTCCTCTCCATCTCCATCTCCTCATGCCATCCGGGCCTTGATCAAGCCACTATACATGTAGCTCTGCTACCTCTACCTCAGAGCTCTCCAGTTGTGTCTGTAGTATACCCAACTAGGTAATCAGAGTAGCCACCTGCCCCTATAGGGCATCCCTCTGCACTGTGATGGTGGCTAGATCCGGTTGCCCTAGTTTGGGTGGTATGGCTCATAAGTGAGTTGTCAACCACTGTCTATACCTATTTGTGCACTCAGCATCATCTATCTCTGCCGGCAAACTGCACCTGCCTCCTCCCTCCTACCCTGTGGGCATTTTAGGCTATGGTAGAGGTAAGGGCCTCTCCACGTCATCTCTCTGGTACTGTGGGAAGGGTGGAGGTATGTCCTGTAGTAACTTGAACTTCCATCAGACTCTGTCCACTTGGATCATCTCGTTCTCCCTGGCATGGCGACTCTGTATCCATCTTATAAGCTAGAGCTCAGCTAGCTCCTCGTGCATATACCTATATGAGGGGAATCCCACATACGGCCTCCAAATAATGTCCACTCTGGAAAACCCCTCTAGTAACCACTGGAAATAGGCCACATCATGTGTGGGCCTCTCAGATCTCCACTCTCCAATAGCTAGCACCCATCTCCTCTACCCTACCTACACAAACCTCAGTGGGAATGCATCTACTCGGAAATCCCTATAGGACGCACACAAACTATGTGCTCATAAGCCCAAGAGTGCAGTAAAAATGTATAGCACAGGCTAAACTTGCGTAGCCGTCCATATGCCCACAACTCCTGTCACAAATTTCAAGAATTCTAGTGCCAAGCAAAGCGGGTCTCCTCTATCATCATATCATGGAGTACCCCCATCAATGATTAGGGAAAACGTCCACCCTCTGCATCTGGAAGTGCAAAACAACACACTACCTCCATCAAAAGAACCACTAGCCTCATCTCCTCCAGACGGGCTAGGTACATCTCTCCGTATCAAATGTTGGCACTATGGAATGTCATCTCGGCCATCCCCTCACCAAACACTATCGTATCAACTCATCCGAGGCCTCGAAGGAGATAGAATAGACATGTGTACCTAATATGGGTAACCAGTAGAATCTGAAACACATCCTCTAGGGTGACAGTGATCTCACCCATCGACAAGTGGAACGTGTTGGTCGTGGAATCCCATTTATCGATGAGCACGACCATCAAATTGGGCTGCATGATTACATGTCAATAGTGACGAACCCCACTCAAGCCTACTACCTCCACAAGGTACAACTCCTCAAGGGTTGATGTGTTGTGCAATGTAACGAGCAGAGGCGGAACCTATCTCACATATGTAGCTGATCTCTCCCCTGCATTCGATACAAACAACACGTTAATGTACATTTTCACAACCATTACCCCTATCATTTCCCAACAACTTATTTTTCACCCTACCCATCTCAAACACTTAGCCCACATCACTTTTAGACCATTTTCCCCAAAGACCGACCAAGTGCGTTCCCTTTAATCGACCCCGATAACCCTTAACTAGCATCGGTCACTGTTTGGTGGACCGATACGGTTCAACCTTATTGATGCCGACCAAACTTGGTTGACGTCGGTCACTATCGTGGTCAAAACCCGTGATCCCCAAAACCCCTTTTCTCCAAAACCTCCCCCTTTCCCCTTTTACCCACCTCAACCCATCCCCCTCTCCCATTTATTACCCTATCCATTCCTATTTTTACCCACTTTTCCCCCCATTCCAAATTTAATCTTTTCCCCACCCTCAAAAATAAAAAACATAAAAACCAACCAACAACAATCTACTCAACTACAACAAAAGTTGGATGCTTACCTCATCATGCTTTGCTAACATCTTGGTGGCACATCGGCCACCTTTGCATCGATGGCCCACTCAATTCCTCTCTCGGCCTCCGCCATTACCAAATCGCTACCTGTAACCTCTACCCAATCAAATCCCTCGTAATGATCCTATGGACGTGCTTCTCACCAACCAATCACCCGTTGTTCATACGGCCAACTCAATGCTCCATTCCGTCTGGACACTTTTCTCTCTTTTCTCTCTTTTTTGTCATTTTCTCACTTAGTTAAATGACAAATGAATAACAAAAACATGGATTTTTTGTTTTAATAACAAACGACAAACCGACATCGGTCGTGTGCCCTACCTTACCTTGGTCGGTCAACCTATACCGACATCGATTACCCTTGACCGGCATCACCACACTCACTTACATATTTCCTTACATCTTACCCTCTAACCTACCCTCCTTCCTTTATTTAGCTCACCCAACCTTCACCCCGCCGATTTACCCCACCTAACCTTTACCCCGACCATTTACCTCACCCTCCAGGAACTCCTCATTGATTGCCTACCCTTGTCCTCCTTTGGGGACTCGTAATTTTACCCATACCTTGGCCCTACCCATGCTTTGTGACCTACATATTTGGACTGGACCATCACTACTTACATTTGATCTCATGTGTTCGTTATACCTCATGCAATCTTTATTACCTATGTTGATTAATCTAATGACCTTACCTAGCCTATTGTCGTGACCATTTATCCTCACCTTACCTTTGGTGTACAGAACATACCTAAACATTCCTGCACCTAACCTACATTATGTTTCCTTACCATATCCTATACCTTGGATACTAGAATAACCTCAACCTTGTTTGGATAAACCTATCGACCTTGGACAATGTAGAGTTTTCCTTCTCTTCAACCGGTACCGTCTTTATAGTTTATACGTGTGTGTGCATTTGGTATTACTACCTTTGACCTTGACCCATTACTGGATTGCCCGAGTAGACCTTTTTTTTTTTTTACCCCCATTAACCACCTTCCCCTTTCTCACATTTACCCTTTTATCAAACCTCTCAATGATTTAACCTTTTTCCTCATCATTTCCTATTTTGAGGGGGATCACCTTCACCCACACATGGGGCAATCAAATATTATTTTTGTCAACGCCGCTTACCAATACAAGCTACACAACAAAATGGGGTAAAATGTAGACACTAAAATTAGGTTACACTCCCCTTTGGTCCTTGACAAATAAACACCCTTCATCACATTAACCTAGCCATGGCCCCCTTCACCTCACTAATATTAATTTAATTAATTTAATTAAATTAATTCATTATCCTCACCATAATTATTATTTAAATATGTTAATTTAAATAATGTCCACACACCCTCACCTAGACACCTCATCTAGCCACCTCACCGTAAGACCTATTCTTAGTAAGTTACCATAATTAACTAAGACTTACCCAAACCCTAAAGATCAATGCCTACATTCTCTATAACCACATTCTTGCATGCTTACAAGAAGCTCCCAGCCTAATCCATGGGTGAACGACACGAGATTCAATAAAATCAAGAGGATCTCCTTAGTTTAGTAAACATAAGAAATCCTGCCTTGACCAACGTCGGTTACACCTAACCATCATTTGGTTAAGCCAAAAGCGCTTCTGGTCACCTTTAAACCCCTAAAACAACCTTAATTTGAAGGTTAGAAAAAGGTTGGCGAACATTAGCACATCCGTGAGAGATATCACATCTTCGAGAATGAATTCCAGCTAGAACATAAATGCAAGGAAGGAGATCAAGTATTTTCTCCTACACTCACCCCAACAAGGATTTGATCCAACCAAGCAAAAAGGAATGCACATGCAGAACATACATAAGCTCTCCTACGATTGGTGATCATCTCGCAGCCTTCAACTCTTACCAAGCACCTTCATCCCTCACTCACAAGCATCCAGGACTAGAATCCAAGTAAATAAAATGTTATACTCCTCTGGTCCATTTCATTTCATCATTGTATTATCACCCTTTGTTCTCTCACCACCCATAGACCTCCATTAATACTCACCTCTCCATATACCTATTAAAACCTCATCGAATCCCACCCAAACCACTCAATACCTCATTCCGACCAACCAAAGTCCTTTGTGCAATCACAAAGGAAACCCAAAACTCATTTTGTGGCATTCCTAGTTTTCCACAAGAAGCCACAAAGTTACACTGTCCACCATGGTCACCCCTTAACCAACATCAGTCTCTGTATTTCCCCATACAACTTAGAACCGTGACTTATTCACCTATTTCTACATCACCCTCATTCACTTGTGATCTACGTAAGACCTCTACCGGACCTACAGAGATCCAGAGAACCAGTTATTTACCCTTCGGATCCTATTCTAACCTAGCCTATTAGATCAGATATTTCTTATTGTGTTTTAAGTGAGATACCTAAATCATTTCAAATTACAATAGGATTTACTTTATTACCCGCATTAAAAAAATTTAAACGGTGGGTGATGTACCGTGTAGGAAGTATCACACTTACGAGATCTAGCACACGCTAGGAATTTGAGCACATATC
The DNA here is from genome assembly GCA_018340775.1 of Taxus wallichiana var. yunnanensis. Lineage (NCBI taxonomy): Eukaryota > Viridiplantae > Streptophyta > Pinopsida > Cupressales > Taxaceae > Taxus > Taxus wallichiana. Next base: position 291,930,383 of record CM031239.1, on the reverse strand, counting down.
TTGTTTAATTATTTACGGTGGTCTTTTTTTCCATTACGGGTAGTTCCTCCTAGCCAAAATGAAGCTCTCACATTCATTGTGGATTCGAAGTCATACGCATACGCAACAACCCAACAACTAATATTTCAACGGGTATTCCTCCTACACCCATTACCCTATTTCTTTCGTCAATACTTCAAAGAAATTCTCTAAGAATTAAGTGAAAAACAAAGTTCTAGATCTATCGGCATCCTTAAAGATAGAAAATATGGAAATCGAAGGGGATTCGCTAGTAATTGTGAATGCCATAATTAAAAAGAAAGCCCATGTCTTGGAAACTAGACCTAGGAGTTAAAAAGGTCCTTTGGCAACTCAGAATTTTAGTGCCTAGAACATTAAGCACGTGTTTCAGGAAAGTAATAATTACGCAGACAAGCTGGTGAATGCAATGATCGAGCAAGCACAATAGGAGATAGTGGCATTCAATTCCAAAGCGTGGGAAGGATTGGGGATATTGATCTCGTGCGAGGCAGATTTCAGAGCACACATCGTCTAATGATACACTTGCGGGATGTGAAGGGTCTATTTAATGCTTTGGACAAGGGCTTCTCCTTATATTTTTTTCTCCCTCCTTTTTCTAGCTATGGTTGTCCCTCATCTGCCACAAATTGCCTTGAGCTGTGATCTACGTGAAATGGCATTTCGTTCCAGGATAACAGACAACCAACTGAAAAGAATTTTTCATCTCTCCTGTGTCAAAGAGTTGGATGCCATTAAAGGAATCCTAGGAAAAGACTATCTATCTGTTATTGGTTGGTCACATGTTAACAGTGGCATTGCCTCTATATTCGTTGAGAACCTGTTGATAATCCATCCCTCTAAAGCGGATGCCATGAGTCTGGCTCTACACTAGCTTCGATCGGCATACTAGGGTAACCTGGCCTCCAAAGTCACAAATTTTTGTCTCGGCGTTCTAGAGTGTGCATGAGTCTTTGTTGAGTGCATCAGAGATGGTTGTGGGTGTCTTCACCAAACTTGAAAATGGTTCAACATTCTCTTTGCCTTCTCTGAGCAGCTGGTGGTGTATGCCTGGGACTGGGCTGCCAACCATGCCTACCTGGTGCTTCCTAATCTGAAGACCCTTTGTGCTCCATTGGACCCTATCCCGCCTGGATGGACCGAGCTGCAACTATCTGCAGCGGGGCCTATGACTTTCTCTGGCTGAACTGGGTGAATTCTGAAGTGAAAGTTGAAATGGAAGATGATACCAACCTTGGTCGGGTGTCTCAGGCTACTAGTGTTGTTGTCACCTTGGGGTCTGGAGAGTAATCCCTCTCTTCCTAGTACTATAGTTATAGTATATCTCGAGATAATGTTGGCCTATGTTCGTGTATATCTAACTACTTTTTTTCTCTTATGATTTTGTTGTTTTTCTTTGAAATCTTGAGGTCGGGCCTCTGTTTATGTAAATAGGGAATGGGTCCCTTCAACCCGCTTTATCTATAAAAAAATATTGTTATTTTCTTACTACAAAATGCAAAATTCCCACATAACAATATACCTCAAATTTGTTGTCTCTTACATTTTCACTCCAACTTATATATTCAAAATAACTATGATAACTTTGTTATACATTCAAGTTTACTATGTATATTTTTTGACATTTTACAACTTCTATATTTCTTCTTTCACATGTTCAATAAAACAACTACAACAATGAAAGTAAACTTTCTTTCCCACAATACAAATTTCAACTAAACTTTTGCACATGATTTCCATTTTGATTCATTTCTATACATAATACAATTTTAAAGAGAAAGGAAATTTTACAACTCTTCAATGAGCTTCCTTCAAATAATCTTACAACTTACAATACAACATTTTCTTTAAACAAAAATACAATATTACAATCTTCCACCTTGAGTGGGAATAAAAAGAAGGTTTAATCACAAGGGAAATTTCGTAAGGACTCCAACAATGCTCCAAGCTTCACATCACTAACAAGATATCTCCATCATGCTTCATTTGCTCACAACAAAAAAATTGGGGGAGAGGCAATACTCACAAACCAACCAAGAATTCCAATGAGGAGGAGAAGCCATCCTCCTCATTGGCCCCGAGCCCCAACCACATTGCAATGAAAGGTGGATCCAACACATGACAACAAACAAGCTTCCAAAACACAAAACCAAGTATTTCACAACCATTCCAAAACACAACCAACTCAAACTACAAACACAAGAAGGAAAAACAACAAAATATACAAGGCTTCTAAATGAAAATCCAAAGGAGCAAGAACCTATGGGGAGGTCACTTATGCCTCCCAATAGGAAATGGGTGCCCACCTTAAAACCTCTAATACATATATCAAAACCCCTACACACTCTTATGCCTCCCTCAAGTGCCTCTTATGCCTCCCACATACTCTTATGTCTCCCTCATAAAAGAAACATATAAGAAATGCAAGCATTCCTTGTCCAAGGTGGGGAACCCAACCCAAAACACCCTCCAAAACAAGAAATAAACTCTTATGCCTCCCTACATGAATTCTCCCCATAGTCCCCTCCTACACCACACTTAGGCAATCTACCCAAACACCCAACAAGCATTCCAAAACACTCAAAAACAAGCACATATACACACAATAAAAGAAGAACATTAAACAAGAGTAAAGCTCCTACCTTTCCATGGTAGAGCTTGTTCAAGAGTCAATCTCCAAGCTTATTCAAATCCAAACAACCAACAACAAGCTCCAAAATAGACCACAAGAACTCCAAAATACACTAACTCCCCAAAAATGCAAGAGCACAAAAGAATGAAGTAACCCCCCAACAAGAAAAGGAATTTCAATGAATAGAAAATGGAGAGAGGAGGGTGAGGTGGCTCCATGTAGGATACCACATCACTCATCCTAAAATCCACATCACAAGTCAAACCTTAACCCGAAAGCACCATAAATTGGTGGGTGAGAGGAATGAAAAAATTACTTACACACACAATCAAAGCCCACACCCCTAAGGAAAAATTAATTACATGAAAGAAAGTAATTTTTTTTACCTTTTGTCTTCCCAAAACACATAATGGGGTCTATTTTTGACCCCCTGAACCCATAGGTAGGGTTGGCATAGCAATTTAAGAGGTGTGGAACAAGTTTAACTTGTCCCACAAGCCTTCAAAATTAGCCCTTAAGGCCAAATTCAAATTTTCATGAAGGGGTAGAGTGTACAACACTCAAGATCCCAAGCACTCAACTTACAACACAAAACCCAAGAGCCATCTAGTCTAATAAATGAATTCTTTTGACCCATTCATAATCTAGTTTAGTAAAATAATTAATTTACTAATCTAGACACAAACAATAATTAATAAATGAGAATACATCACTTTAAAATCACATACAAAAATTAAATAAAGGAAACTAAAATAAAAGACAACACATAACCCCTTGGTCACAATTAGAGGTAATCCCCCATGGGAACCCCCAACAACAATTCAAACACACATACACAAAAATACATGTTGCCATGGTGACCCTTGTTGAATTCACCTAGCATTCCAATGTGGTTGGTCTCCAATCCCCGTTGTTTGTTGTGAATATATTTACCTGCAAAACACATAATACCTCCTTCGGCCTCATGGCCGCATCAAAACATCCAAGATAAAATATGAAATTTAAATCCACAATCATCTACATATGAATCAAATCATCATCTAGGAAATTACGATATCATTTACAATTTCTAACAACATCTCTATTCTACATTTCATCCATGTCAAAATGATCACAACATTAGTTCAATTATCAAGGCCTACTCAGTGTGACGAAAATATCGCATGTCAAAAATATATATAACCATGTCAATAGCATATCATCATCCATATCAAAATGTCTCTAAAAGTCCACACACATCATACTAAGAATCGAAAACCAACAATAGTCTCAGTATCTCTAACATCTAACATCATGCTAAGTCAGAATAATACAAAATGTCCATAAGCATAGTCAATAGTATAGAAATCAACAATAATAAATGTCGAAGGGAAGTGGGCACTACAATAATCATGATAATTTGACTTATTCACTTAAGTGAATTTATAAGGTTGAATTGTAATATTCCCTTTAACTTATAAAAGCACAACTTATTTTTCATTTCCTAGGAAGACGTAAAGTCACAAGTAGAATGAGATCATGAAGAGTCATGTGAGGGGTAGGTGAAAAGTCATTTCTCAATGCTATAAATTGGGATGGCTTCTCCATTCCAAAGGATCCTAAAATTTTGAATTTAAGTTCTTTTGTAGAAATTGTGGATTTTTGTTGTTGAGCTTTATATCACCAATACACAAGAAATAAATACTACATTTCTTCCATTCCCCTTTTCGATGTGTTCCTTTATTTTTTCTCTTTTATGCACTTTGTATGCATAGTGATTGAGAAAGAGATTTGTATATTTGATGAATGAATCCAAAGAATTGTGTGTGCGGGTTGTTAGTATTGCTAAATGCTTCATTGTTTCTTTCCTCTAATTGAATGTTGAACTAATTGGGTTATTGGGTGTGAAATCTATGAGTGCCTACTCATAGCAATAACCTTCCCTTACTAAATTTATCTCCTTCAACCATCATCACTGTAAATTAGTCCTTGTACCCCATACAAGCACTTTGCCACATGTTCAATGAAGTGTTCATGTGTGATCTCCAACCTATTTTCCACCCCACAACAATAGATAAGAGTGGTTTAGTTTACATTCAATAATGGGAGCCTCCCCATACACAAGAAGGAAGTGCGTAAGCCCCGTGAGCATTTCTAAAAACACCTAATTAGTCATACGACAAATTATTTCACCAATAGTTTTGGTGACTCTACTTTGGGAAGATATCTACCCAAATACACCCATATGGATCTATGAAAATAAAATATATATATTCCAAAAGCAAAAATCAGATTTCAAGCCAAAAACAAATTTTTAAGGTTTCTCCATCAAGGAACGATTTTGTGTGACATTCATTTCTAGCACCACAATGAAAAAGTTTCAAGATTGGACGTCACTACCAATGTGTGACATTGAAGAAGAAAAGAGGACGATTGTTAGGAAATGAAAATGTTTGATTAACCATCATTTTGGACTAGTGCTTGCAAGGATCAGAATTCAAGAACAACAAAAAGGTCTTTTGCTTCAAGAAAAAATCTGTAATTAGGGAAGGGAAAGAAGGCTAGTGGCATGTCTCCAAAAATCAAGGAAAGACTATGTAGAATGAAGAAAATTGTTGTTTGTGAAGAACCTATCATAAAATCTTGGTGGCTTCAGTTCAAGCGGACTACTACTAAAGGAAAGAAAATGGGACTTGCTAATGAGGAAAAAGGTAAGAACCGGATGAAACAAATGGAAAGGAGGTACAAGATGTTCTATGAAGTCAACGAAGACAAAGAATCTTCTGAAGGTAATATTTTCAAAAATATGTCATTTTTCTATGAGGAATGTTAGAGATATGAGTTTTGAATAAATTTTTATACATACAATTAAATTTTGGATTACAACTTAAAAATTAAATGAGTTCATTATATATATATATATTCTTTTACAATTGTGAAAATACTTTGAATTAATTGTAGTAAATGGAGCTCGGAAGTCCCTTCAAAACTATTTACCCATAATAATAATAATAAAACTTTTGATGCTACCATAAATATATATTGTAATGATTGGATCTCTATAGTATTTTTATTTTCATTTTATATAAGTTTTGCTAAATTATATAAAATTTCAATGTAATATTAGTATTAATATAATTTAATATTACTCTTTTATAAAAAGAGTTACAAGAGTAACTATGGTGGGTGATTCTATTAAAATAAATTAAAAATTGTGGATTTTTTTGTTATGAAAGATAGGATATGTGAGTTATCTACAAATTACTATCATTGTTTTTAAAGTGTGGAACATCTTCAATACATAAAAATAAATAATGAAATTGTATTCATAGAGATATGACAAATATTCTACAATTCTCTTATATTGTAGATATTTTATAAAATTATTGTGATAAAAAGTCTTGTCTATCATAGTGAAAAACAAGGTTTTGCTCATGTCTAATCATGCCCTTATTTGTAGATTCAATGGTTTTTCTCCTCCTCTAGCCAAACTCAACCAATGGATCTATAAGAGGTGGAGGTCATTTTTCAAGGGTAGCATGCAAATCGATCGTTCCCTATGCTAAAGGTATTTTATGGTAATTGTTGATGTTAATGAGGATATTTTGAAATGTGGAAAATACATACTTGGCTTTGGGGAAATTATTTTCTCTTGATTAAACGTTGGTTTATGGATTTTAATCCCCTCACCAAGCCTTTTAAAACTAGGCCTATTTGGGTGAGATTTCCCCATTTGCCATTTCATTGGAATCTGCGTAGCTTTATTGTTTTAGGTATTTCTCTCGGGGCCTTTCATCTTAGCCAACCCAAATAATCTCATTTTCTCTCATCCTTCTTATGCTAAAATCTAGGTAATCATTGAAACCTCTAGTGATTTACTCGCTCAATGAACCTGAAAGTGCGGGATAGAGTATGGGTCCAAAGCATTGACTACGAGGGTATATCATTTTTTTGTCATAGGTGTCATGAACTTGGTCATTTGTATATGAATTACAGTTTTTCTAAGAGGCCTAAAGTGGAATCATGGTGAAAAGAATCAATGCTCGAGAATATTTTTGCTAATGCAAAACAATTAGTTAAGTTGAAAGATATAAAGATGAACATGAGAACACAAGGTTTGAAGATTTAGATCATAGTTTAGAAGGAGAGGGGATAGAGTGTCGAACGGTTTCCTCCTCATTCTTAAGTGGTTGGGGAGGATAGCATAATTTTCCCCAAATTTGGAATTTTCTCTTGATTTTTCATAAAACTACATACTAGATTATTGATAAGGAATGGAAAGTGGTGTGTAAAAGGAAAAAAAAAAATAGGAACAAGGAAATAGTACCTCTCAAAATAAACTGCGTTCCTATTTAAGGGGTTTCTTGTCCTTTGGGTTTGTTTGACTTTGCAATGATGAGGATGGTAGGAGTCAAGTCATTTTTTAACAGATTTTGGTGTTTTGTTTGGGTCTAGATGTATGTGATTTGACTTTTCATATATAACGATGGTTGTCTGCAGTGATCAAATTTGAAGGGCTGGTCTAAATTTCACTCTGAAGGGTAAATATTGGACTAACCCTTTGATGATGAAAAGTAGTATAAATATTTCGCACTTCGCATGACAAGAGTAGATTAAGTAACCACGTCACAAAAATAAAGAACATTTTTTAATTGAGAGATTTTTTAAAAAAATGAATGTTTATTAAAACTAAGAACATTTTTTAATCGAGAGATTCATTTTTTTAAAATGAATGTTTTATAAAAACTAAGAACATTAATTATGTGTTGAATATAATATTTTACATCAATCACATCTAAGAACAATATTTATACCCCCTACATAGGGTCTATTTTATTATAACGCTATTTTAAAACTCAACCTAAAACAAGTCATCTATTAATTAACTCATTTACTTTGAAAAGTTGCTTAATAGTTTGTTTCTTACAACATTAAGCACACAAGTAATGAGTAAGATCAATTATACTGGTCTAAATGTGTTAGGGTGTGTTAATGCACCTCTAGACGCTTGAGCATTTAGACAACAAAAACAAAAGCAAACTATCCATAACTATTAACTCAAACTCAAATTTGATTTTCTATATGCCACCTCTATGAATGCCATTATTACACACCTTCCACTATCTTTTCAAACTCACTTTGCTTAATGTGCATGTTAAATGAGAAGAACATCCCTTTGATTCACATTAGGCTCAAGCCAATAGGTTCCAATGTAGTGATCCTCTGACTCGACATTGATATGATCCTTGGCTTACATAATTTATACTTCAAGCCTTCACGGTTAATTGATATTGTCCACTATTTCCATCTCATAGGTTGTGGGTTTCACTTAGGGAAAATTTTAGTGGCGAATCTTCATTAATTCACGAATATTCTAGTTTTTAAAATTTTGTGAAATTTTAGGTATATGGATATGACTAATTCGCCTAAATTTTAAAGGTTCAAATTACTTTTGCCCAGCATTTAAGCCAATAACCAAATTTTTTAATTCAAATTGTCATTAGTGAGAAATTAATATTTGTAAAATTCACCTTCATATATATAACATTACTAAATATCACTATGGTTGTAAGGTAACAACCGCTAAGCTATGCAAAGAGTTGTTTACAATGAAAAAATCTAATGGAATTTGCTTTATCTTAAAATTCACGATGATCTAGCCAAAGTTACTTAGCGACTGCTAAGCTCTAAAATTTACCATGGTCATGTTGATGTATTACCAATTTATCTAGCGACTACTAAGCTATAAATATCTCCATTTTTTCACAAAAAAATCACATTTTTAGAAAAATTTTGTTTAGTGAAATTGAATTATTAATCCTTTTGATTAATCCAAGAGAAATATGGCCAAATATCACTATGGTTAGAACCTAGAAGCCGCTAAGCTATGCAAATAGTTGTTTACAATGACAAAATCTAATGGACTTTACTCGTGTTTTAAATATCTACATCATCACTTGTCACATGATTTGATATATGGGATGGAAATTTGGAAAAATGATATACTTATGTTTGTAGTATATTTAATCCGATATTCCCAGTGCCCAACATCCAAATTTTGTGTTTGCAACTAAATATTTTATCAGGATTTACAAATTAAAATGACAATGGTTGACGACCATTTTTCCACACAACCCTTCTTTTGACAATTTGAATAAAATATTACACTTACAATTTGTCAAATGATTTATAGGTTTTGAATTTTTTTACAGGCAAATTTTGCCCTGCCCTTCTCTGATAGGTTGGAAACCCTCGGGAGCGCTATGACAGGGCAATTTTGAAGCTGGTTGTCTCCTTCAAAATCCAAAAATTATCAATAAAAAAATTATAGTGAAAAACAAATAGCAAACATAAAAGTATTGCGTTAATCTTTGATTATTTTAAAAAAGGAAAAAAATTGATGCTGAAAACCAAGTTACATATATTTTGAAGAATGTATTTTATTTTTCAAATTTAAATTAGAATCTTGGAATTCGCTCTAATGTATAATATGAGAGCGTCAGCTGGTAACAATGTCATTTTAAAGGTACTTCACATCATCCAAGTGATCTGATGTCTATAATTATGTTTCCGTGAGTGGGAAGTCATGTAGCACTGCTTGGGAATTAGAATACTCTGATGAGAATAAATCTTCCTATGGATTAAAAAGCATGTCCAGCTCTAATTCTTCTGTTGGGGAAGACCACCATGGCGGTAAAAATACTTGAGAGGGGTAATCATGTAGACATGGTGAAGCAGGTGGGATCATTTGGCAGGGTTTCTCTTCCATTTCGAAACCAATTTGATTACAATGATCATCATCGTGAATAGCAGGAATGAAAACAGAAGGGCTGGTATTTATAGTTTTACATTCTTCCATGGGTTGAGCAGAAGAAGAAGAAGAAGAGGAAGACAAACCTGTAAGACGCTGCACCAAAGCCATGAAGTCGCTGGGTTGCGTGTGTATTACCTCAGGAGATCGGAGGTAAATAATCACTGGATTCCTTATACAGTTGGGAGATTCCTTGGAAACAATCAGAGGTCTGGGCCTGGGACAATTAAGCGCCTTTTTATTACCATTCTCTTTCATTTTCATGTTGTTTCACAATAAATAATCCTCAATTTCCCTCGTGGACGATTAAATGTCTCAGATATCAACTGCGTCACATCGGCAAACTTATAAATATTAAACATTCATTTGACATAGTTAAATTGCTTAAAAAAACTGAAGTACCCTCAACTTAGTTAGGCACACCAGGTAATCTCACCTGATATAATATAAACCACTCACGGCAATATGAGCAGAAATAATAACTTAAACCGAAGATTTTGCAAATTTATATGGCCCTTTAAAAGGAGTTTGACTTGCTCACAAATAAAATTATTTAGACGAGTGAATTGCAGTGTAACATTCTGGATCTGGCTCCCACTTTCTACGTACTCCAAACTCGTCTCTTCACTCAATTTATAGAATTTATGATGGCATAATGGAATTGGTCACATTTTTTTAATGGGGACAATTAGACCTAAACAACATTTTAATCAATATTATAATTTGTAAAGTTTCCGAATAAAGACAATGGAGAAGTAAGATGGGCAAATCATCATGGACGATCCGATTTTACTTGTTATTTTTGTAGTTTATTGAGTTCCATGCTGCATTATGATTGGATACCTCGAATCCAATATCCTCAAGCGTGCTCCATTTCAATATACTCAGTCAGTGTTGGCACATAAACTGCGATATGTCACGAATATTAGTGATAGTACGGGATTAGGATTCACGAACACGACTCGACTCTTTATGAGTCTCCACATTATTTAGGTTCTCGAACTTGACTCGACTCTTCACGACTGTATGGATTGTTTGGGTTCTTGAACTTTAACATGAATCTTCGTGATTCTCTAGATTTTAATAACAAATAATATTTATTTTAAATAGAGTTTTTTTACCTATGTAAGTAAATGGACTATAGTGTTAAGTGATTAAATCTTCCTATATTAATGATCACAAGAAATATTGAAGGGTGAAATATTTGGGACTATGTTATCTTTCTCGAAAGCAAATGCATTAAAAAGGAATAAAGGTTTATAAAAGAATGATAGTCAAAATGGTGCAAGGGATCTATTGTTTTTAACTCTCTATTTCTACAAACCTTAAATCATGCATTACTTTCTTCATCTCAAAGCTTTTAGATTAGAATTCTTCCTCTTTCCATTACCTGCTCCACAATTGAGGATCTCTATTCAATCCTTTTGATGATTGCATATTAGTCAAGGAAGGTATATTGCATACACATACAAAATTATCCACCTTATCCAAGCATATATTAGGAAACAATGCCATTCATACACCGTAATCTTCTTCATTCAGTTCCCGCTCTTGTTCGGTCGGTGCACCCTTAGATCATTCTCTTGCATGATATAAATTAGTCCCTCTTCACACAAAACACCTTGGTCCATACTTTACTTACCATCTCCTTTCTCTACTAAACACCAACCTCTTGGCTCGCAAGGTAAAGACACTCCAAACAGAACTTAGGCTTCTAATTCCTTGTTTATAGGCTTAGAACAATTACATCTAACTTGTACCTGGGGAATAGAACCTTAATTTCAACTCTGAACATTGCTTTCATCACCATTCTAGCCATTAGGTCTAGTTTCCTTATGACATTCAAACCATACAAACCGAGTTGGATCTCAAATTGGTCCAAAACAACCTTTCAAAGAAATAATTACTCCTGAGACCCTTTATAAAGTTCTAACTCATGGCTAAGTTTCATCTATTGTTGCTTTGTACAAAAATGCACCTCCTTTGGACCGCACTTGTGCAAATTAGGTCTCTTTTAGGCCTCCTATCATGAAAGTAGATATTTAGAGGGATTATTTTGACTCCTTTGTTTCTTTAACCACTTTTGAGGTGGCATTAATATGTTCTCTATTGAATTTCAAGTTTTGACTTGAAGATTTAGTCCTTCATACAACCAAAAACCTCCTTTACCAACCCATGTGACAATCAATTTACAACTATATGCCTATATCATTCCCACGTGTGAGTTATGAAAGGAAACTTGGCAGACCTCTAACACTCACCTAGATAGAGATGATCCAGAAGTTTCATCATATCTGGATGGTTATAATTTGAGATAGTCCTTGCCCTAATTATAGCTGACGGTACAAACTTAGCTTCCAAACCCTCGATTTTCATTATCAAGACTTCAAATAAATTTGGTTTACCTTGTAATGGTCATCCTCAAGTGTATGAGTGATCACAAAGTGGTAAAAATATTTCATTAGGGCAAATTGTCAATTTTAAGCTTGTTGTGCCACGAAAAACATACATCATAGTTCTATGTAAATGCAAAAATACAAAACAAAACCCATGCATTAAAGGGTTACATTATAATTATTGAACTTCATACATCCTTTATTATCTAATTTACCCTTCTTGAGCTCGAATATCAATATTAAGACCAAGTTTTCCTATTTGGAGCACTCCTATATGAGTTGATCCTATATGCTCTCTAACATTCCTATAAAGATTCAACAATCAACTAAACATGGAATACTGATAAATATCACTTTATCCTACCTATTAACTCTTACATTGACACCCCCACATGATGAAATGGCTCTAAGGCCCTTATTTACCCTATAATCTTCCTTTACCCCATATTCTCTGTTTCGACACTCATTCACCTTTGACAACATGTCAAGGTGGTTTTAAAATATAAAAGAACATAAATAGGTTCCATGAGACCTTCAAGATCATTATAATTTCTTGAATCCTTTCATACTGATGTTTGAGGTCTCCAAAAGTCCTTATGAAATTCAAATTTTCAAATAGTCCATTTTGGCGGGAAAATGGGAAACTCTTATCCAAATGACCTAAATGGATGTCTTGACCTACAAGATCACTAGAAAATATGAAAAATTCCTCTTTTCCACATCTTCAAGTCATTTGTTTAGTCTTGAAAGTTGAACCTATGCTCTTGCATCAATTTTCCCTTGTGAGAAAAAATTGAGCTCCTACTTGAATGCCATGTAGGACCCTTCTTTCTTCCCGATTCCCAATCTTTTCTTGTATTTCTTGATTGTGCCTCTCCATTTGCTTGCACCTTATACTTCCCAACCACCACGCTGAAATCATATTTGCATCTTCTTTTCATAGACCTTGTCTTATTTCTTGTTTCTTGTTCTTCTTGGTCTTATCTTACCTTGCCATGAATCGCAGCTTCTTCTCTGCGAGTCTCTGTGTTTACTGCAATCATACCTTTTAGGGAAATATTAGGCATTAAATCACAAAAATTAAGTTCCGTCTCACTTTTTTATCACCCTACTCTTCTCATGTCCACACTTGTATCTTTCATAATCTTGCTTCACTTTGTAAATGATTTGAAAGTCCTCTATACTAAAATCCAATCCCCTTTCATTTCTTGAGAGTTCATATGCCTCCTCAAAGTTCATCTCATACCACTAGAGCAGGTTTTCTTTGCTCTCACCAAAGGCATGGACCTTCTTGTGCCTTATTACTTATTAGTATTTCTCACCTCTTAAGAACCTTTCTCTCCCTTTGCATTTGACTTAATTGTTCTTGCAATGAATGTGTCATTACTTCTTGTTTGTAGGTAAGCACTATTTAATCATTTTTCCCTCTTGAAGGAATTCATCTTCCCTAGTTCATAACATATCCTTCATGTTTTAGGTGATTTCAAGAATTTTGTTCTTTACTATTTTTTTCCCATCCTCATGCAAAAGTTATATCAACCTTTTCACTTGAAATTCTAAGTTCTCCATTATCACATCTTCTTCAAACCAGTAGTATGCACTTGAGAACACTCATTTTCATTTTGGTCTACTCGGTTTACCATATTAACATTTTCAATCGTCTTGTTTGATGGCGCTCCAACAATGTTTTATTGATTGCTATATTAATTAATATAGAGAGCATGCCATTATATAGGCTGCGAGAGGGAGGACAGAGGAAAACAGTTACATAACTATTTACTAACAACTACTAACAACAATGTGTTAATAATGCGCTAACATTCCCCCCCTTAATACATTGCTCTTACAAATGTACCCCTAAACAAATCAAACTTCACTTTGCCGAGAGGCTTGGTGAGAATATCTACAATCTAAAAATCAGTAGGGTAGTACTGGAGCTGAAGTTGGTGGTTCAAGACCTGTTCACAAATGTAGTGACATTCAACCTCAATATGCTTTGTTCGTTCATGGAAAATAGGATTCTTCACAAGCTTCAACACACCTTGATTGTCGCAGTGAATGATGGGAGGTTTCTCTTCAAGAATCCCTATATGTGCAAGAATGTGATGTAACCAAATTGCTTCACACACAGCTCCTCATGTGGCATGGTACTCAGCCTCAGTGGATGAGAGAGCAAAAATAGTTTGCTTCTTGCTAATCCATGAGATAGCTCCAAATCCGAGATGAAAAACATATCTGAAGTGGATTTCCTGTCATTAATGGATCCTGCATAGTCCGAGTCTGTATATCCCTATAAGAAGAAGAGTGTTCTTCGATACTCAGCACCAAAGTCAATGTACCTCAGACATATCTCAACACATGCTTTGCTGCTATCTAATGACATTTCTTTGTCTCCTACATAAATCTAGCGAGATAGCTCACTACAAAGCAAAGATCTAGTCTGGTATAAGTCAAGTAAATGAGACTCCCCACAAGCTGCTTGTAGTGAGTGCCATCTACCTATGGTGAATCCTGGAATCTAGATAATTGTAAACCTTTTTCCATAGGTGTGGACATTGGTTTACAATCTGACATTCCATACTTTTCCAGGAGTGTCTTGGCATATTTCATCTGGGAGATGAAGATATGATTCTTCTTCTACCATATCTCTAAGCCAAGACATAGTAGTGAAGTAGCCCCAAATCGGTCATGTCGAAGGATTTCTTCAGATCATTCTTTACATCATCTACAAGATTGTCAAAACTTCTTGTGATCACAAGATCATCTACGTAAAAAACCAGAATGACAATATTTGTTCCTACCTTCTTGATATACAAATTTGTATCTGAGGGGCTATGAGTGAATCCATGCTACAATAGGTGATCATCAATTTTTATATACCATGCCCTAGGTGCTTGTTTGAGTCCATAAAGAGACTTTATCAGATGACATACCTTGTGTGGTTGATGCTCGTCTACAAACCCTTCAGGTTGGGCCATGTACACTTCTTCTTTTAGATCACCATTTAGAAAAGCACTCTTGACATCCATCTGTTGAAGTTTCCATCCATTTTGTGCTGCCAGTGCATAGACAACTCTAATGGTTTTGATCTTTGCAGTGGGTGCAAAGGTCTCGTCATAGTCAATTCCTTCTTGCTGAGTATAACCCTTTACAACAAGTCATGCTTTGTGTTTTTCGATTGAACCATCTACCTTATGTTTTGTTTTGAAAATCCATTTGCAGCCAATGGATTTCTTACCTGGAGGTAGATCGACAAGTTCCATGTCCGATTTAATTAGGGAATCATATTCTTAAAGCATCCATATCCTGTTTCCTTTGTGGTTGGTCTAATGCCTCACGAAAAGTGTCAAAGTTCGGTGCTCTCATCAAGCTGAACTCATGAGTGAAAATTTTACCTCATGTCTAGCTTGACTTCATGTTCTAACTCGTAGAAGTACTAGGAAGTGAGTTCGAGGAGTGCATCCTAATAGTATTACGGACCCATTTCGGATGTTGGTGATGTTGATCTGAATATGTGTTTTCCAGAGTGCAAGATCAACGAACAAGTCTCCACTCAACTCTTCTTCTCTCGAGAAGAATCATCTCACCCATCATCTGGATGTGTGAGTAATCTCTGTGACGAGGTCGGTACTGGATCTCCATTGTGTGGCAGGGAGTCAAAGGATGACTCATCACATACCACATCTCGACTCTCGTAGATCTTCTTCGTCTCAGGATCCATGAGATGATATGCCTTTGAGGTAGTACTATACCCCAAGAAAAGACATGGCAGTGTCTTTGGATCGATCTTCTTCCTTCTCTTATTTGGAACATGCATATATGCAGTACAACCAAAAACTCTCAAATGATGAATAGAAGGTTTACGACTAGTCCATACCTCTTCCGGTGTCTTGTTCTGCAAGATCTTCGTGGGTGCCGGTTGAGTAGATACACTACTATCTGGACTGCTTCTGCCCAAAAACTGATCCTCCAACTTGGCGGTCGAGAGCATACAACGAGCCATCTCCATGACAGTCCTGTTGTGGCACTCAGAAATC
Organism: Taxus wallichiana var. yunnanensis; assembly: GCA_018340775.1. Classification (NCBI taxonomy): domain Eukaryota; kingdom Viridiplantae; phylum Streptophyta; class Pinopsida; order Cupressales; family Taxaceae; genus Taxus; species Taxus wallichiana. The sequence continues at coordinate 291,914,510 of CM031239.1, read as the reverse complement.
CCATTCTATTGGGGTGTGTAGGGTGCAGTCAGATGTTGTTAAATGCCATGTTGCTTTAGGTATGCTAAGAACTTCTTTGACACAAATTCCCCCCCTCAATCTAAGCGGAGGAGAAGAAGAGGCTTCCTGCATCGCTGGTGGCTTCTTTGGTAGAAGGTTTGGAAATTGGAAAATGCCTCACTCTTCTTCCGGAGGAAATATACCCACATTTTCTATGAGTAATCATCAATGATGAGCTAGAAGTACTCAAAACCTTGGAAGCTAGGCGGCGGGAGTGCTGTGCAGATCGGTGTGAACGTCCCGAAGATGCTCGTAGAATGATAAGAGTTCTATTTGAACGGACCTCTATGTTGTTTACGCACAAGACATCCCGAGAAAACAGGTAAGGAATGGGAGAGTGGAGGAAGTCCTCTTACCATTTCCTTGGCACTAAGCTAATGTAGAGCCCCGGTAGAAAGATGACCATATCGAAAATGCCATAGTTCAGTGGATCTACCGTTGAAGCAGAGAGAGCAATGCTAGATGAAGCGACTGCATCTAGTGCAAATAGATGGCCCTTCATAAATTCTTAAGCAATGACTGAATCTCCCTGGGAAATGATGTAGGACTTGACCCCTTTCTCAACAAAGAATTCAACCTGCATTCGATGGTTAAGAAGTTGACTCATAAACAAAATATTTGAGGTCAAACCTGGAACATATAGCACCTTTGTGAGTGTACATCTTCGTGTTCCAAGAGGAATGATGACATCACCAATCCCCACCGCAATATACTCTTGATTGTCTGCAATGGTGATCCGATCTCCAGTGGGCCGGTCACTCAGAGTATGGAACAAATTCTTATTGCCAGTCATGTGTTTTCTGGTGCCTAAATCAATCAACCAGACATCTTCTAACGGTTGCGAAGTCTGTGAGACTAGAACAATGTCAGAATGAGTCGTGTCTGGAGCCTCTTCATCAGAGGTGGTATCCTGCTGAGTAGTAATGTAACCCTTCTGCCTCTTATTACGAGCATGCCATCCGGATTTCTTGGAATATCCTTAGCCATAAGTACTCTCTTCACCAGAGTTACCATATTTGCGACCATTGTAATAACAATTCGCAGTCATGTGCGTATCCGTGGAGCAAATGTGGAACCATCGATCCACCTTGTTGTTCTGCTTTTGCAGGGTGGCCACTTTGTGGTGGCCACTACAAAGATTGCTACTAAGGATGTGCTTCGATTACGGAGGGTGACCGCCCTTTCCGAGGCTTATGCTTTTTCCTTGAGATGAGAGCCTTGTCTTCGAAGGCTTCTTGAACATTTTGCATGACTTCTTCTTACTGGAGATAATTCACCAGGGTGGAAAAACTCACCTCTTGTTGAGTGATGGTCAACGTGGTGATCAGTGTCCAAAACCGGGAAGGAAGAGCTCACAAGGTGAGCGGGACTAGCAACTTGTCATCCACCGGTTCACCGAGAGCAGAGAGTTCTACACGTAACTTAGCCACATGCCGCAAGAAGGCTTCTACTAATTCGCCATCATGCATACTCATCGTGTGAAGCTTTGTCTAAAGATGCAACTTTGTCGTCAGATTCTTGGCTTCGTAGATGGTACACAATGTGGTCCATGCCTGAGAGGAAGTGGTTGCTTCCCGAATGTAAGGTTGCACCTCATCAGAAAGGCTCAGGGTGATAAGCATTAGTGCTTTTGCATCAGCCTTTTCATATTTTACCAACATATAGTGTCTACATGGGAGGGGCATCTTTGCCAGAAACAATCCCCCAAAGATCTTCAAACTGAAGAATCGTCCACATCTTGGTTTTCCATGTGGCGAAATTTGGCCTTTTTAAGAGTTGGGCATCGGATAGCAATATTTTTGGAGTAGGCATTTTCAAAAACTCAAAAAATTTATTTTATTTATTTATTTTCAAAAATGGCTACAATGCTTACTGAAGGAATCTGTCCCGAAGATGGGCTCTATAGGCTCGTGCAGTGAGACGTGGATGCTCCTATGGGCATTCTACTTCACGTTCATCATCTGCATCATAACCATGTTCAAGTTCTGCATGAATCTGTCATGCTTGACATCGAACGTCGAACCAAAAATACTCCAACAGTCCTTGGTACACAATCTCGTCAAAGAGAATATTCCCAGTGTTGTGTAGCTCGTTGACCAAGGCAAAGAACAGTCCAGTGGTGTCTTCGTTGTCACTCAATGCCCAAATATTTGATGCATTGCTCGCGGTGCTTTGTGCATCTAAGATTTGAGACATATGCGCACACACAGTTTTGTAATTTGTCGGCTTTGCTTACACGTACAGGGGTTTGGATGGTCTTTCACGTGGTTCTACAGGTAGTATGGCGTCACAACAAAGAAGCATGGCTCTCGCTCAGCAATGAAATTCTGAATCGATCGCTACAGATGTTGGTCGCTTCAGAGAGGATCCAACAATGTCTCCTTCCCTGGTTGTTGTCCACGCACATCAAATTCTTCTTGGATCCAACAATGTTTTATAGCAATCAATAAAACATTGTTGGAGTGCCATCATTGGTATCAGAGCTCCGTTGATCTCTACCTGTGTGCATGAAGAATCTGCAGGAGGAAGAATTCGTAGAGAGCGAAGCGATCTGGGAACAGTTTTGCATTTCTTTGTTTTGATGTCTTATTTTGAAGAGGCGATCAAGGAAGGAAGTGACCAAGATTTCATTTGTTTTAGTTGGCATGAATAGTCTTTCCTTTTCTGTGCATGGAGGAAGAGTGTGTGGTTGTGTTGTGCGTGGAGGAAGAGTAGCGTGGGTATTAACTCTCTATCCCTGTCTGTCCTCTTCCTTGGAGGCATTAGTTTGCAGTTTAGTTGTTATGCGTGTGCATATAAGGAGCCAGAACATCTGTCTGCCCTCTACCTGCGTGGAAGGAGACATTATTGGCCCAAGCTAATGCCATCTCTAGCCATAACCATCATTTTTTAACAAGTAATCGTCCTTAAAACTTACCTAAATTTTCATGATGTCTCCTTCTTGCATTGATCTCGAGTCTCTTTGCTTGGATTAGAGTTCTCAAACTTTCCTTAATTACACTTACACCATTTTTATACAAGAATTCAGTCCCAAGCATTATTAGAGCATCATTAAGTTTTGTTTCCTCTACAATTGTCCTTTTGTCATGTTCATGCATACTTTGTTTAAAACTTAGGATTTTAGACTTCAACTTAGTCTTCTTAGGCTCTTTTAGACTAACCACATGCTTGAATTTCTTCATATAAAATCTCATACTTTCTCCACACCAATACTTCTACATTGTGATTGATATAGTAATGTTTCTTTTGACTGAAATCTCATTGTCTTCCTCATCTCCATGCATGTTTGGCTGTAAGCTTGATTTCTAGGCTTCATTGTTTTCTTATCAAACCTAATTTATTGATTTATGACTTATAAAATTCTTCTTGTGATTCCCACTAAAACAACCCACTTGAGACCCAAGAACAACCTAGGATTAGTTAGGAAAATTATGGAATAATTTTTTTGTTTAAAAGAGTCTACAACCAAGTTACAAGACAACAGCTGTCACTAACAAGTTCCAGATCAATTCTAATCCACAAGAGTATACTTTTCTTTCAAACACAATTGTTAGAGGTCACAAGGTCCAAAATTTAGGGTTAGAAGGTTCAATTAGGGTCAGAGGGTAATTCCTCACCATACCCACTCTCTAACAGGAGCTTAAAGATTCAACTTGGTTTTTCTCAAAATTAACGCATTCAAAATTTCCCTAAATCATTCCCATTGGATAGGAAATTTCCTCACCTTTCTAGTGATATAAAGAAGTCCTCCTAACTCCTCATATTTCTCGAGTTATGGGTCGGCGGGCCTTGGGGTGAAAATTTTCCCCAAGAGCGGGCTTGCGGGGCTAGGGGAGAAAATTTTCCCCAAAGGTGAGTCTGCAGGCAGTGGGAGACATTTTGAAACATTTTTGCATGGGGTGAAAAGCCAACTTTACATTCTTGCTCCCGCGAGTCCATGCAAGGGACACGTGGCGCCTCCTAAACCACATAAGAAAAGTGGGGCGGTGAGAAACATTTTAGAAAATTTCACGTGTGGGGTGAGAAGCCAACTTTGCACATGCACTCCCACGAGTCCGCAAGGGACACGTGGCACCTCCTAAGCCAACATAGGGAAAGCGAGGTAGTGGGGACAAAATTTTCTAATGCCCCAAAGGGCAAAGAGGGTAACATTCACCCACGCCTCCGTCGGCACCTCGCGATGCCACATGGTAGCTCTGATTGTTTGTGGCCGATGAGGCGCGAGGGGAAAATTTGATAAATTTTCCTAAAATTTTATGAAACAAAAAAAAAAGAAAAAAGGGACCAGATCCTCCATTGTTTCCTCGCAACACCACATGGCAGCTTCGATTAGCTATGGGCTGGGGGGGTAGAAGGGGAAATTTGGAAAAATATTACAAAAATTCTGAAGTGCTAAGTTAAAGGGGATCCACCCTCCGCTAACACCTCGTGGTGCCACATGGTAGCCTACGATTGGTCATGGGCTGGCGGGCGGTGGTAAAAATTTGGAAAATTTTCTCAAAATTTTCCGAAGCTCTAAGGGAATAATTTGGACCCACGGGCCTGCAAGGAAATGTTTCCCAATTTTTTTTAACACCAAGTGAAGAAAAACTTCAAAAGGCCATAACTTTTGATAGAGAGCTCGGTTTTGGGTGAACGAGGACTTTTGGAAATATCTTGATGTCCTCTTTACACAAGATTCATTAATTTTTAATTTTGATAAATTTTAAGGGGTCAATTTCAAGAAAATGATCTGTAGGCTTTTACAGTGCAAACTGGTAAATTTTAACTTGTGAGAATTGTTCAATTTGATCTTCTTCCTCTCTCAACATGTCAAATGGACATGGAGAATTGTTCTTAGGTGGATTTAAGAAAGATTTCAAGATTCAATTTTCTGATTGATTTACAGTTTGAACATTTACATTTCTTGGCAGCAAAACGACTGTAACACGGTTTGAGCCCGATTTTGCTAAGTTTTCTAAGAAATTCCTTAAGTGTTTTTAGCTTGGTTTGGGATCATTTTGGCCTCATTAAGTCCAATTGATTATTTCATTTGCCTCTTATCTATTTGCAGGGTTATTTGAACATTTGATAAAGGAATTTTACAAAGTATACAGTGAATTGAAAGAAGTGTATACATTTACAAAACAGAAATTAACTATCTCTTTTTCCATGAAATAAAACATTAAATTCATTCCATGTTGGTCATAAATAGTTTTTTTCTCAATCAACTATTAAAACAAGAATGCAGTTTCTATTCTTTCCAAAATCATATATTATAAACAAGGCAAAATAATACATTTTCTCCTCACGTGTTTCAATTTTCCACTTTCTAAATAGGGATTTCATAGTGCATGTTAAACATAGATTTCCAATGGAAATAATATCATATGAACAATGCAAAAAATTCCATTAATTCAAGTGAAACTCTTACAACCTCCTTTCCATTTGATTTCAAAATACAACATACAAAATACATATCATTCTTTCCAAAAACAAAATACAGAGTATAACTCTTTTACATTTCAAATTTCAACTTTCATTGTCAATACAAAGTATCTTTCCATTACAATGAATATATAGATCATGCACTTTAAAGTGGTAAGGGCTACAATAATCTTTCATTTCATAAGGGGCTGTCAAACTGTCTTTTTCTCAGCTCCAGAACAACAACATGTGTATTTCTCATTCTTCCAAATTGTGATCACAACAAGAGTAGGGGAAAGGAAACACTCTCCACCCAACCAAGACATCCAATGAAAAGGAGAATCCATCCTTATTCATTGGCCCCAAGCCCCAACCATAATGCAATAAAAGATGTGATCCAACTCATGGCAACAACAAGCTTCCACAAACACACAAGCAACATTTTCACAATAAAACACTAGTCCCAAAACAGAATGTAGTTTACAACTACATTAAAACATGACAAACAATACTAAGGCTTTATCAAGCAAGCCAAAGGAGCAAGAAACTATGGGGATGCTTCTTATGCCTCCCAAAATGGGAAATGGGTATCACCACCTGAATTACAAACTACCAAAATATAGTATATCAAAACCCTGACATTCCTTATGCCCCCAAGTACCCCTTATTCCTCACATTTCCTTATGCCTCCCCAACCTCTTATGGAACCCCATAACGAGTAAATAAATGCAAGCTATTTCTTTGTAAGGTGGAACCCAAATCCCAACTCCCTCCTCCCTTATACCTCCCTAAAACACACTTGTACCTCCCACAAAATAAACCCCATAGTCTTCTCCTACACCATTCCTAGGCCATCTACCCAATAGCCCACAAACATGCCAAAACATTCACACATTAACATTTTCATAAACAAACAAAAAGAAGCATTTCAAGAGCCAAGCTCCTACCTCTCCATGATGGAGTTGTTCCAAGTTCCAAAACAACAAGCTTTATCCCAATGCAAGCAATCCAAATCATCCAAGCACAAGCATGCAACAACCTTCCAAAAACTTCTTCAAAGAAAGAGCTCTAAAATAGCAAAATAATTCACCCCAAGAATGAAGTCTCCAAGGTGAAGCAACCCAAAACAAGGCAAGGAATTTGAATTTTATAGAAGAGGGAAGGGAAGAGGATGAGATGGATCCATGTAGGATGCCACATCACACATCCTCAACCCCAATCACCAAAGTCATCTTCATTCTCCAATGCATAATAAATAGGTGGGTGAATAAAATGACAATTTATTTACACACTCAAATCCAACCCACACCCCAAAGGACTGAAATTAAATCATGTAAGAAAAGTGTAATTAAAACCTACAAATTGCCTTCTAAAAAGCATTATAAAAGTCAAATTTCAACTCTCCAACCATAGGTATGGTTGGTAAATAAATTTAAGAGGTATGGGACAAGTTTAACTTGTCCCACAAGCCTCCAAAATCAGCCTCCAAGGAAAAATTCGAATTTCCAAGAAGGTGGAGTGTTTCACACTCAAAAGTTAACTTACACATCTCTTACAACACTTTAATTCAAGGCCAACAACTCTATTAATTACTTTCTTATGATATCTTTTAATTAATTAATATTAACAACATGCTTACCCACAATATTAATACAACATTTAATAAATAAAGAAAGGGGCAAATGCATCACAAAATAAACACATGCAACATTAAACAAAAGGGTCAAATAAATAAATACACATAACCCCTTGGTCACATTTAAAGGTGGTTCCCCCATGGGTACCCCTAACAAAACAACCACACACAAGCAAAATAAGTTGTTATGGTGACCTTGTTGAATTCATCTAGAATTTCAATGTGGTTGGTCTCAAATCCCCCGATGTTTGTTGTGATATTTTAACCTGCAAAACAAAAATACCTCCTTCGGCCTCGTGGCCATATCAGAACATCTAAAAAATATTAATATAACCCCCAAAATCATTTAGATATACAAATCACAACAACATCAAAGTAATCTAACAATAACATTTGAGTTTTATCAACAACTATATCATCATCCAATAATTTTCATTTCTAGGTCTACTCACAATATTCAAATATCACATGTCCGAACAACATCCATAATATAACCATGTCAAACAAGTATATCATCATCAATATCCAAATTCCTCTAATAATCATCATGCATCATTACTAAATCAAGTCAACAATAATCCATGATCTAACATCTATCATCATACTATAATAAGGTCCATAATCAAGTCCATAATATAATTAATAAGTATCATGATTAACATCAAAAAGGTGTCAAAGGGAAGTATGCACTACACTTCTATCTAGCCTTCTCTGAAATTCCATGTTCTTGACCTAATTATCTTTATTTGTTCATTGAGTATAATCTTCATGTCTTCCTTTTTGTATACCATAGTGTCTGGACTATACTTGATCCTACACTTACATGCTTGAACCTTTAGTGATGGTGTTTCACAACCTTTGGTAGTTTCTAGAACCATTACATTGCCCTTTCCTTCACTACATTTTCTTAGTCTTTTATCATTCACATTCACCCTTATTACTCTATTTCTAAAACCTGTAGTCACACATGCTAACACAAAGTTAGATTTAAAAATCGAGCTCTTTTTGCATTCTTTTATTGCTATCATGCATGCCTTCCCTTTGTTTTCGATTTGCATTCTCTTCTAGGCTTGTTGGTAAGCCGTGTTTCTTAAATTTCCTTTGATGTTATTCATTTCTTATGATGGTTTTATTAATACATTATTGTTCTTCTTGAAGGTCATTCGTCATCTCTTTGAATTTCTCCTCATTTCCTCTTGTTAATTTGTCTCTTCTCTCTTGGTCTACTCTTCTCACAAGGATTGAATGTCCTTTATCTTATCTATCTTGGTCTTCAAATGACATGTTTGCTTCCATTCTTTTCATGACACTCTCTTGTGTCTTCTCTTGCATCTGTTCTTCATGATCTTTCATAATATATTCAAGGACTATCTTCCAAATCCTCTCTTCTTCTTCAAGGCTATACATCTACTTGTTCTTGTCACACTTACTTTGGTGACTCAAGTCACCTTCTTGGTCATTCCTATCTTTCCTTGAGAACTTCATGTTCTCTCTCAACCTCTTTTAGGGTTCCATTTACATTTCATGATCCTTTTCAATGGTTCTTAATTGTTGCTCTTTCTTGACAGCATTATTCTTGCATTCTCCTTCTCCCAATGGCTTACTCATTCTTTCTTATTCCTTCACAAGTGATAAGAGCTGATTGTTTGTCTTATCAATAAAATTCTTGAGTCCAAACACCATGTTTATCCTTTCAGTACCTACATATTGATCCATCAAAGGCACCAAAACATGTTCTATTCCATCTTTCATTATAAAACATTTATTTACTCTACCATTATACACTACGCTTATGTCATATTGCCATGTTTTCCTAAAATAAAGTCACACACTTCCATTGGCATAAAATCACATGAATCGTCGTCATCCAAACTCCCAATTTTGAAATGAAATCTACATTTCTCATTTATAAGGATTTGATGATCATTCTGAACCTATGCAACTCTATAGTGTGTAGGGTGAACTAATATTCTTAATCCTAATTTTCTAACCATTTCCTCTGAGACAATATTATCTATGCTACCATTATTAATAATAACATTTGCCCTCTTCTCTTAAATCTAGTCCTTAATAGGCTTCTCTTGCAGACTAGCTCCCGAGGTTTGGCTTGTTGATGTAGAAGGTCTCTCCTTAGCAACAATGATTCTCCATGGTTGTGATCACCATCTCCATTAGTTGATTTCTCTATACTTGATCATATTTATTCCATAATTTTCATACTTTTCTCTAGGTTTATGATTTAAAGCTTCATATCCTCTCGACCATTAATCAAGTCATTCATCTTATTCATGAATTATCCCTCAATCAAATCCATAATTCCCTGTAGTAATGGTCTCTCTTCTTTGGCCATAGTGTCAACAATCAATTTTAGTTTATCATAATCAACAAAACAATCTCATATACTCTCAATATCTACAATATGGTGTTTCTAATAAGAGAAAACCTTCTTTGATACCACTAATGGTGTAAGGGATCTACTATTTTTAACTCTCTCTATTTGTATAAACCTTAAATCATGTATTACTTTCTTCATCTCTAATATTTTCTACTAGAATGATTTATCTTTTCATCACTTGCTCCTCACCCGAGGATCTCCATTATATCCTTTTGATGATTGCATATTAGTCAAAGAAGGTTTATTGCGTAGACATACAAAATTATCCATCCTATCCAAGCATGTATGAGGGAAACAATGACATTCATACCTTTAATGATCTTCTTCATCTAGGTTCCCCTGCTCTTGTTTAGTTAGTAAACCCTTGGATCATTCTCTTGCATGATATAAATCAGTCCCTCTTCAGAAAAAACACCTTCATTCATACTTTACTTACTATCCCCTTTCTCTACTAGACACCAACCTCTTGGCCTACAAGGCCAAAACAATCCAAACCTAATTTAGGATTCTAATTTCTTGTTTATAGGCTTAGAACACTTGCATCTAGCTTGTACATGGGGAATACACCCTTCATTCCAACTTTGAACATTGCTTTCATCACCCTTATACCAATTAGGCATAGTTTCTTTGTAGCATTCCAACTATACAAACCAAGTTAGATCTCAAATTGGTCCAAAACAACCTTACAAACAAATAATTTCTCTTGAGACCCTTTATGAAGTTATAATTCATGGCTAAATTTCATCTATTGTTCCCTTTTACAAAAATGTACCTCTTTTGGACTACACTTGTACAAATTAGGTCTCTTTTAGGCCTCCTGTTATAACAATAGGTATTTGGAGTGATTATTTTGACTCACTATTACTTTAACCACTTTGAGGTATCATTAACATGATATTTATTGAATTTCAAGTTCGACTTGAAGATTTAGTCCTTCATGCAACCAAAAACCTCCTTTACCAACCCTTGTGATAGTATATTTGCAATGATATGCCTTTATCATTCCCACGTGTGAGTTATGAAATGAAACTTTGCAAACCTCTAACACTCATTTCGATCGAGATAATCCAAAATTTTCATCATATTTTGATGGTTAGAATTCGAGATAGCCTTTTCCTAGTTAGAGACCAAGGGTACAAACTTATCTTCCAAACCATCAATTTTCGTTATCAAGACTTAGAATAAATTTGGTTTACCTTGTAATGGCCTTCCTCGGGTTTAATAGTGCTCACAATGGTGAAAATATTTCATTATGGCTAAATGTTATTTTTAATCTTCTTGTCATGTCACAAACATACATCACAGTTCTCTGTACATGCAAAAATACACACCAAAACCCAAGTAAAACAAGGTTACATTCATATTATTGGACTTCATACATCCTCTATTACATCGAATACACCCTTCTTTAGTTGTTTGAGCTCAAATATCTATATTAAGACCAAGTTTTCCTATTTGGAGCACTCCTATATGAGCTCCTAGATGCACTTAGACATCTCTATAAAGATTCAACCATCATATAAATATGGAATAGTGATAAATATCACTTTATCCTACCTATTAGCTCTTATATTGACACTTCCACATGATGACATGGCTCTAAGGCCCTTATTTAGCTTATAATATTCCTTTACCAAGTCAAAATTACCCCTATACTCTTTTGCAAGCACTCTTTCACCTTTGACAACATGTCAAGGTGGGTTTACAATATAAAGAATAGAAATAGGTTCCATGAGACCTTCAAGGTCATTAGAATTTCTTTACTCCTTTCATATTGATGTTTGAGGTATCCAAAATTCCTTATGTAATTCAAATATAATATAGTCCATTTTGGCTAGAAAATGGGAAACCCTTATCCAAATGAACTAAATGGATGTCTTGACCTGAAAAACCACTTGAAAACATGAAAATGTCCTCTTTTACTCCTTTTAAGATCACTTACTTGGTCTTGGAATCTATGCTCCTGCATCACAAAATGAATTTGTAAATAAATCCAATAATATTAGTGAAATAACTAAATGTCAAAATCCAATAACATAGGTTTGAAATTAATGTAATCATGTAATGAAAGGATGTGTCAAGGGGTGAGACCCTTTCACATGTAATAAATAAGTACAAGGACTCTCAATGAATGACATGAAAATATGTGGTTATGATATATATATCAATTAGATATATAAATTGAGGAAGGATTTTTCAAGGGACAACCTCAAGTTGGAAGTTGGAAGCAAGTTCCTTATCACTGAGATTGTGTGTACTTAGTGAATTTGAGTGGGGGTAAAAATTACACTCCAGATGTTCTTGGTAGGGTTTTCTATATGTTTTGAATTAAATATTGGATTCCTCATTGCGAAAGATATTGGATTCCAATTTATTCCACTGTGATATTTGGGTTGCAACTTGAAGGTCCCTAAAAGATATGTAACCTATAACCAATGATTTTAATAAATAAATTATAATTTTCTATTTGATAGTCTTTATTTGGTATGCCTACGAATCCAATATTTTTATTAGATAAGGTTAAAGTTTTTTATTTTTAGGGGACCAAAAATCCCCGATTATAAGAGGAGAGAAGATATAAATTCGATGCAAAAACTGGGAGGCCTCTACCATCGACAAACCATGACAACAAACTAGTACATTAAGAGACATTTCGGGAATCGAATGAGATTTACTCTGCAAGGCACGATCGGACCAAGAAATACAAACTTGTTTAGGATGGAACTTAGTCCATCCCTCCTCTTCCTCAAAATAAATGGATGTGGAAAACATAAAATCATTATGGGGCCCTCCCACATCCAAGCCAAGATGACCTACTAAAGTACCGTTACAAGAGCATATACCTTCACCAAGGGATCACATACCCTATGATCCACGTGGTCCACTAAGGAAGGAGTGGAAGAAAGGCAAGGGTTGATTTTTGAAATTTGAAATTTGAAAAGGATCACATCCCCTATGGTCCACATGGTACAACCGGTCAACAAGAAACCATTCATAGTCTAGGAAATGATTCACAGAGGCATTCACAATAGGTGCCACCCACATGGTATCAATTAAAAACTTTTCACAAGTCCCCAAATTCGTGTCCACAATACTACTCCCCATCTCACCATTTAAACTCGGAGAAGAGATGGAAGGCATTTCATAAGGAGTGATACTTGTAGAAAACGAGGAAGACACTCTAACTAGAAGCCATCCTATGAATCCAATATGATATTGTTTTAAGAAATTAATTTAATTTACTTGTAATGTTTAAAAATTATTATTTTTATTTCATATTAAATGAAGGTCTTTTCATTATCATACTTTAAAATAACCTAAGCATCTCTTTATTTATGAATTGAATTACTTTAAAATGTAAAAATTAGATTTTCTTATGTTGGCACAAAGCTTAGATGTAATTGTATTTTTTTTGGTGATTTTTGGGGTTTTTTATTTCGTTGTTTGATCCCGCACTGGTCGGGGAGCTTTGGTGCCCCTGTACCTAATATGTTTTGTACATCTTCGAAGGGTGCCACACACGGTATCCTTCCGAGCATAGGGATATCCATGTTTTTTGCATCAAATATGTGGCCATTGATGCCTCCATTATAACCCTATTTAAGCGAGTTATAATATGTAGATTCGTCATATTTTTCCTAAAGCTCGAATCTTCTTAATTGATTACAAAATAAATGGATAATTTCCTCTTCCAACTAGCTAAATCTTCTTCCACATGTTTTTCAAAGTAAAATTTTATATCTCCTCAACTCATGATGATGAATTACACATTGACCCATACTTCATGGGTCATGTGGGCCTGTTCATGAATGCTTAGGTGGAAATATTCAAATTGATTCTTGAAAATATTAACAAAGTCCCTATTTTTACTAGGTTATATGAGCTCTCCATGGAGATACTATTAGGATTGTGTAGCTGAATTGCTTCACAATTAGCATGATTTACACCTTGTTGGTTTACTAAGTAACCAACGCCAATTAGGGTAAACAATGTCGGTCAGAGGGTAACCAATGTTGGTGTGGTAATCGACACTTCGATTACTGTGCATGAAATTTTATATTTAACTCACGGGAATTTAATCTAGATTTTGTTTTAAATCTGATTTAAAGGTTGTAAATGCATAGCTAAGGTGCCCTAAGTTTTTCTAAGCTTATATAAGCTAGAAAAATAGGGTTAGAACATAAGGAATAAGGAAAGAGAAGAATTGAGTTATCCTTGGTTGAAAGGATGAAGAAGAAGAAAAAGAAAAAATAGATTGCATGAAGACAGGAGATTTCATAGAGAGAAGTGAATAGAAGGAAAGTGCATGTACACTATTGGTGAAAAGATGGTATTATATTCTACTTTATTTCCTTTGTATTATTTAGTATCATGTAATAACTTACATAGTATGCAAAGACCTTAGTGTTTCTTCTTGTTAGATCCATAGGTTGTGAGATTTTTTTATTGCTCATTATTTTAGATCCACATGTTGTTGTGGTATCTTGTATTAGAGATCCATGAGATCATGATGTATTGTTGATCCATAGGAATCTAGTAAATTAGATGAATTTTTCTTCATGTTTACATAGGTTGATGCAGTGATGATGGAGAGACTTATTTCTTGGTGCAAGGTTATGGTTGCACATTGATAGACCCTTTTAGAGGTCTTGTTTACAGATTCATAGTACAGTGAGAGCTTGGTTGCATAGTGGCAGATGTAGGGTAGCATCAAGTATGTGAGATCTGGTGGTGTTCCAAAGGCATGGTTGTAGTGGACTCAGGTAGATCTGGTTAGAGATCTAGAGGATACATAGGTGGTGGTATGGAGGCATGGTATAGTGTGCTTAGAAAGATCCAGTTGGAGATCTAGGAGGAGGAAATATTCTTGTAGAGATACATGTACTCTTGTGTAGAAGAGTTGGTTTGTAATCTCTTGTTATATTATATATATCAGATCTCTATCTTTGGTGGATGTAGCCTATAGTGCCTACTTCCCTTCAACACATCTTGATATTGATCATGATACTGGTGACTATATTATGGACATTATTATATTTTTGATTTAGTATGGTGTTAGATGTTAGATCATGGACTATTATTGACTCTGATTCCCATATGATGCATGATGATTGTTAGAGACATTTTATATAGAAGTTGACATGCTGTTGGACATGGTTATATATATTTATTGATGTTGTTAGGACATATGATATTTGGATATATTGAGTAGACCAAGAAAATTGATGATGAAATAGTTGTTGATGAAATTGTAAGTGATATTGTTGATTTTCTGGATATTGTTGTGATTCATATATATATATATATATTGATAATTTTGAAACTATATTTATATTCATTTGGATGTTCTGATATGGCCATGAGGCCGAAGGAGGTATTGTGTTTTGCAGGTTAAAATATCACAACAAACATTGGGGGATTGGAGACCAACCACATTGGAATTCTAGATGAATTCAACAAGGTCACCATGGCAACTTGTATTGTTCGTGTGTGTGTGTGTTTTATTGTTGTTAGGGATTCCCATGGGGGGATCACCTTTAAATGTGACCAAGGGTTATGTGTATTTATTTATTTGGTTCCTTTTATTGGTGTTTTTATGTGTTTATTAAGTGATGTGTTCACCCCTTTTTATTTAAATAAATTGTGGTACATAATGTGAGTAATCATATTGTTAAAATAAATTAACCAACTTGGGTCATAAGAAAGTAATTATTGGAGTGGTTGAATCTTGTATTAAATGTTGTAAGATATGTGTAAGCAATGTGTAAGTGATGTGTAAGAGATATGTAAGTAAAATTTGGAGTATGAAACACTTCATCTTCTTTGGAATTCGAATTTGTCCTTGGAGGCTGATTTTGGAGGCTTGTGGGACAAGTTAAACTTGTCCCATACCTCTTAAATTTACATGCCAACCTTACCTATGGTTGGAGGGTTTAAATCTAGCCTTCATTATGCATTTTTGTAAGTCAAGTTGTATGCTTTAATTGCACTTTTCTTACATGGTTTAATTTCAGTCCTTTGGGGTGTGGGCTTGTTTTGGAGTGTGTAAGTAATCTGTCATATTATTCACCTACTTATTTATTGTGCTTTGGAGATTGAAGTTGACTTAGGAGTTGGAGTTGAGGATGTGTGATGGGGCATTCCACTTGGATCCACCTCATCCTCTTCTCTTCCCTCTCTATATATTCAAATTCATTTTATTGTTTGGGGTTACACTCTTTTGGTTGTTGTACTTTTGCATACTTCTTTTGGGGAGAATTATTTTGCTATTTGGAGCTCTTGCTTTTGGAGAAAGTTACAGAATTTTACAGACTTGTGTTTTGTTGATCTTGGGCTATTTTGCATTGGAAAGCTTGCTGGTTGGAACTTGAAACAAACTCCATTATGGAGAGGTAAGAGCTTAGCTCTTGGAAATTCTCTCCTTTTATTTGTATGCATATGTGAATGGTTGAATGTTTGAATGTGTTGTTTTATTTGTTGGTTGGTTGGGTAGATGGCCTAGGGATGTTGTAGGAGAAAACTATTGGGCATTTTGTGAGAGGCATAAGTGTTTTGGGGAGGTATAAGTGTGGAGGGAGTTGGGATTTGGGTTCCACCTTACAAAGAAATAGCTTGCATTTCTTTACTCATTATTGGGGTGCCATAAGAGGTGGGGAGGCATAAGGAAATGTGAGGAATAAGGGGTACTTGGGGGAGGCATAAGGGCATGTCAGGGATTTGAAATTATATATATTTTGGTGGTTTGTTCTCAGGTGGTGATACCCATTTCCCCTTTGGGAGGCATAAGCAGCATCCCCCATAGTTTCTTTCTCCTTTGGCTTGCATGATGAAGCCTAAGTGTTGTTTGTTATTTTGTTCTATGGTGGCAAACTGTAGTTTTTTTTGGGATTGTGTTTTGAATGAGAAATCTATCTTTGTGTTGTGGAATCCTATTGTTTCCATGTGTTGAAAAGCATTTCTAATTGCAATATGGTTGGGGCTCGGGGGCCAATGAAGAAGGATGGCTTCTCCTTTTCATTGGATGTCTTGGTTGGGTGGAGAGCATTGCCTTTCCCCTGTTCTGTTGTGATAAAATTGAAATAAATAAAAATGGAGGATATTCATGTTGTTGTTCTGGAGCAAAGTGGAAAAAAGAAAATTTTGACAGTCCTTGTTGAGATTATTACTTACTACAACCCTTCCCAATTTGAAGTGGATGAAATTGTACATTATCTATGATGGAAATATGGTCTGTATGGGCTATGAAAATTGTAAATTGAATTGTGAAAGAGATATAGTCTGTTCTCTATTTTTGAATAAATGTGGAAGAAATTGTATTCTGTATATTGTAATTGAGGAAGAAGACAAAGTTCTGACAGTCCCTTGCGAAACTAATTTTCTAAACCATTTCCCCACTTGATGTGGATGACAATTTAAAACAAATTTTGTGTTGAAGAGATAGTAATTTTTGGAAATAAAATCCCTTTTGAATGTGAAAGAAATTTACTCTCTATTTTGTTTGTAAAAAGGAATGTAATGAGAAAGAGTTGTGATTGTAAAGTTGTATTTGATCTATATAAATAGAAGTGGTTACTTTATTCAAATGATATTGCTTTCATTGGAAATCTAATTGTTGAATGTAATTTGAAATCTCTATTGGAAAGATGAAAAAGTGAATACATATGAAGAAATGTCATAATGCTTTGTTCTTTAGAAATGAAAGTTTTGAAAATCAAAATTGTAATTTGGCATTTGAATACATTGATTCGAATCAACTTAATGAGTTATATTGGATCCGAATGATTTCTAATACTTAGAAGATGATAAATGGAAAATAGATCCTTTCGAATTAGATCTTTGTTAGATGTTTTCAAAACTGGCAAATGTTTTATCAAAATGCACAGATCGACCCTGCAACATCAATAAGACAAAATGAAATATCAATTTTCTTGTAACGTCAAGATGAACCCAAACATTCCAAAATACTTATGAAAATTTTATAGAACCTTTCAAATCGGGAAAAGGCAAAATTGTAGACTTCTTATTGTATAAAATTGATAAATTTTGAATTCAAATCAATCAAGTAAACTTAACCTTGAAATCTATCCTAAAATATTCCAAGTAAAATCCTCCATGCCTGTTTGGCAAGTGGAAAAAGAATTAACAACAAATTTGAACAAATTGATAAGTTAAAAATACCAGTTCACTTTCTAAGTGACAGAAAGACGTTTTCTCAAAATTTACCATTTAAAATTTATCAAAATCAAATTCCTAAGATTTCTGTGCAAAGAGGACATTGAGATTTTTCCAGAAAGTCCTCGTTTGCTAAAATCGAGTTCCCAATCAAAAGTCATGGCCATCTGAAGTTTTTACTTCATTTCAAGGCTAAAAATAATCTAATCTCAAATTTTAAATGAATAAAAATTTCCTTGTGGACCCGAGGGCCTGAATTTTCCCTTAGCACCTTTTTGGACAAAAATGCCAAAGGCACGAATTTCCCGCCACTCCGCTGACCCGCAAGCCTTTCTTTCATCAAATATCGCCTAAGTTAAAAAGAAAATTTTGGGAAAATTTTCCTAATTTTTCTCGCTGCCCCGCCTCCCCATGCACCCAACTAGATGCTACTACATGGCCTCATGAGGCAATGGTAGAGGCGCAAAACTTGTTTAAACCTTAGTGTTTTCAAAATTAAAATTTAGAAAATTTTATAAGTTTTCTCCGTGGCCCCACCGGCCCGCAACCAATCAGGTGCTACCACGTGGCATCACGAGGCGTCAATGGACGAGTAGATCCCTTAAAAACTTAGTGCTTCAAAAATTTTCTTTGGAAAATTTTTCTAAGTTCTCCTATCGGCCCGCCGACCCACGACTAATGGTTAACTGACACGTGGCACCTTGGGCGTCGGCGGAGGCACGGATCGTTTTGATCCCTTACTGCTTTTCAACAAAAAGGAGAAAAGTCTAAAGATTCTACGAGTTGGGAAATGTCGAGACTTTCTCTCTTTTCCCAAAGTCCAAAAGTCCATCTCAGTCTAAAAGTCCCATAGCTTAAGAGTTGGTCCAATGTTTTGCAATCACACCGAATGCCCCACTCGGATCTAAGGCCATTCAGGGGTCTTTGTGATTTTCCGCTAACAATTACTATTTCATTTATCTTGTTAACTCGTCCATTTCTGAAGTTTGATCACTGCTAATCACTGTTCTAACTCAATTTACTAAGATTATTGATTCTTATGTAGATTGGAAATTTATTTTATTTATCCGATGACAAGTTAAGTCTCACGTCTTGATTTCTTGTTTTTATCATTTGGTATCATATCTAAAGTATAAGCATATTATTAGGGAGAGAGGAGAGAAACAATTTTCAATGGTTTTTGAAAATAATTAGTGGAGAAGGAACATGGTCTCCACCCCCAAAATTAACTTTTTTTTAAAAACTTGTAGGAATATATATGATTTTGTAGCTATTATAGATTTGTGGTTTAATTTTAAGGAACGGGTCTTAAATAAGCTCTTGAGGTTTTCTTGTATACATATGATTCATCCTATATATCTCTATAAGATATTAGGACCACTGAATCAAATAAAATTTTATCTACCTTAATATTCTCTTCTATATCTCAATAGAATCTCCATGATTAAGCTATTGTCTCCTTACATACCACTCATTATCCTACAATTGCATTAAATTTCATTTTGTGTTTAGATTTCATATATAATATTTTTGGTGTTCAAATTTCAAAGGGTACAAATATATTTTGGAGTTGTGAAATTATAATGTCTTTACACTCATTGTAGATGCCTTCTCTTGAATGTCTCCCTTTATTCAACTAGATTAGGGCACATAATCCTTATAGAGATCCTCGAAATCATCCTTCCACAAGTACCTCTATAGGTATGAAAACCCACATACATGAAATTAACTTACTTTTATGCATACAGATCCCCAAGCTCTTAAATATCTCCTTAATATCCTAGAAGAGTTGTGAAGGTGATTTGGTGATTTTTTTATGATGGGAAATCTAGTTGCATTATGTTGTACAGGTGAGCTCGGTTTCACTTTGCATCAAGTTGAAAGTTATAGCTCACTACCCTACATGATCCTAACCTTATGATTTATTTATTGTCCTTACATATATGTGATAACCAATCCTTATTTAGGAAATATTAAGTTCAACCATCTTGATTTCCCTTTTCAAGTCACTAGAACAAGATTGAACTCATTATTTTACTCTCTCGAACATTGATCTCCACTAAGCACATCCTAAATCATCAAACCAAGCTCTCCATAGAACAAATATACATGATCTATTTATTTTATAACTGTTGATGTCAAATTGCAGCACCCCTGGGACTCTGCAACATGATGGGTTGAGACTCTCAATACGATTGCATAACATGGAGCTTTTCCCAAGTGTGGGACCTTGCGAAATCGGAAAAGCTCTCCAGATGAAGGCCGGTTCCTATTCCTCTATTTAGATGCACACGTAGAAAATGCAGAGGGTTTACTAAAAACCTAATCTAACTTGCCAAGGAGACAGGGTAAGAAAATGCATAAAAATAAAACCTAAACTAACAGAGGTGATGCACCGAGGAATGAAGAACATATGTCTTGCCAGTAAACACAGATCATTAAAATGCAATGCAAGATCATGCACAGATAGCCAGGTTCACAGTGAAAGATCAAGGGGATGCAAATGAATACAGAGAGGGTTGAGAATCATCCACAGACATGCATTAATTTGCTCCAAAGATTGATACAACACACTGCAAAATGCCAAATAAACAAGGTTGCATTATAGTTTCGAATGGGAGGTTTTAACTCCACAAGTTCACCTGCCAAAGAGAAGAAGGGAGGGGCAAAACAGAAATGTCCAACATTTAGAAGAAGCCCCCTCCTTATAATTTATAGGAAGAATGAGAGAGAAAAGAGAGAAATTTGAAATCTACCCCAACCACCTCCAGAATGCACTTAACTCATCTCATAATGATGGTAGGTGAGAACCCCAGTGAACCCAAAAGTGGCGAACTGTATTTTGCATTTTTAAGAATTTTTTCTCACCCAATTAAATAAATCCAATTGTAGTTGGACAAAGGACCTCGTAAGCTTTCCAAAAAGTCCAACCTTGCATGAATCCGAGCTCCCAGTCAAAAGTTATGGCCATCTGAATATCTGCGCCAGGGTCTGCTTCCTGTCAGCGCTCAAAATGTTGTGCCTCCTGAAGGTGCGCCAAGGGCGCATCCGTGTGTGTCGACATCCTCTTCTATGTGCCTTGGGCACACCATTTTCCCTGTCGACACTCCATGTCATGCGCCACTTCTGTGCACCTTGGGTGCACCATTTGCCCTGTCGACATCCATTGTCGTGCGCCACTTCTATGCGCTTGGGTGCACTGTTCCCTATCAACATCCATTGTCGTGTGCCACTTCTGTGCGCCTTGGGCGCACCGTTTTCCCTATCGACATCCATTGTCGTGTGCCACTTCTGTGCGCCTTGGGTGCACCATTTTCCCTGTCGACATCCATTGTCATGCGCCACTTCTGTGCGCCTTGGGTGCACTGTTTGCCCTGTCAACATCCATTGTCGTGCGCCACTTCTGTGTGCCTTGGGCGCACCATTTGCCTGTCGACATCCATTGTCGTGCGCCACTTCTGTGCGCCTTGGGTGCACCATTTGCCCTGTCGACATCCATTGTCGTGTGCCACTTATGTGCGCCTTGGGCGCACCGTTTCCCTGTCGACATCCATTGTCGTGCGCCACTTGAAGGTGCGCCTTGGGGATAAATGACAGGGATTTGAGCTTCTTTGATTTCTAGAATCTCCTGCTTGTGTATATCTACCTGGGGGAAATATATATACAACAATAACATAATCCATGAGACCCATTGGAGCGTATTGATCTACATTCAAACAAGAACCTACAACTTGTTAGTTACATCATCAATTCTTTCTCAATCTCCACAAATATCAACTCGACTCCAACATAGGATTATTACTCTATATTAGCATATCTACACACCCATCATCATGAGATTAAATTGGTAAATCCAAAATTGATCCACCCTAGCTAGATGTTTACAAATATGGTTAAACATGAAAATATAAATCACCGATCGTACACACATTTCACAAACACAAACTTCTAAAGCATTTCCATAATATGCGATTTGAGGCATATGTAAGTTTTGTTTTATTTTTAAAATAAAATCTTAAGTTATTGTTTCTTAAATATAACCAAACACATGTAGCTTATAACAAATATTGTTTGAAATATTGGATAGCTATGGATGTGTAAGAACCTAGAAAACAAAAGGTTGGGAGTTACCATATTTAAAACCTTAAAAAGATAAATTTCCTAATATACCTAGAGATCACTAGTTGAACAATAAGGTAATACGACACAACCAAATAACTGACAAGACAATATGTGAGGTTTTTATACCCATGCTCTATATAAATTTCATCAAATTGTTTTAAAAGAGATATAGAGATAGTATACAAAAGGTGATGAAATAAAATTTTACAAAAAGGTATATTTTTTCCCCTTGAAAATTATTTAATCTGCATAGGGAGGGAGAGAGGTGGGTAGATGACGGTTGGTTGGGGTTGTGGGTGGGGGTAGTAGTCATGGCCTAATATAATAATAAATAAAAATCCATGTTTTTTCCATACATTTCATCGTTTAAAAAGGGGTTTAATAAGGAACAATCACCTTAAAGTAATTGTTTTCATAAAGTCAATTTTTCTCAACTCAGGGAGGGCAGAGGAGATTTATTATTCCATATTGAATTATATTTTGCATAATTTTGTGTTAATATACAAGATTCCATAAATTTTTTCAAAACCATTTTACAAACAAAAATAGAAAACAATAAACACTAAAAAAAAAACACACTCAAGATATCTTTAATCTTATCATTGTGTTTTGTATATACAACTCCTTTGGTTGATGCTTATAGGTCATCTTTTCATGCTTGAACTACTATATCTAATTTCTAACATAGTTGTAATAATGAAATATGTAGCATCATCCTTACACATTATCATGGGATTAATAAGGACAATGAACTCATTCATATTCCCTCCATTTCCCATCTCGATGCGATTTTCCTATGATTAGGAAAATATGAGTATATCAAGACTTTTTCTAGCATAAAAAAATATCCCTTTAATAATATTTCATTAATTGAACAAATTCCTTTCACGTACTATCTACATACCACATACAATTCTTCTCTCAAGTGCATTTTAATGTCTCTCTCATGTATGAACTCATATACTAAGAGGATGAGCTTCTTTTGGCATACCAATTTCTATATCGAAATGGTGCACATGCATGCACATACACACAATTTTGGTAGATTGACCTAATAATATATAGAAAGAGAAAATGTTTTTGACTGATAAGGCACCAATCCATCTCCCATAATTTTGGTTAAGTTTCGGCATAATGGAAATTTGTCCTTAGCTCTTTCTTCCATATTAACATCTCTTAAGAGGAGGTAATTTTGCCACATAGAAAACCTAATTGAATTTTTTTTGGAGTTTTAATAATTTTAATCACTGTTGTGAAATACACTTTTCATGAGATGTAAATGATGCTAACCTAAAACAAAATTACATAAGGGCTTGAAATAAAATATACAATAGAAAAATCCATGTTTTTTGTTTTAATTTCAGAAATCAAAATGGGAATAAAATTTGCATCCATGAGCACAAAGGTTCCCTTGCATTAGAAAAATTACCTAAAATCATGTTTTTCCAAATTGGAGGGGGTTTGTTTTTCCATGCTACTTTAGAGTTTACAATTTTTTGTGTTAATCTAAAGGTTGTAATTCTACTAAATCATTGTGCAAGTAAAAACATAAACAACAAAAATTGATAGAAAAGTACATTCGTGATATTTTTTCATCTCATACAAACATTAAGTATATATGATGATGTATCTAGTTCATGCTTATAGGACATGTTGTCACAATTGATCAAATAAATCTAACTCCTACCATAGATATAAAAATGGTGTTTGATGGAGCACTCTCCGGGCATATCGCGAGAACCCTAAACCTAATTCAGTGCTAATGTCTAGGGTGGCTCTAATGGCAAAGTGGTGGCTGTAATGGTTTCGTTTATGAGGATCAAGTGGGAATTCCTATAGGTTTTTGCTTAGACACGGAAGGACCCATTATTGGTGGGAAGATGATTTCAACAAGTGGTGAATGTGCCGGTGTAAATCGGGACCCGTGCTCCAACCTTGGGCTCCTTTCGATGTTTCGATGGACTTCGACTCTACTGGGATCATGGTTTTGCTTCAACAAGGGACAAGGGAGTCACTTCCCTATTCTTGGCCGTGCCTCTGCTCCTATGGATCAGGTGAAAATTGCTACTAATGGAGGTGATTCGGTTGCATATCAGGGTAGCTACAAAAGTTTTCTTGAGGCAACTAAAGCTCATGCCCCTGCTCTGCCTATGAACCATGCAAAGTCATCTCCCACTATTCATTGTGGTGCAGAGGTATTGAAATATGAGACATTTTTTAAGGAGAATGGAATCATCTGTAGATTCAACAATATATGCCCGGGCCTTCCGGCTCTCCATGATTGGATCTCCTCTTCCTGGAAGCCACTTATGGAAGGTAAAGTTGACATCTACCCCACAACCAGGGGCTTCTTCGTAGTTGTCTTTGATGTTACCGCTGATAGAGATTTGATTCTCGATAGATTGTGGGATTATCAAAACCATTTTTTGCTTATGAAGCCATGGTTCCCTCTTTTCAACCTTGTTACTGAGACTTTCCTAATTAGACCTATTTGGATCCATTTTCCATATCTTCCCCTCTAGTTTTGGGGAGAGAAATATTTAACCTCTATTGGGGATTCTTTAGGCAAAACACTGGCTATTGACACAAAGATGACCTTATATGAGTATACTACATATGCTCGCATCTTGGTCGATATGAACACTTTAATGGATTTCCCTACTTTTGTTGATCTTCAAGTTGAGGATAGGATATGGACTCAAAACATTGACTATGAAGGCTTTCCTTCAGATGTCGGACTTGATTTTCCCTTGGCCATTTAGCGGTGGACTGCAAGTTTGGGAAGAAAAATACTAATAATCGAACTTCATGGTGGAAGAATGTTGATTCTAGCCATTTGGTTGTCTACTGATCACTCGATTAAGTCAGATGTTGGATCCGCGTTTGAGGAAGTGGTGGCTCCTGTACAAGAGATGGTCACCCCTTCTTCTACCCCTATAGAGAAGGATCCTTTTCCTTGCACAGTTGGGGCTTTGTCCCTTCCTCCTTCCTCGGTGCTCCTTAATCAGGTGGGTGGAAAAATATTGAAATTTGTATTCCGGTTCACACAAATGAAAATGTTAATCCAAACACCGGTGACGTTTGGTCTATTGTGAGCAGAAGAAAGAAAGGGAAAGTAAATGAATCCCTTAAGATGCATCTCAGATCCCATGGGAAAAATCCTCATGGCTAGTGTTTCTATTGTGTTTATTATTGTTGTTATTTTGACCTTCTTTTGTTGTTTCTTTTTGCCATTGGAAGAGGCAGCCCTATGTGTTCCTCATCAATATATTTTTTGTCTCCATTTCTACTCATTGTAATGGGGTAGGGACCCTCAACCCTCTTTTTACCCTTAATAAATAAAATGGTGTTTGAGCCATTGTCCCTATGAATGTTTTAGAAGCAATATGGAAAATTTGAATATAGTAGGGCTTCTTTATCGTTTACAAAGATATCCTCTACGTGCGTTTCATTAATAAGATGGATCCCTTTCATGTAATTTCTACGTACCACATATCATTATTATTGCATATGTGGAAACATCTCTCTCATGTATGACAACATATATTTAAACAACGAGCTTCTTTCAAGTACCAAATCTTATATTAGTACACATATAAAGAGGTTTAGTATATTGAAATAATAAGTGAATTTTTTTTTGTGTCATAAGGCACCAATATCACATCTCCCATATTTTAGTTTGGTTTCGTAAAATGAAAAATGTTCCTAATTTCTCTCTTCTAGATTCATATCTCCTAAGAGGAGATAATTATATTTCATAAAATACTTAATTGAAGACTTAGATTTTGTTTTGAATGGAATTTTTGTTCCAGATTCAAAGATGGGCTATAGACTCACATAAGATATGCCAACACTTATAAGGAAATATCCAAAAATATGAGGTCAATTTAGTTAGGTTTAGATTTGATTACAGTTGATTACGAGGTCTTAGAAAGATATTACAACAAAATACTAACTTAGATTTGTAACTTAAATCATATAGAAAGAATATAGATATACAAATGAACATAACATGGAATTGAAAGCATGAAACATATGTATAGAGGCACTTAGCCAATTACAGATGACCACTTTGGGAATATTGGGATTGTATCTGCAAGAAACAAGTGATCTAAACTTGAAACACCGTTAAATTTGGGAATGTGATTTTAAATCCACCTAGACAAGGTTGTACCAAACTCGAGAAGAGTGTATCGTATAGTCCTAACCTAAATGTATCATGGTATTGGACTTTCTCACATTCAACTTCGTAGCTTTCTTTGGTGCTTTCCTTCTTGGATTTTTCTATCAATGTCAAACCCTTGTTGTCACACAATTTTTAGGCCTTCATTGGGTTGTCATATGAACAAATTACAGTAGTATGAACCATCATCGCAGCCATATCCCACGTTCTTCAATGGGAATTCCAAAGATAGGGGATTATAATAGAAAAAATATTCTAATTATTATGAAGACCACGATTTTTGTAGAGTTCGAGAATATTTTTTTATATTTTTTTGTGTTTATTATTTTGTCATACGGGTAAAAAATTATGAAAAAATGTTATTAAATTATTAATCAATATAATATTTATCAAATTCAAGAAAAGAATGTTGAAATTGATGTTTATGAACACGTTTTAAATGTATATATTAAACATATTTGTATGAGTTAATTTGAATTTTAGAATAAGAATAATTATATAAAATTGCATATGACGTAATATTATAGTTCAAGAATATTTTACTCCTGTAGTAGTCATGTGCAATTTTGAACATTTCAAAAGCTTCCTTAATCGAGCATAGGTTCAAGAAAAAACAAATCAATTATATTTCAAAGAATGAATTTTGTTCCTTGTGCCTTAATACATAATTATAGAGTAACAACATAATTTTAAAGGTAAAGAATGGAAAGAGTGTTATTAAACTAGCAATCGCATGTGTTTCATGAGATGTGAACACTAAATGGTATATGTTATTTGATTTAGAGGTATAGTTATTATTGATCCACTTAATCTGAAGGTTGTTTCTACATTTCAAACTTGTTATAAATTCGTACATGATTACTTGTGATATCATTTTCGATAGTTAATCAATTTTATAGTTGATGTTGTTAGTTGTGCATTCGTTTTTAGGTTGGTGTTTTGTTGGAGAAACATCTATTATACAATTGATAATGTGTGTGATTGATAGTTGTAGTGTAGGAATTTGTAATGTTGTATGTGTACATTTAATTATGTTACAGGTTCGTACTTTTAAAGTTGCATACCATATTTGCAAACAAAAAATAAATGTAGGTATACGTACACGTAATGAGACATGTATACGTTTGCAGTATTTATATCATGAGTGGTAGCATTTAGTGGGAAATTTTAGTTTCAATAAACTTGATTACATTTGATATCCCTTGAACGACCTTGCCGCTTTCGATAGAAGAAATGTTGAGTATAGTAGTATTTGAGGTGCTATGAAAGCAGAAGCTAGTATTTACGATGGGTTGAGTGATAGTAGTCTTGCTTCCTCCTTTCTTCTTGCTTCGAGTGCTGGTACGTGTGCCATATTTGAGTATCTCTCGAATGAAAAAGTGGGTGAAATGCAGATTTGCAAGCGAGGGTACTCTGGAGAAAGCTGTGAATGTCAGACCCTGCCTTTCAGTGGTTCCAATGTCAACGGTTGCTCTATGCAAAGTAAGTCCCTGCGACTTGTGGATAGTTAATCCCCAGGCCATTTTAATCGGCAACTGTCTTTGAGTCCCTCTGGAAATAGGGGGTATGGGAATATGTAAGGGGTTGGAGGGATCCCAACATGGGCCATTGATCTATCAAATTTTATAACAACAAATAAAGGTAATGTTGGTGGTTGTATTAATGTGTCATAGACAATGTCTGTGATTGTTCTTGTGGCACCATTCACGAGGCCTGCATCAACCCATAGATTTGCAATAAGCATGATTTTTTGTTGTTTGCATAATAGAACGTTGTGTTGCAACTGATCATCATCAGGATTTCCTGGTCCAGTCCGCCTGTTACTTTCAGCAATGGATTGGGCGATCGGAACGTTCAATGCCTTCAACATCTGTAGGTTGTGGCATGCCACTTGATCATTTTTTGCAAACAAATGTGGTGCATCCTTAAAAATGTTGAGCTCTTGTTGAGTTAGGTGTGTGTCTGTGCGAGACATCAAGAGTTCCCAATCCTCAATTAGAGGGGTCGAATCTCGCATGTGGAGCAGTAAATTCTGGAATGAAACTTGTGCATTGGTTGTTCCTTGTTGCCGAAATATTGTTCGCAATGTAATGGAAGATTGAAATCCCTTCCAAAGGGTTGCTCCGTAGGAATTACTTGCGTAAAGAGGACTGTCCAAAACCGGCGGTAATTGCCTCGAGGTCACCGAGGAGGATGACTGATCTGTTCCCAAATTCAGATGTTCTTGAGTGTGGGAAAGCTTCGTGGAGCCTACTGTCAATTTTTCTTAGCAACTTTGGCCCGATGAAACTCATTTCATCAATAAGAACATATTCTATATGTTTCAGCGATTCTTGAAAAGATGATAATGCACTACCTTCAAGGGGTTTTAGTTCTTTGATTGGAATACGCATGGCTGCGTGGATTGTGGATGCAGAGATGTTGAATGCTGAAACACCGGTAGGGGCGAGCACAAGTAGAGGAGAGGGAGATATGGTTGATGCTGTGAATGAATTCCGGATTTTATTTATCAGAAATGATTTTCCTGTGCCAACCGTTCCTTGAATTATCAACGAACTTTATATGCATCCAAGAAAGTAGTTGTTTGTTGTGCATCTGGCGTCACTTTCAACGACACATCTCAGAATATTTTTTCCAACATTTAATGATACGAATGGACAGCTGCACATAACAAGTGGCATTTTTTGCAGCATGTGGCATGTTTCTTGTGCGCTTATGTCATGTTCAACAACGCTTTCTGTGAGCATTTTACGGATCGTGATATGTGCTGGAGAATCTGCATCTGCATCTCTTGAAACTCTGGATAGCATTTGGTGATATGTTTCAACGTTGCTCGCTTTTAAAGCATATTTTGCAATATACTTAAGAACGACATGGCGGGAAAGTACCGGTTGGCAATCGACATTTGCTCTCCATATGTATATCATTGTTCGATTGTGGATGTTCAATCTGTCATCGTTTCTGGAAGGGAGGTACTTTATTTTCCTGTCACCTTCAATGTGTAAGGAAGAAGTAGGTTGCATGGCCCAAGGAGCGATTGTACCTGCACTGCAGCTGTGATTGCTTTCTACGTAGGCATGTCTGCTCTGAACATTTAGTGTGGCGCTGAACTCGATTAAGTAGTTCTTCAAGGTCCGCATGCGGGGAGGTGGATAGAATTTGTGTTGTATCTAGCAAGCAAGGGTCATCTAGGAGTGACCTGCGAACGAAATCCAAGCGGTTGCAAGCCGGGCGGGGGTTCCAGGCAGACACGAACTTATCAAAGTATTGTTTTGTCGCCTCAATAACTGTTGTGTCCTCCCAGTTTTGTTCGTCTACCTTTGGTGCATTCTCGAGCCACAATAAACCATGGACATGTGCAGAGCCTCTATGTTGCCATTCGTACCTGCGAGACGAGGGAACATAAATATTAGATATGTAGTTTGGGATTAACTATTGTATTTCCTAAACAATTCCGCCCAAAACAAATCAATTATTTAAACATTGCGAAAAATCACCTAAATTTCCCGAAGAGCCCTAAGAAATTTTCACTACAATTTGCCAATATTTGCAGTAAATTCACATGAAATTACCATGAAATAGAGACTTGGAGTTCCACTATTTTCTCTTGCAATATGTTTCCATAAAGAAAAAAATGAAGAAAACCTTTGATGTTTTTTTTTCTTTAAACATACCTGGTCGGGTGTTCGAAACCCAAGCAAGCCGCAGAAACAGAGTAACATAAAACCACCGAACCCAAAAATGAACAAAATATGATCTGCCAAGGAAAAAGACGTGTTTACAGTTCTAAATCCCTAGTAACACATATAA
The DNA here is from genome assembly GCA_018340775.1 of Taxus wallichiana var. yunnanensis. Taxonomy (NCBI): domain Eukaryota; kingdom Viridiplantae; phylum Streptophyta; class Pinopsida; order Cupressales; family Taxaceae; genus Taxus; species Taxus wallichiana. The sequence continues at coordinate 291,884,726 of CM031239.1, read as the reverse complement.
CCATAGTTACATACCAGAAAAAAACCTCGTCTGCCTATGCACCAAACAACGTTGTCTGTCTGTCACTTTCTCGCAGGTAAATTATCGCGAAAATGGCCGCGTCAAACAACAGACAAATTATGTAACTATAAACTTCGATCATACAACTTAATTTATACGGCCGCGTCTTCTAAATTACGGCGGATTCAAAAAAATAGCAGTTAAAAATATGATCTTAAAAATAGAAACGAATCAAAAATTGCATGCACAGTAAAAACGACATGCAAACAGTTCTAAATTACGGCGGATTCGAAAAAAGCAGTTAAAAATATGATCTTAAAAATAGAAACGAATCAAAAATTGCATGAACAGTAAAAACGACATGCAAATACTCCTCGCCGTCATCCTCATCGCCCTTTCCTCAACTCTTGTTAAAGTTTTTACTTCAGTTGAGTTACCACATCAATGGCAGCGGACTGTCGACAGGTGCGTGACAACCGACTGTCATAATTTTTAGTGATTTGTGGAGGCTTCTGTGAATCTTTGGAGATGTATTCATATACGAGCAGTCTCTGATCGCCTTCTGCACAGAAATCCCACACTCGAACCATGTTCAGGGAATGGATTCACCCTCTTCCGCCGAGAATTGTTGATCCCCATGTTGGATCCCGGTGTAGACGGTCCCTGTACACCGCCCTGAATCCGCCCTTCCCCAGTATGTGCTGAAGTTATTGGTGGTCGCTTTCAGCTCTGCGTAATAGTAAGGGGCCAATCTAAAACTTCTGCTTTTGAACCCGTCACGGGTTCGAATCCCGTGCAATGCATCGGAGGAAGAAAAACAATAGTGGCTAACAAATGGTGGCCGGATTTGATACACTGATAATTTACAGCGGGCTAAAAAGAAGCAGAGAAGCAGAGTTTTCACTTCTTGGTGTTGGCAAACTACCGACGACAGTCCAATGAAGGAATTTTGGGCTTCTTTCCCGTTTGCAGAGACCTTCACATACATGCTAACGCAAGGCATCAAATTCTTTGAGAGATCCCTTCTACAATATCCCGTACTAATACATACTAAATTACGGATTAAGAAAAAAAGAGTTAAAAATATGATCTTTAAAAATAGAAAGAATCAAAAAGATCAAGTAAAAACCATTCTACAATATCCCGTACTAATACTGGAATTTGCGAATCTAAGGCAAAGAAGGCCCTTCTAACCTGGATCGGTGTGATAGATCGATCGCAAGGATGACTGCTCAAGGCTCCAATCAATATCGAGCTCGCGTGATTCGATCTATGGGTTGTGGAATACGTGGAAAATGACCGGGATAGTTTCGTATCGTATCCGAGATAAGGTCATATGGTGGGTAATGAATACAATCGACTCTACGGACGATTCTCTGGCCTAGTCCAGAATTCTCTAGCTTTGTTAGCCGCTATATCTAGTAAGGATAGTTGTTCGATGATGATGGGTGGAAGTGGAGTGGACTGGAATACTAGTGTGCGTAGGCCAGTGTCTATATCTGATTGACTTATGGATTCGTTAGGTTGCGGGATTTGTGGATCACAACCGTAGACTCTTGGTTGTTGTGGTCCTGCTATGGTCATGTACGAAATCAAGTCCTAATCCCTAGTATCCAGTAATCGTACGCTTTCTCAGCTTCTATGTTTAGACTTAATAACTACGTGATTTTCTCGGAATACCTCACAGGCGTTCGTGCAACCTGGATTCTTAAACTAGTATCTATGTCTGTGAGAGTGTCTCCTGCATCTGGCTGTGGGACCAAAGGATCACAACCAAAGGTTTGTTCTCTTTCGAACCCTTCTACAGTCATGTGAATGTTTGCCTAGGGTAATCTGTAGTTCGGTTGATTTGACCAAAACGTGTGTGCTTGGTCGTCTTCTATATTTAATCCTCTCAACTGAGAGCTGATCAGTTGTAAATCTGTTGTTGTTTGGAAGACTTGTATTCTAAGGTTCTGGTCTATGTCAACTATTGTTGTGATGAGGTTGGGTTGAGGCACGATTGGCTCAAATACGTATTCCCTGGGCTCCCTAGGTCCCGTGATTGTCATACAAAACAAAATGTAAATCTAACTGTAACAAAGTAAATTTAAACTACGTGGAATAAATCTAAAACATATATAACTTCTATTTTTCTGAGAAACTTTTTAAGAATTTAAGAAAAGCAGCTATTTAAACGTATCTAGAAATAACAACTAAATAACAATTTAAAACAAACAAGATAACCGAGTGTAGTTATTTTCCTGTGTAATTTGTAGATTTATTCTAAACAAATAAAATAGCTCATCTAATCTATCTGCAAGATTCTCGATCCTACCTCAGAAGTGAGGAGTGAATCATAGTTTCTCAGAAACTATCAATCCTCACAGCTTCCCTGGCAATATCGAGAATAGAATTTACTGAAATGAAGCAATTATCTACTCTATTTGATATGATTCTAACTAGAACTTTGAAAGCTAGAACCTGGATTCCGCAGAATAGTGGCGAATCCGATGGTGTGTGTGATCTTGTCCCCTCAGTGTGATCTCCTCGTTCTTTCGTATTCACGTGAATCCAGAAAAGCGTGTAATGCTAGCATCAACAGAAGTAGATATTGGGACAAAGGCAGCTCAGAATGCAGACTGAATATAATGTGAGTAGGAGAGGGATAGCGCAAGAGTACAGAGCTTGGCTTATGCAATTCCTAGTGGGATTTACTACGAGTCATGCAACATAAAGCGTCCAGAACCTGAAACTATCCTGTTTGAAGAGCAAAACCTGCAACTTTAATGGCTTCCTAAGCTATTCTACTCCAATGGATTGGGTGAAATAACAGTACTGCCTGCACAAGATGGGTATGTGGCTTACCAACAGCTGAACAATGCTAACTAAGCATGCAAGGAATTAAAACTATGGCTTCTAAACAGAATAAAAGACTGAACTATGAAAATCAGAGCATGAAAGTGAATGAGGGGTAGACCATTTGCTTGTGCACAAACCATTTATTTATAGCTTTTCATTCACCCAAAGATCAAAACCAAACTGAACTCTAAAACAATAAACAATGGCCAAACACTATTCCAGGGGACCAAAAACATAAATGCAAGCCTAAGTCGGCAAGGAAAGCTGGTGAAACGTTGATTTTTACGTGAGTCGCGTTAAAACGCTTTCTGGAAAATGCGTAAAGGACCGCCGCTGAGCAGGGCGGCAGTTACAGGACCGCCGCCCTGATCAGGGCGGCGGTCACGAGACCGCCGCCCATGCAGGGCGGCGGTTTCATCACTGAAGAGCAAAAGGCCAAGAAAAGAGAGGAAAAAGGAAAACAAAGGACGCGGGGGCTAAGCGGGGCATGCGGGATGTTAACGCACACTCGGAGAGCTTTTTCCGATCCCGAACACCTTGTGAGGAGACCTGTATCATCATTGGGGCACTTGTTACACTATTCCGGCAGTACAGTACCTTACAATTTTGGGTACGTACATATTGCCCTCGGAGAAGCGTTTTAGCCATGAAGAGGCGTAAAACGGTGGGTCCGAGTATGGCAGTCCCGAAATGGGAAGTTAGAAGTTATACCTGACACGTCCGTGTGTTGAAATGACGCCATCCAAAATTCCCGCTACCTGCAAAATGAAAAGAGAACTCAAGTGCAGATAGACACAATAGTTCAAAAATAAACACTAAGAATAACAGGGAATGAGAACGTACCATTTGTGCGGGGATAGGAACTTACCTCCATCAGCGCTCCAAACCTGTGAAAAAGTCATTTTAAAACGAAACAGAGTGCTATATATATGAAAGTGGGCCCATTTTCCTATTCATTTGCGCGAGTCGATTTGATTGATTTTGAGCTCTGGGACCCATGGTGACGGTTTCTTGCGTGAGTAGAGTCGAAACGTCACACAGCGAGATCGTGATCATGCCTCCACGCATGGAACATCGACCTCAAGCCGATCACAAAGTTAGTTTTCTTCAGTTTATTGTTTTTACCCCCTTAAATTTGAAATGCTAAATTCTTTGCAATGGGGGTATTTTTGAAAATGCTAGTGTTAACAGGTCCACCTAGGGGGGGCGCCTACTGGGTAGGTTCTATTTTTAGGTTAAATGGCCGTTTTTTGCACTTTTTAGGCCTTTTTAGGTTAAAAACCCGCGTGGGTTTTCTGACCACGACCGCCGCCCGGCTGTGGTGGTGGTTACATGACCGCCGCCCGCTCAGGTGGTAGCAGCACACACGACCGCCACCTTTAAGGTGGTGGTTACAAAACCGCCTCCCTGCTCAGGGTGGCGGTTTTGCACAGAATGCAAAAAGAACTTGTTTTTGAGATTGTGTTTGTATTTTTAGCATTTCTACGTGTTTTTATGACTTTCTCAGTATTGTTCTGGATACTAACTTACTTTGTTTTGTGTGTTTTTGGGTGTATGCAAGGTGAGAGAGGAGTACATCCGATGGAGCAGTAGAGAGAGAGAGAGTGTGATCGGGCTCTGGGGGTATTAGATGCCCTCTCACAGGATGAGGAGGACACACTTCAGAGGGCCGGCATATTGCGCATATCGCGTGCCCCATGTTGCACCATCTAGTCACATCCTTTGTGACTTATTTTCTTACTGGGATGCAGATCGGAACACCTTCCGATTGCTGGGTCCGTGGTGAGTGGACCATTACATTGGAGGACGTCTACCGCATTCTGGGGGTCCCGATCATCGGGAGGTGACTCACTTTGGAGACAACAGGCTCACGGGCACAGATTGCACAGTGGGTGACTTATATGGGAGATGCAGCCATCTCCACGGGGTCGAAGAAGGGGGTGAGAGTTCGATCCATTCCTTCTTTGCCCATCCCCGTATTTCGACAGGCCATCATGGGGATCCTTGCCTCGAGATTGATCGGGGACAAGGGAGGGGACACATTGTTATACTGTCTGGGCCCCCATTATTACACAGATAGAGGGGCACGGCCGGATATACGCTTGGGGAGCAGACATTCTTGGGACCACCTACCATGATCTATATAGGGTGGTCCATTTACAGGGACAGTCATTGAGCCACCCGACTCTAGTCATGAGTTGGGTTTATGAGCATTTCATCCCTTATGGCAGGGGTGTGGAGGTGGTAGATCCTGGAGCTGTTAGGGCAGCGAGATGGACAGACATGTCGGTGCTTAGAGCACCTCATCAGCCAGTTGCCTCCCTGACTACTACCGACATGGAGGCGACACCGTATCAGACCATGGCGGGCATATGGGGCGAGGAGACTCTTACCTTGATCTCCTGCTCCACCACAGGGCAGCTTATTGATAGAGTGGGACGAGTGGAGGTGCACCCCTTTGGCCGAGTTCCTCAGCAGTTTGGCCTACCATACACGGGTATGCTTCCCCCAGTGGCGCCAATTTATAGATCAGTTCGCGAGGCCAGAGGGGGCCTAGAGGCCGAGGTTGGACAGTGATTACTCCTGGCATTCCTATTGCAGCCAGGAGGATAGTTCGTGCTAGAGGGAGAGCCGGTGCGCCTCAGGCACCTTTGCTTTCAGACACGTGGGTCCTGCTCATAGCAGCGATGACCCTATTGATATTGACTCGAGTCTGAGGAGTTCACAGAGGGAGGGACAGAGGAGGAGACCGAGGACAGCGATCCTGAGTGGCATGACACTCAGGATATCATGCAGGCAGAGAGGGCTGAGCAGAGCAGCAGAGAGGGATACTCTAGTTTCAGAGGAGCCCCTCTCCAGGGCCATGGTGGAGAGGATGAGTCCGTCGTGGGGTGACATGTTGCTCCTGCCACAGGAGCAGCCCCTCAGTCGGCAGCGGCATCCGTGGCAGGTGCCGGCCCCAGCTGACCCATCCTGGAGGCCTGGTGATCCGAGTAAGTTACCCTTTCTTCCTTTTAATGTTTATTTGTAGGCTCTCCTTAGTTGTTATTTTGTATTTTAATTTCTTGCTTAGTTTCTAACTTGTTTTCTCCTTTGTTTGCAGAGACTGTTGATGAGTGGCGGGATTTGATCCGCAGGGTATGTACCGATTCCCTGATGATCCCCATGGATAGGACGCGTGCAGAGCTGTCCGTAGATGTTGGGGAGCCTTCAGCAGCCGGTAGGCATACCGACATTTTTTCTCCAGTCTGGCATGTGGCCAGGATGGTATCGACCCTTCGCACCGAGCTAGCGGGCTATAGGACGGCTGAGCATCTTATGAGGAGCCATTCTCGTGGTGAGACCGCGGCTGCTCCTCGGATCCTGAGCCCTCCGTACATTCAGAGCGCCGGCGTAGCCGGAGTCCTAGGCGTGGGCGTGCACCTTCGGAGGGGTCACATAGGGATTGAGAGGCCACTTGGCTCTCGTGTATTTTGTATTATATATTCTTTGTATATCCCGGGCTCTTTGAGCATTTTGACCATGCTTAGTGCATGATGGCATTGTATATAAACTTTGATCATTTATATATATGCATTCGTTTTGGATCAAAATCTTGGCACTCATGGTTTCCTTTCTATTTCCAGTTTCTTTGTGTATACTACGATGTATGTTTATATGCTTTTTAGAATGTATGCAATGGAGAACAAATGATGCAAATGTTTGTTTCCTTTTGTGTATTTCATGATGCTGATATATGTAGATATAATGTGATTTTGAATCTTAGCTTCCGTAAGCAATTTTTGATATCTCATGTTTGTTTTGCAAAGTGATGAATATAACTAGTATGATGAACAGATTAACTTGCCCCACTCCTAACTCCACGCAACTAGTAAGATGCGAGGGCTCATCACCGAGAGCTAGAAAGGGCACAAGTTATGAGGTGTAGCTGAAATGATAGTGATGAAAGACAGACAAAGCTTTAGTGGAACCAAATTGGAAGCTACAAGCTTACTCTACCCGAGTGACTTCATAGTTTAGAATGCAACTTACTTTGTGGTTTATCTAGACTTAGATCCGTAGATGGCCACATAGTAGACAAAATCTGGTTTTTTAGGATTTTAACTCTCTTGGAATTTTGAACATCTGATTCATTTGTTTTTGACTCAAAGTTTCAAAGTTTTGAATTGTTTTCATATGATCATTTGCATTTATTTGTCAAGAGGACCCCCTACACTTTGCCCCATGCTACTAGTAAGAAGCGTGGGTTTATCACCGTGGGCAAGGTATAGGTGAGTAAGGGCATTTCCATCCCTTCCCAACCCTACGTCACTAGTAAGAGACGCAAGCTCATCACCGAAGGTTGGTGGGGCAAGGAAATGTGTAAAATTAAAATTTTCTGTTTAATCACTTTTTGACTTGTTTATTTGAGTAAAATGTCAGTATGTGTTTATTTCCAAAGAGATATACATATGGGATAGATGTGACACCATGAAGCTTCTAGAATAGACCATAGGTAAGACACCTGCCCTAAGAAGAAATCAAAGCGAGAATAAACTTGCAGATCTTGGTATGGTTACCGTTAAGACTTTGTCATTTCTGATTTTATTTGATAAAAGATTCTGAGATAATTTGATGATATCATGAAAATGGAGAGGTATGATTAAAGAGTTTATGCCAACAACATCATGAGTTTGCTATGAATTGCTTTGAGAATAGATTCCTTGATCACCATTTATGTAAGAAACAGGTGGACAAAATGATCTTAATCTATATGAAGATGCAATGTAAATATATATAAGTAGTGCTAGCTGCTTATGCGTAGAACCGCTTGAGGTGAAGGGAATTGACTGTTTCGCCAAATTCCTCACCTTCTAGCATACATAAGAGGTATGCACCATTTCCATAGTCCTTCATGACTCGGTATGGGCCCAACCATTTGGGCCGGAATTTCCTTCCTTCACCGGTCTTCTTGTCGATCCGGCTGTCTAGTCTTAGAACTAGATCCCCTTCGTATATGTCGCATTCATAGACCTTCTTGTTGTACATTGCCAGCACATCCGGTCAGCATAGATTCTATGTCATTGTTCAGCATCTAACCTAGTTTCATCTAGGCTTTCTAGTTGAGAAAGACGTGCTTCTCTGTAAGCGTCTTCATCCAGAATCCCTTGTAATGAAATGCGGAGACTGGGTATTTCAACCTCGAGTGGGAGAACTGCCTCTGCCCCGAACACTAGTGAAAAAGGAGTTGCTCCTGTGGGTGTTCTTATTGAGGTTCGGTGGGCCCACAAGGCCGGATATAACTTCAAATGCCAATCTCGTTTGTTTTCTTTCACAGTTTTAAGAAGAATGGCTTTCAGTGTCTTGTTTGTCGCTTCAGCCTGTCCGTTGGCTTGAGGGTAATACAAGGAAGCCGTATGATGGCTTATCTTAAATTTGTTGCATAGTTCGCGAACCTCTTCATTCTTAAAAGAAGTTCCATTATCGGAGATAATGATTTGTGGGATACCGTATCTGCAAATGATTTGGTTTAAAATGAACTTGGCGATTACAGAACCAGGTACAGTAGTAAGAGGCATAGCCTCTACCCACTTGGTGAAATATTCAGTGGCCGTGATTATAAAATTATGGCCATCTGTAGACGAGGGAGAGAATTTCCCTATCAAATCTAGGCCCCATGTAGAAAAGGGCCATGGAGTAGCGATTGGTTGCAGAGTTGTGCCGGCATGTGGATCTCATGGGAGAATTCTTGGCACTTATGACACCTGCGTACAAACTCTATTGCATCATGTTCTAGAGTGGGCCAGAAATAGCCCATTCGATGTATTTTTCGAGTGGTGGCATGGCCACCGAAGTGGCCTCCACATATTCCACTGTGGGATTCATGGAGAATCTTCTTGGATTCTTCTGTGTCGACACATCTTAGGAGCATTCCATCGAATGCTTTTCGATAGAGCACTTGCTCTATAATGACGTACTTGGCTACGATAATACGTAACCGCCTTCTTTGTTGTGGTGTAGCTCCTTCTGGGTATGTATGGTCCATGATATAATTAATGATATCAGTGTACCAGGGACACTCAGAGATAGAAGGTCGGGTTTCGATGTAGTATACGCACTCATCTGGAAAATCTAAATCTACTAGATCGCCTCCATCTAATGGGTTATCAGCTAACCAATCCGCAATGATTTGTCCCTTAACTGACTTTTGATTTACAAACGTTAATTCGAATTCTCCCATTAAGGTTATAAAACGTCCAGCCTTTTTAGACAATGACCCTTGTGTGAGGAAAGTTCGTAAGTGGTCCGTTTTTACCATGACCTCATTTTTGATTCAAAGATATAGTGTCTTAAGCGTTTAGTAGCAAAGACTATGGCAAGGCATTCTCGTTCTGCCTGTGTATAACGTGTTTCATAGTCAAGTAACGTTCGACTAATGAAATAAATCACACGTTCTCTCTTGTCATCATCCTCTTGGGCCAACATACAAGCTAATGAGACATTGGTAGCTCGTGAATATAGAATTAATGGGTGATCTAGCTTAGGTGGCATTAGCGTAGGTGGTGACAACAGAAACGCTTAATCGCATCAAAGGCTTCATATGCAGCCTTTTGGTCCAATCAATGCTATAGTCTTTCTTGAGTAAATTGTTGATTGGATGAACGACGAAGCTCAAGTCCTGGGATGAATCTTCAGATTGCACCCAGCCTTTCCGAGAAATGACTCCGATTCCAGCATTCATTCAAGGTGGGACCATTTCGAGGACAGCCCCAAATTTTGGTCGATCAACATCTATCCCTCGTGACGATATGATGTAACCTAGGAGCTTTCCTCCTGTTACGCCAAAGACGCATTTTTCTGGATTTAGTGTGACTCCGTATTCTATTAGGCGTGAAAGAATGACGCGGAGTACTTCTGGATGGTCACAACGCTTCTTGGCCTTAGCCAACAAGTCATCTACATAGGATTCCATGATTTTATGAATTAAATCGTGGAATATATATGTCATAGCTCCCTGGTATGTAGCACCCAGCGCATTTTTGAGACCGAATGGCATAACAACGTAGCAATAGGTTCCCAAGGAGTTATAAATGTAGTTTTAGCTTGATCTTGCTCAGATATTTTGATTTGATTGTATCCCGAGAATCCATCCATGAGAGACAAAAGTTCAAATCCAGCTTGTTGTTGATCAACAATGACATCGATAGATGGTAACGGAAGTCGTCCTTAGGGACATGCTTTGTTGATGTCTCGAAATCTATGCAGATGCGTATCTTTCCATTCTTTCGAGAACGGGAACGATGTTCGATACCCATGGGAGTAGTCGATCGGCTTGATAAATCCTACTGGAGGAGTTTTATTACTTCCTCCTTTACCATGAGAGCTACCTTGGGCTTCATGGGTCTTGATTTTTGTTTAATCGGCTTTTGATCTCGATTTAGTGTGACGAGGTTGTGCACCGCAATGTGGGGCGACTCTGTCATCTCCTTATAATTAAATGCAAATGCCTTTTGATGTTCTTTGAGGATCCGAGTGTGTATCTCTACTTCTTCTGGGGTTAAGGATGATCCTAATTTCAAGATTTTTGGTTCATCATATGTCCCGATGTTGACATCGATTGTTTCCTCAATTAAAGAGGCGTTACCCTCTTCAAACTTAGGTGGTGCTGGAGGCAAATCCAAATCATCCCCATTTTCTACTGCGTATATGCTAGGTTCCATTTGTGAGGGGAGATCCATCATGGGATTTCCGAAATAGGAAGACGAATGTGGAATCAAGGACAAATCTAGCATATGATAGGAGAGATGTAGTGCTGCATAGGTGTTTAAGTAATCCAAAGTGGCCATGTCACTATCAACATGGTCTAGGATGGTAGATTCACTTCCGCTTGAAAGGGGATTTGTCATTGTTTTTATCAATGATTCATCACGAATGGACACCGTGAAATGGGTATCTTCTAACTCATTGCTTGGAGTAAAACGCGATGCTGAAGTTGCTATTGAATCGGCGAGAAGATTTTTCTCTCGTGGGATTGCTTCAATGGATATGAAGTTAAACGCCTTGCTTAAATCTAATACGGCTTCTTTGTAAAGCTGCAAGTGTTCGGCTTTGGTTTCGTATACTTCAGAAACCTGGTTTGTCACTAATTGCGAGTCTCCTAAGACTCTGATGTTATCAATACCAATTCTTTTGGCTAAGGTGAGGCCAAGGAGGAGGGCTTCGTACTCAGCGCCATTGTTTGTGCATTCAAAATTTAGCTTAAAGGAAAATGGTAGGACTTTCTCTTCGGGTGAAGTAAGAATTATACCTGCCCCCGCTCCATAACGGCATTTAGCTCCATCAAAATGGAGAGTCCAATACTTAGCCGGGAGTATAGATGTTGGGGTATCTGCTGCATTTGCGCACTCCACTTCTACCATGCAGAGATCCTCTGATGGAAGGGAACCAACACCTAGTGAATATCCTATGCCTACTGAATCAAATGGTAAGAACATTGGTAAATCTTGTTCTATTAACTCAACGATTTTTGCAGTAGTCCCTAATGACACCATTTCTTTAGCCTTATCTTTGGGGGTTGGGGTTGTTTTGGCTATGCTGATAGTTTCAAGATCCGTTGTAGGTACCAACTTCTCCTCTGGTTTTGGGTCAGTGGGTTTATTAAGTTGGTTTGTTGGAAGTTCAAATTCCGAGTGCACACCTGGTCTTTTCTTTAAGTCAGCTAGGTGTATATCGAAAGGTTTTGGATCACCTTTGGCTACAAATACCTTTCCTAGATGCAGGAATCTTACTTCTTGGAATAAAGTAGAAGGGATTGCCTTCATTCGGTGTATCCATGGTCGGCCGAGGATCATATTATAATTAGTTTCCCGATCTATAATATAAAACTCACCAGATTGTTTTGGGTCCTAAGGTGACCGGTAGTATTATAGTTCCTATCGAAGTGGCTTTAAGGCTATCATAGCCTCTCAATGTATTTCGAGTGGTGGAACAATTTGTTTCCCATATCCTAGTTTTTGGAGGAAAGAGAAGGGGACTATGTTAATCGCGGCCCCATCGTCAAATCCCTGCATTTTACGTAGTTATTATAAACCCATACTTGTAAGTGTAAGGTGGATCACCTCGCGTGCAATCTCAAGATCTCGTAGGCATTTTACTTATTTCGAATATAAATTCGACATCCTTGTCCGGCTGCTGCCCTGAGGGTGGATATCAAAATCTACGTGATTTACTTGTTTTCAGAGGTGGAGTGATGTTAATTAGATGACCTAAACCTAATGCTTCTAAAAGAGCAGCTCTGTGAGTAGGAGAGTTCTTTAGTAAGTCCAAAAATGAAATGTGTGAGAAGGTTTTGTTAGGTCATTAATTAAATCATAGGCACCTATGGGTTTTTCTACTATTTGTTGACTCTTATCTGTTTCTGGCAGATGACTTGGGCTTGGTTGAGAGAAATACTCTCGTGTTCTTGTTATAGCTTCGATAGGTAGTTCAACATCTAGTTCTACCAAACTGACTATCTTGGGTCTCGGCTGATTTCCTAATTGTGGCGCAACTGATGGATTTAGTGAAGTCGAGGCTTCATGATCATTGTTTCCCATCATTGCACCCTTGTTCGTCCCAGTTGGATTTAGTCTGTTATTATCATGATTTGGGAGTGGATCGTTAAAGATCTTGAGGGGAGCATTCTGAGGGGAAACTGCCCCTGCGAGCGTGTTTGGTGGTGGTGACACGGGATCTGCCAAAAACAAATCTGTGAAGAACTGTCTTTGTTCTTCTGGAAAACGTTGCATGAATTTGTTGTAGTCACAACACGTTCTAGTATCGTGACCTCGAATCTTGTGGAAACCACAATATGAATTGGGATTGTAATTCCTATTTTGTTGGTTTGGTGTATATTGTGGCCTAAAATTTTGATCAAACTGTTGCCTATTAGGATTAAAGTTTTGCATTTGTTGTTTTTGGTTTTGATAACCAAATGAGTTTTGGCTTGGCCCTTGTATGGGATTTTTTGTTGTTGTTGTTGTGGATGGTTAAAATCCACTGTATTGATTGTCGGGGTGAAGTTGTTGTTTCGTTGGTTGTTTGTTTGTGATGGAGTATTGACAACATTTACCTTCTTGGGCTGGTCGGTTACTCCATCCGTTGTTACACCCCGATTTTTGTTAAGGATTTTAGGTCCCTGATTGACGTTTGTGGTAGTGGGATAATTTGTAGTGTTCTGATTGGGGGTGATTAACCTCCCATTTGCTCCATATGTTTTACGGCCACTATCTATCGCTGCTTGATCTATTCGAAGAGCGCTCTCGAGTACTTCATCGTAAGTTTTTAGTGGGAACTTCTGGACTTCTTCCTTCACCTCTTGCTGAGAGAATGAAGGAATAAATCACATAGTTCCATCTGATCCATATTTGGAGCACTTGCCGAAGAATAAAGGACTGTACGCCACCTTTGGATGAAATGGGCGACAGATTCGTTGTGTTCTTGTTTGATGTGCAAGAATTCCCTGATTCCTGTTCTTAACAATTTGTTCATGTCGAATGCCTTAATGAACTCTGATACGAGTTGTTTAAATGAATGGATGGAAGCCTCAGGTATTCTATAATACCAATCAAGAGCAATGCCTTCCAAGGTTTTGGGGAATATTTTAGCAACAACCCCATCCCAAGGGAGTAGTTCGCGTATGGCTGTAGCGTAAGCTTTGATATGCATTTGGATCTCCCTCGCCTTTGTACTTGGGTAAATCAGGAAGAGGTCTTGGAAGCATGACGCTTCGTATGGTGAAGTCTAAGGGCTCTTTCAAATATTCTGAATAAGTCCCTATCGCATAGGTTTCGACCATTGATGGTGGTTGCTGAGGGAGTGGTGGTGGGATGGGTTGTTGATATGGCGCAGCACAGCGTATGCATTGGGAGGGGCATAGGGAAGTCCCTGCATTTGAGAAAACATGCCGGGAGAGGAGAACATATCTCCTTGTGGTGATTTGGAGTACATGTTTAAGTATGACGGGGTATTGTCTAGTAATGGATTGTTTGATACTAGACCGGGAGGAAAGGTGTTAGAGATGATGGGCCTGTTGGCGTTTTTGTTGTGGATACTGAGGAGGCATGCCTAACGTGCCTACTCCTGTGAGGAGATCTACTTGGCCAGGGTGGTATGGAGGATTGGAACTTCCTGCTTGCATGAACTGAGAATTTTGACTTGCTTGAGCAAGTTCTAACCCTCTCACTTTTTCTACTAACGTTGAAATGACTTCATTTGGTGAAGTCACGGTGCTTTGCCTTAGCGGCATTTGTTGTATACCCTGGTGTTGTATAGGCATGTGATATCCTGCTATGAACTGATCGCTATCTTGCCAAGTTTCTCCGAGAGTATTTCCTATATGTAGTGGCATAGAGGTATTTTCTTGAAAAGAGACCTCGGGTTGTATTTGTAAACCTCCTATAGGTGGGTAGATACCCCGGGAGCGTTGTTCACTCCTAGGATAACGTATTGACTGTTCATCATCTAAGACCAGGTATGGGTCTGATTGCCTACTAATTTGTGGTCTAAGTAATATCTGAGGAGATGAACCAGATTCTCCGGTAAACGTCATATTATTCGAGCCTGAAGGCTCTGTTTGTTGCGTTTCGAGGGGTTTGATCTAACTCCTCAGTTTGAAAAGATGAATTATATCTGATTCTTGGAGTTTGTGTTGACAACTGATTAGTTGAGTAGTTGTCCCCCCATACCGAGAGTGAGGGTGATGATTGCCTATTTTGTCTGGGCGTAGTATGCCTCAAGACCCAAGAGGGGTCTGCCATATGCATCGAATCCCGACATATTCGGGGGGTATATGAATACCCGCAGAATAATGGGAAGGAGCGAAGGTGATTTGTGAAAGGCTAATGAGGCGGAGAAGATGAAAAGTAAACTAAACTTGGAAGAACACGTGATACTATGACTCAATTAGAAAGTAGGAAGTTTACGTCAGCTTCACTAATTTTGTTTGTTTCACGTCGGGTTCACCAATTTTGTACGCCGGAAAAGTGACAAGTTCACCAATTTTGAGCGTGGGAATCTACAGTAACTCTTCCGCTGCACCCGACCTCCCCGAGGTCGTGCCGAGACAGCTGGTGGGGATGGAATATGCGTGGGATGCAAACGAACTAGTTAGGCAATCTAATGTCTTCGACACGCACTAATGGAATTTGTGAATCTAAGGCAAAGAAGGCCCTTCTAACTTGGACTGGTGTGATAGATCGATCAGCAAGGATGACTGCTCGAAGGCTCCAATCAATATCAAGTTCTGGCGTGATTCGATCTATGGGTTGTGGAATACGTGGAAAATGACCTGGGATAGTTTCGTGTATATCTCCAGATAAGGTCATATGGTGGGTAATGAATACAATCGACTCTACAGACGATTCTCTGGCCTAGTCCAGAATTCTCTAGCTTTGTTAGCCGCTATATCTAGTAAGGATAGTTGTTCGATGATGATGGGTGGAAGTGGAGTGGACTGGAATACTAGTGTGCGTAGGCCAGTGTCTATATCTGATTGACTTATGGATTCGTTAGGCTGCGGGATTTGTGGATCACAACCGTAGACTCTTGGTTGTTGCGGTCCTGCTATGGTCATGTACGAAATCAAGTCCTAATCCCTAGTATCCAATAATCGTACGCTTTCTCAGCTTCTATGTTTAGACTTAATAATTGTGTGATTTTCTCATAATACCTCACAGGTGTTCGTGCAACTGGATTCTTAAACTAGTATCTATGTCTGTGAGAGTGTCTCCTGCATCTGGCTGTGGGACCAAAGGATCACAACCAAAGGTTTGTTCTCTTTCGAACCCTTCTACAGTCATGTGAATGTTTGCCTAGGGTAATCTGTAGTTCGGTTGATTTGACCAAAACGTGTGTGCTTGGTCGTCTTCTATATTTAATCCTCTCAACTGAGAGCTGATCAGTTGTAAATCTGTTGTTGTTTGGAAGACTTGTATTCTAAGGTTCTGGTCTATGTCAACTATTGCTGTGACGAGGTTGGGTTGAGGCACGATTGGCTCAAATACGTATTCCCTGGGCTCCCTAGGTCCCGTGATTGTCATACAAAACAAAATGTAAATCTAATTATAACAAAGTAAATTTAAACTACGTGGAATAAATCTAAAACATATATAACTTCTATTTTTCTATGAGAAGACTTTCTAAGAATTTAAGAAAAGCAAGCTATTTAAACGTATCTAGAAATAACAACTAAATAACAATTTAAAACAAACAAAATAACCGAGTGTAGTTATTTGTCTGTGTAATTTGTAGATTTATTCTAAACAAATAAAATAGCTCATCTAATCTATTCGCAAGATTCTCGATCCTACCTCGTAAGTGAGGAGTGAATCATAGTTTCTCGTAAACTATCAATCCTCACAGCTTCCCTGGCAATATCGAGAATAGAATTTTCGAAATGAAGCAATTATCTACTCTATTTGATATGATTCTAACTAGAACTTTGAAAGCTAGAACCCGGATTCCGCAGTAATGCTGGCGAATCCGATGGTGTGTGTGATCTTGTCCCCTCAAGTGATCTCCTCGCTCTTTCGTATTCACGTGAATCCGTAAAAGCGTGTAATGCTAAAGATCAACAAGTAGATATTGGGACAAAAGGCAGCTGTAATGCAGATCGAATATAATGCGAGTAGGAGAGGGATAGCGCAAGAGTACAGAGCTTGGCTTATGCAATTCCTAGCGGGATTTATCATGAGTCATGCAACATAAAGCATCCAGAACCTGAAACTATCCTGTTTGAAGAGCAAAACCTGCAACTTTAATGGCTTCCTAAGCTATTCTACTCCAATGGATTGGGTGAAATAACAGTACTGCCTGCACAAGATGGGTATGTGGCTTACCAACAAACTAACAATGCTAACTAAGCATGCAAGGAATTAAAACTATGGCTTCTAAAAGAGAATAAAAGACGAACTATGAAAATCGAGCATGAAAGTGAATGAGGGGGCACTCATTTGCTTGTGCACAAACCATTTATTTATAGCTTTTCATTCACCCAAAGATCAAAACCAAACTCGAACTCTAAAACAATAAACAATGGCCAAACACTATTCCAGGGACCAAAAACATAAATGCAAGCCTAAGTCGGCAAGGAAAGTGGTGAAACGTTGATTTTTACGTGAGTCGCGTTAAAACGCTTTCTCGGAAAATGCGTAAAGGACCGGGCCACCGACCGCAGACTTCGCCAGACCGCCGCCCGATCAGATGTGGATCACGAGACCGCCGCGGGGTATGCGGGATGTTACGCAGAGGCGGAACACCTTGCGAGGGTTTTGGGGCACATCAAGAGCAAAAGGCCAAGAAAAGAGAGGAAAAAGGCACGAAGGAGAAATTGCTTGAGAGGGGTAATCATTTGGACATAGTGAAGCAGGAGGGATCATTTGGTAGGGTAATTTCTCTTCCTTTTCTGAACCAAATCCATTATTATCATCATCATGGTGAGCAGGAGCACTGAAAACAGAAGGGCTTTTTTTTACAAGTTTACAGTCCTCCATAGGTTGAGCAGAAGAAGAAGATGAGGAAGAGCAGCCTGTAAGACGTTGCACCAAAGCCATGAAGTCGCTGGGTTGTGTGTGTATTATATCCGGCGATCGGAGGTAAATAATCACTGGATTCCTTAAAAGTTCTCAGATTCCTTAGAAACACCGAGAGATCTGGGCCTGGGACCATTCAGAGTCTGTTTATCCCTGCTCTTTTTCATTTTCATGTTGTATGCCGATATTGTGGTCACACTGAAAAACCTGCAACCTCCTTGTAGACAGCCTAAAAACAAAAACAATGCCTTCCGCTCACATTCACTGCTCGATCTTAACCGACTTAATTGAAATCCGAATGTGCCAGGGAGACTCATTTACTATATGTATACACTGCCCTACCCTGCAATATAAGAAGAACCAAATTCTCAAATAATTTCATATACTTTGAGAATGCGTTCGAAAACACCACATATTGCAAATTTATAGGCCGCTTTGTAAAGATTTTGACTTGTTCAGAAATAAAAGTAAGTAGGCGTCGTTTAGCCGAGTCAAGGGCAGTCCGCCGCTAAAACACGTCTCAGACTGGTTCTTACCAATCGAAGCGCAGTTAACATAGAAAAGTACTTCCTTATATACTCGATATTTACTTTTCCAGTAGAATAGAATTAAACGGCAGACTTGACAACTTCCGTTCCAAAACCGTACATGAGATTTTAACCTCATACGGCTCCTCCTTTTTTTACATAATAAGTAAAGTAATCCGTTGAATCGGTATTAAGTTATCGCTTAATTTTATAAAAAAATTAATAAAAAAATAAAACAATATTGCAACACAATCATGGGGTATATTTCCATTTTACATGGGAGGTCACAAGTTTGATTTTTATTGAATCCAATTCTAACATGCATGATAATCAAGCTCTTCCCATTACATATATAATCCATGGTGGGAAGAATGATATCATTACATGCATGAAAGAGTAAAATGTATGTTGTCTTCTCATGTGTCATTTTTATGGCCAAAGGAGGGCTTCGTGCATTACATTTAATAATTAAATGGAGGACTTGATCCACTTGAGGAAAAAAATTCAATAGTTAAATTATTGAACCTAATATTCATAAATAATTAATTACAATGATTCAAAACATTGAAGAGAAATTAATAATCAAAAGATAAGTTTTTTATTTTTATGTATATTTTTTGATAAAGGATAAAAAATAAAAATTCACCGAGACTCTACTCAGAACAAAAGGGTCAAAACCTAGATATTACAATAAAGCACCCAATAAGAAAGAGGAAAACATCTTCCTAGTAGCACTAACAACAAAAGAAGACAATCAGGCTAACAAAGACCCAAGAGTCTTATTGAGAGGAGAAGTAGTATTTCTCTAAAAACCCTTCTTTTTAAAACACTTTCCATTCATCCACGAGTCCTTCAACCTCATGATCAGATATGCCATGCAAGAGGAATTCCATATAATTAATTGGCTAAAAATTAACATTTAAGGGAGGAACATTCTCCTTAGCCTCGTCATTAGTATTGTTTTGTTTAACATGCATTCCTTTATTTATTGGTGTTGTATTAAGGGTCGAGTCCACCAATTCCTCCAAATCTATATTTCAATATAAATCCTCCTTTGAATTTACATACAGTAAAAAATGATCTTAGAGGGCATCTTTCCACAAAGTGTTTCTCTCATTCTTATGCTTCTCCATCAAACAATATGCATACATATGCCCCAAAATGAAACATCTTCTACATATGAAGAGAATTCCTTCATAGTTAAGGGGTTGGGTCCATGTTCTGTCTTTAACTTTAAGTTCTACGTTCAAGGGAAGGTTATTTGACATGTCTAGGTAAACAAGGATTCATACATAAGTTGTATGAGTGAATGCAGAGGTGTGGGAATCATCATTCAAGAATTTTCCAAATGTGTTTCCATTGGAAACAAGACATTTTAAATCCCAAAATTACAAAGGAAGGTGTGGAATTCTGGCTTAAATAGGTTTGAATGAGAATGTTTTGGTGAGAGGATTAAATGTGGGGAACCGTGGTTTCAAGGCCTAAAAGTGGGATTGGCATTCCCACATGCTTTCTAAATAACATATTTATCACAAATCCTAGTAAAAACCACAATAAAAATTGCTTTCACAAAGCTAGATATAAAGCCTTCCTTCAAGGAGTGGAAGTAAGTGCTTTAAAATCCACACATGTGAGGAACTAGAAGGCTAGGATAGAAGCCACTAAAATTGCATATGAAGCCATGCTTATGATTAAAAACCTCATATTCAAGCATGTCTTTCGTAAATGTCAAAGAAGGGATTCTTTCCACACAAGTCATATATTTGTTGAGACCTTTCTCTTCCCGGACCACCTCCTTAAAGGAATAGACTAACCCTGTGTCAGAATTCACAGGGACATGAAAAAGTAGAACAAGGGAGTGAACAACAACATGGATTCCATGGCCACCAGATGAGCCACACTGCATATTTTTCTGACTTCCCCTACAGCCAGTGATAAGGGACATCCGACACCATTTCTAAGTAATCATAACCCTAGAACAAGAATATTGTTGCCAACATTTAATAACACATCAAAAATCCAAAAATGGGGAAAAGTTTTTGTTTGATGTTGGGCACCACCATAGAAATAAAAGTGTGTATCTAGTTACTATACATGTCATGATCATACGAAGCTCAATGTCACTAAGGATGTCAAACTTTTTGGCAAAATTGCAAAAATCGAAATCTCAAAACTAGACCTCACACGCAAGAAATACAAAAGGATAATTTATTTAAAGAAACAGAGTAAATTAACAAATAAAACTAAAATAACTCTAAAGTTTATGAACATATATCAATGTACCATACTCAACACATGTGACTTACATACATATCATGATCATACGGAAGCTATATGTCATCAAATGTGGATGGAGTTGTCTTTGACATTGGCATGTGAACACAGATTCTATCAAAACCAAACAACAACATAGTCATGAAAATTGTTGATACAAAATTTGTAAAGAACCTACACGAATCTTAAGATTGTAAGAAAAATGATATAGTTTGCCTTGCTTTGCACCAAGAAACATCCCTCTCATCGACCCACAATGCATGAAGTTGCCAAAGTTCTAAAATCAATTTTGACAAAGATTCTGCTCCTAAGCAAGTTCCCAAGTAAAAATTCTTCGCATAATGACTAACGTCACCGCCAAAACCCGCCATCCCGTAGTCAATTTTGATAGGAAAGAAATGACTGAAAATAAACATTCACTTCTTATAAAGTGTAGCGATCCATAGAAAACACTGATATATCAAGCCCTAAAAACTAAGAAGATTATTTCCCTAAACAAATGCTTGCATCCTAAATGGTGAAGCCCATTCAAGACCGTAACAAAAAAAAAAAAAAAAACAACTAATCAATGAAGAAACATGGCCACATGAAGCCTAAAAGGCAAACCAAAATCATGCAATAATGAATAACATATGTCATGTGAATGAGTAGAAGATAAAATGGTGAAAATATTTCAATTTAGCAAGGAATGGAAGAAAACATGAACACTATTATGTCAATCCCATGTGTTTATATGTGTAATGGTTGTTTACGCATCTTGTATTGGATTCAATTGCATGTTTTACAATCTACAACGTAGTTTGAGTGCATCGATCTAGTTTAAAGAGTTGTAGAATTGTCTCTGCGCAACCTCTCACACTGGGTGTAGATCATGTGAAGTTCAATCTAGGTATTTTTATGTCGCCTTTGGCGAGTTGTATAGAAATGAGATGCAGAGGAACTACAAGGATTTCTACATTTGGTGCAAATGTCAAAAATGACCTAATTATGAACATTATTAAGGGAGAAGTTAAAAAAATTGAAATAAGAGTGAGCACGACTATTAAATGAATTGTTTTGTATAATCCACAAATGAATTTTGTTGATAGAGGTGAGAAACACGAGGATGAAATCGATAGAGGAGACCCGTAGATTGTGACCATCAACACATCATGCTCAAAACTTACATCTCTCAATGAATTAACCTAGTCTATCCAAGTGATAACCAAACCAAGAAAATAAACAAACAAATTCATGAAGTGAGTTCTAGTAATCACTAATTACTAAACCCTTCGCCATTTCGAAAAAGGGACTTACCAAAAGTGATTTATCAACCATGGGATCATGACAAGATCTATGCACTCACTTAGTGTCTCTGTTAGACCAGGAGAAATGGTAAATGTCTGAATTATCTATTGAATGTATGAGGGGTGAATAAATACATAGGGAATGCGGTTAGGAGATGTAACCGCTCCAATAAACAATTAAACAATGTATTAGTTATCTAACATTCCCCCCCTTAATATATTGTTTTTTTACAACTCTACCCCGGATTCATCATCTTTTTACATCATGACATGTCCTATGTGCTTCTTGCAACAAGGACTTTGTAGAAAAAAAAATAGATGAAGAAGTGAGCTCGAAAGCTCGTGTGGTGCGCCACAGATGTGCCTGAGGGCATTTAATCTCGCATTTGTCATCTGGATCGACACAACTCT
Organism: Taxus wallichiana var. yunnanensis; assembly: GCA_018340775.1. NCBI lineage: Eukaryota > Viridiplantae > Streptophyta > Pinopsida > Cupressales > Taxaceae > Taxus > Taxus wallichiana. The sequence continues at coordinate 291,862,838 of CM031239.1, read as the reverse complement.
TCTCCGTCTATATGTCGAACAAGACTCAGTCCATTATGTCCTCGGATTGCAAGTTTTGGAGACTGGCTAAGAGTAGATAATGATGCTCTTCGGTTCTCTCAAATGCGGCACGTCTCTATGCTTGCTTGTAATGTTGCTAACATCTCTGGGCATGACTTTCATGCTCTCAGACTGTTGCATGGGATCATAGGCTGGTTGTTCGCGTCCATCTTTGATAGCAAATTTGATGAATGAATGAAGGGGCTTAATCTCGTTTTGTTCCGATTTGATTCAAACAAATTCCACATGTCTCCTGATCTTTTGTATGATGCGCTTGCTAATGTATTGCATGGTCTGCGAACAACAGTTGGGAAGATATTGGGGGAAGGAGTCTACCAATACACACCTGGGTTTTCGGTGGTCGATGCCACTCATGTCAAACTCCACACAGTGCTTATAAATTGGTCAGTGGTCATTGCCACATGCTCTCTTCTCCCTCTTTGGCTCAATGAGACTACTTCTTCCTCCACGGTTGTGCTGAGACTCTTCAAAGTTACGTAGACCTCTTTCTACATCAATAAAAATGAGTTGAAAGGTAAATCATAACTGTCATAACCGTTCTGTTCCTTCCTTGTGCTACTTCTCCTTATCCCTGCGTCTCTACCAGGAGCTCCATGTTTAGATAATCCTTTCGTGTTTGCAGAATACATGCGTTTTGGAATGGCACTTGCTCATATACAGTCAAATCTGACGCCAGGATGACTCCAAATTCCACGCAGTTCACCTTTGGCACTGGCTTGGGCTCCTTCCACGGCTAGGCCTGCACATCAATTTCCAGCCACATTGCTGCTCAGCAGCAAAAGAACAGAGGCTCCAATGAAAGGAAATGAAGTCAGGTCGTTTGGAACTCCACGCAGGCTGAGGATCTCCTTCAGCGCACAGGTCATACACATCCCGTTTCCTCCACGTACAGCAATCCACTGTCCCAAGCTACCACGCACAGCACAACAAAGGTCTGAAAAAAAAATGGAAGGCAATGGTCGAAGGGCTTTGTCTGATATTCGAAATGTTGTTGGAAGAAACCCACATACAGTTGACGCCAAGAGTCTTGTTGCACCTGATCGCCCTGTGACCAGGAAATAGATTGCTACATTGGCAAACAATCAGCACGCGCTACAGGAGACCCAGCATTTGCTTAGATCTAGGCCTGATAAGAATATCGCTCCAACAACCAAAGATCCGAGGACAATGTCACCTACAGAAGATATACGGGGGGGGCAGTTGTTGATGAGGATGATCTGATTGGATCGACGCGTTTTTGTTGATGGTGTCTCCTCTCCACGCGTTTTAGGGATGAATAGAAAAAAAAACGGTTATACAACTAACTGCAATCTTCTTTCTTCTCCCACGCAGCAGGGATGAATAGAAAAACGGCAATCTTCTTTCTTCTCCCACGCTCAGGCAGAGGACGCACCAACAAGGAACAGCAAATAACAGCAAATATTGCACAGTACGCAGGCAGAGAATGGACAGAGGCTCAAATAAATTTCCACGCAGGAGGGGAAGTGATGGTTCCCAACAGATCTTCAACAGTCCACGAAACCAATGAAAGACAAACCTTTCTCACTCCCACGCTCCCGTCTTCACGCCGCTCTGATACCAATGTTAGACCAGGAGAAATGGTAAATGTCTGAATGATCTATTGAATGTATGAGGGGTGAATAAATACATAGGGAATGCGGTTAGGAGATGTAACCGCCTGTATCCAATAAACAATTAAACAATGTATTAGTTATCTAACAAGTGCTTTATGAAATCACACCTAAGCATACAAGATATAATAATGGTAGAAACACATAAATAAAACTTCACAGACATTAGGCGACAATATAAACAATTGAACTGAACCTAGCTGCTCTTACAAGTTATAACGATTTACAACCACATAATTTCTGAAAATAAATAAGTATATCCTAGAAAATATTGTACAAAAGATATAAAAATTTAAAAAAATTCCCATATTATTTTGAACTGGTAATCACCTGCTAGACGAGAAGAAAGGAAAGAGTGGATGACTAAGATTGAATGTCTAGCTAAGCTCGTTGAAACCCCTTCTCTATACCGGTAATAAGAAGAGTGTAGAAAACCTTATTTGCTATAGGATTTGGCATACCAATTCTTAGATCTCGCTTATAACGCATGAAAAAAAAATGACGCCACGCGACAACAAACAACCCGAAAATGCGATAATTTTTTTTTGCAAGGTAGTGGTTCTTGTTTGGTTTATTTTATCTACAAGTTTTGTGACCTACTTGATCTAGGAACTGATAAGCTTCAGTCTTTTACTTTGTATTCCGATCGCAAAACTAGAACTACATGATTATCGCAATTCCGCTCACTCGAGATTTACTTCGATATTTGTTGTATTCGTCTCTTCCTTAGTGAGAGAATTTCCAGCTTCGAGCATGGTGATACTAAGTCGAATATGTTTTGTTTTTTTTTTTATACATTTCATTATATATATTCATAGAAAAAAAAATGTTACAAGAATACACAAATATTGCTAGTTTATTGACTCTTTAGAAATCCGTAGATGTATGTCCCTAGATGTCTCTCTGAAAGGTTAAGTACTTTTAATATAAGTGATATTAGTTGGAGTTAAGAAAGGTCTCCATTTTCTCACTATTCCTTTTGCATATAGAACTATGATTTATACAAGGTGCTATAAGAAGCGAATATCAAAGTATTAGTTAGTTTTCTTTTTATTTTTTAAAAAAAAAAAAAAAAACAATGGTCGCATCAAGGGAAAACTAGACTTTTGACCTGCCCACCTCTAACCTCCTTTAAAAGCTATATTGGCACTTCCACGTTTACAAATTTGGATGAGAATTTAAGTTTTGGGAGGCGTGGGTAGATCAACAGCTACTGCCTCATCAATTAAACGTTGTCCATTGTGTGAAGACTGATCTCCTGGCCGCACATTTCTCTTTCCATTAATTCACTTTGAAAATTGCATCTATACTCCACACAGCCGCGTGGCTTAAAGAGGCAAATAAATGTGAACCTAATTCTGGACAGGTGTTTTCAACATTCCCCGAACCGCATAAACAATTAATTACTTAGATTTTTCTATTCCATCGTTGTACAGTCATCCTCCTGCTGTTCCAGTCGCGTGAAGGCATTGTGGGAAAGAGAAAACTGAGACTATAGGTGGGTACAGGCGTATGGACTGTCATTTTCCTTCTTCTTTGTCCCTAGGCGCGTGGTCTGCCAGGCAGTGGAGGCGCACCTTAGCAGCAGGTCGTCCAACTATGTTGTTATTTGTTCAGCATCGAATGCATCTTCTTATACCAACAGCTATTGCCTGTCTATTGCAACACTCTAAAATAGAAGACCACAGAACTCGCTTTAGCAAGCATTGCAGCAATTTAAATATACTCTGTGACAGTCGGTGCTTTGTGTATCAAGTTGTCTATCAGGCATTTTTACTGAAACGTATCATCTTTTTTTTTTTTTTATTAACATTATTCTCTTAGACATGATTTAAGGGATAGTGAATGGCGTGTCGAAACAATGGCATGTTCGGTCATGTTGTTGTCTAATCAAGATCGAATGCAGCTCAAACTTTGGGGGTCCTCCTTAGTAGTATTTCTATCAAACGATGGAGGAACAGTGAAGGCGCACCAATATATTTTAAAATTGATTAAGGAACACTCTCACTGTCACACAGTCGATTAGAAGAAAAGAAAGCTCAGAACACTGTTCTGGGTCTGAAAATATCCTGCTACCTTCACCTCCCAAGATATCTTCTTCAACATTGCGAAGATCCTTGTATCGTGCAGAGATAGCTCAAGGAGTGCGCAATAGACTACAAGGCTCGGTTCTAAATTTATTTTTTTGTCCTATATATAACTAGAAGCCTGAAACGATTTGTTCGTGGAGGAACAACATATAGAGGTGGGTCTGTTACATATCAGAATATTAATGAAGCACAATTTGTTTTGCAAAGGACAAGGGTAGTTTATGCATAGGTTTGTTTAGAGATTTCATTGGCATTATTTATTGACTAATTAATATGAAGGAAATAATAATAGTATGTTGTTATCAGTGAAATCTTATAATAGTAATCCGTTTGTAGTCATCTTGTTAAACATGGATAATATTTCAGAAATTAGTTCCCCTATTAATGAAACGTGGTTATAATCTTATTAAGTTTAGAATTTTGTATTAAAATCTCCTTTCAAACAATGTAACATGATATATAGCAGGGTGTTCTAAGAGATTCGATTTCATTTTCTTGTTTATTTGCAATGGATTTTACAATAAATTCATGAATGAATAAAACATAAAGGGGACTAGAACTTGAAATGCTTCTTTGGCATTTTAAAAGCCATTTAAAACTTAAGTCCTTCCATCAACTACACAAGAAGAGATGATGCACTATTTTTCCAATCTTTCCAACACATTACTTTCAAGTATCCAAACAAAAATTTTAATATATTTTCTTTTGTAATTTCTTTCCAATATTTCACCAAAGAATTCGACAACATTTCAGTAAATTTTAGAGTAATAAATACTATCATTTCAATGCAACTTTCCTTCAAAATCTTGTTACAATACTTTCTACTTCATGTGTAACAAATTTACAATAATGTAAACACTTTTCAAGTAAAATTTTGCATCCAACCGTGTGACTTTTGGGGCAATTATAGATTACAATGTCTTTTTTTTTTTTTTTTTTTTTTGGAATGAAAACAAGATGATACAACTTTCTTTCACATACAAATTTTACAACCAAATAATACATATAAAGGAAAAAGGAAGAAGTCTTCACAAGCTCCAAGGTGTTCTTCATCCATGCTCCAAATTCCAAGTATTTCAATCACAACCAAGATAGGGGGAGAGGCAACACTCTCCTCCCAACCAAAACTCAATGGAGAAGAGAAGCAATCTCCTCCATTGACCCCCGAGCCCCAAACACAACACAATGAAGGGTGGTCTCCAACTCAAGGCAACAATACTTGCTTCCACAATACAATTTCTTCACAACATTCAAGGCTAAAATAGAAGAAACAAAAGGAAACACAAACAACACAATACTTTTCACAACAAGGCTTTCATCCAAGCCAACAAGAGAAGGAACTATGGGAAAGTTTTCCTTATGCCTCCCCATTGAGATGAGATGCCCATCCAAAACCCTCCACAATAAAACTCAAGCCCCTATGACTCTTATGCCTCCCTCAAGTACCCCTTTTTCCTCCCATACTCTTATGCCTCCCTCCTCTTATGGCTCCCTCAAGAACAAGGTAAGAATGTGAACATTCTTACCCAAGATGGGCATCCCTCTCAAACTCCCTCCACAATATCCTATTCTACTCTTATGCCTCCCTCATGAGTTTTCCCATAGACCTCTCCTACACTACACATTAAGCACTCTATCCATTTTCACAATACACAAAAGTAAACATACATTATTCACAATTTTAGCATCAACAACAATATGAAAGCAACAAAAAAAGAGAAGGTTTCCTACCTCTCCATTGGAGAAGCCTAAACCAAGAAGCTTTGCACAAGCTCCCTCCAAAAGCAATCCCAAGCATGCAAGTCCAAGCTCCTTCTTTTCTCTTTCTCCCAATTCTTTCCTCTCCCAAAAGAAAATAAAAGAAAAGAACTCCTCAACAAAAACCTCCAACCCCCTCAACAAAAGAGGAAGTTTCTATAAATAGACAAAAAGAAAGAGAGAGGGTGATGTGGCTCCTTGTAGGATGCCACATCACACATCCTCAAGACCACCTCCCTTTAGTCAACTCAAATCCCAAAACACCATAAATGGGTGGTTGGGTTGAATGACAACTCTTTTCCACATCCATCCCTTCCCATGTGTCCTAAGGCACAATTAAATGCAAAAGGAAGACAAGTGCACTCCAAAGTCACATTTCCCATCCCAAAGCAATAAATAATCCCCTTTTTGGATTCCCAACCCATAGATATGGTTGGTAAGGGGTTTTGGGAAGTGTGGGACAAGTTCAACTTGTCCCACAAGTCCCCCAAAATTGCCCTAAATCTCAAATTCGAGATTCAAAGGATTTGGAGTGGTCAACACTCAAAACCAAGCATTCAATACATGAGGAAACACAAGGCTCAAGGAGCCAACCATCAAAATTAATTACATCCACTAGACTTCCCTCCAAAACTTAAAATTTAAAACAAGGTGTTAAATTAATTCTAAACATACTTAGCAAAAGATATTTTAAAAAGATATCACAAATAAAATCACCTACTAAAGCAAGTTAAAACAAGTAAATAAAATTCTTACCCCCTTGGTCACATTAGAAAATTTCCCCCTCATGGAAATTTTCTTAACACATACAAGAATAAAGGTAACACAATACAATTTACTAGTTGCCTTGACGACCAAATGTTGTAACCACCCGACATCCTGTTGTGTTTGGTTCCCAATCCCCCTCATGGTTGTGATCATGTTGTGCTTCCTGCAAAATGCAAAATACCTCCTTCGGCCTTGCGGCCATGTCAAAATATCCAAAATAACCATATGCATGAAATTTATTAACATCTATACGTAATCCAATCAATCATTATTTCTAGGTCTAAATCACAACTTAATTATGCATTTCATCATTATCCAAAATTATAGTAATGTAAATTCAACAACTACATTCTACTCATCATGGCGAAGAAATCCAATGTTAGAACACATGCAATATATCCATATAAAAATAATATCGGTATCCAATAGTCTGTCCATGAGTCAGTGTAGATCATACTGAAAACAAAATCCAATCATAATCCAAATGCATCTAGTCACAAAACATCATGCTAATCAACATAAGTATAAGTCATGTCCATATCCAAAGTCTACATAACTCAAAATGATAATCAACTAAGTGTCGTAGGGAAGTGGGCATTACACTGCTCATCCAATTAGTTTTACAAAACCTTGCAATGATATCTAATAAAATAATAAATCCTGAGAAGACAAACATCTTGCTCATCCAATCAGTCTTACAAATTCTCCTCTTGTTTATATCATAGCACTACTCATCCAATTAATCTTACAAATCCTCTCTTGTAATCCTCACCAACAGAAAGCACAAATACACAATTATTACAAATTGGAAAGAAATCCTTGACAAAATCAATTATATATGTGCATGTACATAACCTTCCCGGATACTTAAAAAGTTAGAAGTTAATGTAGTGAAATATAAAACTGGGGCTTTCTTTAAACTACAACACTACTCATATTAAATCACCCTACAAATCCTCTTGTGAATATTTGATCCTTTTTAGTGCAATATTAATTTTCTGTTTAAACATTTAGTATTTACATTAACATAAACAAAAAATAGATGGGAATCAATAGCACAAATGTATGTCTACAGATCTTATGAAGATAAATCAGAAATATTGTATACATAATGAGAAAATTCTTGCAAATTCAGTTTTCTTGTAAATTCATATTATCAAATAATATTAATACTCTTGGTGATTAGAATAACATTAATTGGTTAATCATCAGCGCCATCATGCACTTTCATAATAGAGGTCCAGGTAAAAATCCTCATAAACAAATAAATAATACTTGGCTAAACACGAATCGCATAAGTAAACCAAAATTACATAGCTAAACCAGAATTACCTATCAATTAAACTAATCAAAAGTGAGGCATACAACATTATGACAGTGTCATTTGGAAACAGGGGATCCTTCACCACAACCATATTCACACTAGTTAAGAGCAGCAGAAGTAACACCATTCCTATCGGCACCAAACACACAACTAATGTTAAAGTCCCACCAATCAAATGCATATTGCATTGTAGCAACTGGTTTTGATGTAATTGGGTATGTGCATTCCCTACAAAAGACATAAACTCATCCGTAAAAGAAAGATGATGTTAGTTCTTTAAGCCTAGTCAGAAGTCCTTTAAGCCCAATAATGCAGAACTTTCAGAAGTTCAAAGCACCTAAATAACTTGTGTTCCATTTTCTTAAAAGAAGAATAAGAAATATTATCTTACATGATGTTTGTTTCAGAGTAGCCTATATGGTGTTTAAGTAGATCATTCTAGATTGGCTCCTTCTTTAAAGTGCACTGGGCAGTAAATACAACTCTAGCAGAAAGTACTGATGGAGTAAAATTGATAGTCACATATTGGAGCAAGCTAAGTTCAATTAGGAAGAATACAAGATTTTCCATCCGATAATTATGTCAAAGATGATTTTTAATTTAATAAAAATAGCGAATACTTTATAAAAGGAATCAGTTCCTCTTTGTCCGTGCTTGCCTCGTTAGCGAGATATCTTCTTCTTTAGAAACCAAACGATGAATACAAGTGAAGTTGGGACCGTGAGATGGAATTTAAGTTTGTTGATCATGATCTTTTACATAGTGATTATCTATAGTCTTGTGTATGCACGGTCCGCATGATGCAATCAAATTCATTAATCTGCAATCAACAATAGTAATTGTAAGCAATGCCACTTTATCAATAACACAAATACCATATTAATTTGTATTCGTTTGAAGAAATCAATCAATAACCTACCTTAGGAGCCCAAATTTCCTTATATTTGGAAGCTAACAAAGATAAGATGACAATGGAAAGGTATATATTAACCAAGATCAATGGAAAGTAAATTCCTCCTTCAAACATTCTCAATGGAAAGGTATCTATCAACCAGTCGGTCACAATGTCCCTGGCATCAACTTTAACTTCAAATTTACTTTCAAACACGAAACCAACCATAGAATATTTGAATAATGACAAGTAATATAAATTTACAATGGGATGATAAGAGATGCTAGTCCCAAGTGTAGATCTTACCAACTAGTCATACAAAATTGTCCTCATCTTTTCATTGATTTCCATTCAAGAAGGCATGTAATTTGGCATGCAGCTCATGCCTTGAATATCAAAAGAAGGGGATTGAGCATTATATATCTACTTTTTGGTTGGATGTGATCCCTTTTGGTTAGGGACTCTGCATCAAATAATGTTTTTGTTACAACTTCAAAGATTTAATGCAAGAATACACGATTTAATAGCCTCAAGAAAGGAACTAAAATATGCAGATACCTTTTTCTTGCACTGGTGTGGTAGCCATCTTACCTGGCCTATAGTTTCGGCAAAATTTTAGAAAGTATTACCTTGTTAGCCAAAAAACCAATTTCTCTCATGTTGAAACAAAATCGACTATAAATTCTGGACAACATTTAAACAAATATCTCTATTCACCCAAGATGGAAATATGGTCAAGATAGCGGCGTTCTGAGCAACAAGAGTGGTAGCACTCATGCCCAAAAATATACAATGAAAAAAGTTCAAGACTACAAATCAAATGAAAGATCAACATTAACCCAAAAGATGTAAACCATCTGCTCTATAGACGATGGAGTTTTATCCCTCTAAAAATATAGATAGTTTTTAGACAAACCACAATCAATTAATCCAATATAAATAACACAACCTCTCATCAAACTGTTGATGGCCTAAATAGATATTTTCTCTATCACAAAGAATCCATAAATGTTGTTATTACTCTGTATAAGTCCAAAGAATAATTGGAAATACTTCTCCAAACCACGGAACTCGAAATACTGAAATACTAAAAACCCTATTACCCAATAGGGTTCAAGAAATTAGACGGATTAAGCTTTTAGGTTTTTTATCAAAATAAAATTCCCAGAGATTCAAATAAGTCTGTGTATACTGTTAAGGATGAAACATTACATACAAATTAGAAATCATAATCCAATCTGCATGAACCAAAGTCAACACAACAATAATGATACAAATTGAAATTTATCCACAGAAGTGCAATAAAATTACAGCAAGCTAGGTTTCGAATCACATAATAGTGTTAACACTGCATGGATTTTGATCCTGATGGAGAATAAAGATGTGGATGATTTTTTATTGCCATGCACAATGTGCACTAGGAATTGCTTTAAAATTCATGGCAAGCAGAAAGAGGAAGATAGCTTTGATGGATGTTACTATTTCTTCAAATTCATGCTGGGAGACTTTGCACAAATTTTTCCATAATTTTTCTAACTCGAAATGGCCAAGTGGGAGATATAAAAGGTGAGCTCTTGTCCCTCTTCTTCAAACCCTAATATTAAATAGGTCTCTTTGCGCTCTACTCCAAACCCTAAGCTTAAACACGCGACCTTCCAAAGTCGGAGATCAAGAATAAAAGTAGGGTTCTTGAAGCAAATTCATTGCCATGTGTTTCCCCTAGGTTTCCATCTCCAAACTTGCCTGAAATTCACATGGATGTTTAATCATTCGTTGATACCACGTCGACAATTCCATATCCCGATTCTTGATGGTGGGAGACCGGGAGTGGTAGAAAAGCTTGGAGAAGAAATCGCATGTAGCCAGCAACTTGTTTTCCCCATGCAATGGTAAAATAGAAAATATCCCCAAAAAAACCATTAAAATCCCTAAAATATGGTTATCCGTTGGATTTCAATGCATCCATGAGGAAGAATGTAGTGTGTGTCGATTTTTGACAATTGTCGAATTATTAGGTCTATATTCACTACAAGAATGCCTTCGCCGTAATAATTATTTCCTTATCGACTCACTATAAAATTTTGATGTGCCATTTTCTAGAAGATTATTTGTTTTCTCACTCAATATATACTTTTCCTCTTAAGTGTCAATTTCATAGAATTAGACAAAGTGAAAGCTGAATTAAATGTTAGCAACGCCTAAGTGATAATTAAATTGGACGCCTTCTTACAGTTGTAGTTAATAATTTTCTCCCATCAAATAAATAAATAAAATCTACATACATTATCATATTTTAAAATTTACATAAGAATCATAATAAATCACTAATTTAGAGAAATTAGTATACAAAAGGAATAAAAATATCCTATAAAATTATCAAATAAGGACAAGTAATAATCTATAGATGGAGAGAATTAATCACAGGAGGTGCTTAGAATGCAACAAATACAATTTTTTTATATTGGTTACTCATCTTATTTACCAATATCAAGTAGGTGATGGGACTCAAAACTGAACAAAGCACCATTTTTTTGTAAAGAAATAAAAATTCTTAGGTAGCTCCCATAGTTTGGTGAAGAGTGGTATCTGGACCAAGCCTACTAATCCTCCTCAAAAGAGATATTTCCCCAAAAACATTAGGAACAAAGAATTAAATAATTCTTTCCTTCAATTATATTTACCTCTACTAGCTACACCAATGACATTATAAAAATACATGAACCTTTTCGAGAGAAAAATTACACACTTGAATTATCTAGAGTTACATTAGAGAATGGGTAACAATACCAACAAAATCATATGAGCTTACAAATATGCTTTTTTTTACTTGCAAAAATATTATAGTATTTTTATGTGTATGCGTGAAAATTATGTTACTTTATAATAATATCAACAAAAGGGTTGATTAATATTGACTTCAGGTAAAAAAATAATGTTAAGTTCTAATAATAGCCAAAAATAATGAAAATATTTATATTTAGGTGCCCCCTAATTGTTGGCACCTAAGCAGTTGCCTAGTCTGCCTAGGGCTTAATCCCCCTTGTAGACAACAAATGTGATGATTTTTATTACACTCCTCTTGAGCTAGGAACTAGAATGTCCACTTTTAGGAGGTGTAACGAATTCAAGGATTAAAAATTTAAGAGAATTTACAACTTTTTGTATATGTTTTTTTAAAATATGGCTAAAGAAATTATTATGGATTTATTAAATGACCAATGGAATCTTGCCTGCTCTCATTAGGTCTAGGCGAGGTGATTTGATAGACTTTGATGAATTCCAATTTGACCTAATAATGTTCACTTCCTCTGGCGTATTCATTACCATGGGATCCCTCACGGAACAACTTAAGCATATGGGCATTTATGACCCTGTATGCCTAATTTGTAACTAACACGAAACCATTGAACAATTGTTTTGGTTTTTCCCCCTTTCCTAGTATTCCTTGAATTGGACATACTCCATGTTTCAACCATTTCTTCCATATTTTTTTACCTAGAAAATGGTCTTACTTTGGGACTCGACTAGATGTTACTTGTAAAATAAAATCACATTTGTAAATTATTCAAACCGATATCTTTTTCAAATCTAAAGATAAATCTTATTAAAGCACATTTTGACCAAATTTGAATGAACAGAGTTTTTCTATTTCTAATAATGTTCTTTGTCATTGCAAATATTTTGTTCCATATCTAGGTTTAAGTGGAGAAGGTCCACTTGGAGGTGGAACATATGAAAAACTCATTAGCCATCATGCGGAAATACACCCTATGCATGGTTAGTAGGGAACTGTACACCCAAAAAGTAAACACATGATTCTAGATGCAATCAAATTCTCAAGATCGTGTTGAGACGGTCCAACTATGATAGATGGGATAAGAATGGGGTAGGTAAATTTTGTATAAATGAATAAGAGGAAATAATGGTAATACAAGGATCTAGGATCAAGGTAAATACAAAATCTCGAATTGTAAGTTGGTAAATTGCTCTTTAAGGGCAACGAATGCACGCCTAACTTGTATGGGGGTAATGCTACTTTCAAGGATGATTGTTGTCTACAATTATTGATCTATCAATGGAGCCAAAAAAATTAGTCTAGATGTGGGACCCAAGGAAATTATATGTTTTCCTTAGATATCCCTCTCCAGAGAGGGTCATACAACAATGTGGATGAAGGATGTATTAGAAAAATTATAGATTTTGGAGTCTAGCTTGATCTACTCTGATAGCAAGTTACGACCAATATTGTTTGACTGTATTGATTGCTCATTAAGAGTGTCAATTTTCCCCTGTGATTTGTGAAGGTAAAGAGGTAGATATAAACACTAAAGCTCATATACCTAGGTCTATATCCCCTTGATATTGTTCAATGCTTTGTGGGTTGATGATACGTTCATATGTCCTTCTACAAGGTTCGGGTGGACTAGAGATGGTCACGTGGGATGCCAACTTGTGAACAAGGTGGAGGAAATCAAATAGTCGATAGCTAAAGGGGATAGAGATACAATTTGGGTAGTCTAGAGCCGCATTTAAGGAAATGGATATAGATTTGGTTTTAACCTCTAATTTATCTTTAATTCCTAACTTTAAATAAGTAAAGAAAATGAATTTGAATTACAAAAAAGACAATGATTTCACCTTTTAATTTAATTAAATTGCATTTACAAGTACTTAAATAAAGTAAATACAACAACTAGCTAATTCCTTCTTTTTGGATTTTTAATGGAGCTTTTCAAATACAAACAATTAAACAAACTAAATTCCTAAATTCTTTTTGGTATTTTCAATATTTAATAAAATAAATAAAAATAAACTATTTTGCAGACACAAACACAAAGAAGCTAAATTAAAATAAAACAACTACTAATTAAATAAATTAAAATGAGGAATAGATGGATGTAGTTATTCCTCCGTTAGTACAATATTGTATAATAAAATCTATTCTAAACATAGAGTGTATTCATAAGTTATCAATCTGGAAAACTATATTCCTTTAAAATAAAATTCTACCTCAATTTATTGGGAGAGGAAAGAAAAACTTCTCGGAAGCACTTTCTTCTTTACGTAGAAACTTTCCCCTATATAGTGGAATCGAATTACATAGATAATAATAATGAAGAAGCAACAAAAGATTACTAACACAATATCTTCCTCCAATCTTTTTCCTGTGAATATCTATTATCCCCAAGGATAATATGGGAAATCGATATTGATTGAATATTTATGCAAACAATACACAGACAATAATTCTAACCAAATTAAAATAGTGTATTTCTTCTATTTTACCAAATACAATTAAACAAAGCATGAATAAATTCAAATACACTCTAATCTAGTTATTAAATAAGCGTGATAGAAATGGTGTTACATTTTTGTCTCCTTGGATTTCTTTCCTTCTCAAAAAAATAGTATCCAGATGATCCTGGGATGTGTAGAGCATTGGCTAGAAGTAGAAAAGTGCAAACAATTGGTCATGGTGGCTAGTTGTAAGAAAGTAACTAAGCATATATGGGAGGAAGAAAGAGAGAAAAGAATTGGTTGTCTATGTAATTCCTCTCAAAATTTTAGCAACATAACTTAACATCTAAAATGTAAACAATCTAACCCATCCTTCAGGTGAAATCTTGATTTTTATAAAGAAAAATGGGGAAGAATGATTCTGGTAACACATGTCCATCAAGAAGTGACGACACATCAACATAAGGGGAAGTCAACATTATAAACATAATAAACTAAAACAATAATTTCAATACAAATTCAATGAGTCTAAACTCAAGTGAAATGGTTGAAAAACAAGTGAGAAACTCACTCTTTACGTCTAAACACTCATTGGAAAATATGTGTTTCAACTATCGATTTAAGGTGATAGGATTGTTGGTATAAATAGACCATAAGTTATGCAACCGTTGCCATGATGGTTACGTAAATGCCGCAGAAATTAAATAACCGTTGCAGAGGTTATGTAGCCAATGTTAATGTAGAAGCACAAAAGGGTAGAAGATGATTTGTGGAAAAGGAAGAGCTTAATAATTTGAAATTGAGTATAAAATAGGTCATAAGAACCACATAAGAAGAAGGGGAAGGATCTGGATTTCATTGTTACTCTAGAGAATATTTTCTTCATCATCAAAGACTTATCATGTTCTTCCATGTAGCACCATGTAATTTTTGGGTGCATACATATTACCCCTCAGAAGAGCATTTTATCCATGAATGGGTTAAATCATGATTTCCATGTATAGTGCTCTTAAATGGGAGGGTTAGAAATTTACCTTCCTTCACTACACATCAATTCAATGTTAGTCAAATCTTCCCGCCACAAACAAAAGAGATATGGGAATCAAGTGCAGTAATAGAATAATCTTAACAAAATACTTTGAAATGAAAAGACAAAATTACTTACCATACGTGCAAGGACAAGAAATGTACACTGCCCGCACATGCTAGCCATGCATAGAATCACTCAAAAAAACATTAGAAAATCAAAATACATGTTATATATGCCTTTTTATCATTTTTAGAAATCATTTGTGCCTAACAAGTTTTCTATATTTAGATCTTTGTATTTCCAGTGACCGCTTTACTTTTTAATACAATCAAAATGAAGAGAATTTGATCATGATGGCAAAAAACCAAGCGGAAATAACAAAGTGTCGAGAACATGTGAGTTACAAGTTTTTATTCATTTTTTCCCAAAATCATTATTTTTGTTTGAAACTAGCTCTAGGAGGGGAAATTTTGAGAAAATTTATAGTTAAAATGTTTGTATGGGGGTGCCTTGTGGGTATTGTAGTTTGTTGACTTTATAAATAGAAAAAAAAAAGGTAAATGCTAAATATTGTTGTCGGTAGAGATTGAACTGAGATATTCTAGAGACGGATTATTTGTAGATTGCATCCCCTAATTGGGAGAGTTAACCTATTATTTGATAATATTTTGATGTAAGAAGTTGTATTTTTGCATCATTTAACCAATCGGTTTGTGTTTTTGTGGACCTTGATACATAGTCTAAGTTGGATGAAATCTATTATCAATTTGTGGATTATTTTTATCTATCTTATTTACTTGTTGTTTGTAATTATTATTAGCATGCCTTTTGAATATTTAATCCAATTTCACATATTTATAAGAAATTATAGAAATATTGAGAAAGATAAATTTTGGTATTGAAAATTAGTGAATTAGTGAGAATGTGCATTAATTAAACATTTTGGATCAATTTTGTTATTATTGAAGCAAAATTTAAAGTAAAAGATGGAAATTTGAGAAAATTATTTAAAATATTTGAATATGGATAAAACAATGAAATTGTTAAAAATGCCCATTTTCATATCATTGAGCGAGTAACAACTGATCTGGGCACATTAAGAATTCTCTACCCTTTCTATATCCAATAGTGAAAGATAAAGAGATCAACTTGGATCAGCCAAGTCACTTCTAAAACGCAATATGCACTTCAAACTATTCTATCATCTTGGCATGCTTTCAATTTTTTAGTTTCTATCGTATAATTATATTTTGTTATAATCTAAATCATTAATTTTCCTATACCATAAATTTAATCCTATGTAAAATAATTTTTTTAACTCCATTGAATTAATTTCTTGTTGAAACATCTGGTATAAGAATTATTGACATGTTATCGAAGCAAATATTCATTGTTTGGGGATTGCTTGATGTAGCTCTGGTTTCTATTTTTGCAGTAGCTTTGGGCCAAATATCTCATCTTGTCATGAGGATGAACTGTATGTTTTTCATGTCTACTTGGAATGTTGTCAATATTTATCATTGCAACATGTTTACATTTCATGAATTAGAACCTTGAGGGTTTCATGTATCGTAGAAAATGTATTAAAATGTTGCAATTATTGTTGAAGTGAGAATTAGAAGTGATTTTATTCTTTTTGGTAATGAATTCTAAAGCATATTCCTTATGCAATTTATTTTTATTAGATTAGGTAAAAACAGATTTTGAAGGGATCAGGAACCCTATACATCCTTATGCGATTTATAACGATAGATTTTATAATGCATATACTTCCTTGTATGGTCATGTGTAGTGGTTGTTTCAAAAAAGTATGTATGCAATATTTATCTATAATGACAATAAGTGGTAGTTGTTGTTTTGACTACAATGTATAGTGTTGGTCACACAAAATGAAGTTGGAGAGGTTGTCTTATTATGATTTCTTGATTGTATTTATCAATTGAGTACTTGAGATGTCATGTAAATATGTAGGAGTATTTATTGGATTTGTAGTCTCACAATTATAAAATGCACAAACACACGATGATATCGGTGGTGACCCCAACATGATATATTGAGTTATGACCACTACAATATTTTTCATAGTAATTCTAAGCTTTGGTTGATATAAAAGATTTGCACCCTTCATAAATCATGTTTTGGGAAGAAATAAAAACATGTTTTTTATGAAAATCTTTATTCGAATTCTATGACAATTACCTTGTACTTGAATTTAGTTATATATATTTAAATGAAAATTTTACTTCAGAATTTTGGGAAAATAAATTTTGTTCACATGATTCAATATATTCCACCATTGAATCACTATAACATTTAACTCTACACATAATACTAGTCTAAAACACCAATAATGTGAAGTTGGATAGATAGTTACAAACATGTTGAAAACAAGGGATCAAATAAGATATCGATATTAATATAAGATCATATTAAACCTCAATGTAACTTTTCTTTTAGAGATGAGATGAAATGCTGAAATGAGCTTCATTGACCCAATATGTTTCACCATTTTGTTGACTTTCTTTTATGAGATCGTTTCCCATTAACAAGTCAATCATTCTCTATGCTGACCTGGGAAAGTTGCCTCTTGTCAATGATATATTTATGTATTATGGGATTCGATATGGGGTTACACTTTGGAGAATATTTAAGACATCTATCAAATACTACAATATGTTGATTCTTTTCTATTCAAATTAAAAAAATGTTCCTTTGATTGCCACATTTTTCTCCATACATGGCTTAGTTGACCACCACAAGGAAATATTCAAATCACTAAATGTTCATGTTGTTTGTTCTAATGATTAATATACAAGACAACCGACATTATCAGATCATAGTGATGATGTATTGTAATCCATAATTTTTTTATCCTAGTGGTGAGTTACAAGTGTTTATTTGCTTTTCCCCAAATCATTATTATCGTTTGAAACTAGCTCTAGATCGAGGGGGAAATTTTGAGAAAATCTATAGTTATAATGTTTGTATGGGGAGTGGCTTATAAATATTGTACTTTATCCCTTTTGTAAATGGAAAAGATAAGGTAAATGTTAAATATTGGTGTCGGGTAGGGATCGAATCGAGATAAATTTCATATACATAGATTATTTTTAGATTTCATCTCCTCATTTGGAGAGATATATAGCTTATTATTGGAGAATATTTTTATGTAAGAAGTTGTAATTTTTCATCATTTAACCAATGCGTTTGTGTTTTGGGGAACCCGATACATAATCTAAGTTGGATGAACTCTATTATCAATTTATGGATAATTTTATCCTTCATATTTAGCTACTTATTTTTTCTAATCAATATTAGAATGATTTTTTAATATTAAGGACAATTTCACATATTTACAATAAATCATAGAAAATTAACAAACAAGTTTGGTATTTGAAATTAGTGAAATAATGAGAATGTCCATTAACTAATCATGTTGGATCACTTTTTTAATCAATGAAGCCAAATTTAACGTAAAAATATGGGAAAATTGAGCAAATTATTAAAATATTTGAAAATGGAGAAAATGATGAAATTGTTATAAAACGCCTATTTTCATACCGTTGAGGGAGTAGCTTGTTGATTTGCACACATTTTGAATTTTCCTACCTTTATATATCTTGTAGTTCCCACTTCCCTTTGACACTTATTATATTTTGATTTCGATTACTGTTGACTATATACATGGATATTATTGTATCATTTTGGCTTAGCATGATGTTAGATGATAGAGATACTTTGACTATTGATGGATTTCGATTCATAGTATGATTTGTGTGGATTCTTAGAGAGACATTTTATATTGATGATGATGTGTTGTTGACATATTTATATATTTCGACATTCAACATTCTCATCATATTGAGTAGGATTTAGCAGTTGAACTAATCTTGTGATCTTATTGGTATTGATGAAATATAGAATTGAGATGTTGTTAGAATTTTTTAATAATAACATTGTTGGTTTGGATGATGATTCAATTTATATATGGATGATTATTGATTTGTATGCATATATCTTATCTTGGATGTTTTGATATGGCCACGAGGCTGAAGGAGGTATTTTGTGATTTTTACAGGTAATTATATCACAACAATCAAAGGGGATTAGAGACCAACCACAAAGCGAAATATTGGGTGGATACAACAATGGTCACCATGGAAACTTGTGGAATGTTGTTGTTTTGTTATTTGTTGTTAGGAGGTCCCCATGGGGGGATGACCTCCAATTGTGACCAAGGGTTTTGTGTGTTGTTCTTTTCTTTTCCTTTATTTAATTTTGGAGTATGTGATTTTAATTGTGATGTAATTCCCTTTTATCATTAATTGATTTATGTGTCTAGATTAGTAAATTAATCATGTTACTAAACTAATTATGGATGTGACAAAAATAATTCATTTATTAGATTAGTTGGTGCTTTGGTCTATGTTTTTAAGTTGAGTGTAAGTAACTTGAGTGTTGTACACTCTATCTTACCTTGGAAATTCGGATTTGGCCTTAAGGGCCAATTTTGGAGGCTTGTGGGACAAGCTAAGCTTGTCCCACACCTCTTAATTTCTTATACCAACCCTACCTATGGATTGGGGGGTCAAAAATAGACCCCATTAAGTGTTTTGTAAGACAAAAGTGGCATTCATTGCACTTTTCTTACATGGGTTTTAAAGTTTGTCCTTAGGGGGTGTGGGTTGGAATTGTGTGTGTAAGAGGTTTGTCATTCCTCTCAACCACCAATTTATTGTGCATTGGAGTTGAGGTTTGACTTGTGAGGTGTAGTTTAGAATGAGTGATGTGGCATCCTACACGGAGCCACCTCACCCTCCTATAACGCCCACTAAAACTCCCACTCAAGACCCAAGAACAACCTAGGTTTAGATAGAAAAATTATGGAATAATTTTTTGAAAGCGTGACCACTACCAGGCTTCAAGCAACAGTTGTCACAACAAAGATTCAAAGTCAATTATAATTTAATAAATGAAATTTTCCCATTATAACAAACATTAGATCCACATTACAAAATTAATGAGGGTAATTAATCCAAACATAGTTAAGTTTCTCTTAGGTGTTAATTTAATAAATAATTAAATTAACACTATAGTTAAATATTCCTTAATTAATTTTAGAGGGTCAAGGGGCCAAAACAATTAAATTCCCAAGGTTTTTAATTTCACAAGGTCTAAAAAATAACCAAGGTTCTTATTTACATGGGGTTAGAAAAACATTCCTTTACCCCATAAAGTGACCTCTTAAAAGTCACCCCAAGACTTTGAAATAAAAACATTTAAACAAAAAGGTAATTTAATTTATATTTCACACACTTAACACTTTTGAAAACATTTCCATTAGATAGGAAATTTCTTCCCCTTTCCAATGATATAAATAAGTCCTCCTAACTCCTCATATTTCTCAAGTTACGGGCCGACGGGCCTTGGGAGGATTTTTTTCCCAAAAGCGGGCCTGCGGGCCTAGGGAAGAAATTTTGCCCAGGGAAGGTTTCAGACTAGAAGACCTAGGGAGACATTTGGCACTTTGTGTTTTTAGCTAAAAAGTGCAATTTTCATTTTTGCACCCGCGAGCCCGCGGCGAGTATTCACGCAAAGGAAGAAAATTTTCCCCAACCCATAAGGGACACGTGGCATGTTTTTAAGCCAATGCGGGAAGGCGAGTCATCGGGGCTACTAGGATTTTTAGGATTTTCTTTTGAAAAAGAAAAAGGTTTAAAAACATTCGTGCCTCCACCGACACCTAGAGAGGCCACGTGTCATGCCCAAAATCACAAGTGGGGAAACGGACCGACGGGGAAACTTAAGAATTTAGAATTTTGTGTTAAAAAGCACAAAGGTTAAAAACATGTTGCTCCTCCTCCGATTATTCTCCTCTTACCTGATTAATAAAGTTCGAGTAAATTTCTTGAGCAATATAATTAGTTTTGGGATGCGTTTTGATCATCCTTAGTTCATTTTAATGTTTCTACTTGTCTTTCATTGTTGTAGATTGTTCTGAACATTTTTCGATGTTTATTGTAGGTTTACAATGATCTAAAAGAAATCTACGTATTTTAAACTAGAAATTAATCTATTTCATTTGCCATACTTTAAATATTTAAGTTCATTCCATTCCAATTTTACAATGTTTAACTTTCCTTTAATCAATGCATGAAGAGCAAGAATGTAGTTCTATTTTCAAAATATGCCTTTCAAATAATATAGAGGAATGTAATATTTCCTAACACAGGCTTTTCCAGCCTTCAAACAGAGAGTTTGCAAAAGTATTTCAATCAACAAGTTTCCAAACAAGAGCAACTCCATTTTGTATAAAGTAAATCAACTTCTATTAACTTGAAATAATTTCTTTTTACAACTTATTTTCTATTCACAAAAAATACAACTTATAGAATACATATTTCTCTTTTCTTTCATTCAAATACCACTTTCATATCCAAAAATAGAGCAACTTTTCACTAAAAATATTATTACAATGTCATCCACTTAAAGTGGGAAAATTTTTACAATAAGGAACCCTAAGAGGACTGCAAAATTTGTCTTCACACACAGCTCCCAGAACAACAACAAAAAGAGATCCACCAGATTTCATTTGGTCACAAAAAAAAAAGGGGGAGAGGCAACGCTCTCCACCCAACCAAGAATTCCAATGAAGAGGAGAAGTCATCCTCCTCATTGGCCCCCAAGCCCCAACCACATTACAATAGGAAATGGATTCAACTCATGGCAACAAGACAAGCTTCCACAATACAAAACAAATTTCACAATCATATGATTTGTTCAAATAAAACGATTCAACCAAAGGAAGAACAATAACAAAATACATACTCTTATGCCTCCCCCAAGTATAAAACCCGCCAATATATTCATCTCAAAACCCCTACATACTCTTATGCCTCCCCAAAGTACCTCTTATACCTCCCATTCTCTTATGCCTCCCTCCTCTTATGGATCCCCCATAACAAGTAAGAAATGCAAGCTATTTCTTTTCCAAGGTGGAAACCCATCCCAAACTCCCTCCGAGAAAATATGCCTCCCATAAGAAATATCTCATAGTCTCCCTTAGGAAATCTACCCAATCTGTAAAGCCCGAAAATTCACAAACACGAACAACATTTGTGTAAAAGATAGGATTTTTTTTCTACACCACACTTAGGAAATCTACCCACATAACCGAAAATTCACAAACACGAACAACACAGTAAAAGACAGGATTTTTTTTTTTTTTTGACTTGCTTGACACATAACATGACGCAACATGTCGTCACCAAGGATACAACTAACTCTGTGAACAACTCGATACAAGGATGGCCATAAAAGCAGCACGGAAACGTTCACACCTATCAAGAACAATATACTTTTTTTGACAGAACAACATAGAAGCCCAACCACATGACACTCTCACAGCTAGGGCAAGCCACAGTAAGTAATGATTGGAGGTTATTTATTTTGATAAGACACCCTTTAACTCATGACTTAAGTTTTTAGAAGGATTCAATATATGATTCACACAAATTCATCTTACCAACTGAGTTATGTTCTTATACACTGTAGAGTAGTTCGCTTAAAGTCTTCTCCTTTATAAACATTATTTGTTTTATATATTTATTTGATAAAGATGGTAATTTAATTCCATAAGGCCATCTATTCACACTTACATTACTAGAACTCGTTCATGCCCTTATGACAACATCGGTTCACGTTCAACAAACTTAAGAGAAAATTACAAGGTACCCTGGATAAAGTTAAAGGAAGAAGGTCAAATGAGTTCACCCTTAAGACGTCATTAGTTCTTACTAAGGTTTAATTGAAGCTTGAGGTTTTATACGTAGTTAATTAGCGCTCTTACTTAGGCTTCACCGAAAGAGCTTATCAAGAGGAAGCTACTTACTTTTAAAAGGTGAGAGATAAATTGAGTGGTTTCTAAATTTTCTTCTCTTACTTGTTAAATCTTATTAGAAACTAACCATAGTTTTCCTTTAAGCTTGTCTTTAGCGTTCACCAAAAGAGTAGTGTTTACTAGTTCAGTTAGGGATAACACGTTATATAAAATCACTTTGCAAGGATGGTCTCACTCTTGATTACTTAAGGTATTGTTTGTTTACAAGGGGATCTAAACCACAACATATTTCTTTGAATAAAACTTTTAGGAGCTTCTGTACGAAGAAAAGCCACCCCATTAAAGCTTACATATAACCCATCAATACAAAGTCTTAGAAAGATTTAAATTAACACTTAATTCTCAAGATCAAAGTTTTACAATGCTTATGCCAGTGAAGAGATTGAATATTATTTCTCACTAAGAAGAGTTACTAGCCAAAATACAAAAAAGGACAAAACTACTACTTCACGTAATTCTCCGAACAATTCCAGGCAAGAGGTCATATAAACTCTCTTTACAAGCAATGTTACACAATTTACAACACATTGGACATTTTTACAAGGAACTTCATAAATTGTACAGATGAACCTTTAACACTCTTTTCCTCTAGTCTACTCGCATAATCCATCTGCACAAATATTAACTAGAGTCAGTTCGCTAGAACTGAGCATGTTAAGACTACCCATTGCAACAGTAAGCTAACATTTTATAATATCATGAAAGTAAAATTCTAAACTCAAGAATGGATCAAATCACAAACCACTAATCAATATGTTTCACAAGATGAAGAGATTTATACCAGCCAACAAGGAGGAATCCCAATATTCAAGTGAGAGAGATATTCCAAAGACAAACAAGGTGAGACCTTATTGGTGAAGACAACAAGGCTGAGAGTATTGAGATTTCAGTCATGTAATCCTATGGATTACATGATTGAAATCTAACACCCAAACATCATTCTATTATTATTAACCAAAAGGATAAAGATCAGTCAAATGACTTAACATATTCAAAATTGCTTGGTAACAAGACTGCATTAACACACATCCTTGTTTTAGGAAGAATATAGGCCCCAACCATATATGAACACAAATCAGTCAAAGATTAAAGTTAACTTCACTCGACTGAATAAACCAACATACATATAATACTCACAACACAAAACTAAATCTGAAGATTCAAAATGCCAAGTAATTCTCACCGAACCTAATTATTTTTCTTGAGAAGTTAAATAAATTAGATTCTATCAAACTAAATTACATTTAACAACTATAGTTGGATTACACAAGCAAGGATCAAGAAGAGGTCTTTTCAACAAAGGTTGTTATTATCTTACATCACATAATTAGTAATAAACCCGTAATCCACCACTCGTATGATCATTGTAAGAGTTAAGGACTTAGCTCACTAAAATATGTAACTGAGTCGATTCCTACCTTTTCCATTTTCATACAAGTCTAACCCAATTCGAAGCAAGGTAACCATTCTATTTTCATACATGCCTCAGTCAACACTTACTCAGAAAGTCCCTACCTGAATTATTGAAGGTTTGCTAAGCTACATAATGGATTTAATAGAAACCCATTTCATTCGATACTTGAATTTAAACAAGCAAGGGATAGTCTGTTGAAAATATAAGTGAATCGACACAAGATCCTCTACCGTGACCCAACTCGAGTCACCAATCACAAGGTTAACAGTCAGCGAAGGAGGAATACAAAGCAAAATACTCTTCCTACGAACTATGCCTTCTCTTCCGTCTCTAAAACAACATATGAATAGTTTGGGCATACCCATCTATTTCACGACAGTCTACTCGACCTATCCTCATAGTCGCTCCAAAGAAAATGTCTGCTACTACAGAGTTCGATTGAACTCTTTTATCTTATGATACAGTGACTCACATCACAGGATCTGTATTGAGCAGTCAATATTTCACTCATGTAGGCCTCTAAGAAAACATCATACTCACTATGCGAGGTCTACACACCGATTCAGCCCAAGAAAAGCTTTTACCAAGACAAAAACAAACAATTAGCCTAAAACTGGCCATGAGTCGACAAATCTACAAATATCCACTAATGTTATTCATGGCTCAAGTTTATATCTGCTACTGCTGGTTTAGAAATCGAACTCAACGGCCATTGTTCACTATCGTCTCTAAATGTCACCCGAATTTTAAGAATTAAGCAGGAAAGCACCCCGGTTAAAGATCTAACACCCACGGTATAAACTTCAACCATTATTTTGCTATCACATAGCAGTTACTCTTTTATTTCGAAAAAAAAAAAACGAGGCAGAAAAGAAATGTATACATGCTATCACAGTTGCTATCAGGGTATGAAAAACAAACAACTCCCAACAGTCCTTCCTTTCCTTCAATCTGGGTCGATTCACAAGGAAAAGCAGAAGCCCATTCTAAATGCCATAACAGATAAAAAACAAAAAGAAGGACATTCAATTCATGACATAATAAAAGGGTAGCAGAAGATTGCAAGGGTAGGTTTAACATGCCTGGTTTAAAATGCCATCTCCATATGCATATGATTGTTTCAATGCCGCTGCTTGCCCTTAACCCAAAGTGCTCTGCGAGCTCGTGCTAGCGCCACATTCACGCGGTGAAAAATAGCTACAACCCAACCCCATGATTTGAAGCTCGGACACAAGACATAATGATTACATCACGCTCCTGGCTCTGGAAGGCATCTACCGTAATGATAAATAAACCTTTTCCTTCATCAGATTGGGGACAACATCAAACTCTCGGTGCAAACATTACAGTTGTAGCTTGTAAGGTGTGATAATTCCAACAGAAAACTTTATGCCTGCCAACTTGGTGACTCGTTGAAGAAGCTCATATAATAGCAAAGCAAATTGTGTTTCATGAATATCCTGATATGAAACAGATCGGCCTCTATGAGGTTCTCTTCCATGGGTTACATCATACAACAAGTAAGATCTCAATAGAGAATCTTTGTAAATAAATTTCATCAGGTCTGCTGGTAACACCCTCACTGTCACATAATCGATTTTGATAAAAAAATACCTTGAAGGAGAATCCGAATTTGAGGATGCATTCAATACTGAATAGATAACAACATAGTTGGACAACCTGCTTGTTGGAAGCACTCAGAAATGCTTCATTTTCTGAAGGTATTGGATGTGAATCAGAATCAGGATTTACATTCTCTTCAGGTATCTGGGAATCAGTACTCACCTTTAGTACTGGTGGCTGTAAATCATGATTTTCACTCCATCCTGACATTACTTTTTCACTCAATGAAGCCTCATTTAACTGTTTTTCCTTTTCGGTTGGATTTTCTTCTAAAATGAATCCACCTTGGTGACTAGAAAGTCCATCTTGAGATACGCTCTTCACATTACCTTCCTCTATGTTAGCAGATATTTCTATGGCAGTATGGGAGCCTTGAAAGTCCTGCCCAGACTCTCTGTATTCTCTATTCTTTTCACCACCAGTCAACTTGCTAATATTTTCAGAAGGGACCTCATGATGGATAAACCTACACGATGCTCCTCGGAAACACCTACCATCTCTCTTAAAATAAATGCATTCTGGAACAGTGCCCCTCCTCTTTCTTCCCTCCACATGTTCATCGCCACGCCTGAAATCAGGTGGAGGTGTCCTGCTTCTGCTCCTTTTTCTCCTCGGTGACCAACTGTGAGATCTGCTCCTCCTTCGACTCCTGCCAAGCAGAGAGACCGATGCTCGACTTCGAGATGTTTTATGTGCTTTCCCACCATATAGAACACCATCTGATTCACTGTCACTGGCCCCTTCCCTCATTAGTCTTCCAAATTCATCAACAATCTACGCAGCACTCAAGAAGGTGGAGGTAACACGCCTACTTCCCTAGCTTGTAGTTTCATCTATAACCACCATATCAAACCCATGGGCTAGGCGCTGGAATAACTTCCGGTCAGTACTAGAAACAGTAGTGAATGCAATCTCAGCCTCACTTGTAAAACTTGCCTCAAGATTTGATCAAGCTTCTTCCATGTTAAATTCACCACCTGGACGGAAGTGACTTTACAAAATGAAAAGTCAAGATAGCTCAACTAAAACTTTATCTCGTTCTTCTACTACTGCTGCGCAAGATTTTGCAACAACTGATCACGACTATGGTCACGTGCAACCAGAACATCAGGATCAACACCAACGGTTCCTTGGGATCGCCCTGCGGCAGCTATCGCACTTAACTCTCTCTGGAGGCCACTGATTTTCTGAGATAAGTTTACTTCTCTACCCTGTAGCTGCTGCATATAGCCAATTACTTCCTCACGGCACTTTCCTAGGAAAAGTTCAGTTCTACGCTCCACTGATACTGCCTGTGCAGCACGATTTTGAGAACCCACACCCACCCTCGCAACATCAGGGCGATAGACCTTCATTTCACCATCAATGAATCCACTATCCAGAACACGCTGTAGCAATTCATCTGTTGCAGCATTTGATGGAGTGCAAACAAGCATTCGTGGTTTAGGGCAGAAAACAACAGGTAGACCACGTGAGACAGCAGATTGCAAGTCAACATTTTAATAAATGGGCATGTGCGGCCACCAACCAGGAAGTTGAACATGCCAAGAAGGTGCAGGGGGTTTTTAATGCAATGGCAGGTGGCCATTAAAGCCACCCACCTCCAGCCGACCAAGGAAACAAGGTAAAAAAATCATTAACCTTTCCTTCCCCACGCCAAACGTGGTACACAAGGAGATCAAAAGGGAGAGACAAGGTAGGTTGGGGACATAAAAATCTATATTTAAAATTAGTAATTTAAAACAATTCTAAGATTGCGGGATCGGTCGACCCAGGAGGAGAACGGGGTTGAGTAATTAAATGAAATATTTACGCGAACGCCACTCCCAAACCGTGGCGCCACCACAAAACATACTCTT
This sequence comes from Taxus wallichiana var. yunnanensis, assembly GCA_018340775.1. NCBI lineage: Eukaryota > Viridiplantae > Streptophyta > Pinopsida > Cupressales > Taxaceae > Taxus > Taxus wallichiana. The sequence continues at coordinate 291,835,251 of CM031239.1, read as the reverse complement.
CCTCATTTGCGCAACGAGGCTCGATCAGCGGGAGCGACAAACAAATCAAAAGGATAGTTTAAAGGATGATATCGATAACAATCAATATAAAGAAGGTAATAATAAAATACAATCGTTGATCGATAATACAATCATAATGTCATTATTATTATTATTATCATTATTATCATTTTACAGCTTGTAAAATAATTATCAATTATAGTCATAATGGTCAGCAATCGAGGTCGACTAAGGCACAACAACATCATGCTTAATCGATCGTCACGGGATGAACAGTGTAATAGAACGGGGCATTACACCAACCAGCCCATAAACATACCAAACATTCACATATGCATAAAACAAAAGAACAAACTTTAAAAGAGTCAAGATCCTACCTCTCCATAATGAGCTTAATCCAAAATTCCAACAATAAGCTTCTTCAAATTTAAACACTCCCAAAGCACTAGCGGATCCACAAGCATCCAAAATCCTCTAACTCTCTCCCATTGCAAGAGCACCAAACCAAAATGAAGTAACCCCCAAACAAGCCAAAGAATTCGAATAAATAGAAAAGGGAGAGAGGAGGATGAGGTGGCTCCATGTAGGATGCCACATCACTCATCCTCAACTCCACCTCACAAGTCAACTTCAAACTCCAAAGAACAATTAATAAGTGGGTGAATAAATGACATTTTTACTTACACACACAATCCAAGCCCACACCCCTTAAGGACCAAAATTAATTTCATGTAAGAAGGTGCAATAAGAACTTACAACTTGTCTTCCCAAAATGCATAATAAGGACTAATTTTGACTTCCCAACCCATAGGTAGGGTTGGTGTAACAATTTAAGAGGTGTGGGACAAGTTTAACTTGTCCCACAAGCCTCCAAAATCAACCCCTAAGGACATATCCGAATTTCAAAAGGAAGGTGGAGTGTTTCACACTCAAATTTACTTACACATTACTTACAACACATAATCCAAGAGCCATCAACTCTAATAAATGCATTCTTTCAACCCATTTTAATTTTTTTAATAACATGATTACTCACTAATTTAAACACAAATAAAATAAGTAATAAAGGGAAATACATCACTAAAAATCACATACTAAAATTAAACAAAAGAAACTAAATAAAAATACACATAACCCCTTGGTCACATTCGAAGGTGATCCCCCATGGGAACCCCTAACAACAATTCAAACATACACATAACAAATACACGTTGCCATGGTGACCCTTGTTGAATTCATCTAGGATTCCAATGTGGTTGGTCTCCAATCCCCGATGTTTGTTGTGACATGTTTACTTGCAAAACACAAATACCTCCTTCAACCTGTGGCCACATCAAATCATCTAAAATAAATATACAATATAACTCCAAATTCATCTATATATAAATCAAAACATCATCAAGCAAGTAACGACATCATTTACAATTTCATCAATAACCATATGATCATAAAATTAGTTCAATTATCTAGGTCTACTCAATATGACGAAATAACACATGTCCAAACACACACACACACACACACACACACACACACACACACACACACACACACACACACACACACACACACACACACACACACACACACACACACACACACACACACACACACCATGTCAACATCATAACAACATCAATATAAAATGTCTCCAATACCACATGCACCATATATGAATCAAAATCAACAAATACCATGATCTCTAACATCTAACATCATGCCAAATCAAAAGCTACAATAATGTCCATAAGTATAGTCGACAAAAGTATCATAATCAATAACAAAGGTGTCGAAGGGAAGTGGGCACTACATCCCCCTCCCCTTAGAATTGACTTCCTCCTGGAAGTCACTGGGACATGTGTGGAAACTAGACTCATAGCAAAGTAGCATCCTCCCATGTAGCCGCAGTCTCATCATATCTATCCCATTGTACTCAAAACTAGTCAATATATTTGCCTCGAAGGCCCAGGGTGCTACGCTCTATAATGCAAACAGGCTCTACCATCACCTGCCCTTGATCATGTACCCACAATGAGGTCCAATCTAGCACATGAGAAGGATATGTAATATATCTCCTAAGTATTGAAATATGAAACACATCATGGATGTGAGACAAGCTAGGTGGCAATGCTAGACAGTAGGCCAAAGGACCGATATGCTCCAAGATCTCAAAGGGGCCTACGAATCTAGGAGCTAACTTAGAAACTTTTCCATAATGGATAGGGCTATTATGTGGCCTAACACGAAGGAAAACCTTCATGCCCACATCAAAACTACGGTCATTCCTATGTTGATATGCATACTTCTTTTGTCTGTCATGTGCCTCTTGTAGTCTCTGTCTGATCATAACCACCTATTGCTCCATGTCCTGCAATAAAGTTGGCCCAAGAGAAACCCTATCCTCTAACCTATCCTAACTAAGAGGTGTCATGCACACTCTCTGTACCATACAGTGCTTGGAAAGGAGCCATGCCTATCGAACTTTGAAAACTATTATTGTAGGCAAACTCCACCAAGTATAAATACTCCTCCCATCTCGACTGGTGATCCATAATATACATCCTAAGCATGTCCTCTAAGATTTGATTCACCCACTCAGTCTGTCCATCTATCTCAGGGTGATACGTAGTGTTGAAATTGATCTTCATCCCGAGGGCATGTTGCATGGTAGTCCAAAAGTGGGAAGTATACAGAGGATTGTGGTCACAGATAATCTTCCACAGAATCCCGTATAATCTAATAATCTCATCTAGCTATACCTGTGCCACTATACTAGATGTATAGGTGGTCTTCACCAGAGAAAAATGAGCCACTTTCATCAATTTATCCACCGTGACCATGATGGCGTCGTGGTGGTATCTTGACATTGGTAGCCCAATAATGAAGTCCATGGAAATGGTGTCCCATTTCCACTTTGCTATAGCATGCGAAAGAGAAGGCTAGCTGGATGTTGATGCTCGAAGTTCACTTTTAACACTCTAAAAGCATGACACAAACTCGGTCAAGTCTCTACGAAGTCCCCTCCAGTGATACAACTATCTCAAAGTGGCATGCATCTTCTTCACCTTGGGATGGGCTGAATAGGGTGCATGATGTGCCTCTGTCAAGATGTTCTACCTCAAGCCTCCGTCTCTAGGAACATAAATCAGTCTTTGTTCCGAGAAGGCCATCCACCTCTAAACAAAACCCAACAAACATATCCTCAAGGGGTCTCTCGGACTCGATCTAAAGCTATATTTGAAATGTAGAAACTGTCATGAGGAAGTTGCTATAGAATCCTGCTCCACAAATCTATGCTCACTGAAGTGGCCATAACAACATGTCTCCATTTGCTAAGAGCATTTACAACCACATTCTTATTCCCCTTCACATGCTCTATCTCCATATCGTACTCACAAAGCAACTCCATCCAACGTCATTGATGAGCATTGAGATTAGGCTACATGAAGAGGTGGCGAAGACTCAAGTGATCAGTCTTGAGTGTGAATCTCCAGCCAAGAAGGAAGTGTCTCCATCGAACCAAGGTGTGAAAAATGCCGCAAGCTCAAGATCATGAGTTAGATAATTGAGCTCATAATCTTTGAGTTTTCGAGACTCAAAAGTAACTACTCGCCTTCTACATCAACACACCTCCAACTACTACCAAAAAAGCATCAGTGCATATGACAAACTCACCCTGCGGATCTAGCACTGCAAGAATAGGTGTTGTTGTGAGGCATTCCTTTAGTTTCCTAAAGGCCTTCTTACATCTTTCTGACCAAAAAAACTTCATCCCTTTCGCTAAAGGGAATTGATGGGAAGTGCGTAAACGAGAGAAGTCCTGAAAAAATCTCCTGTAATAACTGCTAAACCCATGAAGCTGTGCACCTCTATCACACTAGTGGGTGTTGGCCAATACATAATAACTCAAATCTTGGATGGATTGACTATGATACCTTCCCTAAAATTATGTGGCTCAAATACCGCAACTCTGTCGAAAGAATGCACACTTCTCCAGGTTCTCATAAAGATGCTGCTCACGAAGACACTAAAGAACCTGGCGAAGGTGCCCCTCGTGCTCCTCATGCATACATGAGTAAATCAAAATGTCATCAAGGAAGATGAGCACAAAGTGATCCAAGAATGTCCTGAACACCCCATTCATCAAGCTCATAAACACTACGGGGGCATTCGTCAAACCAAAAGGCACCATGGTGAACTCGTAGTGGCCATATCTTGTACGGAAGGTGGTCTTATGAATGTCTACCTCCATAATCCTCAACTGATGATAACCTGACTTAAGGTCTATCTTGGAGAAAATTGTGGCCCCTTCATCTAGTCAAACAAATCATTAATGTGTGGAAGGGGGTAACGATTCTTGATCATTACTTTGTTCAGCTGGTGGTAATCAATACACAACCACAAAGATTCTTCCTTCTTTAAAAATATCACTGGTGTACCCCAAGGGGATACACTATGATGAATTAGGCCTTTCTCCAAAAGGCCCTCTAGCTACAACTTGAGCTCGCAGAGCTCAGGGGTAGTCATCCGATAAGGTGTTTGTGAGATAGGCTCTACTCCGGAACCATATCTATGTGAAAATATATCTCACGTGGGGGTGGTAACCCCAAGTATCTCCCCTGGAAAGACATCAGAAAACTCTCTCAAGATGGGATGGTCATCAAGCGATGGTCCACTAGACTCATCCTCGATCGGTCACTAACTGTGACAACATACATCTGACAACCCCGTCGCACACACCGCTTAAGCTGCATAGCAGAGATGGTGTGAATGGAAACGGGTCTCCTAACCCCTACTATCACTAACTCAACTCCTAGATCATTTGTACATGATATAATCTTATGGTAACAATCCACTCTAGCTCTATGTGCAAACAACCAGTCCATGCCCAAGATGACTCCATACAAACCCAACGAAGGATATGAAGATCTCGAGATAGTGATGAAGGATCCCAAATCCACTACAAATTCCTTAACTAAGAAGTCTACAAAGATCTTGTCTCCATAAGCCATCTTGATGTTCCAACTAAGACCATGCTTAAGCTCGCCACCAGCCTACATCGCTCTACCAAATATGGTACAATAAAATATTCGGAAGATCCATAATCAAACAAAATGGAGGTAGAAACACCACCAATGGTACTGTTGTCTCAATCACAATACCGGTGCTCAACCTAGATTTTGAAGTGCTTGTGGATTTTGTTGGAGCTTGTTGGTGATAGATTTGGCTTGAAGGAGCTTGGTGTGTGACTCTTCGATCAAGCTCTACCATGGAAATGTAGGATATATATCATTGTATTATTTTTTTCTTTTACTTGTGTATGCATGTATGTTATTGAGTGTTTTGGTATGTTTGTTAGGTCCTTGGGTAGATTTCCTATGTATGGTGTAGGATAAATCTATGGAGATCTTATATGTAGGGAGGAATAAGATTTTATTTCATGTTTTGGAGGGAGTTGGGTTAGGTGCCCCAACATGGACAAGAAATTCTTGCATTTCTTACTTGTTTTGTTTTATGAGGGAGACATAAGAGATTGTAGGGAGGCATAAGAGAATGTGGGAGGCATAAGAGGATCTTGAGGGAGGCATAAGAGTTGTGTAGGGGTTGTGAGATGTATATTGGAGGGTTTTAAGGTGGGAACCTAATCCCATTGGGAGGCATAAGTGATCTCCCCATAGATCCTTGCTCCATTGGCTTACATTTCAAGCCTTGTGTATTTTGTAAAGTTGTATTATTATGTTCTTTTTCTTGTGTTGAATGTGCTTGAAATGGTTGTGAAAATTTGTTGTTGTGTTGTGGAAGCATTGTAGAGTTTCCATGTGTTGGATCCATCCCTTATTTCCTTGTGGTTGGGGCTTGGGGGCCAATGAGGAGAATTGCTTCTTCTTCTCATTGGAGTTTTGGTTGGGTGGAGAGTGTTTCCTCTCCCCCATTTTTGTTGTTGTGATCAAGTGAAGAAAATATGGAGCCTTGTTGGAGATTTGATACTTGGAGCACTTGTAGAAGACTAATAAATCCTTCATTATAGCTACCTTCCTTGTAAAAATTCCCACATAAGGTTGAATATTTATGGTATTGTAGTTGAAAGTAAAGTTGTATTGAATATTTTGTTATTAAGTTGAAATGTATTGTTGGAAAGAGAAACAATCTTAGTGTACAAGTTCTTGATATTATGGAAATGTTTCAAAAAAAAAGAGAAAACAACTTGCTCTTATTTTAGTGGAATTGTAGTCTTCATTAGGTGTGTTGTTCCTATTTTAAAATTATTGAAAAATCTTGTTGAAAGTTTCTTGTGGGAATGTTTGAAACTTGTATGTTGTAAAGGAAAGAAATATTAATTTCTATTGTATTATTTGAAAGGCATATGATGGAAGATAGATTATATTTGTTCATTTCCTTGTATTGGTTGAAAGAAAGTCAAACTTTATATGTATAGATGGAAAGAACTTAAATTTTAATTGTCATTTACTTGGTCAATAAAATAGATTAATCCCTAAATCTAGTAAGGAAAGAAATTGCATGACTTCAATTAGCCATAGCCTTATTGAACTATATAAATTTACTATTAAGTTATTATAAATTTATATATAAACCCAATGATAATTAATGTAGTAACAAGTGGGATTTGGATTGTTTTAGACATCTCATCAAAATATTATCAAATTATAAAAGAAATCTCAAGTATGAGATTGAGATTACTTAATATTATTAATAATACAATTATTATTATTATTATTATTATAGTATTAATATTAAAATGATATTACTATTGAAGTTAAAAGTACACACACACACACACACACACAGATATATATATATATATATATATATATATATATATCTGTGTGTGTGTGTGTGTGTGTGTATAATTTATATATAAACCCAATGATAATTAATGTAGTAACAAGAGGGATATGGATTGTTTTAGACATCTCATCAAAATATTATCAAATTATAAAAGAAATCTTAAGTATGAGATTGAGATTACTTAATATTATTAATAATACAATTATTATTATTATTATTATAGTATTAATATTAAAATGATATTACTATTGAAGTTAAAAGTATATATATATATATATATAATTCCATTAAATATGTTTTATTCTAAGCAAAGTTTTCTAACAAAAAAATAACAAACAAAATTTCATTTGAATAAGACTGGTCATGGCTTGTATTTAGAATAAGGGAAAGAGTTGGGGGAGGATCTTTGACCCCACCCCTACCCCCACCCCATGAACAAATGGGATGGCGGTGGAGTCGGTGACTGCCCCCAACCCCAATACATGCTACCAAACTATAACCGCATGCACCGTAATATGTGCGCAATTGATCCTACTCTTCAACCATGCGGATGTGTATGGGAGTCCCTTTTGTGGCCGAGTTAATAAAATTTGTTTATATATATATATATATAATATCCTCTATCTATTGTATTTTCAAAGTTAATTAAATAATGGGTTTTGATTAAAATACTAATACATGTACTTTTACATATATATACACATGTATATGTATACATACATACATACATACATATATATATATATATATATATATATATATATATATATATATATATATATCCCTTTCAAGTTGGATATATATACATCATCCCAACCATTTTCACTAAAATGGGGCAAAACCCATATGCCCATTTGGGCAAATATTAAAATAATGAGATAAATAAAATACATTGGAACACTAGGAGAGGGTGTAAATGGATCCTAAAATAAAAGAGAGGATGTGTATCCTTCTTGAGCTTGAGGTTGCCTCCCATGGCTTCCTCCTCCTCCTCCACCAATCTACAAAACAAAAAGAAGAAATAATAAGTCAAACAAAAGAGAAAAGAGCTTTTCATAAGCAAACTTAGGGTTAGATGGATTTCCAAATCCAAGGGCCCCAAATGAATCCTTCAATGGATGAGATTCATCCCTACAAAAAGTAGGTGGGGAGTGGGTGAGAGAAATTCAAATTTAATTTGCATGGGTAGACATTATTTTTGGGGTCACTCAAGTATGTGTAAGGGTTAGGTGTTATTACTTTTCTAACCCAAATGTCTTTTAGAGACATTTTAATTTAATACAACTTAGACCCCTTTGTGGGTATTATAGAACTTTAATTATTTAATTAAATAGACCACCTTTCACTTGAGATTAACTAACCAAATTTAATTAAGGTGAAATTAAATTATATTAAAGTAAACTATAGGGAAGCCTAATTCTTGATTTGAACTAACTAATCTTATTATAAATTATTTGCAAATTTTATAGTTTATTTTTAAAGGGGGAACTAGAGGAAAATTAATAATGTTGATTTAAAGCAATTTTAACACAAGAAAGTGTGATTGTAATAAGTTCGAACCTTATTTCATGAAAGTGTGTTTTTAAAAAAAAAATTATTCCATAATTTTTTCAGTTTGACCTAGGTTGTTCTTGGGTTTCGTGCAGAGTTTTTATGGGCATTACACTTGGTATTAGAGCTGTGGGTTCAAATCTTGGAACCTTATGCACACTTAAAAATATTAGACATGAACATTAAACCTAGCGTAACTATAAAACATTGGAAACAACATTATATGATGTTGTATAATGAAACAAACTTAGGAAACTCAAATAAAACCTAGAATGATGAACTAACTCTTTCCTTATTCTATGCAAGACACGCAGACCAAATGAGGGGGTCTTGCATGTAGACCTAGACTTGTCACCTCCAGATCAGGTTGTAGTAACCATTTTACCTCAGATATTACAGACGCTTCAGGATGTTAGTGTCACTATACGTGGAGGATCCTTAGGAGATTGACTTGCTAGACATGATAGAGAATCATTAGTTGAGGCTCATGCATTTCCTTGACACAACAATGAGTGTAGGGAAGAGAAGTCCCACATGGAATTAGCTAGAGCCGATTTACCTCAGAGGGGACATGGAGATAGGATTTCAAGACACAGAGATAGATCTTGGAGCCGTAGGCCGAGGGAGGATCTAGTAGAGAGACCTCGGGGTTGACATTTATTAGCTGCAGATCATATCAGGGAGATCCTGAAGCTATGCCTATCTCATTATTTTAAGATATAGGTGGTTTTCAGGAAAAGGCTTGGTTAGTGTACTTGAGAGGGTACTTCAAGATTTGTCCATGTATTAGCAACATGAAATCTTGTGTTGTGATTCACCTTTTGAGGGATGGAAGGTGTTTGGTGGAGGATTGAGGAGCAGAAGCTCCACGTAGACTCAGAGACAGTTACCTAGGAGCTCTTTGAGGAGCGGTTCAGAGAAGATACTTATCCAGGAGGTTTATTTAGCAGAGGATATATGAGTTCCATGAACTACATCATGCATCCATGACTATGGCAGAGTATGAGAGTCGATTTTGGAACTACTTCAAAGTATGTCTACTCTATGTAGGATGAATGGGTCAAGATTCATAGGTTCATCAGGGGCCTAAATTTGGATTTGGGAGGTACGATGTGCATTCACTACCCACAGACCTTAGCAGAGGCCATTGAGAAGGCCTGCATTGCAGAGGAGACTCAGGGGAAGACATCAGCAGACTAGCGATAGAGTGCGGAGACAAATCCAGTAGATCAGTAGGATATTAGGTCAAGGGGTTTAGCTTCTCCTCGTGGAAGACATGGTTTTACATAGTCTTCATTTAGGCCACCACAATAACCACATGAACAACAACAAAAATAGTCTACCATTCATACCTCCACGAGAGATTTGACGCTCGAGAGGGAACAGAGTATGAGGCCTCCCCCTAGGGGTCCTATTAGGGCATAGGGTTCACCAAGAGCTCAACAACAAGATCTCATTAGCGGCGACCTTAGCGGTCCATAACCGGATCATCGGGATCTAAGACATAGACCTCTAGAATACCAAGTGGATCCGTATCTCATTGAGAGAGTACCAGGGGAAGTTGTTATGGATGTGGCATTATTGTACATCACTGGAGAGAGTTCCCACAGAACCCTAGTATGAAGGGTGAGGCGTGATTTCGGAGCCTATAGTTGGCGACATGGGATGTATCCATCAGATCTATACAGTGGTTGAGAACTACTAGGCTGAGCACCAGAACACCATGATAGAGACTACATGTAGCATTCATGGTATTCCTACCTCTATACTGTTTGATTCTAGTTTGTGTGATTTTTTTATAGCACTATCTTTAGTAGAGCGTTGCAGGATAGTGGTAGTTAGGCAGGGCCTTAATTGGGACATCGAGATGGCTTCTAGAGCCAAAATCTCTGTAGACTCCTTAGTTAAGGAGTGTGTAGTGGATTTAGGACCCTTCACCACTACCTGGATCTTCATATCCTTCTATTGGGTTCATATAGAGTCATCTTGGGCATGGATTGGGTATCGCACACGTAGAACTAGAGTGGATTGTTACCATAATATTATATCATGTAAAGATGATCTGGGAGTTGAGTCACTTATAGTGGAGTTAGGAGACCCATTTCTATCTGCACTATTTCCGCTATGTACCTTAAGTGGTGTGCACGACGTGGGTGTTAGTTGTACGCTATTACTTTTATTGATAAATCAAAGGATGGGGATATTGGACCTTCACTTTACCATCACCCTATCTTGTAGGAGTTTTTTGATGTGTTTCCTAGTGAGTTTTCGGGGATGCTTCCCCATGTGAGATAGACTTCAACATTGACTTGGTTTTAACAGGAGTAGAACCTATCTCACGTGCTCGTTATAGGATGACCACACTTGAGCTTTGTGAGCTCAAGTTGCATCTTGAGGGCCTTCTTGAGAAATTCCTAATCTATCCTAGTGTATCCCCTTGGGGTGCACCAATGATTTTTGTTAAGAAGAAGGATGGATCTTTGCGGTTGTGTGTGGAATACAAAAATATGAACAAATTAATGATCAAGAATCGTTACCCCCTTCCTCACATTGATAATTTGGTTGATCATATGAAGGGAAAAAGTATTTTCTAAGATTGATCTTAAGTCCGTATACCATCAGTTGAGGATTACAGAGGCAAATATCCACAAGTCACTTTCGCATGAGATATGGGCACTATGAGTTTATATTTGTGCCCTTTGGTTTGACGAATGCCCCGTAGTGTTCATGAACTTGATGAAAGGGGTATTCAAGAAGTTTTTAGATCACTTCATGCTCATATTCCTTGACAACATTCTGATATACTCACATATGCGTGAGGAGCATGAGGAGCACCTTCGTCAGGTTCTATAGTGTCTTCATGAGCAACAGCTTTATGGGAACCTAGAGAAGTGTGCATTCTTTCAGTTTGAGGTGTAGTATTTGGGTCACATCATTTTGGGGAAGGTATCACATTCAATCCTTCTAATATTATAGCCATTATGGATTGGTCAGCACCCACTAGTGTGACCGAGGTGCGCAGTTTCATGGGTTTGGTAAGATACTACAGGATATTTGTACAAAACTTTTCTCAAATTACTCACGCCATCACTTCCCTTCAATGGAAAGGGAATAAGTTTGTATGGTTAGATAGATGTGAGTAGGCATTTAGGACATTGAAGGAATGCCTCACGATAGTGCCTATTCTTGTAGTACGAGACCCACGGGGTGAGTTCTTCATTTGCACGAGATGCTTCATTAGCGGGACGTGGAGGTGTGTTGATGCGGGAGAGCCAAGTGACTACTTTTGAGTCTTACAAAATAAAGGATTACGATCTCAATTATCCAACTCATGACCTTGAGCTTGAAACATTTTTGCATGCCTTCATATCTGGAGACACTTCCTTCTTGGCCGTAGATTTACACTCAGGACTAATCACTTGAGTCTTCGCCACCTTTTCACGCTTGCCCAATCTTTAATGCTTGTTGGCGGCGTTGGATGGAGTTACTTTGTGAGTATGACATGGAGATAGAGCATGTGAAGGGGAAGGAGAACGTGGTTGAAGATGCCCTGAGTAGGCGGAAACATGTGGTTATGGCTACTTTATTGGGTATAGATTTACAAAGTAGGATTTTGTAGCAGCTTTTTCATGACAACTTCTATCTTGCGGCCAAATCGAGAGATTGAGTCTCGAGATTCCCCTTAAGGGGATATTTGATGTATTTTCAATAGAGACAGAGTAGCCTTATCAGGAAAAGAGGATAGATAGATTTTCCTAGAGATGGAGGCTTGAGAGAGGATATTTTGACAGAGGCCCATTGTGCACCTTATTTGTCCCATCCCGGTGTGAATAAGATGCACACCACCTTGAGACAATTGTACCATTGGAGGGGACTACGAAGAGACGTGGCTTAATTTGTGTCACATTGTTTAGAGTGTCAGAAGGTGAAGGCCAAGCATCAACATCCAGTTGGCCTTCTCTTCCCTCACGCTATACCGAAGTGGAAATGGGACACCATTTCCATGGATTTCATAGTTGGGTTACCGACGTCGAGATACCACCATGACGCCATCATGGTCACGGTGGATAAATTGACAAAAGTGGCTCACTTTTCTCTAGTGAAGACCACCTACATAGCTAGTGTAGTGGCATGATTACACATTGATGAGATAGTTAGATTACATGGGATTCCGTAGAAGATAATTTGCAAAAGTGATCCCTTATACACTTCTCACTTTTGGACTACCATGTAATATTCTCTCGGGATGAAGATCAACTTTAGTACAACTTATCACCATGAGACAGATGGATAGACAGAGTGGGTGAATTAGATCTTAGAGGACATGATTAGGATGTATGTCATGGACCATCAGTCAAGGTGGGAGGAGTACTTGTATTTGGTGGATTTTTCCTACAATAATATTTTTCAGAGTTCGATAGGCATGGCTCCTTTTCAAGAACTATATGGTAGAGAGTGCAGGACACCACTGAGTTGGGATAGGTTGGAGGACAGGTTTCTCTTGGGCCAGGTTTACTACAGGATATGGAGCATTAGATTGTTATGATCAGGAAGAGATTACATAAGGCTTAAGACAAGTCAAAAGAAGTATGCAATGTGGATCAACATATGACAGATCATAGTTTTGAGGTGGGTACGATGGTGTTTCTTTATTTCACACCGCATAAGAGCCCTATCCATCGGGGAAAAGGCTCTAAGCTTATTCCTATATTTGTGGGTCCCTTTGAAATCTTAGAGCGTATCGGTCCTTTTCTTGTCATCTAGCATTGTCACCCTTCTTGTCTCGCATCTACGATGTATTTCATGATTCTATACTTTGGAGGTATATTGCAGATCCTTCTCATGTATTATATTGGACCTCATTGTAGGTGTAAGATCATGGGCAAGTGATGGTGGAGCCCATATATATTTTAGAGCACATGACTATGGGCCTTCAAGGTAGAGAGATTGACCAGGTTTGAGTCCAGTGGGACATGTATGATGAGACTGCTACTACATGGGAGGATGCTACATTGCTACAAGTCTAGTTTCCACACCTATTTCAGTGACTTCTAGGAGGAAGTCGAGTCTAAGGGGAGGGGATGTAGTTCCCACTTCCCTTCGACACTATTATATTTTGATTTCGATTACTGTTGACTATATACATGGATATTATTATATCATTTTGTCTTAGCATGATGTTAGATGATAGAGATACTTTGACTATTGATGGATTTCGATTCATAGTATGATTTGTGTGGATTCTTAGAGAGACATTTAATATTAATGATGATGTGTTATTGACATATTTATATATTTTTGACATTTGGCATTCTCGTCATATTGAGTAGGATTTAGCTAGTTGAACTAATCTTGTGATCTTATTGGTATTGATGAAATATAAAATTGAGATGTTAGAATTTTTAAATAATAACATTGTTGGTCTAGATGATGATTCAATTTATATATGGATGATTATTGATTTGTATGTGTATATCTTATCTTGGATGTTTTGATACGGCCATGAGGCTGAAGGAGGTATTGTGTGATTTTTGCAGGTAATTATATCACAACAATCAAAGGGGATTAGAGACCAACCACAGTGGAATACTGGGTGGATACGACAATGGTCACCATGGCAACTTGTGGAATGTTGTTGTTTTGTTATTTTTTATTAGGAGGTCCCCATGGGGGATGACCTCCAATTGTGACAAGGGCTTTGTGTGTTTCTCTTTTCTTTTCCTTTCTTTAATTTTGGAGTATGTGATTTTAATTGTGATGTAATTCCCTTTTATCATTAATTGATTTATGTGTCTAGATTAGTAAATTAATCATGTTACTAAACTAATTATGGATGTGACAAAAATAATTCATTTATTAGATTAGTTGGTGCTTTGGTCTATGTGTTTTTAAGTTGAGTGTAAGTAACTTGAGTGTTGTACACTCTATCTTACCTTAGAAATTCGGATTTGACATTAAGGGCCAATTTTGGAGGCTTGTGGAACAAGCTAAGTTTGTCCAACACCTCTTAATTTATTATACCAACCCTACCTATGGATTGAGGGGTCAAAAATAGACCCCATTAAGTTTTTGTAAGACAAAAAGTTGCATCATTGCACTTTTCTTACATGGGTTTAAAGTTTGTCCTTAGGGGTGTGGGTTGGGATTGTGTGTGTAAGAGGTTTGTCATTCCTCTCAACCACCAATTTATTTTGCATTGGGGTTGAGGTTTGACTTTTGAGGTGGAGTTGAGGATGAGTGATGTGGCATCCTACATGGAGCCACCTCACCATCCTCTCTCCCTTTTCTATTTATTCAAATTATTTTGTTTGTTTGGGGTTTACTTTATTTCTTTTGGTGCTCTTATATTTTGGGAGTTGGAGGATTTTGGAATGCTTGTGGATTTTTTTAGAGCTTGTTGGTGATAGATTGAGATTTAAGGAGCTTGGTGTGTGACTCTTGAATCAAGATCTACCATGGGAAGGTAGAAGTTATACCCTTGTTTTAATGTTTTATTTTACTTGTGTATATGTGTATGTTATTGAGTGTTTTGGTATGCTTGTTGGTTCTTTGGGTAGATTTCCTAAGTATGGTGTAGGAGAAGGATATGGGGATCTTATATGTAGGGATGCATAAGAGTTTAATATTTCATGTTTTGGAGGGAGTTAGGTTGGCTGCCCCACCTTGGAAAAGAAAATGCTTGCATTTTTTACTTGTTTTGTTTTATGAGGGAGACATAAGAGATTTTACGAAGGTATAAGATAATGTGGGGGGCATAAGAGGATCTTGAGGGAGGAATAAGAATTGTGTAGGGGTTTTCAGATGTATATTGTAGGTTTTTTTAAGGTGGGCACCTATTCCCATTGGGATGCATAAGTGATCTCCCTATATATCCTTACTCCATTGACTTGCATTTCAAGCCTTGTGTATTTTGTAAAGTTGTAATATCATGTTCATTTTTTTTGTCTTGAATGTTGTTGAAATGGTTGTGAATTTTTTTTTGTGTTGTGGAAGCATTATAGAGTTTCCATGTGTTGGATCCATCCCTTATTACCTTATGGTTGGGGCTCAGGGGCCAATGATGAGAATTTCTTCTTCTTCTCATTAGAATTTTGGTTGGGTGGAGAGTGTTGCATCTTCTCCATTTTTGTTGTTGTGATCAAGTGAATAAAATATGGAGCTTTTTTGGAGATGTGATACTTGGAGCACTTGTAGAAGACTAAGCAATCCTTCATTATAGCTACCTTCCCTGTGTAAAAATTCCCACTTAAGGTGGAAGATTTATAGTATTGTATTTGAAAGTAAAGTTGTATTGAATACTTTGTTATTAAGTTGAAATGTATTGTTGGAAAGAGAAAAAATCTTAGTGTACAAGTTCTTGATATTATGGAAATGTGTCAAAAAAAAGAAAACAACTTGCTCTTATTTTAGTGGAATTGTAGTCTTCATTAGGTGTGTTGTTCCTATTTTAAAATTATTGAAAAATCTTGTTGAAAGTTTCTTGTGGGAATGTTTGAAACTTGTATGTTGTAAAGGAAATAAATATTATTATTATTATTATTATTATTATTTTATTTATAATAGTATAAATATTAAAATGATATCAATATTGATGTTAAAATATATATATATATATATATATATATACATATATATATATATATATATATATATATATATATATATATATATATATATATATATATATATATATTATATTATATTTTTGTTCTAACCAAACTTTACTAACAAAAAAATAACAAACTAAATTTCATTTGAAATAAGACCACGGCCTATATTTTGAATAAGGGAAAGGGTAATGGGGAGGGTCACCGACTCCACCCACCACCCCATTAACAAATGGGATGGGGGTGGGTTCGGTGACCCTCCCCCAACCCCAATACTTACAACCAAACTATAACCATGTGCTTTGTAATATGTGCGCAACAGATCCTACTCTTCAACCTTTGCAGACCGTATGTGAATCCCTTCGTGGTGAGTTAATAAAATTTGTGTGTGTGTGTGTGTGTACAAGTATTTATAAAATATCCTCTATATTGTATAATCAAGTTTATTAAATAATGGGTTTTGATTAACATGATAATACAAGTACTTATAGATATATATACACACACACATATATATATATATATACACACGTGTGTGTGTGCGTGTGTATGTGTTTCAAGTTGGATATATATACACCATCCCAACCATTTCCACTAAAATGGGGCAAAACCCATATGCCCATTTGGGCAAATATTAAAATAATGAGATAAATAAAATGCATTGGAACCTTAGTAGAGGGTGTAAATGGATCCTAAAATGAAAGAGAGGATGTGTATCCTTCTTGAACTTGAAGTTGTCTCCCATGGCTTTCTCCTCCTCCTCCACCATCTGCTAAACAAAAAGAAGAAATAATAAATCAAACAAAAGAAAAAATAGCTTTTCATAAGCAAACTTAGGGTTAGATGGATTTCTAAATCCAATGGCCCCAAATGAATCCATCCAATGGATGAGATTCACCCCTACAAAAAGTAGGTGTGGAGTGCTTGAGAGAAATTCAAACTTAATTTGCATGGTTAGACATTATTTTTGGGGTCACTCGAGTATGTATAAGGGTTAGGTCTTATTACTTTTATAACCCAAATGGCTTTTAGAGACATTTTAATTTAATACAACTTAGACCCCTTTGTGGGTATTATAGAACTTTAATTATTTAATTAAATAGACCACCTTTCACTTGAGATTAACTAACCAAATTTAATTAAGGTAAAATTAAATTATATTAAAGTAAGTTATAGGGAAGCCTAATCTTTATTTGAACTAACTAATCTTATTATAAATTATTGGGAGATTTTATTATTTTATTTTTAAAGGGGGATCTAGAGGAAAATTAATAATGTTAATTTAAAGTAGTTTTAACACGAGAAAGTGTGACCGTAATAAGTTTGAACCTTATTTTGTGAGTGTGTTTTAAAAAAATTATTCCATAATTTTTCCAGTTTGACCTAGGTTGTTTGTGGGTTTCGAAATGCGGGATTTATAGTGGGTGTTACATATCCAATAGTGAAAGATTAGAAGATAAAATCGGATCATCCAAGTCACTTCTAAAACCCAATCTATACTTCAAATTATTTAATCGACTTGGCATGTTGTAATTTTATTACTATCTATTGTATAATTCTAAATTTTTGTAATCTAAATTATTTAGTTTCTTATAACATTTATTAAATCCTATTTAAATTGTTTTGTTTAAATCCATTTAGTTAATTTAAGGTTGAAATATTTGGTATAAGAGTTATGGACATGTTATCGAAGAAAATATTTGTTGTTTGAGGATTACTTGATGTAACATGGTTTATATTTTTAACAAGAACTTTGGGCCGAATATATCATCTTGTCTATGAGGATGCATTGTATGTTTTTCATGTCTACTTGGAATGTTGTCAATGTTTATTGTTGCAGCTTGTTTACATTTCATTAATTAGAATCTTGAGGGTTTTGTGTATGGTAGAAAAAAGTATTTATATTTTGCAATTCTTGTTGAAGTGAGAATTAGAAGTGAATTTTTATATTTGGTAATGAATTCTATAGAAAATTATTTATGCAATTGATACTAATAGATTTTCTAATGCATACAACTCGTTATATATGGTCATAGGTAGTGTTGTTTCAATGAAGTATGTATACAATAATTCTCTTTAATGACAATAATTCGTAGTTGTTTTGACTACAATGTATAGTAGTGTTTGTCACCCAAAATGAAGTTAGAGGGTTGTATCATTATGATTTCTTGATTGTGTCTATCAATTGAGTCAAAATGTCATGTAAATATGTAGGAGTATTTAGTATATTTGTAGTCTTGCAATTATAAAATGCATGAACACACCATGATATCATTGGTGACCCCATCATGATATATTGAGTTATGACTACTACAACAATTTTCATGGTAATTCTAAGCTTTGGATGATATTACATATTTCCACCCTTTAGAAACCATATTCGTGGGAAGAATGAAAGAATTTGATTTTTATGAAAGTCTTTATTCGAATTCTATGACAATTATTTTACTCAAATAAACTTATATATATTTTTATGAAAATTTTACTTCTAAATTCTTTGAAAAATAAATTTGTTTCATATGATCCAATATATTCCACCATTAAATCATTGTAACATTTGAATCTCCATATAATATTAGTCTAAAACACTAATAATGTGAAGTTGGATAGATAGTTAGAAACATGTGGAAAACAAGGGATTAAATAAGATCTCGAATATAAGATTGTATTAAACCTCAACACAACTCTTCTTTTAGGGATAAGGTGAAATGTTAAAATGAGCTTCATTGACCCAATATGTTTCACCGGTTCCTTGACTTGATTTTGTGAGAGCTTTTCCCTTTAACATGTCATTCATTCTTGATGGTGACTAGGAAAGTTGCCCCCTGTCAATGATATATTTATGTATGATGGGATTTCATATGGGGTTGTGCTTTAGATAATCTTTAAGACATCTATGAAATAGAACAACATGTTGATTCTTTTCTATTCAAGTAAAATAAAGGATTCCTTTCATCGCCACACTTGTTCTCCATAGATGACTCAGTTGACCACCATAATGAAATGTTGAAATCATTAAATGTTCATGATGCTTGTTGTAATGATAAATATACAAGGCGACCAACATCATTGGATCCTAGTGATGATTGATTGTAACCCATTTTTTTCAAGCTTGAAAAGGTAATGTTTAATGCCAATTTATGGGTTAAAGCTAGACTTTTCAATGGACCAATTAGCCAATTGATTACGATCACCTACAGTGCTAATGGGAAACTTCCTAGAGTCTCGTGTTTTGTGGCTATCAATATATATATATATATATATATATATATATATATATATATATAGACACACACACACACCAATTCCACATGCCAACTATTAAAAAAATATTATTGAAAATGGTATCGGCTCCAACATTCCATAAAAATCAAGGTCTAACATTAAAGGTACTAATATTAGAGATATTGAATGAAACGGCCTTAGTTTCAATGTGTTTCACCACCTTTCTCATCGGTATGTGCAAATTTTTTTAAAAAAATGGTGCCTACAATACCTTAACATTGCTCCATCTACTATACATTTTCAACTCTTTCCTACTCATTAATTAATCCTCTTGATCTTCATTTCCACATCAGATTCCATTTTGTTACACTCATTACTCCCCTATCGACAATTACATTGTACCCCCTTGCATGTATTGCTACTTACAACTCTTTCATTTTATTGTTGTCTGCTTGCGTCTCTCACTAAATAATATGCAATTTCCCTTGCGGACAATTTGTTTTTTTATTAAAAAAATTGCATCACATCTGCACACACAAATGATAAATATTCCTGTGACAGATTTAAATTCTCAAAAATCGATTTTTGTTTTGAAGTGCTCTCAACTTACCTTTCTCCGACAGAGCGCGCATTTCTGCCGAGGGACCAGGAATAAAACCTACAATACAGATTATGCAAATTTGAAAAGGATTTGACGTGTTCACAAATAATGTGTCGTTAAGCCCGTCTCATCACGGTCAATGTCAAATGTACCAAGAATGATAGGTATGAGGGTTTAACATATCCTCAGGATTCCATCTGTTTGTCGTACAAGGGTAAAACTTCCAAATAAATATAATGGACAGATCCCTCAAGTCCAATCATTGAGCTCATAATGGAAGATCCGATTTCAGTTGTTATTTATCGGCCTATTCATACTTTGATACAAAGAGTAGCCTGACTACAAGGTTCAACAGATCTATATATGTGTGTGTGAGAAAATTTATCTGGTAGGAGAAAAAAATTGTCTGGCAAGATACGCTCGGCGGACAGCTAATGGTCTTCTTGAAAGAAAAACGCATGTATTTGGAAATACTCAATGCTTGGACAACAATGATGAGTAACGTTTTCTTGAAGATTTTGCACAGGCAGTGGTAGCGTGTCAGCAAACATTAGCAACCTACAACGAAGAGCATAAATGATCAGATTCCAGAGGGTAGAAGTCAATGCAACAATTCTAAAGCCAGCAATTGCCTGTGATGCCATTTACCGTGGCCTGTGAATCTTGATGTCAATGACATAATTATCTCTTCCATTTTGTACATACTTGCATTATACTAATAGTGTAGTTCCATGGAGGAGCTTCGGCTCCAGTTATGAATTTTAAACTCAGTAATAGGAAATAATTAGAGAATCTTTTCTTGAAAATATAAGCTCCTATTTTTATGTTTCAGTTTTAAGCGGTCACTTGGAAGGGAGGCTCGAAGTTGCCCCTTAAATTTTAAGGTTCTTTAGATCCACCTAGGACATAATAATCATTCTTGTCATGAAGTTTTTGTAATTTTGAAGGGCAATTTGCTCTATATTTACTTACAAAGTGATGTTAAAAGATCTCAACATACGTGGGACCGTTATTGTGGTAAACACCCCTACACTTTCTTAACACCGCTGGCCGAGATATTTATGGAGCCCCCTTCATGAGACTACGAGGCAAGCCTTTTACCAACAAAGAACATCACTCAAATCTATTTCTACCATCTAAGAAATGGGAGTTTTCAGTTTCATAAAAAAATCATCACAAACAACTCCGAACATAGGTATATGCCAAGTAAAATGCATAGATAGTTTTTCAGATAAAAGTGAAGAGTATGATGGTGGTGGCCTCCAGTTATGAGTGGTAGATAGAATTATATACCAAATTAAATGGTCACTATCCAATTGGTTCGTTGTATCAAAAATAGAAATGGTTTGATTTCTCAATACAATGTAATTGTATGGATATGTGGAGTAAACAGATAACAGGATATGGAAGAATCAAATCCATTAAAGGTAAACCATAATTTTTTTATTTTTTATTTTATTACATATATTCATTTCCCTTCTTTCTAATACACTATTTAAAATTGAAACAATACAAAAATAATGCGGATATCTACTTATAACATCTCACCATGTGTATCATCATGAGCAAAATGTATATTTCGTGCATGGAAATCTATATGACATGTAAGAACGGCCAAAGTGCTAATAAAAAATCAACAATTAAACTGGATAGAATAGAAATTTCAACATGGATGGGGACTTTTTGAGTTGTATGCTATGGGACAACAAAGTCATACATAGTCAGGAATGCTGACAGAGACATTTCAACAAATCAAGTACCTTTTTTGCATAATAGATGAGGTGGGATGCGACTAGGTAAATGAAATAAAACAAATCTATAATTTGTCAAATTTTAGACAATGACCAATCTCATCATTTCGGTAGTGCAAGCAGATTTCAAGGATGATTTGAACGCACATTCATATGGAATTCTGCCAATGTAAATTTCTCTAACCATTAATAAATATTACAAAATTTGGGAATTGGTTGTATAAGTGGGGTATTAAAGTCCTTACCTCATGTAGAACATTCGAGATCAATATTGTGGGTTTCTTTGGTAGTGGGGTGATCTCTTACAACTTTACGATTAATAATAATAGTTTCATTAATTAAATTTATGTTTACATGGGAAGTAATTATTTAGGTAAGTTGATTGGTTGAAGTCGGGATGTTAAAAAAGGAAATGATCAATGTGAAAAGACACAAAATCCTACAACTTTTAATAAAATTTAGAATTTGAAACCATGGGTAAGGCATTAAATATAGTTTTAGTATAGTTCTCTCTCAAGGCCTTTTTTTTTTTTTGTGTATATATATACACATACATGTGCATGTGTGTGCATTGAGAGGTGTTCATATAATGACATCAAGATTGTAATGGAGTGAGTTGTTAACATTTATCCTCCATATTAAATTCAGCAACCATTTGGTAGGCATCACGTGACAATTCACCCAAACTTTGACATCCATTGATCTATCATATAAATGTATTTTTGTTTCTTAGAGAAGTGAATAAAAAATAGTAATATCTTTACGTATAATAAAGTTGTGACCGTTTTTTCTTACATAGTTATTTTGAGAACAAAATGATGCGAGATAAATGTATTCCATTTGCCACATAGAAATATTAATAAAATTATTGATTATTGTGGTATGTGAAAAATTTAATTAAGAACCTTTAAATTGATATGTATTAATTTATTTCATATAAATATATTTATCATATACTATTTGTTATATTTCATATATGTTTAACAAAAATTATGATATAGTTATTTTACACTAGAATAATTAGATAGGTGCCTCAAAACTAATATCTCTCAACACATTGTAAATAACACATTGTAAATAAATGTATTTAAGATATTTAAACTTGTTATTATTTAATAAGAATGGAAAACTACCACTTATAATAAGAATGGAAAACTACCACTTATAACAAGATTGTATTTAAATTTTTTGAAAAATGAAACACTTTACAAAATACTATAGTTTATATATATTTTGTTATATAAGTAGCCTTATAACTTTATTAAAGGTGTAGAACTTTGATCATTTCAAAGGGATCAAAACATTAATACCAAAAGTGTTAACTTATTTTTTTATTGGCAGAGAAAAACAAGCCTGGCCGAAGAATTGTCGAAGGCATGTTCAACGAAAAACAAATTAATTATATTTTGAGGAATGATGTTTTTAACTTACATTGTTATACATATAGCTTGAGAGCGTCTTGGTAACAACGTAATTCTAAAGGTTATCCACATCATCCAAGCGATTGAAGGTCTGTAATTCTGTTTCCGTGAGTGAGAACTCATGTAGCAATGCTTGAGAGGAATTGGGCGAAAAGAATAAATCTGAGTGTGGATTAAAAGCATGTCCAGTTCTAACCCCTCTGTTGGGGCAGACCACCATGGCGGAGAAATTACTTGAGAGGGGTAATCATTTGGACATGGTGAAGCAGGTGGGATCATTTGGCAGGGTTTCTCTACCTTTTCCAAACCATTTCCATTGTTATTATCATCATGGTGAATAGGAGTACTAAAGACAGAAGGGCTTGGTTTTACAAGTTTACAGTCCTCCATAGGTTGAGCAGAAGACGAAGAGGCAGAGGAAGAGAAGCCTGTAAGACGTTGCACCAAAGCCATGAAGTCGCTGGGTTGTGTATGTATTACCTCCGGAGATCGCAGGTAAATAATAACTGGTTTCTTTATACAATTTAGGGATTCCCTGGCAACCCTGAGAGGTTTGGGCCTGGGACCATTAAGCGTCTTTTTATTCCTGCTCTCCTTCATTTTATTCCTGCTCTTGTTCTTTAAAAAAAGCCGTATCAGCTGCCCGGCGATATCTGGGAGTCTCACTTACTACTTACTACCCTACCCTGCAATGAAAGAAGAACCAAATTCCCAAAACAATTCATATGCTGAAAAGATATTTTGTACTGAATCCAAAAAAAATACAAGATTTCCCAAATTTATAAGCTGCTTTGAAAGGTTTTGACTTGTTCGGAAATATAAGTACGAACGCGTAGTTTCGCCGAGTCAAGGGCATGTCTCTCAGACCGGTTCAGACCTCATCTACTCAATATCTACTTTTCACTAGAGCGTCGATTTCATAGAATTAACCACCTAACGCGAGAACTTGTCGTTACACTCCTTCTACACTAGGACTTCTAGGAGTTTGAAAGGGTTGCTTTGTTCAAGTTCCTCCCCCTTAATTAGCAATTTTTAAGGATTTTGGAGTGTTGTTCAAGGATAAATTTTTTTAATGAAATGAAATTATAACTAGGTAGTATAGATATCTTAAATATATCTATATAAAGTATGTTTAGAGATATCATTTAGAGGATACTTGTGTAATTATACAAGTGTAGTGTAAGTATACCAAAAAGAGTAACAATTAAAAATAAATAATATAGTAAGTATATTAAATATTAAATGTAGGTATAAGAAATACAACAATAGATATCAATTTCAATGTTTTAAGGTTTGATTTTTACATCTCTTTAATCCACAACTTCATTAAATTCTCTATCAATATCTTGTTCATTTATTGCAAATATTATCCTTTAGCTATGCAATTGTGTTGTTGTCAAAAATATCTATTAAAAAAAAGACCCAAACATTACTATATGGCCAAGATATTACTATTTTTGATTGAATTCTCCAAGAAAAAGAAACAAAATTATTTGAACGTCTAATAAAAGTCAAATTTATGAATGAACTATCACACGATGGTCAAATGAACGTCAAATTTAATGTTTAGAATAAAAGTGAACAACAAACTCCATTATAGTCTTGCTTGCCGTTGTAGAATGCCTACTGGGGTGTAGTAAAATCTAGAAGATATATTTATAAGATTCTTGATTCGACACTATTTTTGTTTTTCATGATTATGTCAATCCATATAAGAAAGAAGTGACAATTTCTAGGTGTAAACGACACTACACGTTGGAAAAAAAAACACTCCTTCACTAGGAAAAGGAACCTATCTACTCAAAAATTCTCGCATGAATCCCAAATATTTGCGTTGATTAGGTTCCACTATCGACGAACCCCAAAACATTTCGCCATCTATGTGACATGATGCGTCACTAACTACTCACAAAGTGCTTCTTTGATTTAAACAACACCGTGTATCAACCACCTCTCAAAAGAGGTTAACGATAATTGAAGAAGGGCATAACAACGCAATGAAAACTTGGCTCATTGTCTATTTTAAGAATTCAAGTTTCTAGGTTGGTGGAGATAAACATTAGGGTTTCACATTACCATGTGCATAGTCTATATGGTGTCTTGTTCCAATGACAATGCACTTAACGGTTTAACGAAATAATAGTGTAGAAGTTGTAGAACCAAAAATATAATGAAGGATACACCAAGAGCTTTCCTGTTGACCCATGTGAAAAGGTGCAAGCCTCAATAACTTACCTCCGATGACCACATTCTCCTACCCTTGAAAATAAAAAGAAAGCTTTATTGAATGTGATATCAATCTACCAAGGATTAATTGAGCCACTAGCAAAGGGTAGAACAAAGGTTTTCCAAGTGAGTGAAGAAAGTAGAAGGGCCGCAATGTGATTTTTTACCAATTTTCTTTGGTGAGAGGAAATTACAATTCTACCGCCACTTGGATGAGTTGAGTCACAATCAAACTTGGAGTGGGTAAAAGAGGATATGGAAAGGATGAGAAGAGTGTGTGTTACAACATGCAAGTTGTGGTAGATGATGCCACCAATACGATGTTTTGAGAGCCCAAAATTGGAAATTTTATGATTATATCGGGGTTTATGACGTGGGATTAAACAATTTTCAATAATCAATTTAATGACCCATATTTCCTTAAGGTTTAAATCTACAACTATCGAGTGTTGTAGGTTCTCATAGTTCACCCATTGGGGATTAGGGTTTACGCAAAAGTTATTCTAGCTTCATGGGATTTGGATCTCGATCAACAACAATGGGAATGTGTCCAAGGTGTGATACCTTGCATCTATGAGACAAACCCCGAGAAAATGTTAGCTACCATTCCTAATACTCTACTTCCAACACTAATCCACTCCTAGCTAACAATTTTCTATGGAAAAGGGGAAGAATACTAAATATTGAACACAAATTGGTGACATGCTAGAGAAAAAATGGATTACTTTCCATGTGAGAAAAACATCAAGATAAATATAGTGTCATAAGGGTAAATACAACCACAATTAACTCTACACTAAATTTAATTCTCACTTTATGCATCAATGACACAAGAAAATAAAATTATGCAAATATAATCCACACAGTACATCATGCAAGGAAAGGCAAAAAGGTAACAATGTAATAACACGAGCCAAAGTGAAAATATGAGCCACAATCAAGAAGATATTATTTACTTTGGAGTATACGAAATTGATTAAAGTCACTAGGAATGCACTTAACACAACATACAAGTCCAATTCAAAGGTATACAAATTAAGAATTATTGGGAACCTAATTCAATGAAGTTACTTTGCATTCAAGAGAGGATTATTTTATGATAGACATTGGCTACATTTATAGAATAAGGGAGAAGAGTACGAGGATCAAAAGATGCTGAAGTATATCTCTTTTCTCATTTGTATATTCTCTACAAGGATTAGGCAACTCCAAAATATGCTAAGCTAAAAATGATCTTCAAAGAACCTCCTTGATCATGGTTTGAAGTAGATATTTGTTTGAAATTTGATCTCTGAGAATACATCAAAACAAGACCATGAGATCAATAGAATTAGTGAATATTAAGATGCCACTTGTTGAGAAAATCATGATTTTACCTTAAAAACCAATGTGAAATCTCATCTTTTTGCTTACAACTTATTTAGATCTTTGAATGTATTTGTGGTGGGGAAATGAATATAATATTTGGTTTGAGAGAACATATTCTATGAGGATTGAACATCCTATAAGAAGTTAAAATCAATTTATGCACCACTACATCTAGTTTTTAGAACTAGTAACCTTAAAGTATGTCCGAGAAAATATCATGGATCTCTTAATCATTCTCCTGAAACTAGGGCAAATGTGAATCTATCTCAAAAACCTTTCTAAAAATACTAGTTTTAGGTCATTTGGGACTTCCAATTGAAATATATGAGTGAAAAATAATATCTCTATTCATGCCTTTGTCACATCTATGAGCTCTATTTAAAACTAGTCCAAACTATCAAATTTAAGCTCATAACCAATACCATATTAGATCTCAAACCTTTATTGATCTTCGCTACATATAAGACTTGTCACGTATCCCTCATAAGTGTCTTAAAATCCTTTGGAATAGGGGGATACAATAGTTCAAATTGTGCCATATTCCTATTTCCTCCATGTGTTTTTCATTAGGGTTATGTTTCTCACATCGGTCTTCCACGAAGTCTAGATGAGAAGATTTAACCTTAGGAAAATTATGAGAAAACACTAGATGCCCATTTCTACCATAAATTTCCATTTTCCATGTGTCCTTCATTTATGCACTCTAATTCAAGAATAAATTTATCATAAAAACTCAAGGTGTGCAAGAGTTTTGAATATTAACGCTACTGCAACTTTACCACTATACATCTTATCTATTTGATATGAGGAAAAGGTTAAGTACTAATTTTTTTCAATATATGGTGATGTCAAGACTACATGTGTTTATTCGGACACTTGTCTCACATCCATCTCATGAGCACCTTTGAAAAACAAGGAAACAAGTTAAGCTTGAAACTTATTATCAAGTGTTGAAGATCGAAAAGGGTCCAAGTCGAAGTGAGAAACTCATTATCGACAAGTGTTAAAAGATTATTGAGCCATGAATTCATAGTGTTCAAAGTTTAAATTCAAAAGATATATCTTAACAAAATAAACTAACCACAGGCCAAACATAGTCAATTTTAAAGTTCATAATGCAAAGGAAAGGTAGGAAATGAAGATGTTGATAAGTTAAAATCGATGATCATAGTAAAAAAATAGATTATATTTAGACCATGTGATTGTCAAATAGATAGAAAATGGCATGTTTAAGTTGATTTAACATAAGGATTATTTGTAGTAATTAAGAAATTTGAAGGGCACATTAGGGTATTAATGTTAATCTAATTAGGACTAAAACATTGTAGTAAATAGACTAAAAATATATATACAATAAATGCAAGTTAATAATTCTCAAAGTGAAATGAAACCCTAATATGCAAGAAAAGGGAGAGAAGAGGCTTAGCTAAAAATGATTAACTAAAAATAGAAATTTATGGGGTTTCTAATTTGTTTTATAAGTTAATCTAAATAGAAACTAAATGTTATATTGGAATGAAAAACCTATTTCCTTTTCAATATTTGAATATATCAAAATAATGGAACTAAGAGGGATATGGTACTAACATGTAAAATAACTTGCCTTGTTGTGTCTTTGGATTGTAGTAGATTGGTATGCGGATCAGGCGAGACTATGACTAAATGGCCTTGTAGAGGGTAGGATTTGAGTATTTTTCTATATTGAGGTGTATGGGGAGGGTACTAGGGTGCCTCGAGGCACCCCCTTGTCTGTACTCTAGATGTTGTAGATTATAGAAAAGCTTAGAACCCGAGTTTGACATTGTCATAATATATTTTTAAAACCTTCACTTCTATCACACTGATTTCACAATAATGTTCTATATATCATTGTAAATGTTGTATGAAGTTCTACCGTAAAACCCTATCCAAAGCATCAATTCCTAAAAATAAAAATGCAAGAGTAGGTCAAACCGACCTCATCTTCCAAACTAAGCGGTCTTACGATCGAGTGTTGCACTACATTTCAAACCCAATGTAGTTGTGTGTGTGTGTAAGTGTGTGTGTGTGTGTGTGTGTGTGTGTGTGTGTGTGTGTGTGTGTGTGTGTGTGTGTGTGTGTGTGTGTGTGTGTGTGCGTGCGTGTATTTAATTTTTGCCTAGGATTCCCTAGCATAAATGACGACGTGGTAGTAGGGGCAATGCCTATATGTTAAAATGAAAATTATGGATGGAATAGAAAAAATACAAACTGTTCCCCTATGTAGTGTGTGATGAAGATGTAGAAGATGCCCAAATGCAGTACCTTTCATTATTCGATAGATTCCCTTGATAATAAGATGTCCACCCCTAATGTAGTGAGTATGTTATGTTTATATAGGGATATCTTGTTCAAAGTTTGACACTAGTGACCCAAACCGCCGACTATGACTTAGGGAATGTACGGGGTAACCATTAGGACCGAACTCAAACAATTAAATCAAGACCACAAATTACGATGACACAGGTGCCCCAATGAAACCCTAGGAGCCCTAGTATATACCTAAAGATGTCAACCGAGAAAATTATGACACCGAGACACCCTAAAAGATTCCTAAAACTATAGAGACAAATGATAACTGAACTAGAAAAACAAATATGATGCTTGACTAATCGAAAACAAGACTAAAGGATGGGTCACTAGTAAATAATTTTACTACGCAAGATCTGTATATAAAATAACATACCCGACCGTATTAATGTAATCGTAAGTGTGTCGCTTTTTTGTTTCCCCACTTTATGATGGTGAGCGGAAATCCTGGTAACATAAAGTAGATAGAGATGCATACCTAATAAAAAGATGAAGTAGCCCATGTTGTAGAAGAACGCATAGATTTGTAGTAGAATAATGCCGATAGAACTATTAAATTATGCCAAACCATGGATTAGTGATTTTATCCATGGAACGTAAAAAAATAACTTTCATGATGAAGTGTGGGAATTGAAAATGATGATTATGATTTTATATGATTTCAAACGTGGTTTGAAAACAAATAGATGGATAGGGAGTGATCGGTTCCCAACCGAATGCTTGTATATGGATAGAATGATTGGGAGGATTTGGCCATCCCGCTACTAGAGCAAGAGTGTCGAGAGAAAAGTGTGTTATTCTCAAAGCTTTAACTACATCCTCAAGAAATAGCCGCTAAAATGACTCTGAGTCAATTTTTTTAATTTTTGGATCCAAATGATTTTTATTAAACATTTGACCCATATATGAGTGATACAGGAAAGGAACTCTTTCCCCACTCCATGGGTGTCGCCGTAATGTGAAGGCTTCCAAGTTAGGTCATCTAGAAGAAAATGCGATAGAGAATGAGACAACTTCCAAGTTAGGTCATCTGGAAGCAAACACGATAGAAATAGATAGCTTCCCGAGTTAGGTCATTAGGAAGAAAACATAGGATGAAAGAGACAACTTCCAAGTTGGGTCATCTAGAAGTGAACACAGAATATAGAATAAAATCCCAAGTTAGGTCATCTAGGAAAGAAGTGGTGAATATAACTCCCAAGTTAGGTCATCTAGGAGACCGCTTGTAGATTTGAATGATATGATTTGATTTGAATGTGTTGATTTTGATTGGTTGATTGATTTTTTTATTGGTTACTCATGGAGAGGTTTTTCACTAATTTCCCTCAAGTTAGGTCATTAGGGAAAGTTGCTAGAAAATTGATGAGATGTTGCGTAAAAATAATTTTAATCGCTTATTGCCCCTAAGTTAGGTTATTAGGGTCATTTGCTATAAAATTTATGAGATGTTGCGTAAAAATATTTTTATTCACTTGATTAACCCAAGTTAGGTCATTATGGGGGAATCGATAGGTTATAGCGTGTGATCATGTTTGGGAGGTGTTAAATGATTTTTGCCCCCATATTAGGTCATTAGTGTTAGGTTTTGGAGCTTTTTTCATGTGTGAAAGTGTTGAAGAATGTACACTAAGAGTACTATACACTTTTTGAGTATTTTGGGCCTTAAAACGTGCCCGATATATCAGAAACGTGATTTTCTCATATGGGTGGGATTTTGACCCATAGGTTTATGGGACAATTTTTTCCCATGGTTTTGATACCCACGGTTTTGTAAAACTGCTTAAGCAATTGTCTATTTATATGGTTTTATGCATATGATAGAAGGATGAAAAACATTGCAAATGTGCTTTGAATTCGGGTGTGAATTCTGTAGAGTTTATTGAGAATAGCTCCAAACAAATTTGGGTATTGTATTGAGAGAGTGGTGGCTTGTAATAAAATATGAGCAAGTGATTCTTGGTGGACATAGCCCAAATTGGGTGAACCACATTAAATACTATCTCTTTGTGTTGTGTTATTTTATTCTGCACTTTTATTTGAGATATTTAATATTTTCTACATATTAGTCTCTCATTGCTTGCGATTCGTGAGGGATTATTCCGCATATTTTATCCCTTATTTCCTAACAATTAGGGGGATTGATGGTGAAATTTCGTAGTATAAATTTCTAGGTGTTGGATTCATGATGTTTGCATGCATGGTGACATAACGGGAATCGTAGGGGAATCCTTATAATATTCCCCCTTTTGGCAATAGAGGGAGTGATGAAAGGAACGAACTCTAAGCCAAAAGCAAAATAAGAGGTTAAAACATATATGTAGTAAATTAGAGACAACGTTAAGGAGATATAATGCATGTGAAATGTGTACAATATGGTGGTAGGCTAAATTCTAAAAAGAATGCCACAAATGGGGTGTATATCGAAGTAAAAATGATTAATATGTGACAAAAATGGTGTAGTGTGTATTAGTTGTGGTGATAAGCACAAAATATAGCCCATAGTAAAGGTGGCATTTGAAATGTGATTATAAATAGTAAAGTGAAAAGGTAACTTATCACTTCATTTTTCTTTTGCATGAGTGTGAGAGTGTATACAGAGTGAGTAGAGATGCCTCAAGTGATACCATTATGTCCTAGCCGGTTTGAGAGAGTGGCAACCATTGTGGTGTCACGTAATGTCATGAGTTGGTAACTATAGTATTTTTATGAAAATGTAGCATAATAGGCATTTGAATTGAAATTTTTAAAATTTAGGGTTTTTGATTTTTTGGGCATTTGGGACCCGGAAAAGAGTGGTGAGGGAGCTAGTGACTAGTAGGACCTGGAGCACCCTGAAACGAGCACTAATGTCATGGTCTTGGGTGCCACAATCATGTATCTAGCTTAACAAAAATTATGATCTAGTTACCTAAAAGGGGACACTAGGGTATTAATGTTAATCTAATTAGGAGGACTAAAATGTTGTACTAAAAAAACTAAAAACAATATGGAATAAATGTAAGTAAATTATTCTAAGCAATGAAACCCTAATATGGAGGATTAGGGAGAGAAGTGGCTTAGCTAATTTGAAGTGACTATCGCAAGTTGTCGCAGATCTAGAAATGAAATTAGGAAGTGAAGACGAACACTGGGGACCCTACCGAGGGTAGTTTTGGAAGATCTAGTATGATTGGAACTCACGGGAGTGTATTGGGGCACCCTTAGGGCACCCTGGTTTGCATTCCTCGTGCTCGATCTCTCTGTTAATGCTCAAAACCTAAACTAAATCTGGTCTGGTCGTAAGGTGTCTTCAATTACTTTTCATCCTGTTGCATTGGATCTTTTGGATGAGTTGAAAAATAACCTGGACTTGATGTAAAAGGAAGTAATAAACCCTCGAAAAATGAATGGGTCGATTGACCTCAACCAAAAAACTAGTGGCCTTATTGTTGAGAGCTTAACTACATTTCAAACCCAAATGGAGTTATAGTGAGTGTGTGTGTGTGTGTGTGTGTGTGTGTGTGTGTGAATGTCGTGCCCTAGGTAATTTCATTCCAAAGTAACACTTTATGAAGTAGTGGGCAATAGTAACTATAGGAAATGTAAATAACATGTGCGCATGGAATAGAATATAATCCCTCCCCATGTAGTGTGTGTGATGCACATCTCCTAGCCTTGATGCATGAAACTATTTGGATGTAAGTGATGTAATGGATGTAACTCTAGATGGAGTGAAAGTAGTATGTGATGCTATGACCTAGGACATGTTATCCAATTTTTCCCATTAGGAAAAATTGAACAAACATGAACTTGTACACTGAGAAAATGGGGTTGATTTAGTCATGGGAGCTTGCATTTCAGGATTAGCCAAATAGGTTGAAGCAGGTCGAGCATTGCAGAGGAATTCGGGAAATTAAGAAACTCCGATTGTCCGAAAATTCAAATTTTCGAGGTAGATCCATTGGGAGGTGGGCTAGTGTCTAATTCAGGACTGGGTGGAAAGAAACGTGAAATTCATAACTTGAATTCTGAAACTTGAAGTCTGAAATTCAAACTTCATATTTTTAGAGGTTTTGAGCTAAGTAAAATAGGTGAACAGTAAAAAATCCTCAAAAATGCAAAGTTCAAACCCGATGTCAGATTTCAGACTTGGGCTTTGATTTTCAGAGGTTTCATATGCCTAAATGGATAACCAAATATTGAAAACTTGAACCTTGCAATCCCGAAAACCCAAACTTAAAAATTTAAAAACCCGAACCTTGAAGTCCTAAAAACATGAACCAAAACCCTAAAATGCAAAAGTCTAAAACCTAAAGTCCAAATTTCAGAATTTTTAGTTTTGAAGTTTTGGAAGTTTTGTTGACTCAAGTAGATGAATAGTAACCTGATCTCCGAAATGGAAAGGTTTGAAGTTCTAAATTTCAGACTTTGGAGTTTTGGAGGTTTCACGTGCCCAACTAAATGAATAGTAACATCAACCTCCAAAGTCAAAATGCTCGAAAGTCTAAAATTTTGGATTTCAGAGGTTGCTATGCATTTTGGAGTCCGAAGAAATAGAGCCAACCACTCGTATTTAATGTAGTATGGCACCCCAATCTTCATATGGCCATAAATTTTGATTGGAAGCTCAGATTTGCACAAGAAAGAAATTTTTGAAATGTTCTCAAAGTGTCCTCCATTTTTGGGGTGTCACTAGATTTATCACTTACCCAAATGATTAAGGTATGGGCTTCCTTTCTTTCCTAACAAGGCATAGTACATGGAGGTATGGGTTTTTTAGTGGCACCCATCATTGTTGCAGGTGAATTCAATGCATTTTAGGGTGGTTAAAGAAATATTTTGAATTCCTCTGTCTCCTTCTTTCATTCTTCTTATATATTGTAAGGAGGGGCATTGTTCTAATGTTGGATAATTTTACTTTGCACCCTCCCTTCTTCTCTAGTTTGTAAATGAATTTGTGGAGTTCAAAGCTCCCATTTAAGTTGTAAAACAATGTTGTGCCTCTTGACCACTTTAATGCAATGTATCAAATCCTTCAAGCAATGATATAAATCTGTGGATGAATTTCAACCCTCTCTTGCATTCATTTTCTTCTTTCGATCTCTCGTTACAATCTTGGTTATCTAAGCATGGTTATTATATTACATGTTTATTGGTTTGTATTTAAATGTTAGTGGATTTTCATCAATGGATTGATATGTGGTGTATTTTCATCCTTCTTGATCTGATTGTGGTTTCCATCTCCATGAAAAGCAGGTGTTCAACATTCCTTTTGGTGCATCACCTATGTTAGTTTAGGTTTAATTTCATGAAATATTCTCAACCATGTCTCCTTGGTAAGATAGAGTAGATTTTGGAGTAGATCCTCTATAATTTGGATGTGTGCATCAAAATAGAGGAATAGGAACCGGCCTTCATTTAGAGGGTTATCCCGATTGTAAAGTCCCACACTTTGGGATAAATCCATGTTTGATGAATCAAAGTGACTACCTCAACCATCCACTTGCAAGCAATCAGGGGTGTTGTGATTTTGCCATAACAGACCCTTATTATGGTCTTTTAACTTTATATTTATAGGGCTCTTAAGCTTGATTTCGTAATTAATCTTGACAAGGTTGACTGGGAAAAAGATAAAGACAACAAATTTCTGGAAAGGCCCTAAAAATAAGTGGGAAAGGATGTGCATAGACCAGGGCACCCAAGGTGGGACCAAGGCACCCGAGGTGCCCCAATATAGGATGAGGTCCCCGATTTTGAGCTAGAAGGACAGGCGGTTGCGATATGGGCATATAAGTGGGATTAATTAATAGTTTATCCAAAATATAAAATAAAGATTACCCAAAGGTGGGATTAATTAATACTTTATCCACTTGAGAACATTCAAAATAGTAGTATAATACCAAAGCTAAATAATGTATAACATGAATAATTTTTCATCTACATTTTCCCCACTTTATATTGGTGATTGGAAAGCTCGGTAACATAAAGTAGATAGAGATGCCTACCTGATATCCATGTAGAGTCTACAAGCACACATTTTTATGGACTAGACTTAAGCGTGAAATGAAAAAAATAAAAATGTGGAGAAGCATGGATTCTAAAGATTAAAAATGTGCATAAAAAGTGATGAGAGTGAACCTATGGCAGCACGTGTATGTATTTGTTGTTGTGTGTATTTTACTTGCATGGTTAGTAAAGGAAATTCTTGTAAGCGGTGTGTTGTCATTTTTGTTATCATTTTTTTGGTTGTTTCCCCCAATTTGACTTCTTTTTTTTATACGATGGACCTGCAAGGATAAAATGATCAAGTAGTAAAATATGTATGTATATAAATTTTTTTGTAAAATACACATGTGTAAAGTACATAAATGTAAAATACTAGAAGAAAATTTAAATGGAACATGTGAACTCCGATGCATGTTGAAAAAGGGTATAGAAGGATATCATGTACTGTCACAAGCTATTTGGGTGATCTCATGCCACCCTAGATAAACAAGTATATGGAGGAAATGTGATGTGTCCTCCAACTTTAACCGCTTTTGCTGAAATCGTGAAGAGATCTCTATCTGCCCTAGTTTTCCGGGTGATCCGACACCATTAGACAAAGAAGTGTAGAGATGCACACCCACCGTAACCCCAATCATGTAACTACTCTATAGAATTGCCAAAGGACACCATGTCTTGTTAAGGTTTTTGTGTATGGAGTTTGTATAGTGGTCTAAACTCACTCATTGTGGTCGACATAAATACATCGTATTAGTAGAAAACCCTCAATAATTCCCCTCGTCTTTGGGGTGATGTGACGACCCTATAAGGATAATGCAACCCCAAAATAGGACCAACCACACTCGACATGTAAAACTCTAACCAACATGGGGAAAGGGAAAGAATTTTTATATGCCAAAGCACACACAAAAGGGGATGGCTAGCTAATACAAGTGTTAGTCCAAAAACACACGCATGCAATCAGTGTAAAATACACTGACAATGTAGAAAATACCAAACAAAGTAGTGTAAACATGCAAGAAAATAAGAAGACTGGAAAAAATGGGTTTCAAACATGGAACATCACACACAATGTTTCAAGACACGTAAGGCCATCAAGGAAGTTAAAAAAAGGCAAGTGTGTACACAAGAAAAAAATGAAGCCCACATACAATAGAAAAAAAAAGGAGATAAACAAGTGGTCATGGAAACATGTAATCTTGTAAGACAAGTGTTGACTATGGAACACCTGTTACCATATTAGAGTGATAACCAATATTTCAAAACGTGTATGAACAAGTAGTATAATATGTTAAGTACATAATGAAACAATACCACTTGTTTAAGATGAGTGTGGATGCCTCCAACAACTAGTATAGTAAGGGTAGAATGCGAGCATCCATTTCATGTATAGATGTCATGTATCTACAATCACACTAAAAAAATACATGAACACGCATGTGTGTATGAGAATGAAATATAAGAAATCAATCTAACATGTGTAGTAAAGTGAACATGCAGAACACTAGTAAGCAAGAGTAAATGCCCCCAAGATAATGCATTATGTTGTGGATGGGTGGCATGGAATGCGAGATGGAATCATAGGAGAAATGTTCCCCAAGTGGATGAAAGTGTATGTAGTGAGGTTCATTTTGTTTTCCCCCTTAGCAATCAAGAATGAACTGTAAATGAGAGTACGTCATCGGGAAATGGTCAAGTAGGTTTGGTTGCATCTAGCAGACTTTGATGAGTTTGTATATGTAGTGGCGTTGAAATTTGATAGGTATAATAGATGTGTGTGAACCCTATATCCAAATCACACATGATGACTTGTTGAATGGAGGAGTGATGATTTATCCCTAAGCGTATATCACTTTAGAATGAATGTATGAGGATGGTACATATGGAAATATGTGCATGGACCCTATAGCCTAAGCGTATACCACAACTTGTTGAATGGAAGAGTGATGATTTATCCCTAAGCATATATCACTATGGAATGAGCATATGGGAGTGAGATATATGGAAGGATGCACGTGGACCCTATAGCCTAAGTGTATACCGCAACTTGTTAAATCCAAAAGAGTGATTAGTTAGCCCTAAGTGTGTATCACTATAGGATGAATGAATGAAGATGTGTGATAATTTAGCCTAAATAATATGTCACTATTATATGAATAAGAAGGGAGTGGTGATGTCTTTGTAAGGTGTATGCCACTAAAAAATGATAAAATTGGAGGTGGTGATATAACCTAAAGTGTATACCACTATGTGATGATAGGATGAGTGAAAATTTTACCTAAGGTGTATGTCACTAAGGTGGGAGATGTTGAATGAGAAATATGTCACATGATGAAAGTAAGGTCCATTTGATTGGTAAACCCTCAGCAATCGAATATGGATTGAGGAACTAAAGTGTGTCATAGGGTGGTGAGTGTAGCACGTAGAAAACAACATGGTAGAAATGACCAAGGTATGTGAATGCACGGTGTAGGCAATGCAGTGTAGAATGTGTAGTGGGTATGGAATGTGTAATGTAATAAGTGTGTAGATAGAAATAGAATGTGTAATGATGATAGGTAAAACTAGACCCATGTATAAGGAAATCTAGTGTAGCATGTAGGATAGGTAGGATGCAATGTGGGTGTGTAGGATGTATATGTAATGTGTAAGATACAATGATAGGTGTCGGTAGAAATAGGAGATGTAGTAGAAGAATGCAAATATAGATCCATATATACTGTAACCTAACGTAGTATGTAGAATGCATGGATGAAATGTAAAACTAGACTCAGAAGTAATGACGACTAGTGTAGCGTGTATGACATAGATGATGTATAAATGACTAATAGATGAGGTATGTATAAGATAACCAAGAGTGTAGTGTGTGGGGTTAAATGTAATAGTAATCCCTCAACATTCCAAAGTGTAAACCAAAGGACACGAGTGCATCATAGGGTGATGAGGGTGTTATGTCATGGTATAAGGATGAACAAGCAATAATGTAAAGATGAGATATGGTAGTATGATGAAGGTGGAGGAGGGGGTTGGATGTGTAATGCATATACCCCCAAGTGGTCATAAAGGAGGTGTCACCGATAAGGTCGAGAGATGGATGTCCATTGACTGGTACCTAGGATGATGAAAGTGGAGGACCATGTTCCACGAAAGCGAGGGGTATAGTAGATAAATTTGGCACCGAGGAATGAAAGATAAGTGTATGCAAAGGGTGAAAAAAAATGATTAACAAAATTTATGATCTAGTTTCCTAAAAGAGGACACTATGGTATTAATGTTAATCTAATTACGAGGACTAAAACGTTGTAGTAAATAGGGTACTTTATCCACTTGAGAACCTTATAAATATATGTTGATGAGTGGAAAGGTCGGTAACATTAAGTAAATAGAGATGCATATCGATATCCATGTAGAGTGTAGAAGAAGACGTGATGATGGACTAGACTCAAATGTAGAATGACAAAAAAAGAAAAATATGGAGGAGATTGGATTCTAAAGAGGAAAAATGCGCATAAAAAGTAATGAGAGTAAACCTATGGTGGAACTTGTGTTTATTCGCACATCGTGTGTAGTGTACCTACATGGTTAGTAAACAAAAGTGCTTGTAGCAGTGTGTTTTCATTGTCGTTGTCACTATTTTTGTTGTTGTTGCCCCGATTTGACCTGTTTCTTTCTCATATATGGCAGACTTTGTAAGGATAAAATAATCAAGTAGTCAAATATGTATGTATGTAAAAATGTTGTGTAAAATACACATGTGTAAAGTACACAAATGTAAAATATGGTATAAAAATGTAAATGGAACATGTGCACCTGATCCATGTCAAGAAAAATGGTGTAGAAGGATATCTTGTATTGTTTTGAGTTTTTAGATGATCTTACGCCACCCCGACTAAAGAATTATAAGGAGGAAATGCACTGTGTCCTCCAAATTTTTCTCGCTTCTACTAAAATGTGTGAAGAGATCTCATGTTTTCCTAGTTGTTTTCGTGATCCGACGCCACTAGATGGAGAAGTGTAGAGAGGCACACCCACTATAACCCCCAAACCTATAACTACTCTACAAAATTATCGAAGGACACCATGTCCTGTTAAGGATGTTGTGTATGGAGTTCGTAGACTGGTCTGAACTCACTCGATGTGTCTGAACTAGTGTAAATAAACTGTGTTAGTAGAAAACCCTCAATAATTCCCCCTCTTTATGGGTGCATGCGACGACCATGGAAGGAGAATGTTGCCCCATAAGAGAATCAACCACACTTTGACTTGTAGAACTCTTCCCTACATGGGGAAAGGGAAATGCTTGGTAGATACCAAGGCACTCACAAAAGGGGGTGGATAGCTAGTACAAGTTTTAGTTTGAATACACATGCATGCAATAAGTGTAAAATATGCATACAATGTAGAAACTATCAAACAAAGTAGTGTAAAGATGCAAGAAAACTAGGAAAAGCACATTTCAAACATGGGACATCACTCATGATGTCGCAAGACACTTAAGGCTATCATGGCCACAAATAGCAGACAAGTGTGCACACAAGGAAAGGGAAAATCCCATATATAATGGAAAATGAAGTAGACAAGTAGAAAAAAACAAGTAGTCATGGAAACATGTAATCTTGTAAAACAAGTGTTACACATAAAACACCCGTTAGCATGTTAGAATGATAACCAATATGTCAAATAATGTATGAGCAAGTATGATAAGATGCTAAGTACAAAATGAAACAATATCACCTGGATAAGATGATTATTGATGCCCCAAAGTGACCTAAGATAAGAAGGGTATAAGGTGAGCATCCATGATACATGTAGAGACCTCGTACCTCCGATCACACTAAAAAAATACATGAACATGCTTGTGTGCATGATAATGACATATAAGAAAGCAAGCTAACATGTGTAGTAAAGTTAGCATGAAAAACACTAGAAAGTAAAAGTAAAATCCCCAAGACAATATAATATGTTGTGGATGGATGGAATAGAATGTAAGATGAAATGATATGAGCAATGTGCCCCCGAGTGGATGGAAGTGTATGAAATGAGGTTCATTTTGTTTTCCCCTTAGCAATCAAGAATGAAACGTAAATGATAGTGTGTCATTGGGAAATGGTGGAGTACGGTTGGTGTATCTAGCACATCGTGATGAGTGTGTATATGTAGAGGTGATGAGATGTGATATGTAGAATAGATGTGCGTGAACCCTATACCCGAAGCATATATCATGACTTGTTGAATAGAAGAGTGATGATTTAGCCCTATGTGTATATCACTAGAGAATTAGTGGATGTGGATGAGGCATATGAA
The DNA here is from genome assembly GCA_018340775.1 of Taxus wallichiana var. yunnanensis. Lineage (NCBI taxonomy): Eukaryota > Viridiplantae > Streptophyta > Pinopsida > Cupressales > Taxaceae > Taxus > Taxus wallichiana. The sequence goes on along the minus strand of CM031239.1, from coordinate 291,795,077 downwards.
AAGATGCACGTGGACCCCATAGCCTACGCATATACCACGACTTGGGAATGTATGAGTGATGATTTATCCCTAAGCGTATATCACTATAGGATGAAGGGATGAAGATGGGTGATGATTTAGCCTAAAGTGTATGTCACTATGGGATAAATAAGAAGGGAGTGGTGATGTACCCTAGGGTGTATGCCACTACAAAATGATAATGGGGGTGGTGATTTATCCTAAAGCGTATACCACTATAACATGATAAAAATGTGTGACAAGTTAAGCGAAGGTGTATATCACTCACATGGGAAATGTTGGATGAGGAAAATTTTACATTGGTGAATGTAAGTGTTTCACCTGATTCTAGAGTGTTTCTTCAAATGTTGACGAAATAAATAAGGGTAATGGGCTAGGAGGAATACCTGTTAAAATGTTGGTTGTAGGTTGTTGTGTGCGTATGACTTTTGAATCCATAGCTAATCATGAGAGCTTCCTTTTTTCTTGGAGGAACTACCTGAAATGGAACAGAAGACCACCAAATAAAAGTTAAACAACATATGCAGTGGACTACCTAGCGTGTGCTAGATCCAGGAAGTGTGATACTTCCTAGACGACTCTCAAACCACTGTTTAAGGAAAATTAATGTGAGAAATAAAGGAAATCCTACTGTAGTTAAAATTATTTAGGTATCTCATTCACCTACAATAAGAAAATTCATTCACAATAGGCTAGCTAAGATTGAATCGAAGGTCAAGGTCGATTGTGGTACTAAATCTTTGGTCTGGGTGAGATTCTCGCGGGTAGTTTTGGGTATTTGGTGGAAGTTTAGAAAATATGTTCTTGATTCTTGGTAAAAGACACAGAGACCGACGCGTTGTCCTGGTATAACCTTGAAGATCGAGTTTAGTCTAACGACGGTTGTCAGGTAACCGACATCGGTATGGTCGGGGTATAGGAAACTCAATAAAACTTGGCTGGGTGATAGATCTGAGGTTAGATGAAGATGGAAGGAAATGGAAAGATTCGTATGGATTTGAGGTATGCACATGAATGATTAAGGTCCAGGTATGGGCAATGTAAGGGTATGGATAAAAAGATGGTCAAGTTTTCATGGAGGTAGATGATGGGGGAATGGAAATGAGAGAAAAAGCTAAATAACAGATGTAAAAGGATCTACCAAATGATGAATAGATGAATGTTGGTTAACAAAACTTATTGTTTGTATGGGCTTGATGCCTAGTTGGAAATGGTGGATGATCAAATGGAATGAACTTGATGTAGTGTTGGAACTTCCCCAGATGCTCCCGTGAAGGCAAGTGGTTATGTGATTGCTTCAGGTATTGGCTATGGATGCTCTGGTGTGTATACTAACACTAGTTCTGCTTGCATGTAGCTCTGATTTTGTCACTTGTTCTCAAAAGATGTGATTATCTCCTAGAAATGTGCCAACCTCGAAATAAGGTTGTTTTGGGGGTTAAATGGTAACCGATGATGGTTTCGGATTCACCAATGGTGGTTAAGGGTAACCAGTTGTTGGTTAGGGATTAATTTCCTAGGTTTACTAAACTGGGTAGATCCTCTTGATTTTCTAGGATCTCATTTCATTTACTCCATGGATTAGCATGGAAGCTTCCTTCTAACAGGTAGGAATGTGGTTAGAGGGAATGTAGGCATTGATTTTTAGGGTTTGGGTAGGTGTTAGTTAGTTATGGCAACTTACTAAGAATTGGTCTTACGTGAGGTGGGTGGATGAGGTGGATATGTGGGCATTATCCCAATTAGGATATTGAAATAATAAATATTGTGATGATAATGAATTAATTTAATTAAATTAATTAAATTAATATTAGTGTGGGATGAAAGGGGCCATGGTTAAGTGAGTATGTTCAAGGTGTTTATTTGACGAAGGACCAAAGGGGAGTGTGACCTAATTTTGGTGTCTACATTTTTCCCTTTTTGTTACATAGCTTGTATTGGTAAGAAATGCCTTTGACAAAAATAAGATGGTTGCCCCATGCATGGGTGAAGGTGATTCCCCTCAAACTAGGAACCGATGAGGCAAAAGGAAGAATTGGTGAGTGGTTTGATAAAAGGTGAATGTGAGGAAGAAGAAGTGGGGTAACAGGAAAAAAGGAAAAAGGTCCACTCGGGTAATCTAGGTAATGGGTTAGGGTCAAAGGTAGTGACAAAGTCAAATGTACACACATGTATAAACCTGCAAAGACAAGATTCAAAGTTGAAGAGCAGGAAAACTCTACATTATCTAAGGTCGATAGGTTTATCCAAACAAGGTTGAAGTGATTCCGGTATCCAAGGTATAGGATATGGTCGAAGCAGGAATGTTCAGGTGTGTTTTGGTACACCAAAGGTAGGGTTAGGATAAATGGTCATGGAAAGAGGCAAGGTAAGGTCATTAGGTCAACAACATAGGTAACAATGTCGCAAGGTATAGTGAACACATAGGGTCAAAGGTCACTAGTGATGTTCCATGTCCCAAAATATAGGTCACAACATGGGTAGGGCCTATGTATGGGCAAAATAATGAGTCCCCAAAAGACGCGGAGGTGAAGTAATAAACGATAAGGTCAAGAAGATCATGTGAAGTGTCCCAGGGAGGGATGGGTGAGGTAAAAAGGTATTTAAGGAAAAAATTGGGGGTAGGGGGTAGGGTAAAAGTGTGGGCAATGTGGAAGAGATGGTGACTAATGTTGGTCAAGGGTAATTGATGCCAGTATAGGGTAACTGACCACAATAAGGTAGGGCATGTGACCGATGTCAGTGAAGGTAAAACTGACGTCGGTTAGGTCGAGGATGTTATAAACAAGAAAAATCCATGTTTCTTAAAATCATTTATCTATTTTGAATCAGGAAAATGAAAAACGAAAAAGAGAAAAGGTGGAAAGTGAGAGAGAGAGATTGGGGATTGAGTTGGCGAGCCATGTAGCGGGTGATTGGTAGCGAAGAGACGGGTCCACGAAATTAGATTGGAATCATGGTGGAGTCAGGTTGTAGGCATCGATCGAGTTAGGTCAGTAGGCATGTATGAAGTTAGGTTTTGGTTTTAGGCATGGTGGAGTCAGGTTGTAGGCATGGATTGAGTTAGGTTGTGGTCTAGGCATGGATGAGTTAGGTTGTAGGCATGGATGAAGTTAGGTTTTGGTTTTAGGCATGGTGGAGTTAGGTCATGGTTTTAGGCATGGATTGAGTTAGGTTTTGGTTGTAATTCATTAATATTTGCAATGAATGATGATATGGGTCATTTTAAAGATTTTTTATAATACTTTCATGATGTTGGTAAAGAAAGAGTAATCAAAATAAATGTATGTTTTGATGATGATAAAAATGTGAAGCAATTTATCGCTTGTTTGATTTAATTTCCAATTTTTGATATAAAGAGGAAACGAAGTAGGGTAGAATGTGATTTAGGAAAATGAAAGATGAATCGGTTAGGGTAGAGAGTGGCCGAGTTAACCTTTAACGTACTCCATGCCTCAAAGTGAAACCTACATAGTCCCGGTGAAAAAGGAGCTCAGGCTGATGTAGTTATCCCATAAGCTAGGGAAGAATATGAGGAGATATGAGAATGAGATGGTAGTTTGTAGGCATGATTTGAGTTTAGGTCTACTAGGTATGGGTGAGTTGTGGGAAAATTGGTATAGGTGATTTTGATTGTGGTAGAAGAAGAAGATTACCCCAAAGGTAAGCATCGAGGACCAAGTCCTGTATAAGGTAATCAATACGCAATAGAGAAGGTTAAAAGATAATAAGGGGCAAGAAAGACGCACGACGATTGGTTAGGATCATACCGAGTAGGTCATACCTGGAGGAGTCGATGGACGTAAGACCCTAAAATACATTGCATGATTGATTGTTCTGAGGGTGAAAAGTAGTCACATGATCACCAAATTTCATGGTTTCTAAGAGGTCCCTTGAGGTAGTAGGAAATGGGAGTGAGAATGGTGAGAGGGGTGAAAGGTGGTTAATTTTTATATGGTATGAGGTAGCATGCTCTTTGGGAAAGAGATCCAAAGTCACAATGGGTAATTCCATGATGAAAAAAGCTTTCTGTGTTGACTGATATTTGAGATAGACTGATCGATGCGGGAAGTCTATATGGGATGAGGAAATTAACTCCTTGAGGTCTTTGAAGTTGATCAATGCGGGAAGCTTCAAATTCTCTCTTTTTTTTTAAAGAGCTTTACATAGTTTTCCTTCAAGGGAGCAGTTTATTTATAGTGGCAAATGTAGAGAGGAAGATGTCCTTTTGAGGGAGTCATATTTTTATTGGAATTTTGACTCAAGGAGTTGGATCCCATGTGAGGGCTTCAAAGTCATGGAAAAGACCAAGGTGAAGAATAGGATTCTTGTTCAGAAAGTAGGGTGAAATGACCATGGGATCTCATCTAAAGGTAGACAAAAAGTATCCATGAGAATCATGCTATGTGCAGTGCCATGGTACACATATTCAAGAGAAGATAAAAAGTGATAGGTACGCACATGATTCTTGTTTAATTGTTGGTGAGGTGTAATAAGTGGATAGCACTCAAGGGACGAGCATGAAAAGAGGAAAAAGGTGCAGTAGGACTAAAAGTCAATAGTAGAATGGTCAAAGATGCAAGGCATTAAGGGGCTTAGGTTCGATTTTACCATCGAGTGAAGATAAACGATAAATACTTGATCCGTAAGTATGGGTCACGATGTATGGTCCAAGCCAATTAGGAGAAAATTTTCCTCGTTTACTTTTTTCTACTTTGGCTACATGTTGATTTTCTTTTAGGACAAGGTCACCGACTTAGAAGGTTCGTTCATGGACATGTTTTTCATAGGCACATTTGATACGTTTTTGGTAAACTTGAAGATGATCAAGAGCATTAAGACGACGTCGTCTAATAACTCAAGTTGTGCTAAATGGTCTTGAAGAAATTCATCATCATTGAGCATGTCATGAAGAGAAATGCAAAGTGAGGGATTTGGACTTTGAGGGGAAGAATAGCCTCTACTCTATAGACCAGAGAAAAGGTGTAGCGATAAAGTGTAAGTAACGAATACTAGTGTAGTATTCCCATAGGGAAAAAGGAATGTGCATATGTCAGTTCTTCCCAATATCGTTAACCACTTTCATGAGAATTTTGTTCAAGGTTTTGTTAGTGGATTCGGCTTGGCCATTGGTCTGTGGGTAATAAGGTGATGAGAAACTTAGCTGAATGCCGAAGGCGTCACAAAGTTTTTGCAATGTTTTATTTTTTAATTGTTTTCCATTATCAGTGATGAGGCGATGAGGAACACCAAAGCAACAAATGATGTGATAATTGATGAAATCACATATTTTCTTGGCTTTTATGGAGATGAGTGGTATGGATTTAACCCATTTTGTGTAGTATTCGGTAGTGGTGATGATCCATTGATGTCATTGGGAAGAATGAGGATTGATCTCTTCGATAAGATCCAAACCCCATTGAGAAAAGGGCCAAAGGTCACAGGAAACCTGTAAGGCATGACTGGGTGTATGATGAAGGTTGGCATGTTGTTGGAATTTTACACAATGATTTGACGTAGTCACAAAAATCATGGTTAAGGGTTGGCCAGTAATAGCCTAGGCGAAGAATACGCTTAGCAATAGCAAGGCCACTGAAGTGACCTCCACATATGCCATCATGAACTTCCTTAATGGTATAAGGAATTTCAGAACTTGTGAGGCATCGTAAGAGAATACCATCAAAGCCTCTCTTATAGAGGAGGCCCCCATGATGATGTAATGAGAGACATTTTTAAGGAAGGCGTGTTGTCCATTATGGGTGAGATCAGGAGGTAAGATGGAGAGAGAAAGATAGTCAGAGTATTATTTATACCAAAGGTCACTTGGGTCTAGAGTGATGGTTCCAATGGAGTAAATGTCACGAGTTAAATAAGAGGGTTATTGGATTCATTTTATGGTGACAAAGATTTTAGAATCGATAGGAATAGCAGCTTATTTGAGAAGCTAAGCGACCCCATGGTATCGACAAATTTTTGGTTAAACATGTGACTGTTTCAAGGGCATAATGGTCAAAGGTTGTCACAAAAGTATGTCTACATGATTTTTATACTTTTGAATTATCTCATTACGACATTGGTATATACCATTGACCTAGTTTATGACCAATTGAGAATCACCATAAATGTTGATTGATTTGACATCTAGGACGTAGGTAGCTTGGAGACCTAAAGACGAGTGCTTTGTATTCCTCAATATTGTTGGTATAATAAAAATTGAGTTTGAAAGACAAAGGCACGGGTTCACCATAAAGGGGAATGAGGATAACCCTTGCCCCACCCTCACGCTGACACTTGGAAGCATCGAAGAGTGTTATTTGGTAAGTGAGTTCGCCCAAGAAAAGGGTAGCAATTGACTCCTCCGGAAAGTCAAAATTAGAGGGTTGGTCCTAGAAATAGGCACGCACAATTGGTCGGCAATAGCTTTGCCCTTAATGGAATTTTTATGGATGAATTCGAGGTCGAGGTCGGAAAAATCATAAGCCAACGTGTGACATGCTGATTTTGATAAGGTTTGGCATACATGAAGTGTAAGGGGTTAGTGTTGGTCACAACATAGGTTTTGTGGTTGAGTAGGTAATGATGGAGTTTTGTGGCGATGAAAACTAAGGCTAAGAAAATCTTTTTGGGATGGGTGTATCTGGTTTCGTAGTCCTAAATATTATGGCTTATGTAATAAACTTCCCGCTCCCCGTGTTGTTCATCGCGATGAGCAAGCATGACCCCAAAGAGTGATCGGTAGCGGAGATGTATAGTAGAAAGGTTGATCATCTTTAAGTGGAATGAGTACAGGGGGTTGAAGAAGGTATTGTTTTAAGGCCTTAAAATATTTTGGCATGTGCATCATCCCACTTAAAGGAGACATCCTTCTTGAGTGATGATGAAACACTTGACACCGATTAGATAATTGTGAAATGAAACAATAATAGACTGCAACTTACCTTGCAGGCTATGAAGTTACCTAAGGTTAGTGGGCGGAGGAATTTCCAGAATGGCCTTGACTTTAGTAGGGTCAAATTCTATACCACGTAGGGAAATAATAAACCCCAGGAGTTTTCCTAAGAGAATCTCAACGACACACTTCTTGAGTTGAAGGTGAACGTAATATTTAATAAGGCGGTCAAAGATGGTTTTTAGGATGGTGAGGTGCTCGGAGTGGCATTTAGATTTGGCCAAGATATTTTCCACGTAATCTTCCAATATATGATGCATGATGTCATGGAAGATATAAGTCATATCCCGCTGATATGTGGCACCAACATTTTTAAGGCCAAAAGGCATGACTCGATAGCAGAAGGTCCCCTAAGGGGTGATGAATGTGGTTTTGTGTTGACAAGCAAGATTTGGTTATAACCCGAGAAACCATCCATGAGTGATAGCATCTTATGACCAACGCTAAGGTCAACCACCTAGTCAATACCAGGTAGAGGAAAGTTGTCTTTTGGGTAGGCTAGGTTGAGGTCACAAAAATTCGTGCAAATGCAAAGTCCCCTATCGCCTTAGTGACAGGGACAATGTTAGAAATCCAATGAGGATAATCAATGGGAAAGATGAAGGAAACGGAAAGAAGGTGCTAAATTTCTTCTTTGACGAGAAGGGCATCATGAGGGTACATTTTTCCTCGCCTTTTGTTTAACGAGATTGACATCGGGAATAGTTACGATATTGTTGACCACTATGGTGGGGTCAATACCGGCATAAATCAAGCGTAAGACCAAGCAAAAGCATGGTCATTCTCTTTGAGAAAAGAAGTGATGGCTTCTTGTTCAGCAACATCTAAAGATTGGACGATCTTTAAGATGTGCAGTCATCCTGAGTATGAATGTTGATTTCGATAGTCGATTCATTCAACATGGTTTACGTCTCAAATGGTAATGACCGATGAATATATGAGTCTTCAGTAACAAGGTAGGTGAGTATAGATTCATCATCCTGGCATTGAATGACATTAATCAAAGGTGTATCATCATTGATCATTTCAGGATACAAGAAGGGAAGAGAGGAGGTAGCCTCGCCCTCACGTTGATAAGTCAGAGGTCCCAAGGAGATGGTGTTTATGAACAAAAAAGTTAGGAGGAATGGATTCTAGGTCCATCTACTCCATCAGTGAAGGTGGTGATGGTGGTGAAGAAGGTGGAGAAGGGCTAATGTCCTCAATAAGTTCAATGTGAGCCTTCTTGGTAGGTGGTTCAACAAAGACGATACCACTACGGTCGTTATGTTTTGGGTGGTACATGGAATAATAGTATGGTGACCTTGCTCATAAAAGCCAAAACCAAAACCATTCCATGCACACATCGGTGCAGAAGGTGTGGGTGAAACAGGATTGGTGAGTGACCTGGAGGTTGGCGAGAAAATGGGCAGGTTTGTGACGATGGTTTTGGTGTGTAAGTTATAGTATCAAGTCCCCATAGGTGAGATTGGTACGAAGGTGGGGAGGACCATAAAGAAGGTGATCTCCTACATAAGTGATCATAATGAGGGTGTTGATGAATACTTCCATACTCTTGTGGAGTAAGGAATGTGTTGACACTATATAGGTGATACTCCCCTAAAGTGAGGTTTTAAAAAAATCCTTCCAAGGGATCAGTGGTTGGTATGTAGGTAGTTGGAATAGATGATGTGTTAGAGGTCAACCCGAGGTGGAGCTAACATGATTGAGAGGATGATGGTTTGGTGTGGAGGTTACGGTAGTGGTAGGAATGGAGGAGGCATGTGCGGTTGCAGATGGCCGTACTCGGTAAGCGGGAGTGTAGGGGAAGTCGTAGTGGTAGTGGAGGTAGACGCCCTAATGGGTATAAGCACGTCATTGGGTTGGTAAAGCATGTTGCATGTTTTAAAAGGTTATGGATCAGCTGGAATAGAATAGGTGTGTCCTTCATGCTCAAACTTTTACAATGATGCAAAGTGGAAGGGACACAACCCATGACATGAATCCGTGGTCCCAAGAAACAAAGTTATATTGGAATTCCCCTCCAAGATGTAAAATAACTCTCGAATAAGCAGGGGGCCCATGTGAACATGGAGGATGATAGTGCCTAGTGTAGAAGTGATAGCGTCATTGAATGAACACAACATGACATGATGTTTATGCATGTAATTGTTAGGTATACGCATTTGAGAGAATGCATGGGATGAAATGATATTAATGCTAGCAGCCCCATCAATTATGACATGTCGTACACGTATATCATCGATGTGGACATAGATGAATAGATCCAGGTTTGGATCATCTATTTGGTGCGGTGCGATCACTTCCTCCGAGAAGCTAAGGGAGGCTATTTGGTGAGTAAGTTGAGGTGAGGATAAAGGTGGAATTTGGTGAGAGAGGCTACATGATGGGGTGTGATAATGGAGGCTACGGGTGTAGGGTCATTGGGTGAAACCTCAATAGATTACAAGATCTTCATGAGAGATTGATGATGGGATTATGAGGTTTGGATGAGGTCATATAAAGACATTTTGAGGGGGATTGGTGTAGTTGTTTGAGCATCACGTGGTGTGTGACCCCATTAGAAATAGGATATGTGGGGCCACAGATAGTGATTTTAGGTGTGGGTGCATATGATATGTTGAGTATAGGATTAGTTGATGAGTCATTTACCTTTTCCTTGCCTTTTTCCTTCTAAACACGAGTAGCAACGTGCATCATGTTGATATGAGGTGGGGAGGTAGGTGAGGTGGGTGAGCCATGAAAGGTATGGCGACACGAAGGGAAAAATCCCAATGGTGGGAAGGATCCTTGTGAGATGAGCTGGACACATTGACATTTGGGTGGAGGTTTGGTAAGGTCATTGATGCAAACCATGTTAATTTCAAATGTCGAGGTAGTTCTAAGAGTCGTGAAGAAAAAGGTCCAAGTCATTGAGTAGCAAGTGAGGGAAGAGCTATTGGAATGGGTGTTGGTGAACGGGGTCCTCATCAAGAAGGTCATCATCACAAAGTTTTCTTCAGAGGAAAAACTGGATAAGAATGGTTTTCAAAGCCTTGCATTTTTCCACATCATTCCCTAGCACATGATGGTAGGTGCAAATTTTAGTGTCATAAAACCCTTTTGGCTTGGTTTTGAGATGGTAATAAGTTCCGAGTGGTGGTAATGCGATGATAGAAGTCTCAAGGAGGTTGGTTAAGATTTTGGCATAGGACCCTACTAGTGGGTCGCAATGGGAAGTGAAAGTGGGTTTGGGCGTAGGTGTGGCTGATTTTTGAGGAATGATCTTTGTAGGAGGGGGAGTGGGTCGAGCTATGGTTTTGGGTGTTGGCGTGGTCTTGGGTGTTGGTCGTATTTGTTTGGGTAGGGGTATGGTAAACGAACTAGCAGGAGATTGTATGGTTATTTTGAATACCTTATTAGAGGGTAGTGGATTTTTTTCCTTAGGTTGTACTTGCTTAGGTAAAGGTGATATGGGAACATGAGATCTAGAGGGAAAGGCGGATGGGGCAAGATGGCATGCTACCCATGGGGATAACGAAGGTTCTGTGAAGGTAGATGGTGTAGGTCATGCCAGAGGTGTGAGGGAAAGAGACTGAAGTGTCATGGGTAGTGAAGGGGTGATCGATGGTATTAGAGGTATGGGTGGTAAAGATGTTGCAGATGTGGGTAGAAGTTGTGGTGGGAACTTGGGTATGTTTGAGGTTTGTAATGGTGGAATGGGCTGCTGCGTTTTTAGTTTACCAGCGGGTGGAGGTTTCTTACCCATGTTAGAAGGATGAGGTCCTAAGATAGACGAAGAGGGTAAAGGTGAAGAAGGTGTGATCGGTGAGGTTAGAGTATGAGATTTATGGTGTTGTCTCTTCTGTGTGGGTGTCGGAGTAGGTTTGGTATTGACTTTGGAGGATGTAGCTAAATCTAGTTTGATAGGTGGATGAATAAGGTTGATTGTTGGGGTGACCCCTAAGGTAGTAATAGGTTTAGTTGAGGAAGATGATGTAGGTGTGGGTTTGGATAAATAGCTGTATGTTGGGTTATGGGTAAGGGTGTGTGTTGAGCTATGATGGGTGTATGTCGTGGAATAAGTTGTGTTAGAGGAGGTTGTGTTTGGTTCAATTTGCTGAAATATCTTTGGGTAGATAGTGGAAGTGTTAAGAAGTGCATCTCGCATTTGCATTGAGACAGAAGCGTAAGATGCCCCAAAGTAAGGCTCTATCCACATAATCTTAGCAATCGGCTAAGCATGAGAATGGCATGTCCGTAGGCAAGGCTAATGAGGACCTAATGGTAATTCCTGTGAAATTTTTCTTAGAGATGGGGAATTTGCTAGCTTTGGCTTCCGTGGGTAAGAGAGTCGAAAGTAAGTCTTTAGGATCTTGGGTAGCTTTTCGAGAATGATCACCTAGAGGAAAAGGTATATCTACTAGGTCTTTGATAAGTGGAGGAGATGATGGGTGTTCCTCTATGGGTTAAGGATATGATGGGCACTCCTCTGTGGGTGGAGGAGATGGTGGGTTCTCTTCTATGGACTAGAGAGGTTCTGTGGATGATGGCTCTCTAGGTGGAGAAGCCAAAGGTGAAATAGTCTTGATATTAACTGAAGGCTCCTCCACGGGTGATGAAGGAGGTGAAAGGTGTTCATCTATGGGTGGAGGAATAGGTGAGGTGGGTTCCAATGTAGAAGGAGGACTTTGGGCTAGAATTTCCTCTATGGAAGCAATATGAGGTAATTGGGCCACATCAGGTGTATCACTAAAAATAGCATGGACCTCGTGGGTATGGCTATCATTAGTTGAAGTCTCTCCATTTTGATCAGAAGAAGAGGCATGATTAGGAAAGGGTTTCTTGAAGATATGTAGGTTCTGATTGGCAGATACATTAGGATTATCCAAGGTTAGCTCTCCCTTCTCGAGCATTTCTTGGACAATGTTTTTGAAGGTGATGCAATTTCCATCACTATGACCCTTTACTCGATGGTAGTTGTAGAATTCGTGCTCTTTATACCACCCGGGTGTAGGGAGATCAGGGTCAAAACCAGTGTGTGGTTTCACAAGAGGAAGGGTGATGGCCCCAAATTTGATGATCTTCTCCAAGATAGAAGAATAAGGTTCCCCAATTGGGGTATATTTCCATTGTTCCCATCTAAATTGAAAAGTCTAAATGGGTGAGAGATTAGATGAGGGGCTATCCTAATTTGACAGATGAGATGGACTAGATTTGAGTACCACTGCGTTAGTGGTCCCCTTGGTCTTTGAATAATTGTTCTATGGTTTTGAAGAGTAAGAGGTATCATTCGACTTGAATGTAGAGTTCTTATTGCGTAATTAGATTTTATTCTCTTCAATAGCCCGAATCTCTAGCTTTCGTGCCATGGTGAATGATTCGTCGAAGGTTCGGAAGGTTTGAACCTGTAGAGTCAGTGAGATATGTCTAGCACAAGCCCGCATGAAGAGTTCGACAAGTTCAGTTTGTTGTAGTTAGAATGTGAGTTGATTGATCAGGCGACACCAGTGAGCAACAAAATCTATGATGGATTCATCGTCATAATGATGCATAGAGTAGAGGTCAATCATGGTAACCTTCTTAATGATATTAATGGAGAATTGATCCAAGAAGGCTTGGGCTACCTGATTAAATGAGAATATAGAGTGTCTAGGCAACCCACTATACCAATCTAACACAGTCCAGTTAGAGACATGGGAAAGGTCCTCAGGAGCAAAGCATCATCATGGGTGATCAGATAACACCCGTGTTTAAAAGACCACAAATGTTGTTGTAGGTATTCTTTGTTATTGAAACAGTTGAATTTAGGCATTTCCCAATGCATGGGATATGGACGGATAGGAATGGATGGATGTATAGGCTCATTAAAAATCTCATCGTAGGTGAGAGTGTTGCAGAGCCAGAAACTGATGCCTCCAATGTCTACATCTTGTCCATCATTAACTTAATTAGGTCATTGGTAGGTTGTGATGGATGGGTGACTCCTGTAGTGTAAGAGGGTTGGTGTTGGGCATATAATGGGGTTGACATTCCAAAGTATATGGTGTTCTCATATAGGTAGATTGAGAAGAAGGCAAGAAAATAGGGGGTACGCACCCAGAGTGAATAATAGATGAAATAGGAGGTTGTTGATAGTACATATATGGAGGTGGAAGAGTTGTAGTGACCCTAGTGGCAATGGGGGCTAAATATTGTGGAATAGAAAGGATAAAATTTTGAAAATGGATAGGGGTCATTGACTCCGGGGGTGGTGGTGTAGCTACGGGTATATGCGAGACAATAGGCATGGATGAGGTTGTGTTCTAGGTGGTTGGAAAAGGTATAGTGGATGTGGCGGGTGCAACAGAGGTAGCAGATGTGGCAGTTATAGCGGGTATAGGGCCTAGCTACGAAACAACTGGGGGTAAGGTAGATGCAGTAAAGCGCAGAGTCGATGGGGTTGACACAAAATTGGGAACGAGAGTCGGGGGATAGATATAGGTATTATGTATATCAACTGACCCAAGGCATCTCGAGTGGATGAGTGGGAAAGGTAAAACTGCAAGGCGGTAGGATTTTGGTTAAGAAGTCATGTGAAATCCTCATCTCCTAGAGTTTATAGAGATAGGTTGGATAGGTTCCATGGCTGGTGATAAAATAGAAGGTGGTGAAGGGCTAGCTGGGATTTGTTGACGAATGGCGTGTAATATGAGGGTGCTTGATTACCAATGCGTCGCATTCATGTCAACATGTACTAATGCGGTAAGACTGCGTTTTCTATCACCGACACGTAAATACAACACAAGTAGGATAAATAGGTGGTGGTAGGTGAATTGGAGTTAAAATGTCACTAGAAAATGATAGAGGCTAACTCGATGTTGGTTAAAATGATGCTACCACAGGTAACCACCGGTGGTCACCTGTGGAAAGTGGATAGTTGGTCAAAACAAGGTATAAGGCCAAATTTGCCAAGTATGCCAAATACTGATGAGACTTACTAGGTCAATGGATATGATAAGAGTGACAGAGACTCTAAATAGCTAACAAAGGGGAATAGGTGTCCTTTTTGGGTTGGTTAACAAAAATAATAGTGAATCGATGTCGGTTGGGGAAAACCGATGACTATCAAAGGGTAATTGACGATGGTTGCTGGACCAACACCGGTTACTGTGAAATTGAAACAGTGATGAATAAAAATGTGGTTGTGAGTTAAAATTAATGTGGAATCAAACCCATAATCTTGAGAATAATGAGAATATGGTCTAGAAGGCACACTTAGATGAAGCTGGAATACACCACATGTGATGAGGAGCATGCAAGGAGAAATAATAAAAATAAAGAGTGTGACCTCTCACCTCGAAATGCAAGCCAAGAAGAAAAACTAAGAAAAATACAATCCTAAGAGTGTCTTTTCCATTATGTTTGTTTAGCTTATGCTATTTTAAAAACTGACTCATGAACTATAGAATATATTTTTTTGGTCGAGGATGGTTTCCTATGAAGAAGGATATCTACAAGGAGAGGTTTTATGTATGTTATTGAGGGGTGGGCCATCCTCTCGATGGGGTACTGGAAAAGATAAACAATGAGGTGCTCTTACTATGTCATGATCGTGTGATCACCTAAAACTTCTTTCAAGTGAGATGTTGTTTAAGAATGTGTATATATTTTGAATTTGTGTTGTTTGGGTAAGACTCAGAGAGAGAAAAAGAAAAAAGTTCTTTTCTATGATTCATTTGTCAACCTTTATCTGGGAATGACTTCCAGTGTATAGGTTTCCCTCAATTAATGTAGAATTCAATGCCACAAATAGATGAACAGGAGAAGGGATGCTCTTTCACTAATGTAATAGTAATGAAAGGGAATAAATGTTTGTTTTAAGCACAAAAATACTTTTGTTTTTAGATGATAGAAGAGAAGAAGATTCTAGGGGAGAAATTTTAATGTAAGAACTTTTTAGAAAAGAAACAAACATACAATTTTTTCACCTAGAAATGAAAGAATGCAAAGAACCCCGAATAAGTCCCATTGGGCGTGCCAAAATGTTTCACCTGATTCTAGAGCGTTTCTTCAAATTTTGATGAAACAAATAAGGGTAATGGGCTAGGAGGAATACCTGTTAAAATGTTGGTTGTAGGTTTTTATGCACGTATGACTTTTGAATCCACAGTTGATCATGAGAGCTTCCTTTTTTCTTGGAGGAACTACCTGAAATGGAACACAAGACCACCAAATAAAAGTTAAACAATATATGCAGTGGATTGCCTAGCGTGTGCTAGATCCGGGAAGTGTGATACTTCCTAGATGGCTATCAATCCACTGTTTAAAGAAAATTAATGCGAGAAATAAAGGAAATCCTACTGTAGTTAAAATGATTTAGGCATCTCATTTGCCTATAATAAGAAAATTCATTCACAACAAGCTAAGCTATGATTGAATCTAAAGGTCATTGTCACTGTCAGGGTACTGGTACTGGTCATGGTGAGATTCTGGGTGGTTTTGAGTATTTGGTGGAAGTTTAGAAACTCTGTTCCTAATTCATGGTAAAAGACACAAAGACCGACATCAGTTTGGTATGACCGGTATCATTTTAGTCTAACCGGAGATGGTTGTGGGTAACTGACGTCGGTATGGTCGGGGTACAGGAAACTCAATAAAACTTGGCTGGGTGATAGATCTAAGGATAGATGAAGATGGATGGGTAATGGAAAGATTCGTATGGATCTGAGGTATGCATAGGAATGATTAAGTTCCAGGTATGGGTAATATAAGGGTATGGATAAAATATGGTCAAGTTTGCATGGAGGTAGATGATGGGGGAATGGAAATGAGAGAAAAAGATAAATAACATATGTAAAAAGGATCTACCAAATGATGAATAGATGAATGCTGGTTAAAAAAACTTACTATTTGTATGGGATTGATTCTTGGTTGGAAATGGTGGATGATCAAATAGAATGATCTTGATGTAGTGTTGGTGCTTCCTTGTATGCCCCGCCGAAGGCAAGTGCCTATGTGATTGCTTTCTTGTAATCGCTATGGATGCTCTATTGTGTATACAAATGCAGTTCTACTTGCATGCAACTTTGGTTTCGCCACTTCTTCTCAAAAGATGTGATTATCTTCCAGAAATGTGTCAACCTCAAAATAAGGTTTATTTGGGGGTTAAATTGTAATCGAAGGAGGTTCCGCTAACCAACGATGGTTAAGGGTAAATCGGTGTCAGAAAGGGGATTTCCTAGGTTTACTAAACTGGGCAGATCCTCTTGATTTTTTGGATCTCATTTTTTTTACTCTGCAGATTAGCATGAAAGCTTCCTTCTAACGGGTGGGAATGTGGTTAGAGGGAATTTAGGAATTGATTTTTAGTGTTTGGGTAGGTCTTAGTTAGTTATGGCAACTTACTAAGAATAGGTCTTAGGGTGAGGTGGTTGGATGAGGTGGATATGTGGGAATTATCCCAATTAGGATATTTAAATAATAAATATTGTGAGGATAATGAATTAATTTAATTTAATTAAATAAATTAATATTAGTGTGGGATGAAAGGGGCCATGGTTAAGTGAGTATGTTTAGGGTGTTTATGTGATGAAGGACCAAAGGGGAGTGTGACCTAATTTTAGTGTCTACAAAGAAGGTCCGTTTGATTAGTAAACTATTTGTAGTTGAGTATAGACCGAGGAACTAAAGTGGGTCATAGGGTGGTGAGTGTAGCACATAGAAAAAGATGTGGTAGAAATGACCAAGGTATGTGAATGCATGGTGTAGGTAATGCAATCTAGAATGTGTAGCTGGTATGTAATGTGTAATGTAATAAGTGTGTAGATATAAATATAATGTTTAAGTATGATGGGTAAAACTAGACCCATGTATAAGGAAATTCAGTGTATCATGTAGAATGTATATGTAATTTTTACGATACAATGATAGTTGTCAATAGAAATAGGAAATATAGTAGAAGAATGCAAAGATAGATCCATATATACTATAGCTTAAAGCATACTATATAGAATGAATGGATGAAAAGTAAAACTAGACTCGAGAAGAAATTCCAACTAGTTTAGCATGTATGACATAGATGATGTATAAATGACTAATAGATGAGGTATGTATAGGATAATTTCAGATGTAGGCTATGTATGGAAATGGTGATAGAATGCAAATGTGGAGAACCTAGATTTTAGTGTGCGGGGTTCAATGTAATGGTAATTCCTCAACAAATCCATCTTTGTGAACCAAAGCACAAGAGTGCATCATCAGTAACGAGTGTGTTTTTATACGTGAAGTGGATATGAGATGACAATAAGTGATAGAGATGAAGTGTAGGATGTAAAATGGTACAATCATGATAATTGATGGGGGGAAGTATGTCATGTGATATGTCCCCCCAGTAGTAGTGTGGGAAGAGGCTATGTGAACTTGTCAAGGATATCGTCATCCTCTAGGTCAAATTCAAATGGATTGAGATTGGTGACATGGTATGTTATAGTATGAGGGTGATCATGTAATGAGCTGGTAAGTCGTAAAAAATTTATTCCCATAGCATACTCTTTGTTAGTGAATGGGAGATGTGGGAAATTGTGTGCTTACCATCGAGTGTAGTTAGGTGAATAGCCAAGAAAGGAACTATTGCAAATAAAAACACAAAAAGGCATATGGAATGAAATATTAGTGTGACTAGGGTCTAAGGTACCTCTGATGTAAGTAAGCCAAGAATATCCTAATGTGAGTAGAGAAGCACAAGGGGTATGTAGGAGATAGACTAAAAGATCAAAGATACACAAGCCATAAATGGTAGTGATAGTGACAAAACCATAATATAGGTGAGAAGCATGAGTAGAAGGTTGAAGGTCCTCAAAAGTAAAACCAAGATGAGCTAGGCTGGCATGGGAACATACTATTTCATCATGGGTAGGATCAAAGGGGACATGTTCCCAATACGAGTCATGAATGAAAAGTGTGCAAGTGAAGGGTGGGTGAACTGACGATGGAGATGAGGATGGGATAATATTTTCCATGGAGGGAACAGGTAGCTGATGTGGAATGATAGTTGTAGAAGGAGGTAGTGTAGAAGGGATAACATCTAGTAAAAAAATAATGCCCTCAAGTGGTGGTAAATGAGGTTGATCATCCATAGGATGAGGTTCATCTGTAGTATCAATGCAGGGAATAGGGAGACTAGTGTGAGGGTCATGGACACAATATTAGAATGGATCATGATCTCAGAATATAGTATACTCAATACGATCATGTAAGAATTTTATGCAACGGTGGATGGTAGAGGAAACAACTTACATGGCATGAACTCATGGTCTACCTAAAAAGCAATTATAGGAGATAAGAAAACCAATGACAAAGAAAATAGTAGGTAGAGTCTTAGGGCCTATGGTTAAAGGAAACATAACTTCAACTAGACATGGATGGACATAACCATCATAAGAATAAAGTGAAATGGAAGAAGTGATAATGCCAGGAGCAGACAAACCTAAAGCTTAAGAAATGACATAGGGCACAAGTTGAGCTCAAACCCAATATCAATATGACTACACTTGACAACAACATTGTAGATGCGAGACATGATATAAAGTGGTGGGTCATTGTTAAAGGGGTGGATGATAGTAAGAGGATTTCCCCTAAATGTTATATGTTGAGATAAGGTCTCGGTAAATGTGTCATACAAGGAATACAGATGCATGTTAGCAGAAACATTGGTAGTATAAAAGAAATTTTGAACACGATGAAGCAAATCAAGATGGGTAAGTAGATATTCAAAGTGAGGTAAATATTCATGATGTCGGGATGTAAATGAAAAACCCTAGAAGGTGCTATAAAGAGACGTCAGGTTCATTTGTACCTTTTATTTTCTAGGGTTTGATACTTCCTTTTACATTTCAGTCACTTTCCACTCATCCGATAGATCCAAAGATAAATGCATGAAAGCACTTGAAGACTCCTTGTGATCATACAGATTCAGGTTTTGAGAATTTACAGAGATCGAGATCCTAGATTATAGACGAGGGCACCCCGGGGTACCCTAACACACTCCCTGTGCATCCCAAACATTTTAGATCTTCCATATCTACCATTCATAGGGTCATGAGTGTTCATCTCCACCTCCCGATGGGGTTCAATGTAATGGTAATCCCTCAATAGTCCACTATGAACCAAAGCACATGAGCATTAATGTCAAGTCAGTTCACAAAAATAATTAACAAAACCTATGATCTAGTTTCCTAAAAGGGGAAACTAGGGTATTATTGTTAATCTAATTAGGAGGACTAAAATGTTGTAGTAAATAGACTAAAATTAGTATGGAATAAATGAAAGTAAATTATCCTAAGTGAAATGAAACCCTAATATGCAAGAGAAGGGAGAGAAGTGACTTAACTAAAAATGATTAACTAAAAATAGAAATTTATGGGGTTTTTAATCTATTTTATAAGTTAATCTAAATAGAAACTAACTGCTCTATTGGAATGCAAGATGTATTTTATTTTCAATATTTGAATATATCAAAATAATGGAACTAAAAGGGATATAGTACTAACCTATAAAATAACTTACCTCAATGTGTACCTTTGGATCATGTGATCGGGTATGCATGCCGGGAAAGATGTAACTAAATGGCCTTAAGAAGGGTGGGATTTGAGTATTTTTTCGTATTGAGGTGCTTGGGGTGGTACTGGGGTGCCCCGGTCTATAATATAGGCAATCGTGAGACTGCAAAAAAACTTAGAACTTGAGTTTGGTAGTGTCGTAATAATGTTCTCTTTGTCGTTGTAAATGTTGTATGAAGATCTACCTACAAAACCCTATCCAAAACATCAATTCCTAAAAAGATAAAAATTCATATGAGTAGGTTGGACTCACCTCAGCTGCCAAACTAGTGGTCTTAGAAGTGAGTGTTGCAATACATTTTAGACCCATTGTAGTGTGTGTGTGTGTGTGTGTGTGTGTGTGTGTGTGTGTGTGTGTGTGTAATTTTTGCCTAGAATTCCCTAGCACTAATGAAGCATTAGTAGGTAGCAATAACTTGGTGTAAAAATGCAAATGGTGGATGGAATAGAAATAATACAACTCTTTCCCCTATGAATTGTGTGATGTAGATGTAGAATATGCCCAAATGGAGTCCCTTTCCTTAGTATATTACTTCCCTTGATAGTAAGATGTCCACCTATAATGTAGTGAGTATGTTATGTTTATATATCGATCTCATGTTCAAATCTCAACACTAATGACCCGAAACTATCGACTATGACCTAGGGGAATGCAAGGGGAACCGTTAGGACCGACCACAAACAAATAAATTAAGACCAAAAAAGTACGACGACATGGGTGAAAAAAATACCAGATTGAGGTACCCCAAGGCATCCTAGTGTAACCCTAGGCACCCCAATATAGATGTCAACTAAGAAAATTACAACACGTGAGACATGCTTAAAGATTCTCAAAATTGTAGAGAAAAATGACGGCTTAACTAGACAAATAACAATGATGAATGACTTACTAATAACAAGACTAAAGGATGGGTCACTAGTGAATAATTTTATTACGCAAGATCCATATATAAAATAACATACCCGGTTGTATTAATGTAATAATAAGTGTGTGATTTTGTGACTACAAAGTGGTTGAATTTGGAAACATTGTTGGCAACTCACTAGAGTAATTTCTTGTTAAATGCAATGAGGAGTGGCCTTAGGATCCATTGGGCATATATTATTTACCAAAAATATTAAAACTTATAAATTAACCTTTGTTTAGCTATGAAAACTTATCTCATGTAATATGAAATATTTAATATTTACCTTTTAATAGTTCTCAACTGGATTGTGCTTTTAGTTAAAACAAGAAACAATGTCTTAAACCTATAAAAAAATCAAAATACTTACCATAAGGATGAATGATTTGTTCCACAAATTCATTCCTAATATGAACTTGTTCTAGTAGGTATATGATCATATTTTAATGCTCTCATATTTCCTTTCAGTCTCTAAAACAAACATGAGTAGTTCTAAAACAACCAAGTGTGTAAAGAGTTCTCATGATTTGACTTCTACGGTTAACCTTAATGATTTTTAAAAAGGTTGACATTTTTGGCATGTGAATGTTGAATTTTCATTGATGTAAAAATAACATTAATGATAAATTATAATGAAGGAGAGAGAGGAAACTTGGAGTGAGTGAGACAAAGGTAGACAAGGCAATGCATGAGATATCATGGTTGATACTTATCTTCTTAAGTATATAGTGAATGACATGGGAATAATTGTGATGTAATAGCATGTTAGGATGATGTCATAGAAGGTTTAGCAAGTATGTGATGAGGAAATATAGTTATCATGATGAATACAAGGGTGCATGAGTTGAACTAGTGTGACTCACTCGCCTAGTAGGCGTAGTCAAGTAGGATGACTCTGGAGTGATGGATTCAAGGCTCGATACAAATAAATAGAAGTTTTCAAGCCTTGGAAAACATGAAGAGGACATGTTTAATGGTTTACATGATGAAGACCATGGTTGGCTTATGAACTAAGGTGGAAACAAGAACAACTATGTCAATTTCTATGACCTAGTGTAGGCTTATCTTGGAGAATGATGCAAAAAAATATATTTAAGATGAGTTCAAGAATGAGGATAATGGTGTCACATTATAGAGGACATATGGAAGGTGTTTCAGACCACAATTCATCCTGGTAGAATCATGTTTAAGGTCATTTAACGACATGTTCTTTATAATAAGCATGGTGGGCATTTGAAAACCTAGGTGGATAATGAATTTCATACAAAAACAAACCTAATAAAGAATTGGGAAATGTGAAGGAGGTTTATACAAAAATGTGGACAAATTTTCATGTCACAAGTCAAAAGAAAAGGAAATAAATTTGAGTTTAATTCCTATCGAAAAAATAGGGTGCTTACAATCCCTTAACAATATTGGTCCATCTACTATAAATTTTCAAATCTTTCGCTCTCGTTAATTAGTCCTCTCAATGTCTAATTTTCATTTCCACATAAAGTTCTATTTTTTTGCACTCACTGCTCCCCTATCAACAACCGCATTATACACCTTGCATACGATTAATAGTTACAATTCTCTTTCATTTTTATGTTGTGTGTTTGAGTCTCACACTAAATAATATGCAATTTATCTTGTGAAAAATGTTCTTTTTAAAAATTTCATCATATATGCACATACAAATGATAAATATTCTTGTGAAAATGTAAATTTTCTAAAATCAAAAGTTGAAGTGCTATCATCTTATCTTTATCCTTCTCAAGTCCTCTGGATATGAATAAATAGTCAATTAGAAATGTGTGCCTTTATGTGACATTAAACAACATTTTATCCACCTTTGTGTCAAAGTATGAATAATATGAAAATGACAAGTGTATCTCCTCATCGCATGGCATAATTTAAGTGTACAATGCATGATTCTTTATCCGTTTGTGAATAAAAAATAAATAAATATTTAGGAAATGTGTAAGAGCACATGTCCTCCTGAATTTCCTCAATAAAAGGGATCCATCTATCCTAGTGATAGGATCGCATAAACCTAATAAGATAGGCCATAATATTCCATACATGGAATTCCCATGTGTTGGACCTGGTCTTGTTGATGTGACATTGACTCAACACATCCCAATCACAACCCACCAATGACTCACCCTCCAAGACAAGGTAGAGAAAAAGAGACAAGAAAGGAAAAAATAGTATTAAGGTGGTGCATTTAAAAGGTTTTATGCATTGCTTTGGTTTTATTTACACAACCACTATATCACTATTTTGATTATTCAATCAAAGGTTAATAATGTTAAGAACCAAAACACTTCAATTTTTTTTTGTGAAGCTTCACGCGACTCCACTTTCTTCCAAAGAAAGGTTCCTAAAAATGGTGAACATGGGAGAATTGGGAAGGGAAAATTATAGGGCATGTTGAGGATCTGGAGAGCTGCAAAGTTATTTATTCATATCATATTTTATGGATCCTATCTGATAAGTAAAGAAACACAAAATTTGAATACTGCAAAATATATAAGCTCTATGATTTAGTGAAGATACAAAGAACAAAGTTTAATTGTACATATTTTATTTTATCCACAACCAAGTAAATCATACCATATGTAATATAGACTAATTCATGTGAGAAATGACACTCAAACACCCCTTTTTTGGTTTCCATTTTCCCTAGCCAAGAATCATTATATTCTACAAACAATCATTTCTAGATTATGTAAGACAACATACTTTCTCCCTTCAAACCTTTAACAAGTTATTGGTAATGAAAAACTTGGATAAAATACCTCAACAAGAGGATTTATGGTTGCATTTATTACGTAAATCAAGCCTTATAGGCACAAAAAGGGAAATAAGATTATACAATCAAATACAAGAAAGCTAAATACTGCAAAATATATAAGCTCCATGAATGAGTGAAGTGACAAAGAACATAGTTTTATAGTACATATTGTCTTCTATCCACAACCAAGTAAATCATACCATATGCAATATGGACCAATTCATGTGAGAAATGGCACTCACACACCCCTTTTTTGGTTGGCATTTTCCCTAGCCAAGAAGCATTATATTCTACAAACAATCATTTCTAGATTATGTAAGACAACATGCTTGCTCCCTTCAAACCTTTACCAAGTTATTGGTAAAAAAAACTTGGATAAAACACCTCAACAAGAGGATTTATGGTTGCAGTTATTAGGGAAATCAAGACTTCCAAGCCCAAAAAAGGGAAATAAGATTATACAATCCAATACTCTATTTGAATTTGAAAAACTTCATTTGGGGTCATAGTGTTTGGAATCGTCATAGTTTTGGGATCCTCATAGTGTTTTGGATTCTCATAGCTAGGATCATAATAACATTCGTCATATTATCCACTTCCATCTAGCTCTTGTTCAATCCTTGGTGAAAATTAATTTTCCTCATTATCATCATCCTCCCACAAGAAAATATCAACTATCTTTTGTTGTGGAGGGTTTTCTTTTCCTCTTTTAAAATATTGACAATTTCTTCTAGAGTTTAAGGAGGGTTACCAAGATCATCATATTTGTAGTTTCCTTCTGCACCTTCCATGATTTCCCTAGGAAATTTCTTTCTAAATCATGGGATAGTAGTGGAACCCATGAGTAACCCATACTTTTACAAAAAAAAACATTTTCATTACTACTATCAACCCATTGTTTTGTTTTTCATATACACACTTAAAATGACAAAGTGTGTATACAATAGAATGCACACAACAACATAATTGTTACTAGTTTCATACACAACTACATTTTTTCATATACACAATATAAACAGACCATGTATACCACATAATATGTGTCTAGAACATTTTCACTACTAGTATCATATTAGGGTGTTGGCGTCATTTGGCACATATACACAAAAACATAGCTTGTGTATACCACATAATTTTATAGAAATACATTGTCATTACTACTATCAACCCATTATTTTGTTTGGCATATACACACTTAAAATGACAATGTGTATACCATATAATACACATAACAACATAATTGTTACTAGTTTCATACACAACTACATTTTTCATGTATATAATATAGACAGTTGTGTATACTACATAATACGTGCCCAAAAAAATTTCACTACTAGTATCATATTAGCGTGTTGGTGTCTTTTGGTGCATACACGAAAAATATTGTTTGTGTATACCATATAATTTTATAGAAAAAGCATTATTACTACTCTCAACCCATTTTTGGCATATACACACTTAAAATGAAAGTGTGTATACTACATAATACACAAAACAACATAATAGTTACTAATTTCAACCCATTTATTCTATTTGGTTTATGCACACAATAAAAGAATATTTTTATACCATATAATACACATAAAAACACATTAATTCTTGGTCACATACACGGTTGTATTTTTCATATACACAGTATAAACATATTGTGTATACCAAAAATATGTCTCCAAAACATTGTTTAACTACTATCATATTAGGGTGTTTTCTTACAAAACATGTAGACTATACATAATTTTATGCAAGTTTGTTTACAAATATCTTAAGAGCATAATACTTATGTTTTTTTTGTCATATTTCATCATATATTGATATGTTCAATACCATGCTTATTATTTATACATTTTTATTTACATGATTTTGTTTATGATACCCGGAAAGAAAAAGTACGAACAATTGTTTTCCTAGATGTTCAAGAAGTGGGAAATGATAAATCTCATTTTCACAAGATGATTTTGAATAGACACCAATAAGAGAAGACAATGATTATTTGGATCTTTGTGTGGTAATATCTAAAGAATGATCTATGCCTTTATTAAAGTTAAATTATTTCTCAATAACACCGAGACGACATTCATATACAAGAAGAAATGGATATCCACAGATACAGTGGAATAAAGAGCACCACATGTTACCATTATGTACTACATGTTTATTTATACTAAATTTATGTTCGGTACACCTTTGCAATAATTTTCACATATGTTAGTGCTATATTTTTCATATTCCATACCTAATATCAGTTTGTATTTCCTTTTATTTATGCTACTAGTTTTTTTATAACCTTGATGACAAGATGGACAAACCACCTATTAGTGAAAGAATAAGGAGGTTTCAAAAATTATGGATGTCAAGTGTCATTTCAATGTGAGGGTTATGTTTGGTAGACCATATGTGGCACATATCATATATAATGATATGTATCATTGTGATATGAACGGTGAGTTTTTCCATGGTGCAAAGGACACAAGATTGGATGCACGAAGTGGTTTCACTCCTAATTTATCATTTGAATACAAGTAATGCATTGAATCTATTTTGTATGCTTGTATATATTTTGACACCATTATCAAAAGGAACTACACAGATCCTGAGTTGGTGAGAATTTTCAAAAAAAGGGACGATTTCATAACTAGGAAAGATGTGTTAAATGCATGAAGGAGGGTCAAGTGCATTAGATCCAAAAAAAACCAAAATGAAATAACTACTATCAACTTGTGACTTGTCGCAGAGAGGGTTTCATTTTTCTATTATCAGAGGTCATGTGGGACTGACATGCCTTTCACATTGGGCACTCAAACACCATGGATGCTTGAAATGATGGTTTTTCATTCCCACAACTCCATCATTGCAATGGATTAAATGTTCTCAACTAATAAATATGGGGTAAGGTCATTGTTATCTCATTTCCAAGAATATTTTATATTTGGATATACTTGTTTATGTCATTCTCATTCTAACCATATTTTTGTTTACATATTTTCTCAGCACAATTATACACACTTATTTTTTTGACAAGAGGTTGGGTTTCGTAAGCACCCAAAATTGCATGTGTTACATTGTTAGAAAATAGTTACAAAAGTCCCAAATGATGATTCAGTCCTTTCAAGAAGGTGTTTGAGCTCCAATTTCCATTTGCAATGTATATTTTTTTCCTA
Organism: Taxus wallichiana var. yunnanensis; assembly: GCA_018340775.1. Taxonomy (NCBI): domain Eukaryota; kingdom Viridiplantae; phylum Streptophyta; class Pinopsida; order Cupressales; family Taxaceae; genus Taxus; species Taxus wallichiana. The sequence goes on along the minus strand of CM031239.1, from coordinate 291,768,690 downwards.
GATGTCTTTAATTAGCCTTCTCACACTTTTTCTAGCTTTATGCTTCCTCCTACACATGTTTTGGCCTTTAGTTTTAGGACCGCCGCCTTGCCGGGTGCGCTTCAAACTCCCACCCAAAACAGGCGGCGGTCTGAAACTACCACCCGCGTAGGGTGGCGGTCCTACCCGCTTTTTCTAGATTCCATCATGCGTGTTTTAACATGCGACGGTTCACTTAATTTCACTTTTAGCATGCATCCATGACCCAAATTGTCTAAAATTATCTTTGATTTCTTGGTTTTCCTTCATCCTTCTATTTTTAAATAGATTTAATTAGTTGGAATTGCTTCTTCTTTCCTTGTGCATGAAGGCACCTCCCATCCTCAATTCCTATATATTCCATACTTGTATTCAAGAAAAAGGCTTAAGAATTTTTGTGTATCTTGCATTGTATTTCTACTATGATCTTGCTAGGAATTGAATAGCCAAGATTTGATCTCTTGTGTTATCTCTCTTCTACTTGTATTGCATCTAGATTTCCATCAATCTTCCATTTCTCAAATGCCATCCTCCTCATGTTGTTATTGCATACCCAATCCCTTGGACTCACAAGAACACTTAGAGATAGAAAGGAACATATTGAGGGGACAAATACAGATATAACCAGATTTTCTAAAGCTCTTGCTTGTCTAGGTTGGAATTATGTGTTTGTTTGCTTTATTTGTTAAATTGTCAAATTCAAATTACTAGTTTTAATTACATATCAAATAGAGTAGACAATCACAAGTAGATCAAATCATTAGTAAGTTTACATCTTTAATGTTACCAAGGAAGTTGTGGGGAAAGATAGCCCCTTTCGTGGTCATGATTTGTTCTTCACCCCGAGGTAGGGTTTGAAGGGTTTTTATTGGATTAGGTTATTCATTTTAGATTAGATTCACACATTTGCACAAGTAACCATCTACGCCTAGCTGGTTACTTGTCTTTAGTTTATTTATTATATTAGAACTCATTGCTTAAAAATTAGAAAAGATCAACAAGATTTCCTTTGATAGATTAGTTTTCTTTTATTTCTTTGATCTCGATATATTGTGAAAACTCCAAAAACATAGATGAGATTTCCTAATAAAGCCTATGACTATTGGATTGCTTCGAAACAAGGCTTGATTACGTGCATTACCATACAAGGGCCATAGCCTCCAGAAGTCTTTGGTTGTGATCCCTAGGTCCCATAACCCAACGGATCTCGCTAATCAGTTAGACATTGACACTAGTTTGCATACATTAGTATTCAAATCTTAACCACTTACATAAGATATTATTGCACAACTTTCCTTCGGACATAACAACCGATCAAGCTAAGAATTTTTGGACTAGAGGAAAAAATTTCCCATAAATCCCCGTGGCTATACCACACCTCTTGTTCTTACTTCCATGACCTTGTCTAGAAATGTATACGAGGTGCCTGCAGGTCATTTTCCACGTGTTCAAAAACAAAAAAATAGAATCTCAGCAGATCTCGACATTGATTGGAGTCTCTAAGCGGCTATTATATTAGACAGAGACATCACACCACTTTAAGTTAGGAGATCATTCTTTCCTTAGAATCCCAGATCCTAATATTGCGTGTTGAAGACATAAGATTTTCCAATTAGCTATATCCTTATCATTACACTCACATTCGCATTCATTCTACACCAGTTGTCTTGGCATGACCTTGAGAGTTCGGGTGTGAAGAAGGTCACGTGTTGATTTTTTTCATACAAATTGGTGAACCCGACATGAAGAGATAGTCTCTAAACATTTCTGCTTTCTTCGTCCATCCTTTATTCTATGGGTATTCTTATACCCCTTGAATATGTCGGGATATGATGAGTATGGTCAGCCCATCCTAGGTTTTGACATGTACAACTACCAATCAAGTATACCACAACAATCACCTTCACTTTTAATGTGGGTGGACAACCGCTCATGAATCAAAACCATCTACTTCAAGGAACCAATGTTGGTTCCTCTGTACGTATTGAGGAACTTGACCAAGTCACACAGACCTATCCTCATGAACAATCAAGTTCAAATAACATGAATTTCACTAGTGAAGAAATTTCATCTCCTCGGGTATTGTTTCGATAGCCCATTAGCATGCAATCAGACCAACTCCGCATCTAGATGAGGAGTATTTAGAATGATATGCTAGGAGTGAACAACACTTCCATAACATGAATTGAGATTTTGATAGGTTGCAAGGAGACGGTGATGTCCTACTCCAAAACAATAACGATACCCCTCCACTGACCGAGAATACTACCAATGAGGGGTGGCAACATAGCAAAAATTCATAGCAGGATACCATACTCCTCAACAACCTCTAAGGGTTCAACAAAAACCACCTAAGAAAAGCATCACCCCGTCAATGGGTGATGTCATCTCAAATTTGTTACACAAAGTCAATTAGATAGAGCTTTCCTAAAATACTCAAAATTCATACACAGGGCAAGCAAAAACTTCTCCCCACCCACAAAATTACAGAAAAATTCCTACTACACAGAATCCTCCAGTTTATATGAATACTCAAAGCCCTAGAGATCAGCTTACGGGGACTAACACATTGGGTATGCCCCCTCATGCCATGTATGGATATCTATAATAGCCACTAGCCAGAAGTGAGTTCTCAAATGCCATACTAGCCGAAAATGCAACTTTCCTTGGCTTTATTCCTTTGGTTCCATACTAAGGCAATCAACCCCCTATGTACACATGTATTCTAAATCTCCATAGGTGGACATGTATACCTACTTAGGTCCATATGGACAACCGCAAGGGATGCCATATGCCCCAACAAATGTCTATGTCTGTCCCATTTCAACAACCGATGTAACCTCCACCTCCCCAATAAGGATCTTCAATGGTGGAAACATACGCAATGGGGACCTATTCTGAATATCTCAAGGAGCCCCTAGACTTCTCCATTCAAACATTCATGCTCCTAAGACCCTTTCCCGATATTCCAAAATTCAAAGGGGAGGGTGATCCTAACGCCCACATCAAGGCTTACACAATGGCCATTCAAGAGCTACTCCCATACGATGCAAATCATTGCAAAACATTTCATTAACACACTAGAAGGTATTGCTATCGACTGGTACTATAGGATACCAGAGGTTTCAATACACTTGTTTAAGAAACTCATATCAGAATTTACTAAATATTTTGATATGAACAAACTTGTAAAAACAATGCTAAATTGCCTCTATGAACTATTTCGCAGGTGTGTGGACATATTTTGATGTCGAATACAAATCCAAAATATCTTTCAGGATGCCCTGGAGGATAGACATCAACGTGCACGTGATTTATTTCTACTTCGAGTGAAGGGGTGACATTATCCAAATGACCAAAACCTAATGATTCTAGTAGAGTGGCCCTATGAGCAGGGGAATTTTTTATCAGATCCAAGAAGGAAATGTGTGAGAATTTCTTAGTTAATTCATTGATAAAATCACAATATCCTACTAGCTTGCTTAACATATCACGAATGTCATCTATTATAGTTAGGTAGATTGGGGTAGGCTACGAAGAATAACCCTTAGTTATAGTAGCAACATTAATTTGCGGTTCAGTTTCCAACTCTACCAACCCCACAATTTTCATTTGTTGGTGACCATCTAAAGGAGGTGCCACTTGTGGGTTTGACAAAGTTGAGGCTTTGTGATCATGGTTCCCTATTACAATCCGTTTGTTTGCACCATTGGGATCTATTTTTTCATCCTTTGGATGTGTGGGGATAATATTATTAAAGATTCCTAGTGGTGTGTTATATGAAGATATCGGTCCCATGTAGGTGTTTTGAGTGAAAGAGGAGGATTTATATTTTCTTTTGGCCCCACTTGAGTTTGAGGAAGGAAACGCCTCCTTAATCGAGGGAATAATCAATATAAATATCGGGACCGGAAGAACCAAATATTTTGAAGCTAGGGTCTTCTTTAATTCCTGAGGAGGTTGAAATCCATACCCGCATTCTCAAGGAGCATCAAAAATCATTCACATTTAATTACCAAGAAATGATACAGATTGCATCACATATTGCGGTGTAAGAAAAATTCAAAGTCGATTAAGCAAAAGTCAAGGCCCATGAAGCTAAAGGTGGCCCTTATGGTGAAGGAAGAAGCGATGAAACTTCTCTAGGTGGGATTCATCAATCCAGTTGACTACTCTCAATGGGTATCTAACATAGTCCCCGTTCTCAAGAAAAATGTGAAGGTCCACATCTGCATAGATTTTCGGGATATAAATAAGGCTTGTCCCAAAGATGATTTACCATTACCATATATCGATGTTATCATTCACGCAACATCTAGTTTCGATCGATCAGAATATTTTAAGAGGATCAGACAAAAATATGTTTATAGATCCCTGGGAACCTACTTTTATGCGGTCATGTCATTCAGGCTTAAGAACACTGGTTCTATGTACCAATGAGTGATGAATTATATATTCTATGATCTTATACATAATATTGTGGAATCCTACATAGATGACCAACTGGCTTAGGCCAAAAAGTGCTGCGATCATTCAGAGGTGCTTCGTATCATCCTTTCTCGCTTAATCGAATACGGTGTCACATTGAATCAAGAAAAGTGTGTTTTCAATGTACAGGAGGCAACCGCATGGGGTACATCATATCTTCAAGATGAATTGATGTTTACCTAGCCAATATCCAAGCTATATTGGAAATGATTCCACCAACAAATGAGTCTGGCATCAAGTATTTTCTTGGAAATCTTGGGGCAATCCTAAGATTTATCCTTGACTTGAGCTTTGTTATTCAATCAAAAATTTGTTGAAAAAGGATTCCCGCATTGATTGGACAGATGAATGTAATGAGGCATTTGAGTCGGTTAAATGATTCTTATTTTCCCCTCCCACGCTAATGCCCCTAGATCAGATCACCCTTTGATCTTGTATTCATGAGCTATAGATGTTTCTCTAGCCTGCATGTTGGCTCAAGAGGATGATGATAAATGAGAGTGTGCAATCTATTTTATTAGTCAAATGTTGTTTGATTATGACACACGTTACACCCATGTAGAGAAATTATGCCTTTCCATAGTATTTGTGACAAAGCGCTTAAGACATTATATGTTGAATCAAGAAACAAGGGTTATTGTTAATTTAGATCACTTACAGACATTCCTTACACAAAAATACTTATCTAATAAGGTTGAGTCATCGTAAACGCTATTCCATTGTTCAACATTGAGTCTAACCTCATCAAGACTTTTTAACTAGGAGATTCATACTTCTCAGAGCCTTCTTCTCCCAAGATTCCTTGTAGCGAAGGCACGAGACTCAAGATTTCAACCTCGAGTGGTAAAATTTCTTCCACAAAAATACCAATAAAAAGGGAGTTTCCCCTGTTGGTGTTCTAACTGACATCCGATATACCCACAAGGCTGGAAAAATATTTAAATTCCACTCTCGCTTGTTCTCCTTAATGGTCTTAAGGACGATGGAATTTAATGTTTTATTCATAGCCTCACCTCATCCATTGGCTCCGAGGATAATAAATAGAATTCATGCGATGACTTATATTGAACTTTGCACATAATTCATGCTCCTCATCATATTTGAAATACATGTCATTATTCAAGATAATGACTTATGGAATACCATACCTACAACTCGATCTAGTTTAAGATGAACTTAGCAATCATGACCGGGTATAGTGATAAAATTCATGGCTTCTACCCACTTGGTAAAGTACTATGTGGCCGTGATTATGAGGTTATGGCCATCTGTTAATGAAGGAGATAATTTCCCTATTAAATTGAGGCCCCACGTGGGAAAGGGCCATGCGGTTGTGATTGGTTAAAAAGCTTGTGCTGGTATGTGGATCTCATGGGAGAACTCTTGGCGTTTGTGGCATTTTTGCACAAACTCTACTGCATCATGCTCTAGAGTGGGCCAGAAATATTCCATCCGATGTATCTTTCAAGTATTTGTGTGTCTTCCGAAGTGACCTCCACATACTCCAATATGCGACTCATAAATAATATTTTTGGATTCTTCTGCGTCAACACATCTTAACAACATTACGTTGAAGGCCTTGTGATAGATCCCCGCTCTACAATAATGTACTTAGTGTTAATGACATGTAACCGCCTTCTTTGTTGAGATGCTTCCCCTTTTGTACACTTATGGTTCACTATAAAATTAATGATGTCGGTATACCATGAACACACAAAAATTGGGGGCCTAGTCTCAACGAAGTGTACACACTCATCGGGGAAGTCTAGATCTACCAAATTTCCTCCATCTAATAGATTATCAAATAACCAATCTGCAATGATTTATCCTTTGACAGATTTCTCGATTAATAAACATTAGCTCAAATTCACCCATTAGAGTTATGAAGTTCCCGACCTTCTTAGATAAGGATCCTTATGTAAGGAATTCCCATAAGTGATCTCGACTTAACAATAACCCTTGTTTATTGATTCAACATATAATTTCTTAAGCATTTTATCGCAAATACTATGGCAAGGTATTTCTCTTTGTACTAGCCTCCTCGTGTGTGGTTCTCAAAGCATCCCCGAGTATCATGCCACTCAGGATCACTCTCCTCTACCATATGAGCTTCCTCGCTAGTCTTCACATCACCCCCCTCATCCTCCTTACTCTCTTCTCTGAATGACTCCTCCTCAGTCTCACCTCCTATACGTTCCTTAGAATCAGAGTCCACACTAAAAGGATCATCCTCCTCTCTGCTGTGAGCAGTAACAGTGAAAATTTGGGGTAAAGGCACTCAAGGGGAACTAGATTCCCATCAAGCACAAACCATGTACCTAACTATAATAGGAACACCTGGAGTAACCACTTCTAGCCGGGATCTCATCTAGGGCCCCTCTGGGCCTCCTAAATGGTCCTATAGACCGATACCACGGGGAAAGTATGTAAGCATATGGTAGGCCAAACTACTAAGGGATCGATCATATGGATGGATCTTGACTCTCCCACCATGTCAACTAGATGGCCCTTAGTAGAATAAGCTACCACCATGGTCACCTCCTGTCCCCATAACCCTACCATATCCCGGTAGGAGAGTAAAGAACCATGTTTGTTGTAATAATAGAAGTCACCGGCTAATGAGGTGTCTTAAGAACTTACATAACTTGTCCACCTCGTTTCCCAAATGGCCCCTGGGTCCAATACCTATACTCCCCTTCCATAGGGGGTGATATGCTCATATACCTAACTCATGAAAAAATTGGGGTGGCTTAATGACTACCTCTGCAATCGACTACCCTATATAAGTCATGGTAGGTAGTCCGTAGGATACCTGCTCCCCATGTGTACCTAAACCCATGTCCCCAAATCTATGCGATAATGGGATCCCAACAGTAGAGAAGGGTATACGCTCCCTTGTCCCTGATCAATCACGAGAGCACGATACCCATAATGGCTCTCTGAATGATCAAAATAAGAGTAATAGCAATCAACTAGACCTTCATCCCCTTCTTCAAACTAGATGAGATAATGAATTCTCCCATATACGTGGCCCACTGTGTCATCGCAGCCCTGGATCCCACTATCTCTAAAGTCATTCTCCTTTCAAGAATTGGGAGCCTTAGGATGCGGTATACATCCTCTAGAGTAATGGTCCACTCACCCCTAGCACCTGGAAATCAGAAAATGTTCCGATCAAGCATCCCAGTAGGAAAAAAGTCACACAAGATGTCCTCTCGCAAAATCCTCCGGATACTTGTCATCTATAGAATGTCCTTCTCGACTGTGTGAGCTGATCTAGAATCCTAGGGACCTAATCACACACTCTCTCTTGAATCCAATGGATGTATTCCTCCTTCTGAATTCACCAAAACATGAGAAACGAGCAAGTTAGTAATGTATACAAGAAGAAAATCTCACCAAAAATATGATAAAACATGAAAACTCCAAAAAAAAAAAGTTAGTCAATGTTTTGGTCATTCTGTTCAGAACCGCCGCTCCATGCAAGGCGGTGGTCTTGTGACCGCCGCTCTGCTTTGCACGAATGTCCCGAACCGATTTTCCAAGCATGCCCCTAACCCTAAAAATGATCAAAGTGCAAGAAAAGGTCGTTTGTGATGAAATAAAAGTATTCCCTATGGGCACCCCCATAGTGACTCATTTAAGACATAAATTTTTTAGAATAATCCCCCTAGGTGAACTTTTCAAATTTTTTACATTTTAGGTATAAAAAGATAAAAGTTAAAATAACTAACCTTTGACCATGTTAGTTGATCACTATTCTACAATGGTTGTTTCGACTATATTCTCATCGAAATGGTCACCGTGAATCCAGAGCTCCTACTTCACCAAATCAAGAATGCACAAATGAATTGAAAAGTGATTTTATTTTTGATATATATATATATATATGTTATTTTAACCTCATTTTGAGTTTATGTGTTAATAGGGATGGAGCGTTGACACAAGTATACATCTATATCCCCACACAAATGGCAAGTCCTCTTGTCGTTTTGATTTAGTGTTTATTTTTCAATGTTTTATCTATTTGCACTTAAGTCTTCTTTTTGTCTTATAGGTAGCGGGAATTTGGGCAAAGTGACATTTCGACACACGAGCATGTAAGGTATGACTTCTAACTCCCCTTTTCAGAACGCCATACTCGGACTCTATGTTTTACACTTTTCATGTCTAAGATGCTTTTCCAAGGGGGAAATATGTACGAACCCAAAATTACATGTGCTACATTGTCGGAAAATAGTTACAAAGTCCCCAATGATGATTTAGCTCTCTTCAAGAAGGTATTCAAGCTTCAATTTCCATTCACATTGTATATTTGTCACCTAGATGTCTTTTCTTAGCCTTCCGGGCTTTTTTCAGATTTTGGCCTCCTTCCGGACATGTTTTGGCTTTTAGTGCTGGACCACCACCCCGCCCGGGTGGTAGTGTTGAAACCGCCACCCAATACTGGTGGTGGCAGATTGCTCGCATTTTTCAGATTTTTTTCATGTGTGTTTTAATATGCGAAGGTTCACTTAATTTCACTTTTAGCATGCATCCGTGAGCCAAATTGTCTAAAATTATCTTTGATTGTTTGGTTCTCCTTCCTCCTATTTTTAAATAGATTTAATTAGTTGGAACTACTTCTTCTTGCCTTGTGCATGAAGGAACCTCCCATCCTCAATTCCTATATATTCCATGTTTGTATTCAAGAAAAATTCCTAAGAATTTTTATGTATCTTGCATTGTATTTCTGCTACAATATTGCTAGGAATTACATAGCCAAGCTTTGATCTCTTGTGTTATCTCTCTTCTACTTGCATTGCATCCAAACTGCCATCAAGTTTCCATTTCTCAAGCACCATCCTCCTGTTGTTGTTCTTGCATTCCCAATCCCTTGGAATCACATGAACACTTAGAGAAAGAAAGGAACATACTAAGGGGACAAATACAGATACAACCAGATTTTCCAAAGCTCTTGCTTGTCTAGGTTGGAATTGTGTGTTTGTTTTCTTTATTTGTTAAATTGTTAATTTCAAATCACTAGTTTTAATTACATATAAAATAGAGTAGAAAATCATTCATTACAATAGAGTAGAAAATCACAACTAGATAATATCATTAGTATTTTTTCCTCTTTAATGTTACCAGGAAGTTGTGGGGAATGATAGCCCCTTTTAGGGTCATGATTTGTTCTTAGCACCTCCGAGGTAGTGTTTGAAGGGTTTTTGATTAGATTAGGTTATTCGCTTTAGATTAGATTCATGCATTCACACAAGTAATCAGCTACATCCGCTGATTACTTTCCTTTAGTTTATTTATTAGATTATAACACATTGCTTAAAATTTAGAAAAGATCAAAAAGATTTCCTTTGATAGATTAGTTTACTTTTATTGCTTTTATCCGATATATTGTGAAAATCCAAAAACATAGATTAGATTTCCTTTAATAATTATTTTACTTATCAAAAATCATTTTATTTCATTTTGTATGACCATCAATGGTCCACAATAGGAAAAGACATACGTTTTGATCCCTTGGTCCCATAACCCAATGGGCTAGAATTGATAACTAACATTGATACCAGTTTATGTTTGACAGTCTTACGCACACCTGTAACTTTTGCTGAGAAAATAAAACAACTCAATATGCTAAATATCATTTTTAATCAAGCCTATGATATTAGATTGCTCCTAGAAATAGGTCTTGATTACGCACATTACCATATAAGGGCCACAACCTCCACGAGTCTTTGGTTGTGATCCCTAGGTCCCATAACCCAACAAGCCTGCTAATCAGTTAGACATTGACATTAGTTTGCATATATTAGTATTCATATCTTCACCACTTCCACTAGATATTATTACACAACTTTCCTTATCGAAAATAGTAGCCGATCATGGTAAGAATTTTAGGAGCAGACTAGAATATTGCCCATTATTCCTAGTGGCGATACCACGCCTCTTGTTCTTACTTCCATGACCTTGTCTAGAAATTTATACGAGACACATGCAATTCATTTTCCAAGTGTTCAACAACTAAAAATAGAATCTTGACAGATCTCGACATTGATTGGAGTCTCCAAGCGCTATTATCTCGCACCGAGCCATCACACCAATTCAAGTTAGGATAGCATTCTTTGCCTTAGACTCACAAATCCTAATATTACATGTTAAATACATAAGATTACCCAATTAGCTTGATCCCCATCATTACACTTACATTCACGGTCATTCTACACCGATTGTCTCAACACGACCTTGAGAGGTCAAGTGTGAAGAAGGTCACGTGTTGATTTCCTATCGTATGCTCCTCTGTTGATGGGAATTTTTCGCATAATAAATTTGAAGACATATATCTATTGCTTGCTAAATTCTATGCAAGGGGGAAAAGGTAAAATATGAATTGGGATGTCAATGCATTCATTACAGATAATGCAGCTTCTGAAATACAAGCTATAAGGTACAAATCTACTAACATTTTTTGGTATAAATTTAATGCACACTTTACAACCCTAACAATATTCTTTATGTGTTAGGGATGTATTTGGTTTTGATTTGTTGTTATGTATTCGGCATATTTGCAGTGTTTCGCTAAATAATATTTACATGTTTTTTTCTTCATTTTGTGATACAATATTTACAGGCTTGGGTTGGTTTTTATTTTTCTGCATTACTTATTGTCTATGAAATGTTTATTTACAGATATACAAAGGAGGTGGGGATGGTTATGTTTTAGAGACTAGGTGACATCATGTGCACCATCACCGAAAATGAGCACATGACCTTTTTCCTCATCAACGAATTCATGGAGGAGTTCAAGGAGGAGACAATGTTTATGGAGTATTTCAAAAAGATGTGGTTAAAGAGGGTGTATTGGTAAGTGTTAATTATATTTTTATGATTCTATTTGTAGATATGTGTAGAGTTAACACTTTTAAGGAGTTTTTAATGGTTTTATTATTTCCACCTGTACTTATGTGGTCAAAATAATTTTGTAACTTGATTCGTGTCAATCCGGATATGAATGGATCCATAGAATCATATCATTTTTTCTTGAAGACTCAATACTTTTGCGATTGAAGAAAAATATGCACAAGGAGAATGGATTGGTTGGTGTACATTTTTTTGTTTCAAGTTGAACTAATTTATAAAAATAAGAGGAAGTTACAAGTATCAGGTTTCTTAAAAAATTACAAGGAGAAGGAATTTTTCGCCGCTACTAAGAGGGCTAGAGAAATACTTAGTAGTGACTGTTGCACAAACAATACAATTCTTGGGTCTTACATGGTTAGAAGTCAAACATCTAGGGACCGATGGTATTTGGTTTGGAGATTCGGCTCAAATTTTTATGTTTGTGACTATCTTGTGGATAGAAAAATAAACACATACAAACATGTATTTAGGGTGTTATAACTTCAGAGGACACACGAGGGTAGTCCATCTACAAGGGATCCAAATTTCAGTGGTGAGGGTGGATTTTTTTGTTTCATTATTTCAACTATGTTGTATCATTGTTATCATGATAACAATTCATTGTACATTAATAAAATTATTTTTTTTGTCATTGTAGGTGACCCTGATGTTCATGTTACGAATAATTGAATGTAATATATACCTGAAGAAGCTACATCGAGAAGCCCCACATTACAATTAACAATACATATTTTATTATTATTGAATAGTGTTTGTTATGTCAACTATTTCATAATTAATAATACACTTTTATTTTTTGTGATAGTTGAGGGTGATGATAGAATACAACAAAAACACATTACCTCAACCCTGAGTAACATGATAGAAACCATGGGCATGCATTACAAGTTCTTTACTAATCGAAAGATTTTTTAAAAGCATTGTCTAATGTCATGTCGACGACATAATCGATGAAAAGATATTTTCTTTTGGAGATTGTGTGCAGCAATTTGAAAATATTTTACATGACTTAGGTTTGTTTCCATTTGAGTTCATTCTAGATTGTAGTGGAAACGACACTTCTACCACCTACTTGTAGCCATGGTTTAGTTTATGTATGAATCCTCAAAAAAGGAAGCAAAATGAATTCATAGTGGAGGATTTAAAAATGATTCTCGTGACTATGAGGAGTACACATTGCCTAACAAAACTCATTGAAAAAAATAGATAAGAAAACAAAAAGTGGTCTGGTACAACAATCAAAGATAGTTTTGAAGCTATAACAAAGATTTTGGGTGAGTATCAATCTTATGTGATTATAGGATGTATTTATTCGAATTAAAAACACTTAATTTTGTGTTTTATGGATCATAGGGAAAACCCTCTTAACTGAAAGTTCAATTTCCACGTCATCGGTTGTCTTTTGGAACATTGAATGCATCTTGAAGGTATTTTTGTGTTTATGACCAATAATGCTTAATGTTGTTTTATGTGTGTTATGTGGTTTACACAGTCTAGTTTTAGTGTGTATATGAAAAATAATGCTTCATTTTGTTTTCAGTATGTTCTATGGTATACACAGTCTGGTTTTATTGTGTGTATGAAAAATAATGCTTAATGTTGTTTTCTATGTGTTTTGTGGTTTACACAATCTGGTTTTATTGTGTTTATGAAAAATAATGCTTAATGTTATTTTCTATGTGTTTTTATGTTTATACGTCTAGTTTTATTACGTTTATGACAAATAATGATTAATGTTTTTATGTGTTTTTTATTTTACAAAGTCTTTTTTTGGTATTTTTTATCTTGTCTCTAATAATGGTGGTATCTGGTTTTTTGCATCTTATACAATGGAGGGGTGTGTAAAATTCTTGAAGCTTTGAATAACCTTGTTGTAGGGGCATCTCATACATTGTTGTCAATTTATTAAATCTATTCTCTAACATATTGATCCCTCTAGTTTCTACAAAGGGCCATCTACATTATCCATGCATTAGTGTTTAGGATTCATCCCATAAAATATGTGACTCATGAAATTTAGAAAACTATGCATGAAAACTCGCCTTTATGATTATGGATCCTTTCTCTGGACTCCATATTTATTTGGTCCTACATAATCAAAACTTTTGATCTTCATATCAAAATTTGTAAGATCATTAGTGTTAACCCCATTATATAGAGGAAATTTTATCTCTAAATTTTATGGTTATGAATCTCAAAGTTATGAGTATATGTCTACACATTCAGCCATGCCATTTAGCTTCACAAAACGAGCTCATAATATTGTCCATCAAATTCCATGTTTAATCTGGTATTAGTCTATTATGTAAGCATAAACATGATTAGAGACAAATAATGAATATTTGAACAACATGGACTTGAAGATTTTATGTTTCATATTAGGTCAAGATATCATAAATAAATTACCCCAACTTAAATTTCACTATTCAATGTCACCATAAATAAAATAAGTAAATATATCTCACAACATGGATACAAATTTAGGTAATTGAGACTGGCCTAGATTATTATTCCTGAGCAAGTTTAGATTCTGGGTCATGAGCTATCTTTGTTACAGTTGCTCATGAACACTTCTTTATAATAAATTATTATGATAAATATGATAATTAAAAGCACTATTGAAAGAATATAGGGAATGTAGAGAACTACCAACTGAGTAGAAATTGGGCATGGAATTGATATTCATATTGTTATCAACCTTATTATTAGATATGGATTGCAGAGCTATAACCTGGGTTTTGAGGAAGTTGAGGTAGTTCACTACTTCATCAAGCATGGAAGTTGTATCCATTTTATTACCACATGGAACTAGCCTTTGAATTATTTTGATCCTCTCACTGATCTTCTCACTCCTTCTACAGGTCTGACTTGACCCTCAAAACCACCTTGTATTGACATTGCAGACCAAATAGTCTTAAAACACTAGTTTTCAATCAATGGCCTTTCTTCTTCAAACGTGGAAAACAAAGTTGAGAGAGGAAGTAGTATGATAGATTATTGTACATAGTAAGATATTCACTAATTCTTTAAAAAATATGTCAAACTCAAAATTATTGATAAAATGGTCACTATCACCATGCAAAAATAAAGTTTCCTTGTTTTTGTTGTACTTTCTTGCAATGTTCATTATTATCCTTAACTAAATTCCTCAAGTATTCATGAAGGAATGAGTACAAATAACTCCCCATTCAAGATTTATCCCTTTCTCATTTTCAGTTTCAAAAACCCTAACTAACTTTGCATTTAATAAGCATATTGGATTTTAATAAGCAATCTGGAGTATAATACATTTACCCCAAACCTTATCTTTTCAATGCAATTATCAATACAACAAGTAGAAATAAATGGATTTATTTTTTGAAGCTTCAAATGATTGTTTGTTTAATTATAATAAATGTACTTATGTATTTATAGGTTTCTTGGATTCAAATTATAATAATTTTGGTGTGTAAAGTGAAACAAATGAGTTTGAAAATATACCAAATAAATATCACATACAACATGTAACTTCGAATGAGAATAAATTGGGTTAAAAACACATAACTAATTAAGCTTATGTGTCATGGGGAATGAATTTTTTTATGTAAAGGTTTTATTCTATTTATTGGTAATCATATCTGTGACTGAATTAGTTTCAAGGATTTGCTTTGTAATGAATGATTGTATTGTATAAAAATAAATTATCCAAAAACTACTTATTTTGAAAATTAAATAAACATAACTTTACATTTTCCATCAGATTTTAATGGATAACGTTATTTTTGTCATGTAAATGTGCAACATGGAATATTGTCAATTTTCCAACATGACAATGATACCCCTATACCAAAAATTTCATGTTCTATCCTTATGAGATACCCCGGTCTTCCCAGTCAAGCCAATGACCTCCCAATTCATGTTAAATCATTCCCCTAGGTGATTTAAGAAACTAAATTCAACCCCTTAGGTTATTTTAGGAGATCATTGAAAAATGCAAACTTCAGGCAGCTGTGGGAAGGGCTATCACTAGCCTTCCTAGGACTGGAGCAACCCCATGGAGTGTAACAAAAAATATGAACTAGAAATGGAGGTGAATAAAAGGCCTAGGAACATCATGTAATTGATTTAGGAATATTCACGAAGGATCCAGAGAAGTTGGGATAGTTTCACTAAAATCAGGGTTCACAAACCTAAGCAGTGTACATGCCAAAAAAAATGTTGAGCTCCTAAAGGTGATTCTGGGAGCTCCAGATCGATGTAGGAGAAAAATAAAACATATTTGGAAAGGAAATTTCAATCCTTATAAGATGGTAAAATTATTTTTTTCACATGCTCTTTTGTGTAATGGGTCTACAAGTAGTTTTTCTCATGCACAAGTGGAGTACCAAATATAAATACAAATTTTTATGGATAAAATGGAGGAATTAATACCTCATAGCCCCACCATTGGATTCATAATTCCATTTCCATTCAATATCATATAAAATTTCATCAAAAATTCCATTGGGAGCTCACGATATAAACATTTCAAGTTTCCCTCTTGAAGCGAGTTCGGGAGTTAGTCAAATTTTAGAAGGAAACGTGTCAAGCACAAGGATCATGGAAGGATTTTTTTGTCCATCAAGGTTAGGGACATAAAGGTTATAAAAATTCACCTAGCCCCCATAAGACCTTAACACCCTCACGCAACCTCCAAGATCGCAGTTCATCCCCCACATGCTTGCAAGAGCTCAAATCCTTCACCGTTGGATCACTACCACATGTCATTTCCTGATGCACTGTACAAAATAATTTCCTTCATGTACCTTTGAGTTCAGGGACATCAAGGTTTGAAAAATTCACCCAGCCCCTAAGGATATTTCTGGTCACCCATGTGACCAGATTCCAAACCCTCAATGCTTTAAATCTGATTTTTTTATCCTTAATCCCCTCGTCGCCGATCTCTGCCACATGTCAAGCTGAGGCAGGCTATGCAAATTGATGTTCCTAATTTCCATTTAAGGTGAGGGAGGTCACAGAAATGAAAATGTGCATAACTCAAACTCAAAATTTTGAAAAAAAATCTAATTCTTTTCCGCTTCTTATTGTTTCTCATTGCTAGAAGAAAAGTTGTAGAGAACACCTCAGACCACCATTGTTTCTCTTAACTAGATCTACCATGGAGGAAAACCTTCCACTCCATGAATATGCATATTTTTCAAATAATAAATTTATCGAAAGAGCTAGAGGAACAAAGACTGAAAGAGAAGAGCGAAGGAATTATTTAGAAACCTCTATTGTCATGAGATGAATATTGAAACATATCTTACAATCTAGTGTATGAAACGAAGAACCATCTATTTATAAGTTATTCACTCTTGAAGGGCATTAAAAATTCACCTTCAAACCTCCCATTCACAAAAAGGAATGGTCACGGTGAAAATTTTTACTTCTGGTTCTACGAAGAACATAGATCGGTTTTGCAATCTCACACAACTCACTACAAAATTGAGAACGTTGTCCTTATATTATTCTCTAGATGAATTCATTGCATACGGTGATGAATAAATGAATATTTTAAAAAATAAAAATCGGAAAGGATTCAGAGTATAATAGAAGGAAATTTTTACTCTGAAATCTTGGATGAAATTTGGAGGTATGCTTTAGCCCTACAGAGAAGATATGAACTCGAAGGTCCACATCAAATGGAGGAAGAAGAAAAAATGCACCCTATGGAAGAAGACTCTAATGGCTGCTCATACTATGAGGTTTTCATTTCCAAAATATTCCTAGATTCTCTTGAAGAATATCTTATCATGAAACCTTCCAATGAAAGACAAAGAAACATCATGGAGGAAGAAGTAGAAGAAATGAAGATCGAATCACCATTCAAAAATTCCATATGACTCAAGGAACAACAGATAGGGGTAATAATATATTCAATAAAGGAATATCCTTGCTACATAATGGAAGATACAATGCTCTCTGAAGACTCCACCAATGATGAAGAAGATGTCCAATTCAAAGTATGCATGAATGATATTTTTGAAGTTTTTATCTTTCAAATAAAAATAAAATGGAGAGATGTGAAGAAGTGCAAGAAAGCCACCGACATCATGGTCTGAAGATGATGAATTAAGATAGCCATAGATAATCTTCCCTCCTATTTTGATTCTTCAAGTGATTTAGAAATGTTGCATGAAGAAATGGAGGAAGAAAAAGAATCGAATCTCTTCCCGATGCAATCATGGATGATCGAATGGAAGAATCCAACTCTCTTTTCAAAGCTGAGGAGAACGAACAATTTAAACACAACCTATACTTAGTCGAGGAGCAGAATCATCATCACAGGGAAAAAATGTCCTTTCATATTTCACATAAGCAAGAAGATCCAATAATGGATGGTTGAGATGTAGCTAAAAATTCTTCTCATACTACTTCCCCAAGATGGTTTCTCTGCTTCTTACCAAGAATAAGATGATATGGATTTTGAGCTTGAAGGAGTACCATTCCCAAAAATCATGTATATTTTCAATTTTTTAGAAGGTGTCATGAACCAAGTGTCTCGTGCTTGCAAGGAAGTGAATATTAGGTAACGGAAAGCATGTAAGGGGTGAAAAAAGATGTTTCAAATGAACCATGGGCATGTATGGATCATATTTTTAACCATCTCCTAGAGGCACAACATGAAGATTATTCCAATAAGGATGAAGATGAATATATGGAAGACTCAGAAGAACCATCAGTACAAGACATTTTGAAGGTCTGCAGAAGAAATTGAAGATCCTCAACTCAGCCTTGAACTCTTGACTTAGGCCATGGAAATGCAAGACATGTATGAGGCCATTCATGCTCCTCTTTTTGATTCACCAATGTTTGATACTGAAACAGAGCCAATGGATGAACTAGATGACTTCCCCATGCCTTGGTTGACGAGAATGGATGTGAAAACATGCCTTTTCCTTTCACACAATGTGAAGAGGTTCATGAGTGCAAAAGAAGGAAGTTTGTGGAATATTCTTTGAATATTATTAATCTTGAAGACAACGTCCCTGCCATGGAGGAAGATAATAAGGAAAATGTTGAGTTGATTTGCAGGAAACAAAGTGGGACATCCAAAGAAGTTGGTGAATGGGAAGAAAATTAGTTTGTTCTCACTCCTTCCAAGTGTTTTTCTGATATTAGAGATAATTTGAAGTCACAATTCGAAGAAGATTAATTTTTTCGAGGGGAGAAATTTTACAACTCTAGAAGACATGGAAGAATGGTGTCACATGATCACATGACATCAAGTAGGAGCATCAAGGTACAAGAGCTCAGAGAAGATAATGAAGCTGTTCATTGGATGCAAGAACATTCTCTATGCAGTATGATTATGAAGATGGAATTTTGGTCAGCCTTCTTCTTCTCAAGCCATGCAAAGCCATCACAAAATCATGGTTTGATCAAATAACATTTTTGTGCTTCAAAGGTCTGACTTTTATCCGCTATTTCATGATGGCATGTACTTTTCTCAACCCGTTTCTAGGTATGTGTATATCCTTTCCCTACCTCTATAAATTTCCCTCCCTTGTATATAATTTCCCTTTCTTTTTTTTTTTTCCCCATGTTGTGTTTCCTTCCGTTTGTTTGTTTGTGTGAGTCTATGTTCAATAAAGAAAGTTGTGTAACCTATTTTTCTAGTGACTCTGCAGGCTCAATGGATAAGGCATCGGTCAATAGATTATATGGTAAAAGTTAATATTCTAGATTCTCCATGTCACATATTTATCAGTACTCATCCTTGTCATGTCCTCAAGCTAGAGCCAGTTGTTTTCATGAAAATTTGCAACAAGGAAATTGGCAATTTTCCAACATGCCATCAATACCCATGTACAAAAAATTTCATGCTCTATCCTTCTGAGATACCTCGGGTCTGCCCAGTTAGTTTGATGACCTCCCAATTCATGTTAACTCATTCCCCTAGGTGATTTAGTAAATTCAATTCAAGCCCCTAGGTGATTTTGGGAGTTCATTGAAAAATGCAAACTTCGGGTAGTTGTGGGAAGGGCTATCACTGGCCTTCCTAGGTTCGGACCAACCCCATGAAGTGGAACAGAAAGGCCAAACAGGAAATAAAGGTGAATCAAAGGCCTAGGAATATATTTTAATTTATTCAGGAATATTCAAGAAGGATCCAAAGAAGTTGGGATAGTTCCACAAAAATCGTGGTTCACAAGCCTATGTAGTACACATGCCAAAACAACTATTGAGCTTCTGAAGGTGATTCTGGGAGCTCTTGATGGATTTAGGAGAAAAACAAAACATCTTTAGAAATTTAATTCAAATACCTACAAGATGGTGAAATTATGTTTTTCATGACACTTTGGCACAATGGTTTTGCAAGTAGTTTTTCTCATGCACAAGTAGAGTACCAAATACAAATTCTGATTTTTCATGGACCAAATGGAAGAATTAATACATTTTTCCCCCACCATTGGATTTATTAGGACATTTCTAGTCATGATAATATAAAATTTCATCACAAACGTCCATCGAGAGCTCAAGTTATCGTTGTTTCAAGTTGCCCTCTTCAAGCGAGTTTGGGAATTAGTCAAATTTTGGAATGACATGTGTCAGTTCCAGGAGCCTAGAGATATTTTTGTCCCTCACATCCATCAAGGTCAGGGAAATCAGGTTTGAAAAATTCTCCTACCCCACATAACACCTTTTCACCCTCATGCAACCTCCGGGATCGCGGTTCAGCTCACGAGGTGCCTTGGGAGCTCAAATTCTTCACTCTTGGATTTCTGCCACATGTCATTCCTGGAAAGGTAAGTGCAGCAAGTTGGGGCACAATTAAGTGGACATAAAATCCTAAATTTTACATCAAAAAATCAAACCATCAAATTTATTCTTCCGCAGACTTGAACCATGCCGAAAAGTAAATAATATGTCATAAAAATAGTACCGTCGCATAGGGAGACTGTTAGCTTTGTAGAAATATTGATTTTAAAGTGAATATAATAGGATAAATATCATTTTATAAATTTTTACTAATAGTTGGTCTTTAAGACACGTTTTCCCATGAATTTTTATGTCTACGTTTAAGAATGCAAATTTTGTTTCACTTGTCAGAATGTGATAAAACTTATACCATCCCAACTATGGTGAAATTATATACATGTTCAAAAATTAATTATTTGATTTCAATATTTTTTGATGAAGTTATGGCAGGCAAATGGAAAGTGCTATGTTTTCTTTATGTTTTCAAACCACTTTCATGGAAAAAATCATAAAAAATAAAATATTGCTCAAAAAATACAAAATAAAATCTATCCCAAGATAGATAGCAACATCTAACTTCTCACCAAAGGAAAAATATATATATCAATTTTTGGTCATCCAAATCACGGGAAAACGGACTACAATCTTATAGGCGTTTTTAAAAAAAATACCAAGTCATTGAATTTTGAGTGTTTAGTATAGATAAACTTGTCCATTTTTTAAAAAAATAGTATTTTAGAAACTAGATTCTAGATGCTATGATTGATATTCATATAAGTTTTTCTAATTTTGAGTGTATGCATTACTAATAATCCATACAAGTTGATATTATGTTGTTATTTGCAATATGACGTCCACTCATGACCCCTTTTTTGTCCCCCAACTTACTGCACTTACCCAATAGGCCATGCAAACTAATGTCCCTCATGTCCCTTTGAGGTCGTGGAAATCAAGGGTCGAAAAATTTTCCCAGCCCCTAAGGAGACTTCTCGGTCAACCATCCACCAGCTTTCCAGCCCCTCGATGCTTTAAATCTATTGTTTTTCCCTTAATCCCCGCCGTCGGATCTCGCGACACGTCAAGATGAGGTGCGATTTGAAAATTGATGTCCCTCACATCCCTTTGAGGTGAGGCATGTCAAGGACATGAAAAATTTCCCAACTCAAACTCAAAAATTTGTAAATTTTTCTAGTTGTTTGTTGTTTCTTGTTGTTTCTCACTGCTAGAAGAAAAGTTGTAGAGAACACCTCAGTCCACCATTATTGCTTTGAACTAGATCCACCATGGAAAAAAACCTTCCACTCCATGAATATGCACAAGTTTCAAAGAAGAGATTGACCGAAAGAGCCATAGGAATGAAGAACAAAATAGAAGAGCGAAGGAATTCTTTAGAAACCTCCATTGTTGTGAGATGAAGATTCAAATATATCTTGCAAGCCAGTGCACGAAACAAAGAACCGTATGTTTCTAAGTTCTTCACTCTCGAAGGCAATTAGAAAATAATCTTCAAACCTCCCAATCTTATAAATTAATTCTCATAGTGAATAAATTTTACTTCCAGCTCCACGAAGAACAAGCTCAATTTCCGTCAAATTGGTAATCGGATCGAAGAAAAATTTCACCAGTGAGACAAGAAGTAAAAACCTATCACAATGGAGTTGATTTCTTCATGAACGCAGAAAAAAACCAGAAATGAAAATTTCAAGCTCCATTAATTTCTACCATGACACAAAGGTCTTGGAAAAATTAGTGAGCTACCTCTCCACTTCTTAGGGTTCTAGTGGGTGAAATCATGTGAAAATTGGAGGGAATGATCATTGAAAAATCTAGTTTCGCGTGAAGTAGTTTTTGTAACATGAAGTCCCTATGTTTTAGGTATAAGGAGGGCTATGTTTATTTTTAGTATTCTTCCCCGTTGATGAAAATATCATTTTCCCACTTTTTCAAATGAAGGAATTACTCAAAATTCGGAGTGTAGAACCCCAGAATAAAACCTAGAGTGTCAAGACCTATTTTGTTGCAATATGACATCCATGGTGCACTTACTAAAAATAGGATGCATTTATACATAGGGGTTTGTTCATTTGAGTAAGAAACCATTTGAAGAGGCTACAAATAAGGTGGTGAACACATAGTGATTATCATAGGAAAAGTCATCAAAAAGGTCATCTCGGCTCGCAATTGACACTTACTAAAAATATTAAGTGGTTCCACAAGCCCCTTATATAAATAGCCAGTTGGTCCAAAACATGAGAGGAACGCAGTAAGAATAAATAATTCAAGATACCATATCCAGTTGAGGTTGGGAAAAGGTAATTATGACACTTACTAAAAATAGTAAGTTACCCCATGTGTATATACTAAAAATAGTAGGTTGTTCTCAAAGGGAAATTTTGGCACAACGAGACATTGAGGAATAAGCATTCAAGTTGATATCACCATTTTGGGTCCATAAAGGAAAAATCTAAAACTTACTAAAGATAGTAAGTTGTCCCTTCCAAATATAGTAAGTGTCAAGGAAACATGAATTTCAAGTGCACGGGTTGGTCTAGTTTCTCAAGTCTAATCAATCATGAAGAGATGGTGGTTTTTCCCGGTTTGGAATGATCATCTCATATAAACAATTAGGGCATCGTAAGGAATATCATGTGAATTCATCTTCATCACTTAAATATCCAAGTGATTCAAAGAGATTTTATCAGAATGATTTCAATGAGTCAAGGAGTTGATCAATCAATTTTCAAGGAGGGTCATTGTGGACATTGTATGTGTTCATCTCGGGCTTGTAGCAGTAAACCTTAGAACAATTTTTTTGAACACTCATTCTATGGTCCAAGAGTTTGCGGTCATAACTATATTGGGAAAATGATTCAAATTTATTCAAGGGAGTAATCTTCATCAGTGTAGAAGATCACCAATGGCAGAAATATTTTCTCAAAGTTCATGACTGCATCAAGGCATTCACAAAATTTCATCATGAGGAGAGTTTTCCCTTCATTCCTTCCTTCTTCCTCTCTTTCCCTCTCTTATTTCTCTCTCCATTCTAATTCTTAGTTATGTGTCATTATTGTATTTCATCCTATTCACTTAAGTGACCTATTTTAAATTTGTAAAAAGTATTTTCTTAACATTATAAGAGAAATACTTAATTCATTGAAAATGAAAGGTCATGAGTGGAATATGGAAATGAAGAGTCGTGTGAGGGAAGTGAAAGGAAATTTAGTTTTCTATAAATTGGGATGGCCTCTCCATTCCAAATGGATTTATATTTTTCAATAATCTTACTATGTAGCATTGTGATAGCTTGGTTGAATCTTTGTATTCATCACTACACATGGAATAAAAGCTACACTTCTTCTATTTCCCTTTCTTGTTTTTCCTCTATTTCTCTCTTTCATGCACTTTGCAAGAATATTTGATCCTATATGGAATTGGAGAGGAACTTTGTGTCCTTGATAGATGAATTTAAAAACTTGGTGTTTTAATTCATTGGTCCCTCTAGCTTCATTGTGCTTTCCTCTATATTGAAGGTTGAACTACTCTAGTTATTGGGTGTGAGCTCTACAATCTACTCATGGCAGTAATCTTCCTTACATAATTTCCCCCTCTTTACCTTTATCTTTGTAATTTCCACCCTTATACCCGGTACAATATCTTTTCCACGGGTTCGGTGGAGTGTCCCCTGTGTGATCCCGAAAAATTTGGCCACCCACAAAATTTAAATAGGATTAGGATTAGTTTATTTTCAATAATGGGAGATGTAACATTCAATGCAGAGGGATGTAACCTCATGAATGTTGGTAGAGACACCTGATTTTTATACTCAACAAATTTTCTCACCGATAGTTATCAATATACATGTGTGTCTCTCTGGATCTCTTTAGAGGTTTCGACACTTAAATAAGACAAAAACCTTTCAAAATTGTTGCAATTGGAACACCTCAATTTGGAGGATATTTCAACTGTATCGTTGAGAATTTAGAGTTCCATATGTGTACCTTATATATTCATCAAAATGCACACAACCTATTGTAGGATTTGTGTACCTATGATCTATGTGTGCATGACCAAAGATGTATTGCTGAAAATTTGAGTGGACATGATTATTAGTGGTTAGATGTCTGGCTTGTTATATCATCTTGGTTGATTCCCACTTAATGTATTCTATTTCCTCTTTTTCTATTTCTTATTTTTCTCCTCCTCCTCTTGTCTCCTTCTTTCTTTTATTTTATTTTCATCCTTCATGGATCTCTATTGTTTTTTCTTCCTCTTTCATCTTCCTATATTTTGTATTTGTTGTTGTGCCTATAATGCAATGTGTGTTATATCATCTTGGGAATTTTGTTGTTATCTCAAATATTTTTGCATCATTTTCATTTACCTCTAAGCTTCCTCTTTAGATATTTTAAAATTTTTTATGACCTCTTATTGTTTTAGTTTCTTCCTAAAATTTTCATTTCATTTTTTTCCACATTTCTTCATTTGTTAACTCCTTTAATTGTTATGCCTCCTGAGGTTATAGATTCAATTTATCATGGATTTTTGATAATTCATAAAGTTGTTTTAATTTTTTGACCTTAATAGCATCCCTCCTAATATCCCTAATTCATTCTTCCACTGAAGGTGGTAACACATTCATGATATCATCTATAGAGTATAGTGTTTCTTTGACATAGTCCATAATTGCTACAATTATCTCCATGTTTCCTAGAGATGGGGAAGAGTCATACATGTTTGCAAATTCAACTAGCTCACCTTTTTGTCTTCATTTCTCCAATAGTTTGATTTTCAGTGTAGTGACAATTTATTCCTCTTCTTTTGGATGCCACACATATCCTTTTCGATAGATAATGAATAGTTATTAGGGATTATTAGTTACATAGTTTGTTTATAATAATCCTCATAAATAGGTTATTGTTGAGTTGGTTTCAAATATATCCTATAATAGTGGAGAGAATGAATGTATAAATTATCGAATGAGTTGAACATTAAGGAGTTTATTGTGAGTAGTAAAAGAAATATTTGCAATCATTTCTCTGACCAAATTCTCATTCGGTATTAGACTGGGTTCTTTGTTGGTACATTATAATTTTTTGATTTCCAAGGGGAATTGATAATTTTCTAGTTACTTGTATGCATGTTGGGTATCATAGGTGAAGTCTTATAAATATCTTCTTATCTTAGGTGACACACCCTCACACTTAAGATTGGACAACTCCAATGTATTTTCATTTTAGTCATCATTCAATTCTGCAATTTCTTTAGAAATTTTGTTCACAATATTTGGTGTAGATATAATTGTTTAAATATTTGACCATAAACGGGAGGTAAAATGAAAAATTGAGATTCATATGTCATCTTTCACTTAATATGGCATAGCGGTGATATTATTTATAGTTAGAATCTTGGGACTCGAATCACATCTAATTTGGTTGAGAATTGATTTTGTATAAAAAGTGATGTGAGGGGCACACCTATAAATATACAAAAATTAATCGAACTGAATCTTATAAAATGTAAATAGAGAATGAATGTCATCCATATGTGTTTCCTCTGTGAGATGTGTTCTAACTAGTCTTTTTAGCACCACATTGACATCTTCTCATGAATGGTGTATTTTTATCTCGTATGCATCAGTATCATGTTAAACACACATAGAATATATTTTTTCTAAAACAACGACAAGAATAGTAAATATTACACTTAAATTACTTGAATATTGAGGCATATTATAGGATGATAGCCCATTTTATCCATATCTTGCAATTGGACAAATTGAGGAGACCATATGTAATATTTAGGGACAGATTAAAAGACATTTTTTTGCATCTATGGAGCCATACATGATATTTTCAAAGATATTTTCACCCAATGGTCCGAGCATTTGGAAATTCAAGATATCTTGCAAATTTTGGTCCAAAATTTCCTCACTTAGAGAGTTGGTAAACTAAATTTCTTTTACCTTCTACAATATTGAGGGAATGATATCATTCAGTTGAAGAGTGGTGAGGTCCTTATTATGAACATTATAGAACATCACTTTTTTATGGATATTGGTAGTGGAGGGACCCATAGTAAACTGAAGGAATAATAATAGCAATAGGACCACTATATTTAAATCTACCTTCAAATTTTAAATCTATCAGCACAGAAAGACATACTTATCTAGAATGGGGATACGTCATGAGAGTATTAGTAATTTCAGGGTACATGTTATCCTTGTAGACAAAGTGGGAAGGGAGTTGGCTATTGACAATAGTTTGGAACATAAATAAAGCACTATAAAAATCATGAAAGTGAGATTCAATTTTATCATTGGAAAGAATGAATTACTCCTTTAAATAAATACATGAAAGGTATCAAGTGGAATGGAAACATAAATACAATCCATGTTCAAAATGAAAGAATGTTATATGTTACATAAAAATGTCTTTATATTATATTAAATATAAAAACATAACCAAATTTTATGATGATACTAATTATTCTTATATTAAAATTAGTAGCATTAATGTAAATATACCATGTTCTAATGTAGATACTAATACAGACAATACAAACAATTACTTCAAACAATATGTTCAAATTAGATAAAAACAGTTTTACAAACATGTGTCAATGACACATTTTTAATTAGTCTTCTCATTACATTCATTGGGAAAACCCATTGTTCTTTTGTGCATTTGTTTCCAATGTTTATGTTCCCACTCATGAATGGTCATCATCTCTTATACCTTTTCCATGGAAATTTCTAACATTTGTTTCCTTGCCTCACTGATTATTTCTAGGGTTTTTGTACCATCTATAGATGACATATTTCCAACTCCATATTGACCTTTGTCTCACGTAGTTCTAGGAGCTTCATCCTAAATTTTTATTTTATTTTTGTCATATTTCATTCTCTTTTTCAAAAAATGCAAGTTTCTCTTCCAAAACCTTCACATGTTTTTTTTCCACTTGCCTCATGTCCTCGTACCTTTCAACAATGATGAAAAATCTAGGTACAAAGTGTGTGAAAACCTTTTGTTATGGTCTTTACATTAAAAAAATATAAGTAAACTCTTGTCATCGAATTTGTATTTACCTCCAAAGATAGTAGAATTAAATTCATCCCTTCTCCTTTTAGATTGACCCAAGTCACTTTCAAATATGTCCACATTATCTGGTGCATCAAAAATAGTGGAAGGGATCTTGATGCCACTGTAAAATTTAGTTTGTACCATCACAATGGATAATGTGAAGTTGGAAATGTGATAGAGGCACAATGTTATTTCTCAATAAAAACACAATAAAATTTTCAATAGTCAATTAATACACATGGAATGGTATTCTTAAGTGAGAACGAGTTGTTAAACTGATCTACAACAATAGTTTTAATTGACAATAAACTATAAATATTTGATCATAGATTGATCATTGAATTGTCAACATACGAAAGATTTATCCAGTGCATTATCAACATACAAAAGATTTAGAGAAATTCTATAGATTTATCATTACATTGTAAACATATAAAAGATACAGAATAATTATTTGACTTATTAATATGCAATGAAATTTACATAAAGAAAACAAAAACTAAGTTCAATTAAACTATAATCCTTTCCATCATTAAATTGAAAAAACTAAGTTCAATTAAACTATAAGCTTGTCCATCATTAAAATGACATATTAGAGGGATTTATTCGCTCCTCATTATACTCTAAGGTTGTCCATTGATTCATGAATTTTATTAATATTTTAGGATTTGGAGGATTAGGATTAGATGATTAGAAGATTTGAGGATTCAGAGGATTAGGAAATATTGTATTTTGGAGTAAAGGATGCCCCATTCAATAATGTATGAAAAGGATGAAGATTTAGGATTGGTGGATTAGAAGATGCCCCATTCAAGGGGTTATCTTTTTAGAATTTTAGAGTATAGGATGCCCTAGTCAAGGGGTTAGGATTGAATATTAGGTATTTGAATTTGAGAATTCTAAATTTGACAATGTTGGATTCGAGGATGTTATATTTGAGGATTTTTTATTTCAAGTGCTATATTTGAGGATGTTATATTTGATGATTGATTGGATAGGAGGATAGTAGGGGTTTATATGATGTTTGATTTGGAGGATTAGGAGATGAAGTGATGAGAAATATTGTTGGAGTTTGGTGATAAGAGGATGTTTAGAAGATGCCCCATCCAAGGGGTGAGAAAGTTTTAGGTTAGATGTGAGAGGATAAGATTTGGATGTGGAAATTGATTGATTGATAAAGGATTGATTGGATAGGAGGATGAGATAGTTAGTTATATGATGATGAAAATTAGGTGTGGATGATGATAAGGCTAAAATATGATGATAAAAGGTTGTACAATAACATAAAATGGCCATTGTTATCATCATTAAAAATTTAGTGATGTGACATAGGGCAAGATGCACTAGGGTATAAAGACCATGTTGATTGTATTGCCAAATGTTTGTGTCCTCATACCATTCGACAAATTAATATAAAAATATGGTCCTCATATCATCAGAATGTGAAAAAGAAAAAATAAACAAAAGGGACCTCATATCATCGGCCAAAATGTAAATGCAGACAAGAAAGAAAATATACAAAAGAAAAACATGCACATTGTATGTTTGTATTTTTGTATGTTTTGATTTTTAGATTTTGGATTTTTGGATTTTTTTTTAGATGTTTTTATTTTTAGATCGTGGATTTTTTATGTTGGATGTCAAGATTTTGGAATTGGGATGGGGAATGGTTGAGATGAGGTAAAATGAAAGGATTCAAGATGGGATAGCTCATGAGGGAATGGGAAGGGATGTAAGGTGGGCTATGACTTTCTCTTATAAGTCCCAAAGTGTATTTGGGTAGGATGAAAGGGAAGGATTGAGGAAAATTGGATAGGTTGGATAGGATAGGGATGAATTGATTGGTTAGGATTAGATGGGATGTGGGATGGGAGATATATAGGATCCTGGATGGAAGATAGATAGGATGAGGGATTTTGTATAAGATAATATAGGGGATATGGAAGATGATAAGATATTCCCCCAGGTATAGGGGAGATGGATTGAGGGATAGATGTGGTGTGCCCCCAAGTGTAAATTAGGGTTTCCTGTGGATATGGATGGATGGGTTTGATTTTCCCGTAGGTGTAGGGTAGGATGGGATGTGAGGTATATCTAAAATGGATGGTTCCACCAGCAGATGATAGTATGGATGCCCCAAGTCATGATGAATATAGGTGAAAAGGGACATGAGGAGGATTGGATGAAAAGTAATGGATCATCATCTACCCACGAATGTTCGACCCAATGGAAAACATGATTTGTATGAGTTGGATGGAAGGAAAAATGACATCAGTGATGAACAAAAAATGATCCTAGTGGTACATGTTGTAAGGAAAGAGTTAGAATAAAACACAAGTGTGACCAAGGTCTAAACAATACTTAGCAACATGTAAGCCCTATGTATCCATGAGATCAAAGTGTGTGTGATTGTGATGGTTATTTACCACTTAATGCAAAGACATAATGGGTATTATGTGAAGACAAAATAACAAATGTATAGGGAGTGATTAAGTCAAAGATGGAGGGTGAATATAAGGCTAAGTTGTGCATTTTTCCACCCTTTGTCACCAAACATCCGTAGCCCGATGGAGATACATCCGATTCTTATCACAACATTTTTCTACTACTGGCCAATCATCCATATCCCTAGTAGAGTTATTGGAAACACCTTTAAAGAGAGTATTCAGGTGAATTTTATGTTATATTTTTAATTTTAATATGATTTTTTTGGGTATTTGGATTTTTTTGCATAAATAAGTTCCACTCTCTTGAGAACTCGAAGGGTTTAAGAATCACTAGTTCTTGATGGGTGGATGGAAATGAGTGTAGATATGAAATTTGCTATAATGTCAATAGAAATGCCTAAGGGTCTTCACCACAATTTGATTAAGTGTGTTAAAGGGTGTAGATATCTAGGAGAAAAATTGAACTTGAATGTTAGAGACAATGAGAGACCAAGGTAAAATGGTTGTAGTAGGTATTATTGACTTATAACATGTATGAGTTAGCAGATAAAGTGTTAAAATGAATGGATTGGAAGAGGATATGAATGGATGTGATGATAATAATGGATTATATGTAAATGGATTTCAATGTTAGATGCAAGGAGGATGGGTGGGAAGGCAAGAACATATGTGTGCAGGAGACAAATTATGTGCTCAATCCATTTTTAGGTGTTTGGTATTTAGAGGGGGATTAAATTATTTTTGATGGGGTTAAGTGGTTGGGATTATAGGATCCATAAAATGAGTGGTATAAATGGGTGTGAAGTAGTGGTGCTAGGGATGTTGTTAGTGTGAGGTTTATACCCTAAGCCTAAATGACCTAGATTTTTAGGAAGGGAGATGGGTTCACGAATGTCTTGTTCATGGATTCCTAATCCTTTTCATTGATGTTTCATATTAGAAAACATATTTTTGGATATAGGGTATGAAATAGATTTGGAATATGATGCAATGTGGTCACCATGATATTGGGGAGTTGTAATTTTTTCATCCGCTAAGAGGTGAGACTTTACAAAAGATGGGAGGTAAGATTTGGTTTGGTTTTTGTTTGGTGAGGGATGTTTGGAAGTATGATGATATTTTGATGGTTGACGATGTTTGGGTTTAGAATGGGAATTAGATTGTGGATGATGGTTAAGGAGAGTATTGAGATGGAAAGGTGGTGGATAAAGAGGTACAATGATAAAAATTCCTTGGTTAATGAGGTTCGGACATAAGATCTAAATTACATGCATCAATCAATCGAATGTCCATAGGTGTGATGGAATTCACAATGATAGTGTTCATGATACCAAGATGGTTTAGGAAGGTTTTTATTGCATGATTTGATTAGAGGATGGATGATCATGTTGAAGGTTCTTAGATAATGGAAGATAGTGGTCAAGGATTATCCTAAAGGAGTGAAGCGGTTTAGGTTAAATGGTTTTGGGGAGTAGAAAATAAAGGTGCAGAATTGAATGGAGAATGAGATATTGTAGTTGATTTGGATTTTAGAGTTGGATTAGATTTTTTTGTCTTAGAGGATGAAGGGGGTGGATTTGGCGTAGGGGATACAAAGTGTATGTTTAGAGATTGGAGGCCGAAGTAGATTTAATTGATTTTGGATTGGTTTGAGAATGTGGTGTTGAGGTAAATGGTTTTAGTTTAGGATTTAATTTTTGGGATTAGTATATTTGAATGAAATGGGTAGGGTAGATTTAGATGAGGGGGATGGGTGTGATATATGGGTCTTATTGGATGTGGGTGATGTTTGAGGAGATGGATGTGGTGTAGGAACCACATTAGAGTTGGTTAATTTATAGGATAAAGTATAAGATGACTTAAGGGCCTTATTAGATTGGATAAGAGATGGAGAGGGAGAGGATTTGTATTGGATTTATTAGGTTTGGGATTTGGTGACTTAGGAGTCACATTAGATTTTTTAGGATTGGGGGATGGTGGATTTGAAATAGGATTAGAGGATAGGGTAGTGTTAGGTTTAGGTGATGAAGGGGTTAAGATAGTATTATGTGTGGATGAAGAGGATGATGGTGGCATAAGAGCCACATTAGATGGTTTAGGATTGGGGGTTGATGGGCATGAGGGTGACGTAGGAGTCATAATGGATGAGCTAGTTTTGGGCTTAGCCTATGGAGGGGATTAAATTGGCTTAGAGGTTGCATTCGATAGTGGATTAAGGGGTGTGAGACTATCTAGGAGAAATTTCATAGGATTGGATTAGGATGATGAAGATGACAACGATGGATGACTAAACTGAAATGTGGTTGATGATGATTTTAGATGAAGTTTTTGGGGTTGTTGTGGATATGTGAATGGGACTTGATTGTAGATTCTATGATTATTGGATTTAGGAGTTGAGGTTTTAGATGGTGGTGGATTATTCACATGAGTGTTGATGGTAGGAAGGTGTTGGCTATGATTATTGATAGGGGATTTAGAGGTTGGGGCTTGGGATGGGTGCCTAGATTTAGAAAGGACACAAAGGAGGTCCTCTTGGTCTAGGTAAAAGTTAGTGAGATGGCCAAAGTTGATGAAATTGGATTTTGGGATAGTGATTTATGTTGATTAATTTAGGGTGTGGATTGGGATGATTTGGTTTCCTCAAATTGAAAGTCAATGGAGTGAGAAGTAGGAGCTCAAGAAGGGGAAATTATGGATGGGATTAGTAAGGGGATGATAGTTTATGGGGTGATTGGTTGATACATGATATAAGAGCGGATATTTGATGATTGATTGCTTAGATGGTTTTTAGAATGTTAGGATCAACATGGGATGGTGTATTTGGATGGAGAGGAGAGGATTGGTTAAGGTAGGATGTGATATTTGAGATTTTTATATTAATATGTTGGATAATGTACGGATTTCATGATCAAAGTCAATTGGTTGATTTTGATGGGTGGGGCTGATAGGATAGATTGGCTGATGGATTTAGAAAAGTGATAGGGTTTCGATGTTGGTTTGGAGGGGATGGGGATTGAGAGTGAAAGGCCATGGTTAGATAGGATGTGTGGGGATTAGATTTGGATTAGGATTATTTGTTAAGAATGGTGATGGGATTCGGATTGTGATTATGTGATTAAGGATCATTGATTATGATAATGTATGACTAATTAAAACTTTAATGTGATGAGATGGTTAAGGGTATTTACAAGAACACACAAAACATGTAATGCACACCCTAACTAGTCAAGTGGGATTGAAATCAATCTATATCCCACCTTCAATACCACACACCAACTATGGTGCAATAATTGGCTTGTCACCTATGTTTCAATGTGGTGTCAGCTAGCAAGTGATCTTGAGGAATGCATCCTCTTACACTATAGATCAATATGTGGCCGAGAGGTTTCCTAGTATAGGATGTATGGGATCACTAGAGGAATCCACAATATACCTTGTGGTATGTGGGGCTTAAGTCCATGTTGTAAGGATGTTGTCTAAGGCTTGGGTATTTTGTAGAAAATGAACCCATTTCAGTTTTTTTGGTTGGATGGTGGTTGAGAGAGTAATTAATGGACATGGGAAATCATTATTTCTCTACTGCAAGTCATAGGACAACATGGGGAGCCTTTTGCAAGTAAAATACCATCAATTGCACTCATTTATTGCATCTTGAAAGTGGTTGAAAAGGCAATTTCGGGATTTCTCTCTCTCTCTCTCTCTCTCTCTCTCTCTCTCTCTCTCTCTCTCTAATCTATAAATTATAGTATTGGGGTCATTTGTAAAGTAGTCAATCATTTTCCCTTACCCCCTTAATCTTTCTTCTCTACTAGGGTTGAATGTGGAGCTTAAGCCTCCTCTCCAAGATTTGTAATGGCATTTCCTTACCTCTTGCCCACTAATGTTGTATTGTGCATACTTATTGGAGAAATATAATGTGTTTTGTGATGTATTTTGTCCATCCTTTACATGTTTTGTTGTCTCTACTTTCCTCTCTCCATTGTAGGGTATATTGTGCATATTCCTTGATGTCTATTGTAGGTTTTGAGAGCTGTGTTTAATGGGTTTGAAGTTGTGTTCTATGTGAATCTCATCTCTGGTCTGTGGTGCATCTTGTCCACCCTCTCCATTGCTCACCTCTCTCCATTTCAGGCAGTTGGACTGTGATTAACCACCTCCTTTTCTAGTATATCAAAACTCTTAGTGTAGGTTTACTTTTCATGTACTCTCTCTCCTTGGTCCCTTGTAAGGTTATAATAGGATTAGATAGTTTATTTTCTTGCAAGGAGTAGATTATGGAAGGTATTTTGAAGCAAGAACCAACCTTCTCGGAGGGTTATCTAAAGTCCATAAGTCCCATGACTTGAGGGGTAACCCAATGTTACACAAATTACACTAAATTTCCCACTCACAGCTTTTCCATTTGGAGGGTGTTGTGATTTGGTGATAACAGATTGACATGCCCGGTGGGAGCAACATTGAAAGTCAAGATCTTCAAGAGGTATCGGGTTCAACATTGGAGAAACTTTTGTTTTGGCAGTTGGGTGTGTTCTGCTAAAATTTCATTCTTTGGAGACATTTTACAAACATACATGGAGACTCCATCTAGTCTAAATAACCCATTCTCTATAGTTGCATACCTTTCTCCCATCCATTTCCATCCACTTTTTCTTTTCATTCCTTTCATTTTCTTCCATTCTATAAAGTTGTGCAAACATGAATTCATTCCCATGGTAAAATTCATACTTGCAATAGTGTAACCAACCTCCAATGTGCTTCATAACTCCTCTAGATCAACATTATGACCAGATTCATAACCACTATGTTCACCCATATTAACGATGTAAAAACCGGTTTGGCTATGGAGTTTTTCAAGAATAAGGGTATGCATATAATGACGGAAATCAAATGGAGAATGTTGATTTGTCGAGAGAATATAAAGATAACAGAGGATGGCAGGGGTTCATTCAAGGGTTACGACATAGATGAAAGCATTTAGAATTAGTTTCATTTCAGCAGTTTCAAGATCCAAGCCCATAGTATGTTGCCTC
Organism: Taxus wallichiana var. yunnanensis; assembly: GCA_018340775.1. Taxonomy (NCBI): domain Eukaryota; kingdom Viridiplantae; phylum Streptophyta; class Pinopsida; order Cupressales; family Taxaceae; genus Taxus; species Taxus wallichiana. The sequence continues at coordinate 291,733,989 of CM031239.1, read as the reverse complement.
TAGTGTTGATTTCCCTTCTCCATCCTCTAATCTTCCATCTCATTTCAGTTATTCTACCATTTTCCCTTCCAAGTAGTCATTACCTCCTCAAAAGTAACAATTTCTCTCCCTTCCACCACCATAAACAATAGCAAAATCATTTTAACCTCCTCTTACTATCTTGCCAAGTTCACCTTGGGAAGAAAACAACCAAAAGAAGGAAATAAAAGAGCCTAAAAGAGAAGAAATGATAGAAGATTTAAAGAGTTGAGATCTTAAATTTGGAATTAAAAGAGTTCCCTTGTTGTTAAAGCCAAAAGAGGAGGCCAAAATTGAAGAACAAGTGGTGTAAAAGTCTAATTTTGTAACAGCAACAAAGAAACAAGAAGGACCAATCAATGTTGATGTTGCAACAAAAAACAAGAAGAAGAGAGTGATGATCAACTCTTTTTTTCTCACAATGAATTATCCATATTGGCACTATCTTTTTGGAAGTTGTTGATCATACATCCATTGCAAAATCAATCATGGAGGAAGAGGAACAATCAGCTCCAAGTTCCACTGAAGAGGAGCACCTGGAGGAAACTAAATAAGATTTAAGAGCACTTAATGAAGATGAAATCATTGAAAGTTTCTTACTTTAATTTGGAGAATATAATTTAGTTGATGAACCCATGACAAAGGAGAACATTCAAGAAGACATTGCTACCAAAAACAATCCTCTAGAGTAGAAAATTAAAGATTTTGATTTGTCGAGCTATGCTAGAGGAAGAGGCTATCCAAGAATGATTTTGTCTTCGAGTAAAAAAGAGGAAATCCCAAATGAGGAATGTGTTTCAGCTGATTGTAGTGATGTACACATAACCTCATTAGATGTTGTAATAAAAAATAATGTGTTGCATGATGAAGGGGAGCTCCATGTTTCAAGAAGGAAGGAAAAGAGAAAGAAGTTGTCATCTCTTCTATACAACTCACTCAAAGGGGACATCAGTTGTCTATAAATGTGCAAGAAGAATAAGATTAGATTGTAAGTATCCCCCTTTTCCAGGAAGGCTTCCAATAAGACTCCATGTTTGGAGTTAAGTCTCATAGCGTCGGGTGAACTGAAGGGACCGGACCTTTCCCAATCAAATACTTGGCTTCATTGGAGTCAAAGGAGGAGCCAAATACAGTCATGATTACTTATAAGTATGAGGGAGAGCCACAAATTTCCAAGGATCAACAACAATACCTCTTGGAACCAATCAAGCAAAGAGCTAAAAGAGGTATATGTCTTGTTTTTTGTTGATACCTTGATGAATAGAGGAGTGGAGAACCAATTTTCTCGCTAGCTTTTAACTCCTAATTTCAGATAGGTATAATGTCAAATCATTCACATGGCTGCAAATTATGAGGAAGGGCAGCTATTTCTCACAACCGGTGGCTATTTTTTTAAATTACCCATCTCTTTGGTTAGTGTAGGAGTAGGAGTGAGTTTTCTTTCAACACAAGAAGTTCTCTGCACACTCTACATGTCTTACTTGAGGAATGTATGGTTTGTTTCTTTTGCATATAGATTTTGTTCATGTTTCTCTAGGAAGTATAGTGCACTAGACCCTTCATTGTTGCAGTAAGGAAACTCATAGTTGCATGTAATGGTTACAAACTTTAAATCAAAAAAATGCAGAGAAACTAAAATTAGGTAATAAGGAAATCTTGATGATTCTCTCGAGAGCAGATGCAACAAGCCCCTATACCATGAAAATAATTAAAGACAGCCAATGACCTCAAACAACAATGTTCAAGGTATTCGGGGTCAATATTTTCAAATTTTGAACTAGTTCATGTTGATCACGTAGACTCAATGCCCAATGGATAGCCATAGGTAGCTGGTCATACTTCGTTTAGTAGGATAGCCCTGTGAGTCACCAAATTGTTATCCAATTTCACTACCCTAGTGAAATAGGATAACCGGGCAGATAAGGATCCTTGAAGGAGTTGAAGGTTGTGAAGGGAATATTTCCTCTTCGTGGTCTTCATTAAGTTCCAATTCTTTATTTAGTTAGGGATACCGATAATGGGGCCCACTTACGACACTTTATGGTGGAATCCAGTGTTCATGCATTCCCCGGTGCTACAAAGATCCATCAGTTCATAAAATATAGAGGAAGTTAGTGGATTTAAAATAAGTGCACTATGGCTATTATGAGTAGACCGAGATCACCCGGCTCGATGACCAAGTTGTGCTTTGGTTTTTCCGAGATCATCCACCATAGGTTGAGCTACTCGAAGGAGACCTGAATTGGTATAGGCACTAATGAGCTATTTGTTGAATTTAAATCTGCAAGTCGAACTATGCTTTGGGGTGGTTCAAGATCATATAATACACGGGATGAGTTGTTGGTCCAATATAGTGTAATAAGCTCTTGACCAAGCTATCTACATATAAGACTAAGATCATTTTTTCCTTGCATTAATATTTAAATCGAGATGCCTTATGAATCAAGCTAGCCTTTGGATAGGTCGGGCTTAATGGATCATCTTGGATAGGCTCGATGCACCTGAGCCATGGTTAGCACTAAAAAGAGAGGAAGACCGAACTCTTCACTAAGAAAACCAAACTGTCATGTGTACGAACAAACCAAGTTTATAGTAAGGATCATGAAGAGTAAACCCACCATTGCATCATGAGTTGGGATAGCGATCTTCGTGAGTTATGGGGTCATGCCAAGCTAGGTGAGGAGTGTGGCCCGGGCCGAGTCATAGGCATGGCTATGCATAGAAAAAACACCGGCGTTGAGCTGTAAGAAAATAAGGCAATTCATGTCCGATATGGATTTCATAATGGCAACTCAGAGCTCGATATTTTAATGCAAAGAAGGAATAACATCACGAATCAAACTAAAAACCCAGAGGCAGAGCTATTTCATGATAACTCTATCAAATTTATTTAGATTAGAGCTTAGAGTGTCCAACTATTTATGTTGATCATTGAGTTCATGTTTGCAGGGGGAGAGCTATCTCGAGCACAAAGAAAATGGCTCGGTTGGGTCATATAAAGCTCTTTAAATAGGCTCGGCTGATTTTAGCTTATTGCAATGATGACCAAACACGTGGAAAATCAATGGGTAAAAAAGTAAGTTGGCTTGTTGATTCAACTCCATAAGTTTGAAGAGTTTTGTGCAAGGATTCTAATGCAGGACCATGGGAAAAAGTGGATTCGTTATCAGGGTATCCATATGGCAGCTCAACATAGCATCAAAAATTCAAGGAATAGAGGAGGCCCCAAATCCGTGTAGGGGATCCACGTGGAACAAGGTGCCGTAGACACGTCGCGAGTCAACGAATGACACAGTCAAATGTTTGATAGAGCGGTGGGTTCATGAAGGTTTGAACAGAAAGAAGGACCCGATGTTCAAGGAAGAAACTCAGAGGGTGGGAAGCTGTAAAGTGACCCGTGGTTGCAAAGCTAGAAAATGTAATTTGATGGGCCCGACAATCGTGCCAATGCAATATGTGTGAAGTTATTGGGGGAAATAAAATGTATGTGGCACCAATTGAAGGAACCTGTTTGAGTTAAAGAAAAGGATCAGCAATGTGGGTGGCACCGAGTTGGAGGTGTGACACGGTTGACAATGTAGATCAATCACAACCCAATTCATGGAAGGAGAAGCCAACGTACATGCAATGCATCAAATTCAGAAATAAAAGTCCAATATAATGCCTAGTTGGTAGGTAAGTGAGACAGGTATGAGGGGATCGAAGCATAAAAAAATAGATCTTGATGTGGCAATGAGATGGGAGTTATAAGGGGGACTTGGCATTAATACAAAGGGTGAGCTGGCTAAGTTGGCAGAGTTGAAAAATATCAAAACATTCCCCATCATTTTACTTATAATTGCAAATGAAGATATAGTGGGCCCACCATTTTTAAAATCAAAATCATTCTAAAGATATGTAGAAATATTGGGAAAGGAGAGAAACATATTAAATTTTCTTTTCGAACCAATAATTTAATTCTAAGTCCCTTGATGGTCAAGGATTGCTCGGCAGACTCAAATTACCTACCTGCACTCAAAAGCTCATAACTTGAGCATTTCTCAATGAAATTGTACAAAATTAGCCTTGTTGAAATCTTGGTCCTATACTCTCTACAGAGAAATTAAGAAATCAAAAAATTAATGAAGAATTGAGGGTGTGTTTTATAGAAAACTAACCTTGTTCAGTTTGGTGGTTAGATGGTGGTTGAGAGAGCAATTAATGGACATGGGAAATCATTCTTTCTCTGTTGTAGGTCATAGGACAACATGGGGATCATTTTAAAAATAAGATACCATCAATTTCACTCATTTATTACATCTTAAAAGTGGTTGAAAAGGAAATTTCAGGATTTTTCTCTCTCTCTCTCTATCCTCAAATCTATAAATTGTTATCTTGAGCTCATTTGTAAAGTAGTTAATCATTTTCCCTGTCACCTCTCTATTTCTTCTCTCTGCTAGGGTTGAATGTGGAGCTTAAGCCTCCTCTCCAATATTTGTAATGGCATTTCCTTGCCTCTTGCCCTTTAATTTTTACCTGTACATACTTATTAGAGCAATATAATGTGTTTTGTGATGTATTTTGTTTGTCCTTTGCATATTTTTATCTCTACCTACCTCTCTCCATCAGTAGGTATTCTGTACATATTCCTTGATATCTATTGCAAGTTTTTAGAGCCGTGTATAATGGGTTCGAATTGTTTTTTTGTGTGAATATCATCTCCTGTCCGTGGTGCATCTTGTCCACCCTCTCCATTGATCACTTCTCTCTATTTCAAGAAGTTATACTATAATTAACTACCTCCTCTTTTGGTGTATCACCACTCTTAGTGTATGTTTAATTTTCATGCACTCTCTCCTTGTTCCATTTAAAGGTTAGAATAGGATTAGATAACTTGTTTTCCCGCATTAGAAGTATATTTTTCAAGTAGTTTAGGAAAAGGAACCAACCTTATCTGGAGGGTTATCTCAAGCCCTTAAGTCACACAGCTTGAGAGGTAACCCAATGTTACATGAATTACACTAAATGCCCCACTCATAACTTGTCCATTTAAGGGGTGTTTTGATTTGGTGATAATGATTGAATAAATTTCAAAATGGATGAAATATCCCCTTTTTGTTGTAATAAACCCGTTAAAAGTTAATGTTAGACCAGTAAAAACCACCAAATAATGCTTGAAAACAAGATTAGATTATTTGTCACAAGCTAAAACTATTATTTTGCAAAGGCATTGATACAATAGGAATAGGTGCGAGTATGAAAAAGGATCCAAATTACAACAAAGGCACCACTTTAGGACATAAGCATCATTATGTGTGCAAAGGCACCAATGTATGAGAAAAATCTTGAAACAGACAAAACCTAGCAAAAAAACATTTTAAAGCTAAAAATATGTTGAATTATCTATAAAAAAACGAATACAATTCATAGGCACCACTTTCGAACATATGTTCCATTCTATTAATAGAGGATGAAAACAAGGTTAAAAATAGTGAAAACAAGAATTTTTTTGTAATTTGGGGTTTCAAAACCAAAACAAAGGCAATCAAGTACTGCAAAGGAAACAATAGAGGTCATAGGTGCCACTTTATAGACATAAGAATCATTCTATGAACAAAATATGAAAACAAGGTCAAAAAGATTAAAAATGGTGGGCGCCAAAATGTAGATGTTAAAATGATTGGTTGTGAGAATGCAAGAAAACAAGAAAGTTTGTCTTCCTACTCTAATCTTCCTAGAAAATACCTCAAATAGAGCAATGGATGGAAAGGAGAGAGAATGTAATACCTGTAATTACCAAGAATATGAAATTATCCTCCTCTCGTTGTGTTATATTTTTCTTAAATGGAAGTTGGATTACTTTTACTTTTATGTGGATTCACTTGGGCAAAACCTACCCCTTTGATTGTTCTTAGATTTTCTTGATGAAGATAAAGGGTTGAATTATGATTGATGGATTGATTGGTTGATTGAAGAAAATAAAAATGGTATATATTTTCTTACTTGCTTAGTAGCTTTCTCTCATGAAGGAGGAGAGCTCAATTTATAGTTTGTGGGTGGAAGATTCAATGGCTAAGATAAAGCGAAGTTAGATTTAGATCAAGGGTGGAGAGTGCATGTGAGGATTAGAGGATTCTAGAGTGGAATACTCTAGAATTTGAATTCAAAATTCATGGAGGGAATAATCTTCCATTGAATTATAAATTCAATGGAAGAGGAAGGTTAGAGAGGCTTCGGAAATAAAATCCTCTAGATTTATAGGTGGCACATGTGATTAGGATTAGGATTAGATTAGGTTGATAAAATATTATTATGGGTGTGTTTACATAGAAAGGATAGATGTAGGGTAGGTGGTAAGTAGATTTAGGAATATTAAATTCTTATAAAATTTTAATAAGGATTATGATAGGATAATATGATATAATAATGAAATAAAATTTATTAATGATAAGATGGGATAAAGTAATGAATTAAGAGGATTAATTGTTGGCATATTACATTGTAATGGATGTCTTTTGGTTGTCCACATTCCATGACCATCTAGTTGCCCTATCTAATAGGCTTCCATACCTCCTATATATGTGTATAGATAAACCTCTATTTTTGTATCAAATAATAATTCAAGATTAATCATTTCATATCAATGGTATCGAGTAACTTACCCGATGGTCTCGTACAGGAGGATAGAGGATTTTTTTGCTGTTTTTAGAATGTCAAAGATTCCTGACCTATGTGGAAGGTGCATTTTAAATCAGTTCCGACAAAGAACTTGTGCAGGCAGAATGGTTTCAATTCACCTAGGTGGAGCTTTCCAAACTTAGCGATTTTCTTTCCTATTTTTCAATCGAGTAAGTGCAGACTTCTGAAATGTGTGGACCTTCTTTGGAGTTGCATTAGATTTTTATTGTGCATTGGCTTGCGTGTAAGAGAAAAAAATGTTCAAATCTATATTTATCACATTTTATGTTGATTGAAAAGCATGGAGCCCGGAAGTGCAACATATTATTACTGCATTAGCTAGCAATTACACAAAGGTATTTGAGCTTCTTGAGGCTACATACTCCACTATACATATGGATGATACGAAACAATCCTTGGGAATCACTAAGAAGATACAATAACATATACATTACAACAAGGTTGAAATCTTGATCAAGAATTGCACATGCTTACTATAAAATGAAGCCCATCGATTTGTAATTTAAGCTAGATTCTAGAATATGTTTTCCAATTGATCCATTGATCTCATTGGCCAAAAAGAAAAAAGTACCTTTTGTGTTTGTGCCTTCAAAATCTAAGTTGCGTGGTGCTTGTAAAGTGAATGGGGTTGTTGACGCATGTTCTTTCATAACTAGTGATACGAATCCGATTGCCATAGAGAATCATACGGAGCCTCAAAGCTATATTTGATAAATAAGTAGCATGTAATCGGAGGTCGAGGAGGATAGACGGATGTCGAGAGGAAAATTAGAGTCCTCTCATGAGTCACCTATGATGGGGTCACACCATTGATTTGGTGATAATTTTTGTTTTTGTGTGTTCTTTCTCATTAAATATGTAGAGAATTTTCTAGTTTCGTACATCCTAAATGAAGGATATTATGAGGAGAAAAAGGACCAAAGTAGAAATTGGTTCTTGTGTAAAAGGTTTGTGGAAATATGAGAAACCACTAAAGTTTATATCTGATACATCAGGTCACCTACAGTTCACGCTAAACGTGCATTCATAAAACCATATGGGTTCTTGGTAATCTAGGGAAACCAAAAACTACTGAGGTTTTTCTCAAGGATAGATGTGCTCAGGTCACTTCCAGGTTTATGGTAATCTTGTGGGGTAAAACCAAAATGTCACCAAGACCAAGAAGATAGTAAGTTGGCATGCCACCTCAAAGGTGAGTAGGCTACATGGAGAGTGTAATAAAATTCTAATATGTTTGGAATAACGTAAAGGGGGATTAAGCCCTAAGAAAACTACACAACTTCCTAAGGTGCTAACATTTAGGGGTGTTAATTTATTTTATTTTACTACGCTTTTATGAAGAATAGATTAGTTGATTACTTCCATATAGGCTAGTAGTAGTTAGTGTCCTACCTTACATACCAATTCAATTAAATTTATTCAAAATAAAATTAAAAAAATTACATAATTATATTAATAATATGATATTTACGAGGCCTCAAATATTTATGCAAGTGCCTTTGTTGTAGGATTCTTCAATTTAATTCATACTCATGTATTTTTCATACTTTGTATTGTTTTGAAGTCTTAGAAAATTTTTTGAGGAGAGATCAAGAAAGATGAATATGTAAAAATGTGGGAAAAAATAGTTGGGAAATATATGAGAAAAGGACGATTATAATAGACTATATGTTAGAGAATTAATTAGGGATTTTAGGTAGTAGAAGCTACAAAAAAATTTTTAGGAAGTTTTTTGACGGTAGAGGCATAACATATCAAGTAATACGATATTTGGTCACACGTAATTATTTTTTCTATTATATATTTTATTTATTTATAGAAGGCGTTTGCTCTAGTATTTCCTAGGGCACTCACTCTAATATTGCCTATGGTGCTCATAACCCTTAATTCGGCCTTGGAATAATTGGGGTCCATTCTATGGAAATATGATGTTTGAAAAAACAATGTAATAAGGGGGGAATTTTGGCATATTACATGTAACGTGGATGTCTTTTGAGTGTCCACCTTCCTTGACCGTCCAACTTCCCTGTCGATTGGGCTTCCATACCTCCTTTAGATGTGTATAAATAAACATTTATGTTTTGTATCAAATAAAAATTCAAGCTTAATCATTTTATATCATTAATAAAGAAAAAGGGGAAATATGGATTAAAATGGATTAAATAATAATAATTAATCTTGTGATTAATTATTATATGGATAATGTTGGGATATTTACGGGATAGATTAATCGTAGTTATTCATGTCGACATTTTAGATGTCTACACTTTTAATCTTCCAATACGAGTGTCCCCGAATAAATTCCACTAATTACTTAGGCTGTCTAGTTCACTCTCATAATCATTCATACATGACATCTGCATCATCGGTGAGTTGATCCCATCTCTCTTAACAATCCATTTTGCTCCTATGAATACCAAAAAACCATTAGAATGCAACATCGTCTAAATTCTTGAATTCAACTAAATTACAAACTATAACCCTATTAATAAAATATGCCCCTAATAAATCATAATGCAAAGAATGCTCAATAAATAAAACTCAATAATTATATAAGTTCTTGAATTCAACTAAAGAAAAATCTACAAACAAATTCAAAATGATAATCAATATTAGTAAAATAGTTTTGAAAACTATGTTTCAGGAACCAAACCATAAAGACCTACAATCAGGTCTTACTCCTTACATAACATTTCTTTACAAATAGTTCTATCGTAGAATAATTTTAATTAAATTGCTAAGCATGCCCCTAGTTGATAAATTCAGCCCCAAGTGAAGTCAATGTCCGATTGGGGCTCAAAATTGTCTGGATTCATGAATTCTACTAAATTACAACCATACCCATAATTTTTCGTCATTTTGGTGAAGAATTAAGTCATTCACATATCTATTTTAAGGAGTAGGAATTTACTTCGTTAAGTGAACATGATACAGTTTACAAATCGAGAGACATATAGTAAAATGGGGAACTACATTTAAAGGATATTTTGTCTAAATCTCATAATACATTGTCATAATAATAATCTTATTGTTATGAAATACATTTTTCCCATGTTGCCTAATGCACACAATAGATGTAATACTTGTGTAAAATTCCTTTATTTGGATACTGATTAATGGATTTGGGGGTCACTTCCATCATTGGTGTTTTCCTTGATTTTTTGGTAGGTACCACATCATCCTACAAAACTAAAAAAATTTGTGTTATAATAATAAATATAAATGGAGAATAAAACAAAGCCACTACTACATATAACACATTTGCAAACAAGCTACTACTTGATATGGATGACTATGTTGCACATCAGAAAGTGGCCAAATGGTAAAGCCATTGACAATATCTTCCAATATATCCTCGAAAGCTCCTAGAACTGATAGAGGGAAATCAACATCGATAACACAAAGGATGTTAATGACTCGCACTATCTAGTGGAACTTTCTTGTCATGGAACATTACATCATCACTAACATTTTGCAATTTTCCATTTCCCACCACTCGGTCATCTATCAAAACATCCACATCATCACTAATTATCATGCAATAACACACAAATAACTATGAGGTGTTTATGCAATAGTTATACCTTAACATCATGCAATAATCATCCTCTAACACATTTATCACTCTATTCTTACATTCATAAGCACCTCATAGCTATACCTTAACACACAATGAATCAAATTTGCAAGGTATAATATTTCATGACATTTTCACCATATTGTAGTCTTCTTCTAATCTTCCAAGGGCCTACACAAACTCTCCATATCTAAGAAAAGATTCAAAATACATCTAAACATGAGAATTCATTCATAAATCCAATCATTTAATACACAACACACAATCATGACTTCATACACAATTTTCCATCAAGAGAAGCTTTCTATTTGATCAAATATGAAAGTTGCAAGCTCCATGAGCCCTAAGGCTCGATAAAAATTTCTACCTCCCAAAACTAACTTCTTCTCACCTTTGATTCAAATACATCATGAATTTTCCCATAAAATGAGAAAGAATAAGGTGGTTAGGGCTTCTCCACACTAACCCAACCTTAATTAAGCCAACTCAAGATGACCTTTTACCTTTAAAACTCAACTAATGATCTTAATTCTTCCAAACTAGTCCTATAATTTCATAGAATTCCATCATTAATTCTTCCAAATGTCTTCAAAAATCATAGAGCTCCATCATGAGATTTTATTGACTTCTACACACCACCTAAACACAGTAATGACCAAAAACACCCATTACATTCTTTGAGTCATGATGTACCTACATCATATATCTTTTCCAATAATAATTCCTTAAACATGCTCTGTATATCCAAGCTTGCCACCAACTTTTCTCTCAACCTTAATCAAATCTAGATTAACATCCTTTCTTTCTAAATCTATGTAAAAGAAAACTACTCTATCACCAATCTAAACCTACATATGTTTGAATTTTTATCACTGCATCAAATAGAAAGTACTCAATACATCAAATATAAGTTATAACAATCAAAAGAAACAAATTCTCTCATAGTTCTAGGTAGTAATAAACTTATTTACTATGAAAAGAGAACACAAACTTGTCGGGCATATATATCTCAAAATCTCAAAATAAGTCAACTAGTATAGATATCTTAAATACATCTTTCTAAAATATGTCAAGAGAATCTTGGATTTTTCACATACCACATTAAATAAAATTTCACATTCACTAGTTACAAATTGCATGCATATAGCTAACACCAATATTTCATGTAAAAATAAATCTGACTAAGGCCTTTTCAACATACCCATTTTATACATATCTTGCAATCATTGTAGTCCATTAGAGAATATTTATTTTATCTATTTTATCAAACAATTCACATTCCTTTTTCATGCTTCCACCATTTACATACATGATAAACCTTTTCCATAACTTAATATGAATGTTATTGAAGTGAGGGAAGACCATCAAGGTTAATATGAGAGAAACTTGAGAGAAGATTGTTGTATTCCCACTTAACAAAAAAAAGTCAGTGAGCCAATTGATCGCACTTTTGATGATGATATTTTTAGGGTCTTGACCTTGATGCCCTTGAGGTATATGTCGCTAATATGGAACATTCTAGATCAGATATGAATCATGGGGAGATAAATCAGGTTGGTACAATACAGATACTTTGGATACGGGTTTCTCTATGAAGACATGTCCATTTTTGATTCAGGCCAGTAGCATCAAAGAGATAAAGATGACCTCAGCACAACTATTTGATAAACATGCTTGCATCAATAACAAAGTCAACATGAATGATGATTCCTCTACTAAGGTCTTAAAAGAAAAGAAGTTGGAAACTACAAATGATAATGATATGGTGTTTTTCTGCTCACCATCATTTGACCTGGGCGTATAAATATGGATTAAAATTCATTTTCAAATCCAATAGGCCAGCTGTGAATGATTTGATTGTGTCATCTACATAGCTCTTCCTTTATACCTTAATAGTTATGGGGGAGCCATAACCTATTTATGTGAAAACTGTGTTTATCTCTATATGTGTTGAGCATCTTTAGTAGGGATACATGCAGGGTATCCAAAGATGCACACTTTCTTATGAAAAATGATGGACACGCTCGGATGAATTATATATTTATCCATGCCACTTTGGAAATTGTGGCTAAGAAGATTTCAGTTGTATGTGATCACTCTCGCTTAAGTAAATGTAGTTTACTGCCCGCATTATATAATGTTCTGTCAAAATTACTTTTCTCCATGGATGTGGATATTCCTCATGAACAACTCAATTGGGAAGCATGATGGAATTTAAGACTGTAATATGTAAAATATATTAGTCATCTTTGGCTAATGATCTATGATTGTTAAATTTAAACTAAAATTCCTTCAAAAATTAGTTAGTGAGATGATGAATATTCAGTATATTTGAGATGTAATGCAGTACATGAATTTTCTCTAAAGATATTTCCTTGTGTATCTTATTCTTGTATATAAAAAAGAATGCAGCTGTATTCTCCATCTTTAGTGAGCACCTAGATTGAATCCTTGGTATATTTTTATTCATTCTCAATATTAGTGAATAGCGTATAGATATATATTCTTGATTATTGTAAGTTTGTACATGAAAATTTGATGACCGACTGCAAATTTCATTGGATTTTATTTCTTATGTTGATGAGGTTCCAGTTATTATTATCAATTTAGGTTGTAAGGCATCTTCTATGAAACTGGTGGGGAACATAATTATCTCGATATATAAATCAATAAATGGACAGTGGAAGGGCTCACCAAAGAATTAGAGATTGCAAGGGATAATCAAAGAAATTAAGAGTTTTATGGGCCTATTCAAGGATTAATATTAAGAGTTGGAAACCTTCTAATTGGAAGGTCTAACATATATATTTTTTAATTTTAAAATATCATTATTAATTCATATCATCATTGAAGTGGGAAATAGGGATATTCAATGACCTGAACCCTCATTCCTCTTCTATTCTTGGTCTTGTTACGTCACAAACACTTGGAAATATAGACTGTATTATATTTTCATGTACATCTAGAAAAACCTAGACACTCATGCACATTACAGTCTAGTTAAGGAGCATTGGAAAGCTAGTTGGTTAAGGACAAGGAGGTGTAATCATTGGAGTTAGGTGAGTGACTTGTGTATAAGGGTTAAAGGATGTTATCTCAGAGTAATGAAAGTGAAAATTTGATCAAGGATCAGAGAAAACAGAGTGGAGTCTAGTGTGGAGACTAGAGCAAACAAGAGCGAAGGTTTAGAAAGCCAAAACCATGAAATTGAGAAAAATGAGAAGTGAGTGAAAAGGATGGTGAGAGTACTATGAACAAAGTGTATTCAGGTCGATCAAGGTGTCAGAAAAGATGGAATAGTGAAAAATAAACAAAGGTAAATGCACCTTATTCATTAATATCCCTTACACTTGACATTTGGCCCCTTCATTCAAACTTAACAATTCAAATTTTCAAACACTACATTTAGAGGGAAAACTCATAGCTTCAAATTTACATTGCCAATAAGGTCCATGACTTACCATATTCTCTATTTCTTGCACCACCACATCCATAATCAAATGAAAAGGTGCCACGACATCAACCCCTTGTGATGGACAAATCTACAAAATAAAAACTTCTTATTATAATGGTTTTATAAAAAAATACAGATTGTAATTTTGAGATGTATCTCAATTGTAGTTACCTCGGCTTACTGTCTGTTGGTTGGATTCTTCACTATTTTTTTACATTTCTCATAAAAATATAGCAGCAGCATGTAATCCTCCTCCATATATAGCTTACCAATAAAAATTTAGTGAACGATGCATGAACAAAAGTGTTTAAAAAATAAAACTAAATATCAAACCAATAACTTACCTCGTTGTCACGTCCACTAGTTCCTTTGTGAATGACCCCCTCATCTTATGCATGTATCTTACCCTCCGTGTACCTGTTATGAAAATTACATATAAATTACACGAAATAGACATTCATGAGTATTGATAACGATAAACACATGAAATGAAATCGTTACTCGTTAAACTTACCTTGTTTTCCTTCTTTTCTCTTAATTCCAAGATGGTTTCCATCCACTCACTCCTCGTAGGCTTCAATCATAAGCTCTCATAAAGATCGTCAACCTATTTCTCTAAGCATTTACTAAGCTTCTCGAACGTTGTTTTTCCATCCCTCGGTATATGTTTTGTATCACGCGTCGCCTTTGTAATATTGATCTCGTATGCATAACATCCTAAGTGTTCCCACCCCTTTGATCCCTATATCGCTTCCACTTTTGAGGCATGGTGGGGATATTTTCCACAAAAATTTCTCCCTTCCTTTTCAAGGGCAACATGAGAGAGGGAATGGATATTTGAAATGTGGAGGTCTATCCTTCGTAACTCATAAAATTTCTGTACAAAACTAGGCTAATTGCAATAATATATTATTAAATACCCAAAGTGTTCCCTCCTACATTGAAGAGGAGTCTATTCACCAACATAATGTAAATGGTTTGACATTAATGGAAATAAATGAAAAATATAAATACAAAGTTAGATTTTAGTTATTTTACCTCCTTAGAGACGATATCCGCCTCCACATGGCTTGGAAAAGTAACCTTGGGTGCATCCTCCTACAATTACCATTCCAAATATAACCTTGTTAGTCATACATAAAAACATATGAAGTTGAAAAAATGTTCAAATAGCAATATATACACATTAAAAACTCATTAGGAACAGACGTACCAAATAATATATAATCAAATTAAATTAAAATAATAAATAAAAAATTATATTAAGGTGATTTTACCTTGTCATCAATGATATGTTCTGTACATGTGTTGGAAAGCAACCTTCGATATAACCACCTCATCGTTGTTTAATCAAGAATCCAAACAAAAAATCATTAGTCACATAATAAAATACCAAAATCAAACTAATATTCAAATATAAATGTATAAACAATTAGTAAATCAATAACATGAACACATGTACTGAATAATAGATAATCAAATTAAATTAAGGTAACAAATACAATGTTATATTTAGGTGATTTTACCTCCTCAACAGTGATATCCGCCTGTATATGTGTTGGAGAAGCAACCTTTGGTGAAACCACCTCATCGTCGTTCAATCAACAAATCCAAATAAAAACTCGTTAGTCAAACAACAAAAAATACAAAATTATAAACAAAGAAAATGCATAATGACTCCCCTGGCTCCTTCGACTCCCCCTGTTGTGGCCAAATTCTTGGCGGACATGCTTTTTGGTTCTGCTGATCGGGAGCCTCTAAAACGCATGCCCTCAAGGTATGAAGATGTTCCTCATCTCAAGATTCTAGAGATTATAGTTTATTAGGTTAAGATCGGATAGAAATACACAGTTTTTGGCAGGTTTGCAGGCCTTAGACCAAATATTGATTTCGTAAGAGAGTGGTGCAAGAGGAAATGGGCCTGCAAGCTAGGCATTAGCTCACGAGGGGCAATTTCCTTTTCTATTTCCAGGAAGATTCAGAATTGAATAGGGTGCTTCTAGGAGCTCCATGGTTTTAGGGAAATTATCTCTTAGCCTTTGCCACTAGTAAACTAGTTTAACCTCGAAGCACACTTTCTAGGAGATCCACATTTGAATCCGTCTCCCAAATATTCCTTTAGATTTTCCTTTGGAATTCTGAGAGCCTGAATTTTCCTTTGGCATTGCAAGATGAATGGGCGTACTTATTATGGTTTATCTGACTATGAGGTCATGATCTAGATTGGTATGTTCTTGGATGTGCATCAACATTCCCGCTGGAGTAAAACTGACTACCAAAATATTTTTGAACACCTCGGAATATAAATGCAAACAAGTAAATTTAATTTGAGACGTCGTAAATTAGCTGCGACAAGTGTAGGAAGGTTGGTTATGAATTCAAGTTGTGCTACCTTAGAGAACGGTTGACTCAGAATGAGAATGCAAATAACTATGATATTTGGAGACCTGTTTCTTAGATGGACGATGTGTCAGAAGAGGAGGATTCGAGTGATGAAGAAGAGGAAGCTGAGGAGGATGGGGAGATAGTGGTTTTCTCACTGGTTGTGTGTCAAACATATCGTGTGGTGATGGAAATATTGACATGGTTCTGGTTGGTGCCAGAGTGGTGGAGGAGATGTTGGGAAACCTAGTAAATCGATCCAACATGGAATGAATGAGTGGGGTGATTTCAATTTCAAATTCAGATTCGTAATTTAATGGAGTTGGTCAAACTTTGTTTTTTCCTGATAAATCTTACATGTATCGAAATGGGGGTGGATTGGATGGTGCTTTCTAGGTAGTGGCTATGAGGGGAACTGTCGGTGTAAGTACATATGCTGTCAAAATGGGAGGATCCATTTAATGGGTAGTTTCTTTTTCAACTCCTTATGCCTGACGGTTTTTTAGAGCTCGGGGTTGATTTGTGCTAAGTGGATATGATCTAGGGATTGAACAATAGTCGTTCGTGGGCATGGAGGCCTGCATTGGCAATGGGTGGGTGAAAGGAAAATCAACCGGTGTTTGTGGAACTTGAGGTGGACCTTGTTTTGGGTGTGGGTGCCCCTTGTGGTGGTGATTTTCATGCCATGTATAATGGGGGTGGTTGGACTAAGGTCTAGACCAAGAAATTCAAAGTAAAGCATTCGAAATGGGTTACTCGGATTTTCCATGTTGGTGGTGGGTCTTGAGTCACGATTTTTCATTGTTATATGTCTTTGGTTTGACCCTTCTTTGTTTCGGTCTCATGTGACCATAATTGTGTTGTGACATTATGGGTTTCTATCAAGGCCACTTATAGAGGCCTTCCTTTATGCTCTCTATTGCTATATCTTTTCTCCTTCAGATCTTGGCGGGGTATTTTGGTCCCCTCAAAACCAAATTATTACCTAATCTAAAAAACACCAAAGTCAAACAAAAGCTCAAATAGTGCAATGTTTAAAGAATTATTAGACCAATTACATACACACGTACCAAAGAAGATATCTAAAGGTAAATTCTCCGCATATTCCATTGTGATCTCTCGATGAAAGGCCCGACCACAATTGCCTAAAATAAGAATGTGTGAATTACTTATAAAATTATCTTGGACATAAAATTTAATGAAATTACTAATTTTTCAATCACACCAATGGAATAGTCAATTGAAAAGCATGCATTCTTACCTACAAAGAAGACACAATGTCCTCAGAATACATCTTTGGAAAACCCGACCTCAACAATGGCAATCTCCTTTGTGGACATGCATAACAATAAAGCAGAATTTATCTTAACAATAACAAAATGGACAGATATAATACCTAAATATATTTTTCCATGTGTACACACCATGGACGAGTACGATATTGCAATGTCTTATCCTATTGCGAGAATAGTCGCAATGTTTTATCGACGGGCTGCATTATTCTTTCAATATAAATCTATGTCTACCATTCCACAAATGCATCATATATAGTATGCATTAAGTCATTAAATAATTAAAAATAATCATGTACATAAAAAAAAGGAGTTACAGTGTGTACATATATCATATTAAAATGTCATCCATGGAAAGTGCTAACAACACTACCACTTCTTCGTTTATAGTGGCACTAGATAGTTGATATACATCCGACATACATCTATTAACCTTTACATGTTGTTGTCCACTCAAAATTCCCTGTTTCTTAAGAAAGTGAAAATTTAAAATTTTGAGTTTAAGTGTTTTTTCTGTTGTCTTCGATAATGTGAAATGCCAAAGAAATTGAGAAATCTCCATTTTTGGGTCATTTTGTGTGCTTTTCGTCTGTTTTCGGACATTTTTGCCCCCGCGTGTCCCAAGTTCAATTGGGCCCTCTATTCCCTGATCGGCGGTTCACCTGAAGTCTGTTCTTTTCGGGCCCATCGGAACTTTTTGTCCCAAATGTCCCAAGTTTGCCCGGACCAATTGTTCCATTTTTGTCCGATTCGGCCGAGCCGCGTACTTCATGTACTTTTGTCCCACGTGTCCCAAGTTCAATTGGGCCCTCTGTTCCCCGATCGGCCGGTTCACCCGAAGTCTGTTCTTTTCGGGCCTGTCGGAACTTTTTGTCCCAAATGTCCCAAGTTCGCCTGGACCAATTGTTCCATTTTCGTCCGACTCAAGCCGAGCCGCGACTTCACGTACTTTTGTCCCACGTGTTCCAAGAGCATTTGTGCGTCTTTTCCCCACTTCGCCCAAATTGACCGAGCCGCGTACTTCGCGCTTTCACGTCCCACATGTCCCAAATGAACCAAGTGTCATTCGTGCTAATTTTTCCCGCTCTACCCAAATATCTTGCTTATTCAATTTGGTAGGTATGTATTAAATACGCATTCATTGCCTTTCTCTCTCCTAAACGGCTATATAACGAGCGAACCCCCTATGCGTTTTACACACTGCTTTCCTACTATCTTTTGCTCAAACCTTTGCAATCTAAATTCCTGCACGCGTATCCATTTTCCTCTGCAATTCCTTCCCAAGTCTAGCTTGTAGCTTCGCCCTCCGAATTACTACCAACATGAAGATCAAATTTCAGGGGCAAGAACAAATCTCACCACTAGAGTCTGTCGTTCCCGATATCGGGGACAGTGAAGTTCGCCATCTTGACTTTAGTGATTTTTGGTCAAGGATGACAGACGCAAACCCTACGCCAATGGCACAGATGATTCATGATAGCGGTTTGGCTTTCAGCTGGTGGTTTCCCAATCTCTGTGTAATGTGCAGATACAGTGCTTTCATGCGGAGCTCATTTCAACCCTGATTCGAGTGAATTGACCAATATACACGTGGCAGAGACATAGCTAAGGCATTGAAGAGATTCAGGTAGTGGATTTTGAAGTCAGTGGGTCCCTCCCAGTCATAAGCACCTGTCTTCTTCTCCTTATTCCTCTCTTCTCTTCCAATTCTTTTTCTTGGATTTATTGTAATAAGTTGAGGTATTGCGATTGGCAATCCTTAACTAATCTTTAGTTAAAAGAAGTAGTTACCGAGAGGAACTGAATTGTAAGCTATATAATGGCCTCTCCTCGCCATTTTGAAGAAGGAAGAACTTGGCTTATTTTCTGAAAGTGTAAATAAATCATAAAGAAATCAATACAGAAGGGCTTTTCATTCTTCGTCTATCTGATCTCTTTTATCCCTAAGCTTTTCATTTAGTCTTGTTAAGATCATTTGTCTATATTATATTAAGAAGCTTTGTATTCTTGCAGATGTTATTGATAGAACTTTGTGTCTTTAAAATTTCATCTTATTAGTATGATACAAATGATCTTGTTTCAATTCACTGTACCTTCGCATGCATAAAGAATTAATCATCATCTATAATTCTAAATGGTGCCTTTCTGCTCGTTCTCATTTTCTCATTCCTCAGTTCTTTTGTAATTGATGATCCTTATAGAAAACACTTTCAGTAAATATCCAAGTTCCACAAGAAAATCATGTTTTGTATATGTGTAAATAGGTTCGTTTCTGAATAAGGGAACCTCTCCCATTAAAGAGGAGGGACTTCTTGTCCCCTGACTATTGCTCTTCGTGAAGTCCTATTTGATGACCAACGGTTTTGGCGACTCCGCTGGGGAAATCATATTCCAGTTCTGTAATTATTGATCATCCTTTGATCTGGCGACTCTGCATTTTACTCGAGGGAGAAGGGCCCTTGGTATTGAAGATTCTCAATTTCAGCTTTTGGAGCAGCAGGGTTTTCCTTTCCCTTCAACAAGAAATAGAAAGACTCGTTCAACAAGTACTCCACCTGTCCAAGATAGAATCCCTATGGGTGGTATTCCTTCAGAGTCAATCAGTCCTAATCTTCGAGCTTTGATTCTTGTTGGTGTTGCAGTTCCTCTTCAAGCCATTTTTCCAAGAATGGTGGTACCTCTGCCCTGGGGTCATCGTGTCGGGCCCCTTGCCCTTCCTCAGCCTTTACATGAGTTACCCAGAGGTAACCGGAAGAACTTCCCTAAATTCAAAGGTGATGGTAAAGTGCATCCTGATGAACACATCGCAGCCTTCATAGTTGCATGCGGAGTTCTAGGAGTTGAACATGAAGATGTCTCCGTAAGACTTTTCATTGAGACTTTACAAGATAATGTTGCTGATTGGTTCTATCACCTTCCGGGTGGTGCTATAACCAGCTGGGATACAATGAGAACTAGGTTTGAAAACCGGTTCAAACCAGCAGAAGACGTGCATGCCTTGCTAGCCCAAATCTCTCAAATAAAGAAAGATTCACAAGAACCCATGAGAGAATTTGTGGCCCAATTCAACAGTTGATCAATGAAATTCTGCCAAATACTCGACTTCGTAGATATGCTCAATCACCTAAAGTTAGCTATGCACTAAGAAGGGCTAATCTCGCAACATTGGCTGAAGATCAAACTCTTGCTGTTAGTGTCGAAGATGATTTAATCATGTCAGGGAAGTTGAGGAGAGACCCTTCTAAATCTAAATCTGCTTCTTCCTCCTCTTCCACCCTTGGACCTAATACTGATCCATTGGTACAAAAACTTGCAAATGATCTCATTGCCATTAAGAAACAATTGGCTCAGCATGCTCCCTATGCAGACATTCCAAGGAGGAATTTTCAGCCCAGAAATCATTTGCTGCTTTGCTCAAACAAGGCTAGCGCTTGAAGGACCTCCTATTAAAGTTCCCATCAATGCAACCTGTGAAGTTGAGGAACCTGAGGATGAGGAGGTTAATGAAGATTGCGAGGAATTTGTTGAAGAGGTTGATGATGAAGCAGATGAACTTGAGGGATCTCGAGTTAATTTCTTCACCACTGAGGGCATTGATGATGAGGATGATTATGATGAAATAGTAGCAGACATGAATAGCGAATCATACGTTGTCATGACTCGAGAGCAGAAAAATCAGAGGGAGAAAGTGATGCAGCCCACCAAGAAATCTAAAGAATAGCCGACAACTATCCCCGTAATTGCAAAAAGAGGATCTCCTATCCTTGTTTCATCTACACTAAAATTGAGTCCTGTCAATTCTGCTACTAAAGTTATTTCCGTTTCTCCTAAAGTTGATAAACCTAAGATTTCAAATGATGATAGCCCGTCCACTTCTGGGTCTTTCGATATTATTGATCACCTAAAAAAGACTAAGGTTCAAATCTCAGAAGCTGAATATTATCAAACCCATCCTAAGGCCTTTGCTAAAATGATTCACTTTGTCAATTCCCATTCTAAAACTACCTCTAAAGGCCTTTTACCCACTCCTTCTTCTGCACCACAACCTAATCTGGTAGCCGTTGTCACCTCACCCAATGACAAAATCAAACCATTCTATGTGACACTTCTTATAGCTGGCCATAGGCTCAGCAATTGCATCATAGACTCAGGAGCATCAGATAATGTGATGCCTGCTAAAGTAGCTCATGCCTTAGGCTTGACTCTCACATGCACTTATGGATCTTGTTACTCTATGGAGAGTAAGGAAGTGCCCTTAGTCAGAAGAATTAAAGATGCACAAGTGGCTTTTGTTGCTTTGCCTGAGAAGAAAGTTTTGGCTACCATCTTAGTAGCAGATATTCCTCCTTCATATGGGATGTTGCTAAGCAGAAACTTCTGTAAGGATGTGGGTGGAGAAATTCAAATGGATTGGTCACATGCCCTCATACCTGTTAATGGACAAATGAAGAAGTTCTTTACCGAGAAGCAATCTGAGTATATTATACAAAAAAACGGATGATCCCAAAGCACAAATACTCCATGAGGATATGGGGCATGGCAACTACATGATTATGTCTCCTGAAGAAATCCAACTCCCCAAAGTATCACCTAAAGATTCTAATGGTGTTTGGATTTTAGAGTTTGATGGAAGTTGTTCCTCGCTGGTGTCATACTGGTGTCACCTGAAGGAAGCCTTCATCCTTTCTCATTCAAGTTGCAATTTGAAAATACCAATAATACAAGCAGAGTATGAGGCTCTCATTCTTGGACTACAGGTGGCAAAAGAACAAGGTGTGAAGAATCTTCTAGCTCGTGGGGATGCAGAATTGATTGTAAAGCAAGTTAGAAACCTCTTCCAGGTGAAAAATGGAAGGTTGAAACATTACAGGAATCAGGTGTGGGATTCCATTGAATTTCTTGATGCTTTCTCCATTGAAGCAATACCTAGGGAGAAGAATACCAGGGCTGATTCATTAGCAGTCTCTGGGTCACTGCTTATACCTCATCCTGACTTTTCCCAAGATAAGTTCACCATTGAGATGATCCATCGACCTAGTGTACCTGATAATACAAATAACTGGCAAGTTTTCAATAATGATCAACATTTGCTTTCTTTCTTAGAACTCAAAGATAATTTTGAACAGCTATACTTTGAAGGAAGTGATAACTTGCCTCGTGAAAGTATGCCCTTTGACAAAGCAGCCACTCAAGGAGAAGAAACGGATCAGGATGGATGCATCAAACTCAAGGGAAACAAGATCCTAAAGGATTGGTAAGTTTAGATGAACTGTTTGATAAACACGATAGGTATGTAAAGTCTAGATCTTCTACTGAACCTCAACAATCAGCTGAATATGACAAAATTAATATTGGGAGTTCTACTGACCCTAAGTTCGTGAACATTGGAAAATGTTGCATAGCAGATGAGAGGAAGAAAGCAATTGATCTGTTAAAGAGGTATAAGGATGTTCTTGCCTACTCTTATGAAGATTTAAAAGCTTTCCAACCAAAAGAGATGCAGCATTTTATTCCTCTCAAACCTGGAATTAAGCCTTTTAAACAAAAGCAGAGGCAATACAATCCCAAAATAGCTGACACCATTTTTCAAGAAATACAGAAGTTGTTGAAAGCCAAAATCATTTTTCCTATCCATCATTCAACATGGATTGCCAATATTGTACCTGTTAGAAAGAAAATGGTGAGATTCAGATTCGTGTTGACTTCGTGAATCAATCGGGCTTCCTTGAAAGATAATTATCCTTTACCTATGATGGATCAGGTCTTACAAGCAGTAACAGGATCTGAAATGTTGTCTATGCTTGATGGATTCTCAGGATATAATCAGGTAGAAGTTAATACTATAGATCAACACAAAACAACTTTCACTACCCCTTGGGGTACCTTTGCTTACAAAAGAATGCCTTTTGGGCTCATTAATGCTGGTGCCACTTTTCAGAGAGCTATGGATCTGGCCTTTGGAAGTTTGAAAGGGAAGTGTATTGTTGTATACCTTGATGACTTGACTGTGTATTCTAAAACAAGGGCAGATCATTTTCAGCACCTGGAGACAGTTCTGCTAAGATGTAGAGAACATGGGATCTCTTTGAATCCTAAAAAATCCGTCTTTTGTGTCACAGAGGGGAAATTATTAGGGCACATCGTCTCCAAAGATGGTATTAAAATTGATCCTGAGTGAGTTCAAGTTATTCAGCAAATTCCTCTCCCAACCAGCAAAAAGGGCGTGCACTCTTTCTTTGGTAAGATCAATTTTTTGAGAAGATTCATCCCTGATTTTGCAGAACTAACTCTGAATATCTCCCAAATGATGAAAGGAAAACAAATGTTTGGTTGGTCTTCTGAAGGGAAAGAAGCCTTTGAAGATATTAAAAGAGCCATTGCTAAAACTCCTATTTTAGCATGTCCAGATTTTAGTAAAGATTTTATTATCTATTGCTACGCCACAGATAACACCTTGGCTGCGGTTTTGACTCAAGAAGATTCTAATGAGCACGAACTCCCAATTGCATTTATGAGCTATATTCTGAAAGATCATGAGTTAAAATATACCATGATGGAAAAACATGCTTTTGCAGTGGTTAAAGCTGTTAAGCAGTTTCGTTTTTACATTCTTAACTCTCACTCCATGGTGTTGGTACCAGATACAACTGTTAAGTCAATTCTTACACAGCAGGAATTTGGATCCAAGAGAGGGAACTGGGTGGCTAAGGTTCAAGAATATGATATTGACATCAAACCGACCAAGCTCATCCGTGGAAAAGGCCTTTGTGAACTCATCGCTGAAGGAGCTAGACATGAGTTACTGGAGGATAAAATTGGTCTTCCTACAGTTCTGTTTCTTAGCTCAGTTGACGAATGGTATGCTGATATCACCCATTTTCTCACCTATGGAGAATGCCCCTCTCATTTGACTACCAAAGAAAAGAGGACTGTTAAACTAAGGTCAGTGCAATATGTGTTGTGGGAAAACGCCTTGTTCAAACGTGGGTTAGATGGAAGGTTTTTGAAATGTGTGGACAAGGAACAGCAGAAAAAGCTACTCTCAGCTTTTCATGATCAAGCATGCGGAGGGCACTACTCATCAACCGTCACTGCTCATAAGATACTTCGTGGAGGATATTACTGGCCTACCTTATTCAGAGATGCATCCAAGTGGGTTGATAAATGTGAGGCTTGTCAGACTTTCGTGAGTAGACCCAAACCGGCCTCTTTGCCTCTTAAGCCGGTTGTAATTGAAAACCTTTTCAACACTGGGGTTTGGACTTCATTGGAACACTTAACCCCTCTTCTAGTGCTGGTCATACTCATGTATTAAGCTGCTCACATGATTATTTCACAAAATGGGTAGAAGCCATTCCAGTAAAGAGTACTACTTCTGAAGTGGTGTGCAGTTTCATCAAAGAAAACATCTTGGTAAGGTATGGTGTACCAAACAAGATTGTGACAGATAATGCTTCAAATTTTTCTTCAACCGAGATGATGGATTTTTGTTATGGATATGGCATCTCTCTGGCTCACTCTTCATATTACTATCCTCAGGGAAATGGACAAGCAGAATCCACTAATAAAAATTTGGTGACCATAATAAGGAAATTAGTCAATGAGTCTCAACGAAACTGGCACAAGAAACTCTATGATGCTCTTTGGGCAGACAGGATCACACCTAAGAGAGCCATTGGAATGTCTCCTTTTCAAGTGGTATATGGAGTAGAAGCTCAATTGCCAGTAAATGTGATCCAGCAAAGCAATTCTAGTGGCGCAACTTCCAGAGACCATAACTTTTGCACCGTAGCTCCGATTGACTCCGTTCAAAAGGCAACGGAAAGCTTGGAATGCGTAGAATGTGATGAGAAGGTGCGGAACTTTGTTTGGCAATGTTTGACCCCGAAATCCACGTTTAAGGGGCCCAAATTGTGATTTTTGTACTGCTGTCTAAAAATAGTAAATTCTAAAAATAGTATGTTTCACAAAATTAGTGCACATGTAAGTCTTGGAAGATGAAACACCTCGTCTCCCTCGAGACTGGTGACCTTCCACATCTTTCTAGGTGTCCTTTCGTATTTATAAAATTATTATAAATACATATGTAACTGGAAGAAGAGATAGACATCTCTTGGCAGAGATAATTGATGTATTTTGAAGTCTTTGAGTAATTTACATCTCTTTTCAGAGATAGTTGTTTTGCAATTCATTTGGCACATTTGTTAATCTGTTCCTTAAGTCTGAAACCCCTCGGTTTTGGATCAGTGGTATCAGAGCTAAGTCGTCTTGAGAGTGTATGATCCCCAGAACGAGGTCGGGATATAAAAAGCTTGGGTGGTCCACACACAATCCTTCAGAATACTTGCCTGTTCGCTGCAGGCGACCTCCAATGGCGGACAACACCAGGATGGATGATCCTCTCAAAAATATGGTGAATGAAGCTCTTAGGGAGCAAAAGGATCAGATGCTACAACAATTCACCCAAATTCTGCAACAACTACAAGTAGGAAATCATGCCTCCTCATCTGTAAATCAGTCCTTTGGTGCCCCGACTCCATTCAAGGTGCAAGTAAATTTTGACATTCCTATTTTTGAAGGTAAGATCAATTCGATGCAAGAGAGAATCTGGTTAGACCAATTGACCTCATATTTTTCACAATCAATTTCTCGATAAGGAAAAGATAACATTTTCTCTATTGAAATCATCTCTTCATTGTCAAAAATTGGTGGGGTGTGTATAAGAATGGGCTCGAAAGGGATGAGCTAGGAATCACAGAGGAACCCACATGGAATGATTTCGTGGATGCCATAAAGGAAGAATATTACCCTGTTGGGGCCTATGATGATCTGTACATACATGTGGCAAAGAACTCGTCACAAGGTAAGGACCAGTCGGTTCAAGATTATATTGATAAATTTCATTCTTTGTCTGCAAGATTGGGCATTCAAGACACATAACAACACAAGATTCTAAAATATCGCAGTGGCCTACAATGGAGCATCCGAGAGGACATGGAATTCTTTCAATTTCAAACCCTCGGCAAGGCATACAAGTTTTCAGTCAAGATTGAACAAAAGCACAAAAGGAGGACTGCTAGGAACCAACCCGTGAGGGGGAAGAATGATAAAGAAGGCCAGACCCGAGGTCAAGGTTGGAAACAGAAGGAGTCGCAAGGAAATAAGATGCGAAGGAGAAGACAGGGGAAGTGGTGTGACCTCCACAAAATAAATCGCCACTCCAAGGAAGAATGTCGAGCCATCAAGTCCTTACTCGCCGAATCATCTTCTTCAACACTCTCGCACCATCGATTGCTGAGACCACGAGGTCAAGGATGAAGATGATCAAATTATAGATGTTGATCCAGATGTGATCATTGCCACCTCAAAAGTCAAGAATATGGATGAGAAGGAAAGGCTCTTCCACTCCAAGCTCGGGTAAAAGGTAAGCCTCTCGCATTTTATCCTTGATAGTGGAAGTCGAAGAATTTAATTTCTGTTGATGTTGTAAAAAGCCTAAACCTCCCTGTAAAGCCACATCCCCAGCCATATAGTATCGGGTGGTTAAACCCAGGAAGAGACCTCCAAGTCACACAACAATGCCTCCTTCCATATGCCATCAAGCCCTTCCATGATGAAGTCATGTGTGATGTTTCTCCATTAGATGTTTGTGATGTGCTCCTAGGCCAGCCATTCATGTGGGATAGACATGGCATCTATGAGTCACGACCTAGAAGGGTCACCATTACCATTGGGAGTCGACGTTATCGGATACCTGAGGTCATTCCCCCAAAATCTGTCTCCCTCATCAGTGCCAAACAATGTAAGAAGTTAGTGGAGAAAACCAAACAGTTTGTCGTCTTGATGATCAGGCCAAAACCTACAAACAAAATTGTTGCAGCCTCCATGAACATGCACTCAATACAAGAAGTAAGCTCAACCAAATCATAACTGATTATGATGATCTATTCCAAACACCTAAAGGAGTGCCATCAAAATAGGTGTCGGGTAAAACATGTTATTGATTTGGTCCCGGTCTCCTTTACCCAATAGCCCTGTACCGCAGTCGGTCCCTTAAAAATGAGGAGATAAAGAGGCAGCTCCAGGAATTGATTCAAAAGGGACATATTAGGCCAAGCTCTTCACCTTATGGAAGTCCAATTATCTTGGCGCCAAAGAAGGATGGAACATGGAGACTTTGCATAGACTATCGGGCTTTGAACAAAATCACTGTGAAGAATCGCTACCCTCCCAAGGATTGATGATTTCTTTGGACCAGCTCCGTGGTGCAAAATTTTTCACCAAAATTGATCTCAAATCCGCTATCACTAGATCCTGTCGAGCCCATCGATGTTTGGAAAACGCATTTAAGTCTCGTGAAGGCTTATTCGAATGGTTGGTCATGCCTTTCGGACTAACTAATGCACCTGCAACATTCATGCAGATGATGGACAACATCTTGCGGCCCTACACCAATTCCTTCGTAGTGGTCTACCTAGATGATATACTCATTTATAGCCCGACCTGGGAGAGGCATCTGCAACATGTTCAAGAAGTACTTCAGACCCTCAGGAAGCACAGACTGTATGCAAATCTGGATAAGTGCACATTTGGGATGACAAAGGTCCAGTACTTGGGTTACGTCGTGGATGAGGAAGGAGTCCATGTCGACCCGGAGAAAATTCAGGTTATTCAGAGGTGGCCTACCCCAAAGAATCTTACAGAGCTTCGTAGCTTCCTGGGCCTTGCCAATTTCTATCGCCGGTTTGTCTTGGGTTTCTCACATATTTCCTGGGCACTCAATCAGGTGACTAAAGGAGGGAACAAGGCTAAATTTCAATGGGGGAAGCGCAACAGAAAGAATTTGAAGGGCTGAAAGAAAGGTTATGCTCAGCCCCTGTCCTTTCCCTTCCTGATCTACATCATCCATTCGAGCTGATGACAGACGCATCTGAGTATGCCTTGGGAGCTGTTATCATGCAACATGGCCACCCTGTTGCATACCATAGTGAAACATTCAATGACACGGTCAGGAAGTACCCAATATATGATAAGGAGCTTTATGCCATTGTCCAGGCATGTAAGCAGTGGAAACACTACATTCTGGGGAAGGAGACAGTAATCCACACTGACCATAGGCCTTTGGAGTTCCTTCAGACACAAAGCAAGTTGAGGAATGAGAGACACCAGAAATGGGCCACATACCTACAACAGTTTCACCTGATAATAAAGCATAAGAAGGGAAGTGCCAATTCAGCAGCAGATTGCCTAAGCCGCCCTCCAATTGCAGCCCTCACAACTATTCTTGATCTCTGTGGACATGAGACTTCAAGTTGGTGCAGTTTGTATGAGAAGGATCCTGAGTTTTCAGACACATATCAGGCCCTCCGTGAAGGAAAACATGTCTCTGATTTCTATCTACAGGATAATCTCCTCTGCCATATGGGACACATCTGTGTTCCAACAAGTGAACAACAGAAGATGATCTGGGAAGCACACTTCAGCAAGACCGCAGGGCACTTTGGCATGGACAAGACATTCGCGCACTTGAAGCATTTCTACCGCCTAATCTAAGACCGATGTGGTGAAGTATATTAAGTCCCGCACTCCTTGGCAATTGCTAAGCCAACTAACAAGAAACAGGATTGTACACACCATTTCAGAACCAACCAAGCCTTGGGAATCTGTCTCGATGGACTTCCTCTCGGGTTTGCCAACTTCAAACATGGGAATGATGGTGTTTTTGTTGTAGTTGATCGATTTTCTAAAATGGCTGTAATGGTTTCTGTAAGAAAATATTTCGCTTGAAGATATCGCTAAAATTTATTTCGGTCATGTATGGATCAACTTTGGGCTCCCAAGTCTATTGTTTCGATAGGGATAGCGGGTTCCCGAGCATCTTCTGGTCCACCTTATGGGAATGCTAGATACAAAGTTGATGAAGTCCACATCCTTTCACCTGGCTGTGATCGATGGGCAAACAAAAGTGGTGAATCGCCTAATTGTTCACATGCTTTGTATGTACCACTCCAAGCACTCCCACACATGGGACGAGGCCCCCGCCATACATACAACATGGATACAATCGAGCCCCGCAGCTCCACTAAACACAGTCCTTTTAAGCTTGTTATGGATTCCAACCTATGGCTCCCATTGATGTATGCATCCCAATTCCCGCCATGGAATTCACACTTCATGGAAAAAGTGAAGCGAAAAGGCGACAAGGTTTGTTGAAGCGAGATCCAAAGACATTCAAAGCACCAAGTCCATGACATTTCATAGAAAATGAATAAAAATATAAGAATCGCCATGATAAACAAGATTTCGCATCATTTCCAGTTGGTGATAAGGTTTGGTTGCGGCTTCAGAAGGAACGGCTTGCAGGTCCACACAGAAAGATTCGACCTCTCTGGTATGGTCCTTACACTCTCACTAAGCAAGTAGGGGAAAATGCTTTCGAGTTGAATATTCCACCCTACCTTGGTCTGCACCCCATCTTCAATGTGGACCTCCTCAAGCCATACCATCCACCTTTGTTGGATACTTCAGTCACAGCAGAACAATTGGACATCTCTGAGCTCAATCCAGCAAGTCTTTCCCCAGCTGAAGAAGATCAGATTGTGGACAATTTGACTAAGACCACCAGAGGACAACCTATTCAACTCTATCGTGTGATAAAGAAAGGAAATCTCAGTCACCAAGGTGAATGGCTCACTGCATACCAGGTAAAGAAGCAATTTCCACAGCTGATGGGGCATCTTAATGCAATGGGGACCATTGCTTCTGAAGGAGGGAGGAATGATCCAGGCAGCAATTCTAGTGGCGCAACTTCCAGAGACCATAACTTTTGCACCGTAGCTCCGATTGACTCCGTTCAAAAGGCAACGGAAAGCTTGGAATGCGTAGAATGTGATGAGAAGGTGCGGAACTTTGTTCAGCAATGTTTGACCCCCGAAATCCACGTTTAAGGGGCCCAAATTGTGATTTTTGTACTGCTGTCTAAAAATAGTAAATTCTAAAAATAGTATGTTTCGCAAAATTAGTGCACATGTAAGTCTTGGAAGATGAAACACCTCGTCTCCCTCGAGACTGGTGACCTTCCACATCTTTCTAGGTGTCCTTTCGTATTTATAAAATTATTATAAATACATATGTAACCGGAAGAAGAGATAGACATCTCTTGGCAGAGATAATTGATGTATTTTGAAGTCTTTGAGTAATTTACATCTCTTTTCAGAGATAGTTGTTTTGCAATTCATTTGGCACATTTGTTAATCTGTTCCTTAAGTCTGAAACCCCTCGGTTTTGGATCAAACAGTTGGAGCCGCCTTGCATCTAATGAAGGCCATCAAGATACCAGCCAATGATGCTTTGGATAAGAGAATAATGTACCTTCACAAATTGAGTGAGGATAGATTGGAAGTTGCTGATAAGATATCTGCTCATCAACAAAAAGTTAAGGTCCTGTTTGATAAGAAAGCTAGGTTTAGAGATTTCCAAGTTGGAGACACTGTTTTGTTGTGGGATAAAAGGCATGAACCTCGTGGCAGCCATGGCAAGTTTGATTCCCTTTGGCTCGGACCTTTCAAGATCGGGTACTTTCTTTGGTAAGAATTCTTTTACCTTGATTATATGGATGGTTCTTCTCCCACTTCCTTATAGTGGGCAGTATTTGAAATTGTTCAAGTCATAGGTGATTAGGGAGTCCTTTGTATATTCTGTACAGCGTTTTGTTTTTCTTTCCCTTTGTTTTGGTGTGTTGTCCTCTGTATTGGTTTGATTCGATGACTCCGTTGCCCAATGGATAAGGTACTGGTCTACTTCCCCAAGTTTTTCTAAGTTCTTACCTTGTCTCATTCCTTGAATTTATTCCAAGTCATCCCCAAAAGGATCTAAATTGCTGTCCACTCAAAATTCCCCTGCTCTTAAGAAAGTGAAAATTTAAAATTTTGAGTTTAAGTGTTTTCTGTTGTACTGATAATGTGAAATGCCAAAGAAATTGAGAAATCTGCGTTTTTGGGTCATTTTGTGTGTTTTTTGGGCCTGTCGGACATTTTTGTCCCACGTGTCCCAAGTTCAATTGGGCCCTCTATTCCCCAATCAGCCGGTTCACCCGAAGTCTATTCTTTTCGGGCCTGTCGGAACTTTTTGTCCCGAATGTCCCAAGTTCGCCGGACCAATTGTTCCATTTTCGTCCGATTCGGCTGAGCCACGTACTTTGCGTACTTTTGTCCCGCGTGTCCCAAGTTCAATTGGGCCCTCTGTTCCCCGATCGGCCGGTTCACCCGAAGTCTATTCTTTTCGGGCCCGTCAGAACTTTTTGTCCCAAATGTCCCAAGTTCGCCTGGACCAATTGTTCCATTTTCGTCCGATTCGGCCGAGCCACGTACTTCACGTACTTTTGTCCCGTGTTCCAAGAGCATTTTTGCGTCTTTTCCCCGCTTTGCCCAAATCGGCCGAGCTGCGTACTTCACGCTTTCACGTCCCACATGTCCCAAATGAACCAAGTGTCATTCGTGCTAATTTTTCCCGCTCTACCCGAATATCTTGCTTATTTAATTTGGTAGGTATGTATTAAATACGCATTCATTGCCTTTCTCTCTCCTAAATGGCTATATAACGAGTGAACCCCCTATGCATTTTGCACACTGCTTTCCTGCTATCTTTTGCTCGAACCTTTGCAATCTAAATTCCTGCGCGTGTATCCATTTTCCTCTGCAATTCCTTCCCAAGTCTAGCTTGCAGCTTCGCCCTCCGAATTACTACCAACATGAAGATCAAATTTCAGGGGCAAGAACAAATCTCACCACTAGAGTCTGCCGTTCCCGATATCGGGGACAGTGAAGTTCGCCATCTTGACTTTAGTGATTTTTGGTCAAGGATGACAGACGCAAACCCTACGCCAATGGCACAGATGATTCATGATAGCGGTTTGGCTTTCGCTGGTGGTTTCCCAATCTCTGTGCAATGTGCAGATACAGTGCTTTCATGCGGAGCTCATTTCAACCCTGATTCGAGTGAATTGACCAATATACACGTGGCAGAGACATAGCCGAGGCATTGAAGAGATTCAGCAAAGTGGATTTTGAAGTCAGTGGGTCCCTCCCAGTCATAAGCACCTGTCTTCTTCTCCTTATTCCTCTCTTCTCTTCCAATTCTTTTTCTCGGATTTATTGTAATAAGTTGAGGTATTGCGATTGGCAATCCTTAACTAATCTTTAGTTAAAAGAAGTAGTTACCGAGAGTAACTGAATTGTAAACTATATAATGGCCTCTCCTCGCCATTTTGAAGAAGGAAGAACTTGGCTTATTTTCTGAAAGTGTAAATAAATCATAAAGAAATCAATACAGAAGGGCTTTTCATTCTTCGTCTATCTGATCTCTTTTATCCCTAAGCTTTTCATTTAATCTTGTTAAGATCATTTGTCTATATTATATTAAGAAGCTTTGTATTCTTGCAAATGTTATTGATAGAACTTTGTGTCTTTCAAATTTCATCTTATTAGTATGATACAAATGATCTTGTTTCAATTCACTGTACCTTCGCATGCATAAAGAATTAATCTGTCATCTATAATTCTAAATGGTGCCTTTCTGCTCGTTCTCATTTTCTCATTCCTCATTCCTTTTGTAATTGATGATCCTTATAGAAAACACTTTCATAAATATCCAAGTTCCACAAGAAAATCATGTTTTGTATATGTGTAAATAGGTTCATTTCTGAATAAGGGAACCTCTCCCATTAAAGAGGAGGGACTTCTTGTCCCCTGACTGTTTATCTTCGTGAAGTCCTATTTGACGACCAACACATGTACATATTAACATTTATAAACCGACATACAATCTCTAGCCCCTAAACATGAAGTAGAGAAATATTTACATTATTACATTGGTAAAAACACTTTATTTTATTCACCACAACCATATCATACAAAAACACATAAATGTTCGAACATGTAAATCTATGTATATGTATACGTATGGATAGGTATGTGTATGTATATGTAGGCGTCACAACACATTCATTGAGTCATTAGCCAAGCCAAGAGCATAAATAATTTTATCTCTCTTTTGTGGTATGCACACAAAGTGTATATGATAAACAATACTACTATATGAAAATACAAATGTCCATGTATGTGAAACTAATACATATACACGCACATATATATGTATATGTATATGTATATGTATATGAAAATTCATGCATAAACATACATATACAAATACATACATACATACATATACATATTATATACATGTATGTATATGTATATGTATATGTATAGATATGTATGTGTATGTATATGTAAGTGTCACAACACATTCATTGGCTCACAACCAAGAAAAGAGCATAATAACTTTTATCTCTTTCTATGGTATGTTCACAAAGTGTGTATGTGAAAACCAACACTCCCATATGATAATACAAACATCAAAGTATGTGAGACCAATACACACACACACACACACACACACACACACACACACACACACACACACACACACATCTCTTTGTGGGTGGGTGTGTGTGTGTGTAATCATACATACATGTACATATATATGCATGTGCATGTATAAACATAAATATACATGTATGTATATTTATATGTATACGTATGGATATGTATGTGTATGTATATGTAGGTGTCACAACACATTCATTGACTAGCCATCTACGACAAGAGCATAGAAAATTTTATATCTCTTATGTGGTATACACACAAAGTGTGTATATTGCAAACAACACTACTACAAGATAGTACAAATGTCTAGGTATGTGATACTAGTACATATACATATACATATGTATATGTATATGTATGTGTATTTATATGTAGGTGTCACATCACATTCAGATTTGTTTATCCGGAAACAAGATCATATGACCCCATGAGATAGACCATAAGATGCCATATATACAACATCCATGGGTGGGACTCGGTTCTTCTAACGTGGCATTAACCCAACACAACCTAGTCACATACCTAACAATTTAATCTCTCTTATGTGGTATACACATAGTGTTTATATGAAAAAAACTTGCATATGAAAATACAAATGTCTAAGTATGTGAGACCAATATATATACATATGTATATGTATACTGTACATACATGTACATATATAGGTATATGTATATGTATATGTATACATGGAAACTTTTAGCAGTGAATTTTTGTAAACTTGCAAATATTAAGGGTTTTGGAATTTGGAAATGGAGAATCTCTAGCAATTGGCTTCCGCCTAGTTTGCCTAAAATTTCAGTAGACAAGTCATTTGTATGGATCACTTCACCTAATATTTACACTTAAAATGAACTTATGAATGTATTTCACCAATGTTTCTAATAAAATCATGCCCATATTTGCCAAGGTATAGTACATAGCCCAAAGGGTTGCAAGGGGGCTCATATATCTATTTCTAGGAAGGCAACCTGTCTATTTATTAAGAGATGGCCAACTAAGAGACGTCCATGCATAGAGATGCACGTCTATACATGGATGAGATGGAAATAAAAAGATGATCATCCAACACTTCACCATCCAACCCAGTCTATCTAATTTGACATAGATGACCATCCAACTCAGATTGTCTAATGCTAGATAGACAACTATCTAACCTAATTTATCTTATTCTACATGGATGGATGTCCAACTCAAACCTGTCTAATTGTACATCGATTTTTTCCAACTCGGGCCATCTGATTCTACATAGATGGCCATCCAATCTAGGTTATATGATGCTACAAATATGGTCGTCTATTAACCATCTATCTTTGTCAAAATGCAAGAAACTTTGGCATGTCAAATTGCCTTTGTTGTGAATTGTTTCATTTGGATATTTGTCATTTCTTTGAAAGACAATTTTGGAGATTAACCACCCATTCTATAATAATTTTTTGGAAGGGGTTCTTAAAATGAAATCTGTATTTATATGTATGTGTATGTATATGTAGGTGGCATAACACATTCATTGACTAGCCATCCAAGACAAGATTATAGACAATTTTATATCTCTTATATGGTATATGCACAATGTGTATATGACATGGAAACACTCCCATATGATAATACACATGTCTAGGTATGTGATACCAGTACATATACATATACATATGTATATGTATACTCATACATGCATGTGCATATATATATATATATATATATGTATAAACATGAATATGTATGTGTATGTATATGTAGGTGTCACATCACATTCATTGACTCGTCACCAAGACAAGAGTATAGACAATTTTATCTCTCTTTATTGGTATACATAGTATGTATATAACAAACAACACTCACATATGATAATAAAAACATTCGGTATGTGAGACCAATACATATACATATACTTATACATATACATATATACATATATACACATACATATACAAACATCCAAAATTAGTACAATTTGTCAAGTAGTACTAATAATTTTAAATATATTTATTTAAGTTTTTTCTATAAATTTCAAGTTTAATAATTTTATTTACCTTATTTGTATCTCATATTCATCAATAATTTGGTTGTATTTTCTTTATATTTTCTAGCGATGGGAAATAAGAAAAAATTTCTAAGAAAACAATTGTCCCAAATTGTGAGTTCTTGTGAAATTGTGAGTTATTGTGATGGAGTTATTTTACCAAAGGAAGGTTGATTCTACATGTGTTAGGAAGGTGAGAGAGAGAGAGAGAGAGAGAGAGAGAGAGAGAGAGAGAGAGAGAGAGAGAGAAGAATAAATCTTTGAGGGGGATTTAGATGGTGAATGATTTCTTGTATGGAGGATTTTTAAAAAGGCCCTATTATATATTTATACAACATGTTCATGAAGAAAAGATGAGGTTCTCGACCATTACTGTCAGTTCCTTTGTATGAAGGGTATAGTAAATATGGTATACTTTGTGTTTTTGTGTGAAAAAGGACCACATTTGATGTTGTAGTAAGTGGAATGATGAGATCTAATTGTAGGTGACTGTGTAAGTACAAGCCCTCTTTTCTAGACTGGTAAAACTGGTTTTACAATCATTTTTAGGAGTTCTCATGAATAAATAATTGTTCCTAGAGGAGTAACAAGGTGGCACCGACCTTACGAACTTGTTTAGAATCTCTAATAATGATATTGGTATTTAAAACTGGTATTTTATTCCTCTCGAGTCTCGGAAGAAACCTTGCAAAGGATTTTAGTTAAATTTGATGATTTATGAATGTCAGATGCCTAACTATGGAAGGAGGAAGATATGGAAATAAAGATAAAAATACATAACACAACTAGGTTTTTGGGTTGGTAATAGTGAATATCACCATTTAATTTTTGGAAAGCTATAGAAATTTCTAGTGAGAACAATACTTATGGTATAGATGGGTTTTTCCAATGGTAATAAGAAATGTGTAACTAATAAAGGAGAACAAAACATATAGCACAAATGATTTTTTTGTTTGAGAGAGAAATCTAAAATAAAGAGAACAATACATACAACACATAAGAGTTTTTTGGCTAGTAACAATGAATGTCTAACTATGGAAGAAGGAGAAAATAACAATACATATTGCACGAATGGATTTTTGAGGTTAGAAAAATAGCATTGGCTTTTTATTCTTCGAGCTTCTTCTCGGTGTAACAATTGTATATATTTAGAACCTCCCTTTAAAATAGTAATTAACTATGATTCCCTTTTATAGTTAACGGTGAGAGACTATTTTTACTTGATTGGGCTGTGGGGTAATCAAGGTTGATATTTTCATTTAAAATTATGTGCATTTTGTTTCCTGAACAAGAAAGATTTGTAAATAAATGATTTTGACATTTTTTTCTAGAAAGGTAATAATGTGGAAGCTAAATTCTAGGGTCCTATGGAGTTTTAAGTAGCATAAGAGCATTTTTAGTGTGGGTGGCTCCATAGAATATATATCAAAAATTCAATATTATAGCAAAGAAAACTTAGTTCACAAACTATGGGAATGGAAATTCATTGAGTTAGCGTAAGTCAGTCTTATGCCAGAGTGCCACATGAATAGAAAAAACCTTACAATAGGAACATGTAAAAATTTAGATGCTTTTTTTTTTTTATAGGAAAATATTTATTAAATTTTGAAATCTTATTCAAAGGGGAAGATTTTATTTCCTCCTGTAACATGTTGGAATAATTTTTACTAAACCTTTGACTGCATTATTGTTTCAATAGAAACCCCTCAATTAAACCCCACCCTAGAACATGTAAGGAGTACTTATATTTAATTAGATAATTTTATCGGTATTTTACTATTCCATTTCCCGCATACAATATTTAAATATTAATATGCTAGGATAGACTTTTCAAAAAAACAAAAAGACTCATTTCAAATATCAATATGAGATGTAATAAATAAATAGAGAGAGACGAAAATACTCGAAACATGAATGTGATTCCGATGGTGAGATTTTGCAAACTTTTACATTTTGGGAAGCTTCTCCATGATGGTGGAGATGATGGAACGATGCGGGGATGAAATGATGGTAGAGATTTGGACCTCCTCTTAGGTTTGCGAGCCGTCATGAAATGATTCGATGGTGAGATTTTGCAAACTTTTACATTTTGGGAAGCTTCTCCATGATGGTGGAGATGATGGAATGATGCAGGATGAAATGATGGTAGAGATTTGGACCTCCTCT
Source organism: Taxus wallichiana var. yunnanensis (assembly GCA_018340775.1). NCBI lineage: Eukaryota > Viridiplantae > Streptophyta > Pinopsida > Cupressales > Taxaceae > Taxus > Taxus wallichiana. Next base: position 291,695,954 of record CM031239.1, on the reverse strand, counting down.
TAGGTTTGCGAGCCGTCGGCCACATCCAACGTGTCAGCTGACACATAATGAAAATACTTTTTCGGGGCGGATATTTGGTAGGAAACTTTTTTGTAGGAGTTTGGTGACACAGGAGCAAGCGACGTTGTTATTGTATTGTGCCATGTGTGTGTTGCATGTATGGAATCTTATGGTCTATCTTATAGGGGTCATGTGATTTTTTCACGAGGATAGCCTCTAGCCAACAATAAGTAAAAGTAATTATTGCTAAATGACACATGAAAATGCTAAAGACAACATTAATTGCATAATTCTTGTGAGGGACCAAAAATAAACCCTAAAACACATATTTTGTAAATTTGAAGATTAGGATTTGACTTGTTCACAAATAAAAAAACACAGTATGTGTCGTTTAGCAAAGTGAAAGCCACATTGTACTAATAATGAAATCCCTATTGACTTCAATCTCGCCTCATCACTATTAATGTCAAACCTACCAAGAATGGTAGGCATGAGGATTTTTCATTTGCAATATAATATTTAACTTATGCTCAGGATTCCATCTGTTTGTAGATTGTTTATTAACTTCGCCCATAAAAATATTGTAATGATTGAATGGGGATGTTAGAGCCCAAGGAAAAATTTCATCATTAATATAATTGTACAAAGATAATGGGGGAAGGTTAAATGGGTAGATTTGTCACATCCAATCATTGAGCTCATAATGGAAGATCGATTCTAGTTTTTATTTTTCAGCCTATTCATACTTTGATACAAAGATAGCGTGTCTACAAGGTTTTCAACACACACACATAGATATATATATATATATATATATAGATATATATATATATATTTAACCTCATAAGAGAAAATTTATTTTACCCAAAAATATAGGGATAACTAATGGTCTTCAAGTAAAAATGCATGTATTTGGTAACACTCAATGCTTGGACCACAATGATGAGTAACGTTTTGATGAAGATTTCCTGAAGGTAGTGGTAGTGTGTTAGAAGACATTAGCAACCTAAAATAAAGAACATAAATATGAGATTCCATAGGGTAGGAATCAATCCAACAATTCTAATTCAAGCAATTATATATGCTTATTTAAATGCCATTTACCTTGACTTGTGCATCGTGATGTGGATTCCATAATTATCTCTTTCGTTTTGTACATACTTGCATCGTACTAATGGTGTAGTTCCATGGAGGAGTTTCCACTTTACTTTTTCTGCAGTAGTAGATCTATTGAATACTTTTATGTCAGTTATATAAATAAAATAATCTTACTCACAAAAATAGGAGCTTTTATTTTTATTCTTTTGTTTTTAAGAGGTCACTTGGGAGGGAGACTCGAAATTTGCCCCTAAATTTCAGTGGTTCTTTAAATCCACCTAGCACATAATAAACATTTTTTCCATGAATTTCTTGTAATTTTGGAGGGAAATTTGCTATTTATTTACATAGAAAATGATTTTAAAACATTGCTATATATATATAACCTCATAAGAGAGAATTTATTTTACCCAAAAATATAGGGATAACTAATGGTCTTCTTGAAGTAAAAATGCATGTATTTGGTAACACTCAATGCTTGGACCATAATGATGAGTAACATTTTTATGAAGATTTCCTGAAGGCGGTGGTAGCGTGTCAAAAACATTAGCAACCTAAAACGAAGAACATAAATATGAGATTCCATAGGGCAGAAATCAATCCAACAATTCTAATTCCAGCAATTATCTATGCTTATTTAAATGCCATTTACCTTGACTTGTGCATCTTGATGTGGATTCCATAATTATCTCTTTCATTTTGTACATACTTGCATCGTACTAATGGTTTAGTTCCATGTAGGAGCTTCGCTTTACTTTTCTGCAGTAGTAGATCTATTGAATATTTTTGATGTCGGTTATATGAAATAAAATGATCTTACTCGTGAAAATAGGAGATTTTATTTTTCTTCTTTAGTTTTTAAGAGGTCACTTGGGAGGGAGACTAAAATTTGCCCCTAAATTTGTGGTTCTTTAAATCCACCAAGCACATAATAAACATTTTTTCCATGAATTTCATGTAATTTTGGAGGGAAATTTGCTATGTATTTACATAGAAAGTTATTTTAAAACATTTCAGCAAATGTTGTTGGAGATACTTAGAGAAAACATGGAACCTTAATAATGGTAAACACCCCTAAATGTTCTTGCACCACCCGTTGATATATTTAAGGATCACCTCCTCCATGGGAACATGAGGCTAGCCTTTACCGACAAAGAACATCACTCAAATGTATTGCCACCATTTGAAAAGGGGAGTATTGGGTTTCATAAAAATTTCATCCCAAGAAAATTTGAATATAGATATATTCCAAGAAAAATGCATAGATAATTTATCAAATAGAAGTGAAGAACATGATGGTGGTGTCCCTAGTTATGATGATTTCATAGGATTTGGGATGGCGCATCAATAACCATAATAAAATTGTGTGGTAGATAGAATTATATGCCAAATTAAATGGTCACTCTCCAATTGATTCGTTGTATAAAAATAAAAAAATCTTTGATGTGTGGATTTCTCTCCCTTTTACATGAAATTTGTAATGCTTCATACTTTGACACTAGAACCAAACCCAAATGTTTGAAAATCCAAGATTTTTTTAATTTATTATAAAAAAATTCAACTATGTTCGAGCTATAACCCGTATCTTGTGCTAATACTATTTTATTTAATATTATGTTTTTCGGGTGACATGCCCCTTTGTCTAGCTTAAATTAATTTAGAAAAGGGACTTTCATTAGGCCAACCAAGCCTCACCCCGCCTATAGTTTATATTTGATAATTTCATTCCATAATTCACAATTTAATAGTCTAAGCCTACCATATCCCTTAATTAACTTAAAGAGACCTATGCCCAATATTTGTTAATTTAATCAATTTATTAAATGCAACCCCTTTTAAATTAATTTACCCAATACCCATAAAATATATATCCCACCAATTTAAAGTTGTAGGGTTTAATATAGGCACTTAGAATCTTTTATTTTCAACCCTGGATTTTTGGGGTTTCCACAACCCTAATCCTCTTATTTATATCTCTCGCTTTTACTTTTGTTTTGATTATTCACTCCTCATTTGCACTGAGTTAAACTAGGGAAGAGGAACAAGGCCATGGAGACCATTCGGGAGTTTCATTTCCTTATTGAATGATTTTCATGGAGGGCAATACTCTCATATCATCATTTGTGGATTGAGCTTTTAGATCAAGGGTTTATAAGCTCTTTTTTTTTCTTTTCTTTTTTTCCGTTAACTGTGGTTTCTTTTTTTAAATTTTATGCATGCATACTCTATATATATATATATATATATATATATATATATATATATATATATATATATATATATATATATATATATAACAAAATGGATCAAGGTTCACATGTTAAGATGACCGATCGTGTGAGGGTTTGGACAGGGGTAGGCATGGTTGTGATGATAGGGGTTTGGGTGATGGGAGTGTATGGTGTGGTTGTGGCCACACCACATGTGACCGTGATGTGGCCACGACCACACCACATGATGGGTCCAAATCCAAGGAAGGGGGCCCACATTGCCGGTCTCCCCCAACCATGTTTTGTTTTATTTATTCCATGTCAAATGATACATCACATCCAATTCCAATGTGCAGTATAAAATTTTTAAAACACACACACACATATGATGGCTCAATCGAGGGAAAGGGGGCCGCGTTGCTGGTCTCCCCCCAACTATGTTTTGTTTTATTTATTCCACATTCAAAAGATACATCATATCGTATTCCAATGTGCATTATAAAATTTTTACACACACACACACATAATGACATACTTTAATTTTGGTTTGACTTATTTTACAAAGATACTAAGGAGGAAAGTACCATGAAAACTAATTTTATTAAAATCTCCTTTCTTATTTTCTTTCAATAAAAACAAATCTTAAAATAGAATAATGGTGTAATAATTTTCAAGAGTAAAATATAGGTTAAACTCTTTCAAAATTTGGGGCATAAAGATGCAAGAGATTTATCCTATGAGAAAGTTTTCAACTGTAATTTTTTGGATTCTTTCATGTCACTAAAATTCTAGAGAATATTGAGGGAGATTTAGGTAAATATACAACATTCTTACTATATTCCTAATCTCAAATTCTATCTTAATGAGAGAGAAAATTGCAAAAAAATATTTTTTTATTGGTGTTATTACAAAGCTAAAACCCCATTATCACTTTACATTTAAATACTAAAATATGCATAAAAATGCAACAACAAAAGCTGTTTTCTTTACTTGCATAACTCATAAAAGTAGGAACCCTCATTGCATAACAGACTCTTTTCTCTTAATACAATAAGCTAATCAAATATAATATGGGTGACAAATTTATTGAAACTTAACATACATCCATTCCTTTAAAGATTCAGAGACAATAAAAATAAAAATCCAACTTCCTATCCCATAATACAAGCCTTAAAATATTCATTTCAATGAATGAAAGCATAACCACAAATCCCATTAAACAAGGATTACAAACATCAAACAAATGAAAGGGCAGGAGTTTTCTACAATGTTTGTAGAAAAAAATTTACAATATTCCAATCCTTCTTCTCCGAAAGAGAGGATAAATTGACACAAGATTACAAGTACAAGGATTCAAGATTCTTCTCAAGATAGGAGAAGACATAAAAAAAATGTTACAATAACCATTGAAAAATCATACTTAAAATGCAAGAGGGCAAGCCTCCCCAAAATGGGGAACAACATGCCAAATTTTCCAACTTTTTCTTCCATGATCCAAGTATATTTTTTCAAGCTTCCACACCATAAGAGAGTCTTAAATGCACAATAGAAAAGGGGCTTGGTTTCCTCCCAAAAAAATGGCATCATCACATGACATCTTCACCAAATGAAGGAAATATTAGCCTCCCTCCAAGCCCATGGGAGAGAGGGAATATATGACTCAAGATAGCATGAGTAAGAGGAGACAAAGGGTGAAAACACACACACACACACACACACAAAATTCACACAAAGAAAACATAAAGCTCAAATTCACGAGAGGATAACCCCATGTTTTTGTCAAAGGGGATAGTGACAAGGAGCCCATAATAATACATATTGTGATCCAACCATAGGAACAATAAAAGAGTCTCCATAATACTCTCCTTATCTCTCCATCAAAAATACCCTCCTTATCACTCCATCGCAAACACAAGCCTCCTCCTGGAAAGATTTTCAATCCAAGCATGGTTTCCTTTCTGAGGATGGAAGAGGAGGTTCAAACCATAAGAAAATTCCTTCCTCCACGTCAAAATATATGAGGAGAGGAAAGACAATGAATACCATCATCGTTTCATTCCAAAATCCAGGATAAAATAAGATGGATGGATAAAATAAGACCAACCAAGATTTACAACGACAACCAAAAAATACATGAAAACATTTAAGAAACCAAACAATCATTCTTTTCTATTGCACATTATATCAAAGAACAAAACCAAGAGGTAAGAACGTCTATCTCAAAAATTTCTATCCAACTTCAAGAACAACTAAGCTCTTCCAAGCTCCAAGTTGCAAGCTTTCTCCCAACTATAATAGTAAAAATGACAAGCCAAAGTTCTTACCCCTCTCCATGAAGAGGTATAAAAATAAGATACAAACAAAAATCCACACAAATGAGAGGGTGACATGTGTCACCCTTCTCATTCTCCAAAACAATTCCCAAAATCAAAATGAGCATAAAAAGACACATTTAGGAGGTAATCTCCCAAATTTCCTAAAAAGCCAATAAGCCAACACACTTCAAATTTTAAGAAATCAAAAACATTAACCACGCTTAAAATATGATGACAAGAGATGGGTCATATGGGAGGAAAATCCAATTTGAACTTTAAAAGATAGCCCCTACCCATAGGTAAGGTCCAATGGACGCATTTCAATGTCGTGAGAACCCCAATGTGAAAAGAGGCCCTTACAAATGCCACATTTAGTACAAATTCGAAATTAGGTCAAGTGGCTCAAGGGTAAAGGTAGTGCGGCCCAACCAATGATGATTAGGTGGTCCCAAACCATCAACAAGATACCCAAAAATACAATATCACTAATGCAAGAGGATACCATTAGGTCCTTAAACAAGTTTAATACAAGGATTAACAAATTAACTATAACATAGGTAAATTAGGAATCACCAATGGTGTCCCACAAATGAATACACCACATACACACAAGGCTACACAAATATCATGAATAGCTAAAGGACTCGCCGGTGAGCCGCTTGTTTAACTTAAGGTACAACTCTAAAACCCACATTCTCATGTGTGACCTGTAATCTACACACTCAATTCACACATTAAAACATACTTGCTTGATACAATAAATTAAATAAATAATATCAATAAATCAATCATGGATAATCATTCTAACTACATAAAAATCAATGTTTCTACGGAATGGTTAAGCACTAACAACATACATCCTTATTAATTCAAATTATAAGATCCATCTAAGCACTTGCATGATAACATTCAATTTACCATTATAAACCAATGATATCAAATTATATGAAAAAATCATACATCCATCCATCATATATAAAATAAAACTATTTGTATCATAACTTTGTTGGTATTTGAAACCATATAATGAAAGAAACTAAGATAATGATCATAATGCTAGATTGGCACTACGTGCCCTAATCAACACATGTGTCACTAAATGATCTATAATGAAACCACATAGTATCCAAATAGTGATAAAATCCATGTCCATAATCAAGTAAAAATAATGATTCACCAAAATAACTGATGCAAGAAGAAGTGGGCACTACATCCCCCTCTCCTAAAATTAGACTTCCTCCTAGAAGTCACTAGAAGAGATAAGGATATTGATCCCTCAATGGTGTAGCATCCTCCCATGTAGTTTTTGTCTCATCATATCAGTCCCACTATACTCTAACTTGGTCTGATTATTGCCCCCAAAGGGCCAATCTACTGTGTTCCACAATACACATGGGCTCTAGTCTCCACTGTCCTTCGTCCTCCATAGGTAATGCTAACCAATCAAACACATGAGAAATATCAGGTACATATCTACATAAAACTTAAACATGAAACACATCATGGGCCCGAACTAGGTGTGGTGGAAAAGCTAAGCAGTAGGAAACTAGACCTATGACCTCTAAGATCTCAAATGGCCCCACAAAGTGAGGTAAAAGCTTATAAACCTTTCCTTAATGGGATTGGGATCTTATGATTTGAACTCTCAAGAATATTTTTTCACCAACTACAAAGTGATGTTCAATCCTCTTTGTGTTTTCATATGCCTTCTAGAGTGATGTAGCATGCTAAAGGCATTACCTAATCAAAATAACCTACCTGCCCCAAGTTTTGAAGATAAGTTGGCCCAAGTACAACCATGTCATCAAACCTGTCCCAACTCAAAGGTGTCGTGTAAGGTTGCCCATAAAAATCCTAATAAGGAGCCATGCTGATATAATCTGTGATAATTTTTGTTGTAGGAAAACTTGACAAGGTGAAGTTAATCCTCCCACTTCTTCTTTTGATCCATCACATACATCTGCAACATATCCTCAAGTACTGATTAAACCTCTTTGTCGAACATATATCTCGTAGGTGGTAAGATGAACTTACATTAATTCAAGTTTCTAGAGCGATCTGAAAATATGTCCAAAATTCTAAAATGTAGACGGTATCCCTATCATTGATAATGGTCTTTAGAATTCCATGCAATCTGACAATATCCTCCATAAATACTTTGGCAATGGTGACTACATTATATGTCACCTTGGTCAAGTGAGAAGTGCACAACCTTGGTAAATTTTTCCACAATGACCATGATGGCATCATGATGATAAGACGACATAGCGAGACCGGCAATGAATTCTATTAATATGACATCTCATTTCCACTCGGAATGTTGTGAGTATATAAGAGTCCCATAAGATGGGAATGTTCAGCCTAGACCCTCTAACACTCAAGGAAATGAGCTACAAAGTCTTCTATATCTTGTTGGATACCGGACAATAATACAACTCTTTGCGGTCAGTGTGCATCTTCTTCACTCCTGGATTTGGTGCATATGAGGCTTGATGATCCTATGAAATAATAAATCTATGAATATCACCTATCTTAGGTACATAAATACACCTCGAAAGTGAATGAGACCATATCCCTCTAAAATAGATCATGTATACCTTCCCTTTAAATAACCTTGGGACTCAAACATCTACTTAGCACCCTAATAAAATTTGTCCCATGGAAGATGATGAATAATCCTTCCTTGAAATTCTAACTCAAAGTGTCATAGTGGAAAACACATTTATTTTTCTACTCAAGGAATCTACTGACGACATTCTCCTTTTCTTTGATATATAGGACATCCATATCATACTCACACAAGAACACCATCCAACATCATTGATGAGCGTTGAGGTTCAGCCATGAGAAAATGTGCTTAAGGCTACGATGATCGATCCTAAAAATAAACAAACAACCCAAAAGGAAATGATGCAAACGCACTAGAGCGTGAACCGCCACTACAAGATCCAAGTCATGGGTAGGGTATTTAAGCTCATAATCCTTGAGCTTACGCATCTCAAAAGTAATAACCAGATGCTCTTGCATGAGAAATGCTCGCAAACCCTCTAATGAAGTATCAATGCAAAAAGTAATTATCCGGTCATATTCAAAACTACTAAGATAGGTATCGTGGTCATTCACTCCTTAAGTAACTGAAAAGCCTTCTCACATTTTTCTCGACCAATCTAATTTCTTCCCTTTATGCTGAAGATAAGTAATAGGATGAGAAACCCTATAAAATTCCAGAAAACATCCACGGTAGTGCCCTTCTAATTCCATGAAATTCCTTGTCTCTTTCATTGTGGGTGCTAGCTAATCAAGAATGGCTCGAATCTTATAGGGATCTATTAAGATACCCTCATCTCGAAATGATGTGACTCAAGTATTGAATCATGGATGAAAGAAATTGAACTCTCTAAGTTCCCAAAAAGCTTTTGATCTCTCAAAACTTGTAGCACCTATCTCAAATGATCCTCATGTTCCTCCTTAGAATGAGAATATATCAATATATCATCCAAAAAAACCAAGATAAAAAGGTCCAAAAAGATCATGAAGGCCCCATTCATGAGGTTCATGAAAATTGTTAGGGCATTTGTCAAACCAAAAGGTGCAATAATGAACTCATAATTCCCATAACGAGTGCAGAAATTTGTTTTGTGAATGTCTACATCTGTAATGCGCAATTGATGGTATCCTAACTTGAGATCAATCTTAGAGAACACTCTGGCACCCCTCATCTGATCAAACAAGTCATCAATCCTCGGAAGTGGATAATGGTTCTTTATTGTCACTTTATTAAGTTTCCTAAAATCAACACAAAGTCTCATATAACCATCCTTCTTCTTCACAAAAATAACTGGTGCCCCCTAAGGAGACATACTAGGTCAAATGAGGCCCTTCTACAACAACTCTTATAGATAAATATTGATCTCATGGAGCTCTGGAGTCATCATCCGCTAAGTTTTCCATGAAACTCGTGCAACTCATGGTAGTATGTCTTTGGTGAAATCCACCTCTCTATGAGGTGGTAACCAAAGAATCTCGCTCAAAAACACATTTGAAAACTCCTCAATACCACATGTTCATCAAAAGTTGAATGATCCGGAGAACTCTCTCGATCAATCACTAATCATAATCACAAACATCTGAAAACCCTTATGCATACCCCACCTAGGTTTCTTAGTTGAGATCATACGCAAGGAAATAGGCTCAAGCCAATCCATGCCCAAAACAACCTCATAGTATCTTAAAGTCAATACTCAAATGTCGAAGGTAGTGGAGAATACTCCCAAATCGAGTACACAACTCTCCACGTAGGTATCCACTGTGAGTTTGGCCCTAGAGGCCAACTCAACTTGCCAACTATCTAACTACCTAGCCACCACTAGCCTACACTGGTCCACTATAGATGGTGATATAAATGAATATGATGCTCCTAAATAAAAAATAAGAAAGACAAAAATACCCTTGATAATACTTGTAGTCTCGATAATTGTGGCTTGATGCTCGTCGTGATGGTTATCCACTACTGCATAGACACGATGAATGTGTCCTACATCTGCCACTATCTTCTCTAAGGTAGGGTATATTTTCCTATCAATGGTGGTGGGTTTGTGTGGACACATACACATGTAGTGATCAGGGAACCCACAAATAAAACTTCATATTAGTCATCTCTCGAATAGGGGTTCATCTTATACCCTCGTGTACTGAACTAGCCTGGAATGACTCTCCCAAAGTGCTATGTATGGGCTGGTAGTGCCTACTAAGTTCCCTGTCTCCTATCTCTACCCAATCCAAAACCTCTTCAAACTCTACCTCTCTACATACTTTGTTTCGCCTAGTCTTCTACAAACTGATGTGCATGGTGTTGCGACTATTTTTGGGTGTGTGGCAGAGGTATTGGAACTAAATTTGGAGGCTTCAATCCTCCTCTACGAGGTGTTGTTGTACCCGTGACCTTCTATCCTAGAAGGACTACATCATCTCTTGAAAAATTCCCTTAATCTTATCTTTGTGCTTTTGGGCCCTACTCCTATCCTCATGAACTAAGTAAGCCTTCTCCATGTCCTTCTATAGTGTTAGAGGAGATAACATCCTAACATCCCCGACTAAGTATGCATTCGGTCCCGAATAAAATTCTTGACTTACAATTTCTTGTCCTGGAGATAATCAAAATACTTCAATAAATCTAGAAATCGTCCCTTGTACTATGCGATCGTTCGAACCTTGTCGAAGATCATGGAACTTGTCAATCCTCTTCTAAAAAAAGTGTTGAGACATGTACCGGGATTTAGACAAATACTCAAATAACTCCCAATTCACCAAGTATCCGGTCAAATGGAACTTTCAATCCTCATTCCTCCACCAAACTCTTTTTGTGTCATGAACAAGGTGAATAGTGAACCTAGCCTTGAAATTACTCTCATATGAGTGTAGTTCAAAGAAACTTTTGAGGCTTAGGAGCCATGAATTGGCCCTAAATCCATCTATGGTTCCACTATACATGGGTAGCTAAAGATAAAGAAGATCTCTAATCACACTTCCCGTGTCGCGATCCCGACGCTAATTTCCAACCATCCCCACATTAGACGAATGTGGTCATCCCTCTTAAAGTGGTCCCTCAATTCATTGAGAGAGGCTCGATAACGAGAAAAAACCCTCTCAAAGTGAATGGAGGGGCTACATGACCTATCCCACCTCTGAGTGTGCACCCTCTTCTAGCGGTGTATCCTCTCCTAGACGGTCAATCTCATATCCTAGCTCTTATTGTGTAGGGAGACACTAATGAAAGACTCCCATCATTTGTTGTAATGCCTCCAATATCTCTAGTCCTAACTCACGAGCACATGGCTCGGTTTTAGGTGACCTACGCCTAAAATCCCCGATCGATCGACCGAGTGACATCTTATACCATGAGCAAGAATCCTATGTACGAAAGAAAGGGGAAGTTTATGATTTTGTGTGAGGTAGCAGAAATGATTAATGGGTTACCTATATTGATTTAAACATTAGTAATTTAATTTTAAAATTATCCGAGCATGTCATGTTGTAAACCGAGATCTAAAACCAGATCTAATGCCCCATATTTTGGCACTTGAACCAAACCCAAAAGTTTGAAAACTGGGAATTTTGTTATTTATTATAAAAAAATTCAACTATGTTTAGGATATAACCCGTAGTGTGCTAATACTACTTTATTTTCCATTATGTTTTCGGGTGACATACCCATTTTTCTAGCTTAATTTAAATTAAATTAATTTAGAAAATGGAAATTCATTAGCCCATCCAAGTCCTCACCCCTACATATAGGTTTATATTTGATAATTTCATTCCAATACTCACAATTTAATAGTCTAAGCCTACCATATCCCTTAATTAACTTAAAGGGACCTATGCCCAATATTTGTTCATTTAATCAATTTACTAAATGCACCCCTTTTAAAATTAATTTACCCAATACCCTTAAAATATATATCTCACCAATTTAAAGTTATAGGGTTTAATTTGGGCCCTTGGATTCTTTTATTTTCAACCCTAGATCTTTGGGGTTTCCTACAATCCTAATCATCTTCTTTATGTCCCTCCTTTTTACTTTTGTTTTGATTATTCTCTCCGAGTCTTAATTTTCACAGTTAAACTAGGGAGTAGGAACAAAATTTCATGGAGGGAAATACCCCCATATCATTATTTGTGGATTGATATTTTAGATCAGAGGTTTATAAGCTCTCTTTTTATTTCTTTTTTTTCAATTAACCAAGTTTTCATTTTTTTGTTATTTTTGTGTATGTGTGTGTGTGTGTGTGTGTGTGTGTGTGTGTGTGTGTGTGTGTGTGTGTGTGTGTGTGTGTGTGTGTGTGTGTGTGTGTGTGTGTGTGTGTGTGTGTGTGTGTGTGTGTGTGTGTGTGTGTGTGTGTGTGAGTGTGTGTGTGTGTGTGTGTGTGTGTGTGTGTGTGTGTGTGTGTGTGTGTGTGTGTGTGTGTGTGTGTGTGTGTGTGTGTAATAATTTTCAAGAGTAAAAGATAAGTTAAACTCTTTCAAATTTTGGGGCACAAAGATGCAAGAGATTTATTCTATGGGAAAACTTTCTACTATAAACCTTGTGGATTATTTTATGTCAATAAATTTCTTTAGAATATAGAGGAGAGATTTAGCAAAATCTAAAAAATGCTTACTATATTTCTATTCTCAAATTCTATCTTAATGAGAGAAAAAAATTGTAACAAAATAATGTTTTTCTTTTTGCGTTATTACAAAGCTAAAACTCCATTATCAATTTACATTTCAATACTAAAATTTTCTTAGAAATTCAACAACAAAATCTTCTTTCTTTACTTCCACAACTCATAAAAGTAGGAACATTATTGGATAAATAAAATGAACTTATGAGTGAAACTATTTTCTCTCAATACAATAAGCTAATCAAATAGAATATGGGTAACAAATTTATTGAAACTCAACACATATCCATTTCTTCAAAGATTAATTGCAATAAAAATGAAAAATCAACATCCCAACCCCATAATTTAAGCCTTAAAATATTTGTCTCAATAGATAAAATCATAAATTCAACTCCCATTAAACAAGGATTATAAACATGCAACAAATGCAAGGGTAGGAGTCTACTAACACATGTAGAAACAAGTTTACAATATTGCAATCCTTCTTCTCAAAGAGAGGATAAAATGACACAAGATTACAAGTACAAGGATTAAAGCTTCTTCTCAAGATAGGATGAGACATATCAAATGTTATAATAACCATTACAAAATCATACTTATAATGCAAGAGGAAAATCCTCCCCAAAATTGGGGAACAACATGCCAAATTTTCCAACTTTTTTTTCCATGCTCAGAGTGTATTTTTTCAATCTTTCACACCAAAAAAGATTCTTCAATGCACAAGAGAAAAGGGTTTCATTATCTGCCACAAACAAATGACATCATCACATGTCATCTCTACCAAATAGAGGAAATGTTAGCCTCCTCCAAGCCCATCGGAGGGAGAGAATGCATGCCTCAATATTTCACAAGTAAGGGGAGAAAAATGGTGACACACACAAAAACACACCATCCACACAAATCAACCTTAAAACAAAAATTTACAGGAGGATAACCCCATGTTTTCCTCAAAGGGGAAGAGTGGTAAGGAGCCCATAATAAGCCATATTATGAACCACCATAGGAACAATAGAAGAATCTCTGTAATACCCTCCTTATCTCTCCATACAAAATACACTCCTTATCAGTCCATCCCAAACACCAAGCTTCCTCCTTGGAAGTATTTTCAAACCAAGCATGGTTTCCTTGCCAAGGATGGAAGAGGAGGTTCAAACCATAAGAACAGTCCTTTCACATCAAACCATATGAGTGGAGGAAATAAAATGAAGACTATCATGGATTTCCCATCAAGCCATGTGGTGTAAGAGGGTTTTTCCTCCCTCTTCCCCTACAATTCCAAAATCCACCACAAAATAGGATGAATGGAGAAAACAAAAATAACCAAAATTTACAAAGACGCGCACAACAAATATGCAACCATTCAAGAAACCAAACAACCATTCTTTTCTGTTGCACATTATATCAAAGAAAAAAACCAAGAGGTAAGAAGGCCTACCTAAAAAAATATATCCAACTTCAAGAACAACCAATCTCTTCCAAGCTTCAAGCTTTCCCCGAACTCCAATAGTAAAAATGACAAGCTAAAGTTCCTACCCTCTCCATGAGGAGGTATAAAAAGAAGAAACAAAAAAAAATCATCACAAATGAGAGGGTGTCATGTGTCATCCTTCTCATTCTCCATGAAAAGATTCCCAAAATCACAATGAGCATAAAATAAAACACATTTAGGATGTAATATCCCAAATTTCCTAAAAAAAAATAAGCCAACACACATAAACTTTTAATAAATCACAAAAATCAACCACACTTACAAGATGGTGACAAGAGAGAGGTTATATGGGAGGTAAAATCTCATTTTACCTTGAAAAGAGATCCTCCTACCCATAGGTAGGGTCTAAAGGACTCATTTCAACGTAAGGGAGACCCGTAATGTTAAAACAGGCCCTTACAAATGCCACATTTAGCACAAATTCGAGATTTGGTAAAATGGCTCAAGGGTATAGGTGTTAGGGTAGACCCAAATGATGATTAGGTTGTCCCAAACCACCACCAACAAGATTACTAACATAATAACATCACTAATGCAAGAGGGGACCATTAGGTCCTTAAACATTTAGTAGAAAGGCTTAACAAATTAACAATAACATAGGAAAATTAGGAATGACCAATGGTGTCCCGTAAATGAATACGCCACATACGCAAAATTCTACAAAAAGATCATGAATGGCTAAAGGAGCCATCCTAGTCAACCGCGCGCAACTTGAGTCAGGTTGCAACTCACGAAACCCACGTTCTCTCCCATGTGACATGTAATCGCACTCGGTTCACACATTAAAACATACCTTCTCGATGCAATAAATTAAATAAATAATATCAATAATCCAATCATGGATAATGATTCTAACTACACAAAAATCAATGTCCGTATGGAATGGATAAACACTAACAATATACATCCCTAATAATTCAAACTATAAGATCTATCTAAGCACTTGGATGATAACATTCAATTTACCATCATAAACTAATGATATCAAACTATACAAAAAATTTATACATCCATCCCTCATATATAAAATAGAACTATCTCTATCACAACCTACTGGTATCTAAAACCATAAAATGCAAGAAACTAAGATAATGCTCATAATGCTAGATTGCAACTTCATGCCCTAATCAACACATGTGTCACCAAACGATCCATAATGAAACCACATAGTATCCAAATAGTGCTAAAATCCATGTCCATAATCTAGTAAAAATAATGAGTTAGCAAATGAACTAATACAAGAAGAGGTGGGCACTACATAAGTAATCTTGAAATTTATTTTCATTTTTACCTGGATCCAATTTCATATGTAGTGTATGGATATGTGGAGCAACAATGACAAGATATGGAGGAATCAAATCAACCATAGGTAAAACATCATTTTAATATCCATAGAATAAGAAAATATACAACAAGACTAATATTTTCTATTTTATTTTTTACAAATATTCATTTCCTTCTTTCTAATACACTATTTGAAATTGAAGCAATACAAAAATAATGTGTTCTATCTACTTATAACATCTCACCATATATACCTCGTTCGGAAAATTGATATTTTGTGCATGGAAATCTATATGACATACGACCTTCCAAATTGTTAATAAAATACAAACAATGAAATTAGATTGAATAAAAATTTCAACTTAGATGGGGACTTATTGAGTTGAATGCTATGGGACGATAAATTCATGCGTCAAGGGAATGCATACGCACAGATATTTTAACAAATTAAGTACCTTTTTCCCATAATAGATGATCAAGTGCGGTGAGATTAGGTAAATGAAATAAAACAAATCCATGATATTTTGTCAAATTTTGGAAAATGATCAACGTCCTTATATCGGGGTGCAAGTAGATTTCACTTATTATTTGAGCATACATTCATAGTGGAATTATCTCAATGAAATATCTTATCAATGTAAATTTCTCTAACCATTAAAAAAATTACACAAATTTCTAATTGGTTATATACTAGAAATCGCACGTGAAATGTACGATGGAAACGTCAAAGGCTATCTATTAAGGAATTTAAATTGGAGGGAGAGAAACAATAGGAGAGGAAGAGAGATGAAGATGAAGGATTTGGGAGAAGAGTAAGGAAGAGGAAAGTGGCTTTGTGGAAAAATGGAAAAGTGTACCCTCGAATAGCAACGTGACAATAACGACTATAGTTCAAAAAGGAGAAAATTCATGTTATGTATGATGTTGAGGGAACTGTTTCCCGAGATATATCATAATGTAAGGAGCGGTGTAAAATTACTCTTGAAGAAAATAATTGTGTATAAATATAGCTTCTTGTAGAACTTTTTAGGACCCTTTTAAATTTTAAGTTGGAGCAATTACAAAGAGGAAGGTAATGCAAAAACACTTATCGCAAATTGAGCAAACCCAAAATATGTACAAAAGATCTAGTAATTATCTACCAAACATACATTATATATTTTGAACTTTTTATTTTATAGCTTCAATGTTGTCAATTGAATGATATTTAATTTTGTTATAAAAAAGAGCATTTCAAATCGAATAATATAATTTGGTTGATTGTTTTGAAGATTATAATTCATTTGATTAGTTTGAAGATTATAATCTATTGAAAAGCTAACAAATCTCAATAATTAGAATGTATTGAATGCATGCACATTGGTCGAGGATTGTGTTGAGGTCGATTAATTATATAAAAGCATGTGATGCAGGGAAAATCAATGAACATCGGTTCCCTCGACTGGATGGACATATGAGCGAAAGGAATATTTTATTCAACATTTACACTTTTGTACGTACATCAACAACCAACTAACCCATAGCCCTTTGATGTCAACAATGTGTCAAAATCTTTGTTTCTCAATTTCTCTTCATGAACTATGGGCCTCTGTGTCCCAACAATAGTTGTCTAGTTTCAAATGGATCACTATTGATTGAATCGAACTAACACATAACAAGGTTTATACTTATCATGTTATCTTTACTCTTAGTATCCTTTTATTCAGCCCAATAAAAACATAAAAACCTAACACGATGAAAACGCTCCCACCACACTGCGCAAATTCAACAAAGAAATAAAAAGCTGTCAAATGAAGCTCAAAATAGGCATTTCCCTAGGATCTTTCCTTATATTGTACTCTCTCTCTCTCTCTCTCTCTCTCTCTCTCTCTCTCTCTCTCTCTCTCTCTCTCTACTTGTCAAAACATAAAGGTTATTTGAATATGAAGAATGCTAGAAGTTATACCTTCCTATGTGAACTTTGTCACCAAGAAACACTTCCGATGTTATAGTTGTGATCACTATGTTAATGGACTTAAACATTGCCACAAATAAAGGTCCTTTCTTGTTTTCGCACCAAGTTTACAAGGTATAAGTAACCTATGTATCAATAATTTCCCACAAGAAAAGGATAATTATATTGATTGTGAAAGTATGTTTGTATATAAAGACATTTTAAGGAGTTCTAGTATAGGATAATTTTGTATTCAGTGGAGCTACACTCTGATAACAAATTAAGATAATTGTTGGGCTTTTTTGGGATAGAAAGACTTATAAGAGTTTTTATTTATATACACTTTGTGATCCATTCTCAAAATAACTCTTACACATAATCATTTAAATTCATCTAAAATATCCACAAAAATGTCGTTATCTTAGTTTTATGGAATGTGAAAGTCTAGATATTTTATTACGTGATTCTATTTTGTCTGCGCATATATCGTGGCTAAATTTTTAATGGTTTCAAAACCGATGGACATTGAATTTATGATTTTTAATAAAATTATCTACGTCGAGATGAAAAATGATTTGGATTTAGAATTTCTGGGCTAACATTTACATTGTCAAACCAACAAATAAGAAATTATTATGATTCTAATGAATCATAATATCAGTAAGTCTTACATTTTTGTGATTGAATAGACATTGAAATTTTCATTTCTACCTCGGATCTTTGAGTCTCTTTTCAGAGAGTGTCTCATACAGAGGAAGATAAAATTCTAAATCTGGAAACCAAGAAAGTTCCAACCTTGTAAAAAGTATCGGAGTTAGATTCGTAGAATATTTGTCATGGTGTTGGTAGAGTGAATAAATAGAGAAAGTGGTGAGCAAAATTAAAATGTTCATTGCAATCAATGATGTAGCAGAACAACAATCATTCTCTTCTCACAAAAGCGACCGTCAAGACTACAAATTTCACTCTAGAAAGTGTAGGACCAAAATAAAAACTTTACTAATGTGACTTTGCAACCATGGATAGGGCATTAAATCTAGTCTTAGTATAGCTCTTCCTATCAAGGAACTTTGTGTGTGTGTGTGTGTTCACGTGTGAGCACGTATTGAGAGGTGTTCATATAATGGCATCACAGTTGTAATGGAGTGAGTTATTAACTTTTATCTTCCACATTAAATTTGGCACCGTCACATGACAATTCACCCAAAAATTTACGTCCATTAGTTTATCGCTTAAATTTTTTAAGTTTCTTATAGAAGTGAATCAAAAATAGTAATATTTTTGTCTTACATAAGAGAGTTGTGACCCTTTTTTCTTAAATAGATTTTTTTGTGATCAACGGAGACAAATTCATTCCATTTACCATGCATAGAAAATTTACTAAATCTATTGATTAATATGGTAAGTGAATAATCTTAGTTAAGAACCTTTAAATTGCTATGTATTAAATTATTTCATATAGATACATTTATCATACTATGTTTGTTATATTACATATATGTTTATGTAATTTATGATATAGTTATTTTATACTAGAATAGTTAGATAAATGTCTCAAATTGATATCTCTCAACATATTTTAGATAAATGTATTTAAGATATTCATGCTTGTTATTATTTAATAAGAATGAAAAATTATCAATTATAAAAAAATTGTGTTATTATCTTTTTTTAGGTATTTAAATTTTTTGAAAAAATGAAACTCTTTACATGATATTATATTTTATGTATATTTTGTTATATAAGTAGCACTATAATTTTATTAAATATGTGGAACTTTGATCATTTCAAAGGTATCAAAACATTAATACCAAAAAGTATTAAATATTATTAATTTTTTGATTGGTAGAGAAACATAGACCTCATCCTAAGAATTATCCAAGGAATGTTCAAGAAAAAACAAATTAATTATATTTTGAAGAATGATATTGTTTTCCTTACATTGTTATACATAGCTTGAGAGCGTCTTGGTAAGTTCTCCACATCATCCAAGCCATTGAAGATATGTAATTCTATTTCCATGAGTGGGAAGTCATGTAGCAATGCTTGAGAGGAGTTGGGCAAAAGGAATAAATATGACTCTGGAAAAAAAAGTATTTCCAGCGCTAACTCCTCTTTTAGGGAAGACCACCACGAAGGAGAAATTGCTTCAGAGGGGTAATCATTTGGACATATTGAAGTAGGAGGGATCATTTGGCAGGGTTTCTCTTCGTTTTCCGAGCCGAATCCATTAGTATCATCATCATCATGGTGAATAGGAGCTTTGAAAATAGAAGGGCTTGTTTTTACAAGTTTACTGATCCTCCATAGGTTGAGAAAAAGAAGAAGAGGAAGAGGAAGAGCAGCATGTAATACCAAAGCCATGAAGCCGTTGGGTTGTGTGTTTTACCTCGAAGATCGCAAGTAAATAATAAGCGGTATTTTAATCCAATTTTGGGATTCCTTGGCACCCCAGAGAGGTTTGGGCCTAGGATCATTAAGCGTCTTTTTATTCCTTCTCTCATTCATTTATATCTTATAGCTCTTATTCTAAAAATAAATAAAATTCCTTACCGATCGCCCAACAATAAGCTGGGAGTCTCACTTACTATTTACTATCCTACCCTATAATGAAAGAAGAACCAAATTCTCAAAACAATTGATATGTTAAAGATACTCTTGTAATGGATCCACAATATACAATATTTCACACATTTATAAGCCACTTTGAAAGGTTTAAATAATAGTATATACGCGGAGCTTAATTGAGTCAAGAGCATGAGTATCGATCGGTTCCAACGAATGGAGACCTAGTTTAACTTATAAAATTATTTCCTCATCTTCTCAATATCTACTTTTCAGTAGAGCGTTGATTTCAAAGAATTAAACACCTAATGCCGAACTTACACTAGAACTTCTAGGAGAAGGGACTTCTTTGTTCAATTTCCTCCTAGCATAACATAACATTTTATCTAGGATATTAGAATGGAATTGAAGGAGAATTTTTTAATGAAATGAAAAATAATAAGATATAGAATATATATTTATAGGATTTTTCAATTTCACACTACTTTTGTTTCTCATGATTATGTCAATCCGTCTAAGAAAGAAGCGACAATTGTTATGCGTAAATGACACTACACATTGGAACACAAAACACTCCTTCACTAGGCAAAGGAAGTGGTCTACTCAAAACTTCTCATGTGAATCACAAATCTTTGCATCGATTAGGTTCCACTATCCGACAACCCCCAAATCATTTCATCATCTACGTGACATGATGTTGCATCTCTAACTATTTCTCATTGCTTCGTTATTTAAATAGTAAATAGATCGACCACCTCCTAAAAGAGGTTAACGACAATTGAAGAACAAAGCATGGTAGTGCAATGAAAACTTGGCTCATTTTTTATGATAAGAATATGGGTTTCTAGGTTGGTGGAGATAAACATTAAGGTTTCGTATTACCACGTGCATAGTCTATATGGTGTCATTTGCATATGATAATGCACTTTCGGAAACCAACAAAAATAGTGTAGCAGTTTTAGAACCTAAAGAAGGATGAAGGAGATGCCAAGAGCCTTCCTAATGACCCATGTGAAGAGTGCAAGGCTCAATACGTTACATCCGACGACCACATTCTCCCTACCCTCGAAAGTAAAATAATCTTTGCTAAATGTGATTTCAGTCTACCAAGGGTTATTTGAGCCACTACCAAAGGGGTGAGAAAAGGTTTTCCAAGGGAATGAAGACAGAGAGAAGGGTCACAATGTGATTTTTACCAATAATCTTTAGTGAGACGAAAGTGCAAGTCTATTTCCACTTGGATAAGTTGAGTCACAATCGAACTTGGAATGGGTAAAAGAAGATATGGAAAAGATTGGAAAAAGGCGTGTTATAACATACAAGTGTGTATAAGGAAAATTAACAGACAAGAAAGATAAAGAAATAAACAACAAAACATTATACCTTCACTGTAGATATTCTGCAAACCTCTAAGAAGATCACATAAGCTTGTAAACTTGTTTTATCTTATTGAGGATTGGATTGTGGATGCTCTTGATATTAATTCTCTAAAGGGATTTCCATATGCTATGACCAAGTTTCATAAGAATGTAGATGTCAAAATGGCAAAAGTTGGATACAATTTGCTCAAAGCTCTAGGGACGGGTTTGTATAGGAAATGGCCTGCTTTTATAGCTGATGGTAGAGCCATGAAAGGTGGATGAAAGATTGACTAAGCTCCAGGTTAATTATTGAATCACTCGAGTTAGCAAGTAGAATTGGCAATAGTAATTCTACGAATTTAGTGGGTCAATGGACATTTGGAATAGCAGAACTTCATCTGTCATTTGAATTGCAGTGTACAACTCTATAAACCCCTCAATTCTAGGAATCTAGAAGTGGAGCTCAAGTTGACTTGACTAAGGAAAGGAATTGATTAAATAACCAATTTAATTAGTATTTAATTGTGAGAGAATAATTAGCAATTTATTTAATTAAATGTTTAATTATATTAGTGAGGAGGGTGTAGGAATTAATTTAATTAATTCCAGAGGCATATTAGAATCAAATTATTTAATTCCAAAAGGTAGGAATATAGCTTAGGTAATAGAATTAATGTAATTAATTCTAAAAGGGTGTATTTAAATGAAAAAAAAAAATTAACTAATTCCAAAGGGATGTACTATGGCAAGATAGAATTAATTTAATTAATTCTAATTGGATAGAAGCGAGATAGAAATATGTATGTATTTTTAGGGTGTCTAAATTTGTCCCTCTTTAAAGTGCTATTGCAAAGTAATAGTGCTTTAAAGATAGTAGATGCATGAAAATCAACGAGTGGAAAGTAGTGAAGCATTTGGATTCCCCATAAGTAATAGTGCTTTAAATATAGTAAATGCGTAGTAGATCAGCGAGAAAGAATTGAAGCATTTGTATGCCCCAATGAGTATAATGGTAAGGGAATTCCCCTCAAGTGGGTGGATGACGCAACAAGGCGGTGGATGGTCACTTGATAGGAAAGAGACAAGGAAGTTGAACAATGAGGATGGAAGGAATTGTGCTCGTAGCATGAGCACCATTTGGAGAGTGTGAATATAAGAGAAACCTTTATTTTTGTTGCACAATAGATTTTTCACCATGATTATTAAGGAATCAAGATGGTTAACCCATATGCACGTAAAAAAACACACATAAAGAAAAAAGAGAAAAAGGAAAACAAGCCCAATATGAACAATAGGTACATGCATCATGGTTATAGAGGAACCAAGATGTTATCACACTACTGCAGTTTCTCCAAAAAGTAAACATCAATAATGCAACACAACTTTGAAAAAGAAGACAATTAGTTATGCCCCTAATGCGTGCCACAATGATGATTAAATAGATGCAAATGCTCCCAAGGTGGGAATAGGATCAGACTGGAAGAGAAAAGTATACTTAGAAACTCCTCATGAAACTCTTGTTAGATCTGTTTGAAAAATGATCTGAGATAAATTGCCCCAGCCAATGTCATATCGTGAAGGAAACAATTTTGTGACTTGCCCCAAACAGAGTTAGCAATCATACAAAGGGAAGAAAGTGATAGTTGCAAGATGGGAATGATCACGAGGGTAGTAGATAAAGGTATGAATTTATCAAGATTGTGGTGAAATGTTGAAAGATCCACTTCAAGGGTTTTCCAATTGTAGGATTTATGTGATAAGTGAATGTTTATTTGAAATATTTTTATGAGTTTTTTATTTTTTTGAATTTTTGAATATTTTGATTTTTTTATGGTTTTACAAATTTTTGAAAAATTTGAAGTAAAAATACAAAGAAATGTAAAAAAACTTGAATTTTTTTGTAAAAAGGAAAACATACCATGGCTTATTTAATAAGCCAAGAAGAAACCAAAATAGTGCAAAAGATTAAAAAGACACAAAACAAGCATGAAAACGAACCCGATATGAAAAGGAATACATAAATGAAAACAAAACAAAAAACTGAAAGAGGCAAGAAACATCATCACAATGTTGACAAACCACAACAATACAACACAATTTGCAATAACAACGTCTAATAACACTCCAAATGTGGTCCATGTTGAAGAAATAGATAGATATGAATTCCTTGAGCAATGGATTAGAACACAAGAGGATTGGATTAGGCAAAAGAGCGGAGTGATTCTTAGATACTCTAAACAACTCTTGTTGTATCCCATTGAAGTTTGATTTGTATTGGATTTATTCCTAGTGTAACCCAAGAAAAATTGCATTGTGAAAGGATAAATTATTGCCTCGAGCATAGATATACACCATAGGAAAGAAAAGTGATTAGTGAAATATGATCTGGAATGATCATGAGGAGTACCGTCAAATGGAGAAATTGTTAAATTGTGTTATACTATTGTTGAGAGTTGTCAAACATTTTCTGAATGTTCTAATTTTGGTAGTTTTACATTGTTTTTTATGTTTGGAACAATTTTATATTGTTTTTTATTTTTGGAAAAAACTTATATTGTTTTTTATTTTTGGAAACATATTTGAATGTTTTGGTATTTTTGGAAACAAATTTGAATTTTTTTAATTTTTTAACTCATTAAAGGGTTGCACAATCTGAACTCATGTTCAAACAATTGTAAGCATTTCATTCCATTGGTAGAAATTTAGATGATGTAATGATAGGATGTCTCACTCCATTCATGAATCCACATAACTAGGAAGATGTGAGGGCTCAACACTAAGACCCGAGAAGGACATGATAATAAGGTGAATAGTGATATGAAAGTAAAGATAATGGATGTTAATACACAAGGTGTATCATTGATCCATGTGAGAAAAAATGTAAAACATCTCCAATCAAGATTATCTGACCAATTCTAAGATGATTCCACTTTATAGGTTTTAACAAAACTTAGATCCATAGATGGCCTACTAATTGGAAAAATCTGGTTAAAGGAATTTTTGTCTCTCTTAACATGAGAAGCTAAATTACTTCTTCATATTTTCTTTGATTAATCACTTTTGATTCATATTTGACAAAAGCTTTATTGGTTAATTTTTTTTTGATAAGGACCCCTACATGTTTCCCCATGCCACCAGTAAAAGATAAGGGCTCAACACCAAAGACAAAATGTAGGTGAGTAAGGGCACCTTCCTCCATTCCAGTCTCATACTACTAGTGAGAAGTATGGGCTCATCATTGAAGATTGTGAAGGATGAAAGGTGTAATGATTTTTTTATATTTTTTGTATTTTATGATTGATTTTTCTTTGTTTATTGATAGTGTTCTTTCTAAGGAGGAACATTCTTCCCCAAAGTCTTAGCCTCGTGGGACTATTAGGATGCATAGTTCAACACTTGTAGACTAAGATGGATGATCAAAAGGTACAGTAAATAAGTTTGACATTTCTCTTAAAGAGAGAGCTTATGTGAAAGGATGAATTTCAATCACTAAGATTCAAGAATAAACGATACGTAAAAAGATCGAAATGGTAGAAACCATAATAAGGATGAGACACACAATTCCCAAGAGGAACAAGGATAACCTGTGTCGTAATAGGTGAAGAATGCAAAGATATGATAATGATATGATTAAGATTGCTTCCAATATATGAAACAATTAAAATTGTTTTAATTATGAGCTAACCATGCAAGCAACCTTCCTATTGTGGGAGAGAACATGTGGAACAAGATGTGTGATGCCTACTAAAACAACCCACTTGAGACCCAAGAACAACCTAGGATAAGTTAGGAAAATTATGGAATAATTTTATTTTTTTAAAAGAGTCTACAACTAGGTTACAAGACAATAGTTGTCGCAAGCAAGTTTCAAAGCCAAAAACTATTAATAGCTTATAGTTTTATTAATATGACAACTATAAAAGATCACAAGGTCCAAACATAGGGTTAGATTAATCTATTAGGTTAAGAGGGTAATTTCTCACTAAACCACCCTCTAACAGGATTAAAATATTCAACTTGATTTTCTCAAAATTAATTTACTCAAAACTTCCCAAAACATTCCCATTACATAGGAAATTTTCTCACCTTTCGGTGATATAAAGAAGTCCTCCTAACTCCTCATATTTCTCAAGTTATGGGTCGGCGGACCTTGGGAGGAAATTTTTCCCAAGAGCGGGTCTGTGGGCTTGGGGAAGAAAATTTTCTCATGCGCAGCTGGAGTGGAGAGATTTTTACCACATTTTCCCTCCACACACCTGCCAATACCCAAAGCACCATGTGTCAAGCGCTGATTAATCACGAGGGAAACAGACTTGCAGGAAACTTAGATATTTTAGAATTTAGGGTTAAAAGTGCAAAGGATTAAAATAGCCCGTGCCTCCGACTTCCCGAATGATGCCATGTGTCACTCAAAGATTGGTTGTGGCCCGTCAGGCGGTGAAGCAATTTAGCAAAATTTGACTTTTGTGAGAAAAAGGTTTAAAGACTTAAAAAGCTCCGTGCCTCCATGGACGCGTTGTGAAGACACATGTTAGCCATCCATTGGATGTGGATTGGCGGGCTGGTGGGAGAATTTAGGAAAATTTTCCCAAAAATTTTTCAAGCGCTAAGCTAAAAGGCGATCCACTCCTCCACCGACACCTTGTGATGCCACATGGTAGCACCTGATTGGCTACGAGCCAGGGGTGGCGGAGGAAAATTAGAAAAATTCCCAAATTATTTTAAAGGTTAAGTTAACTATTGCGGGCCGCGTGAGCCGTAAAAGTAACCAAAAAGGTAACAACGGCAATGGTCCGAGGGGAAATTTTTCCAAATTTTTTTTTGAACTTAGGTGATTTTTTACAAGAAGAAGGGCTTGTGGGTCAGCGGAGCGGTGCAGGGGAATTCATTCCTTTGGTGTTTTTGATTAGAAATTGCTAAGGAAAAATTTGGGCATGCGGGTCCACCAAGGAAATTTTTCCCAATTTTGTTTTTATAGTTAGAATTATTTTTGCCGCAAATGAAGAAAAACTTTAGAAGGCCATAACTTTTGATTGGGAGATCATTTTTGGGCAAACGAGGAATTTTTGGAAAGATCTCAACGTCCTCTTGCACAAGAATCATTAATTTTTTATTTTGTTAATGTTTAAGGGGTCAATTTCATGAAAATGATCTGCAGGATTTTAAAAGGCAAGCTGGTAAATTTTAACTTATGAAATTTTAATCAATTGATCTTATTCCTCCTCAACATGTCAATTAGACATAGAGAATTTCTTGTAGATGGATTTAGGATGGATTTTGGAGATAAGTTTGTTTTATTGACTCTAATAAAAAAATACAACCTTGACAAAGCAAAACGACAGCAAAATGGTTTGAGCCCAATTTCACTAAGTTTTCCAAGAAATTCCTTATGTGTTCTTGTTCAATTGAATTCATTTAGGGAATACTACTTCATTTTAATTGTTTAATTTGTTATTTCATTATTAGAGTTCGAACTGTGCATTTTGGTTAAAGTATTTGCCAGTTTGAAAATACAAAACAAAGATCAAATTTTAAAGGATCTATTTTCCATGTTCATCTTCCAGGTATTAGAATTCATTCTAACTCTAATCTAATAAATTTATTTGATTCAAATCAAACTATTCAAAACCAACATGCAATTCTGATTTCCAATTTTACACATTTCAAAAGATAAAGTTTTGTATTTTCCTCACATGAATTTCTTCCTTTCAAACAGAGATTTCAAATACATTTCAAACTCATATTTTAAATAGAAGTAGTTCCAATCATGTAAAAGATTGCAAATTTTATTCAAAAGACAAGATTTCCTTCTTTTATAACTTCTCTTTTCGGCTGATTTTCACAATACAATATACAAAATACATCTCTTTTTTTTAAACAGAAACATATTATATCTCTCCTTTACATTTCAAAATTACAAATTTCATATTCAATACAACATATTTCCATTACAAAGCATATATGAGTTCATCCACTTCAAGTGGGAAGGGTTACAATAAGATTTCATTTCAACAAGGGACTGTCAAACTATTTTTTTCATAATGACAACATGTAGATTTATCATTCTTCAAATTCTTATCACAACAAGAGCAGGGGAATGGAAACACTCTCCACCCAACCAAGATATCCCATGAAAAGGAGAATCCATCCTTCTTCATTGGCCCTCGAGCCCCAACCATAATGCAATAGAAGATGTGATTCAACTCATGGAAACAAAGGCTTCCACAACACACAAGTAACATTTTCACATTTAAAACATAGTCCAAAATAGAATGTAGTTTACAACTACATTAAAGCATGAAAATGACACTTAGGCTTCATCAAGCAAGCCAAAGGAGCAATGAACTATGGGGGATGCTACTTGTTCCTCCCAAAGGGGAAATGGGTATCACCACCTGATTTCAAACTACCAAAATATAGTATATCAAAGCCCTAACATTCCCTTATACCTCCCCAAGTACCCCTTATTCCTCACATTTCCTTATGCCTCCCAAATATCTTATGGCACCCCATAACAAGTAAAGAAATGTAAGCTATTTCTTTGTAAGGTGGAACCCAAATCCCAGCTCCCTCCACACTTATACCTCCCCAAAACACTTGTGCCTCTCAAAAAATGAACCCCATAGTCTTCTCCTACACCATTTCTAGGCCATCTACCCAACATCCCACAAACATGCCAAAACATTCACAACAATAACAATTTCATAAACAAAAGAAGCATTCCAAGAGCCAAGCTCCTACCTCTCCATGATGGAGTTGTTCCAAGTTCCAAAACAACAACTTTATCCCAATGCAAGCAATCCAAATCAGCCAAGCACAAGCATGCAAAAATCTTCCAAAACTTCTCCAAAGCAAGAGCTCCAAAACAGCAACAAAATTCACCCCAAAAGGAGTTTCCAAAAGTGAAGCCACCAAAAGGGTGTAACCCCAAAACAAAACAAAAATTTGAATATATAGAAGGGGGAAGAGAGGAGGATGAGGTGGATCTTTATAGGATGCCACATCACACATCCTCAACTCTAACTCACAAGTCAACTTCAATCTCCAAGACACAATAAATAAGTAGGTGAATAATATGACAAGTCTTACTTACACACTCAAATCAAGCCCATATCCCAAATGATTGAAATTAATTTCAAGTAAGAAGTGTAATTAAAACATTCGGCTTGACTTTTAAAAATGCACAATGAAAGCTAGATTTAAACTCTCCAACCATAGGTGAGGTTGGTATGAAAATTTAAGAGGTATGGGACAAGTTTAACTTGTCCATGCAAGCCTCCAAAATTAGTCTCCAAGGACAATTTCGAATTCTAAAGAAGATGAAGTGTTTCATACTCCAAATTTACTTACATATCTCTTACACATCACTTACACATTACATACACATATCTTACAATATTTAATACATTAGATACCCGCTCCAATAATTACTTTCTTGTGACCCAATTAAATATTTTATTTTAACAATATGATTACTCACATTATATACCACAATTTGTTTAAATAAAAGGGATAAACACATATAAACATCAATAAAAAGGAACCAAATAAGCAATTAAACATAACCCTTGGTCACATTAAAAGGTGATCCCCCCCTTGGGAATCCCTAACACAAACAAACACACAATCAAATACAAGTTGTCATGGTGACCATGTTGAATTCATCTAGAATTCCAGTGTGGTTGGTCTCCAATCCCCCGATGTCTGTCATAATATTTTAACTTGCAAAATACAAATATGTCTTTTGGCCTCGTGACCATATCAAAACATCCAAAATAATATAAATAAAATTCCAAAATCATCTAGATATATGATTCACAACAACATCCAAGCAACCAATAAGATCATTTGCAATTTTACTCAACAACTATATCCCCATCAAATAATTTCCATATCTACGTCTAAACAACATCCATAATATAACCATGTCAAATAGCATATCATCATCAATATATAAAAAATGTCTCTAATAATCATCATGCACCATAACTAAATCAAGGTCAACAATAATCCATGGGTCTAACATCTAACATCATACTATAATAAGGTCAATAATCATGTCCATAATATAATCAACAGTATCATGATCAGTATCAAAAGGTGTCAAAGGGAAGTGGGCACTACAAGATGTTTCGATTCGAGGTTTTTAATATTCAAGTAGTGTGTTAAGGAAATTTTGAGATGAATTTTGATTCTCTCTTTATGATTTTTTATTTTTCAAAACTTTGGCAGATGAATATTTTCAATGGAATCTTTAGGAGAAAGATCCATGTTTATTAAAATTGAATGGTCCTGACTTATGAGTTGGGTGGACTAGATCCAAGTCAACTAAGTGAATCAAAATATTCAAGGACTTATTATTGATGAGAGTTGGGTGAACAAGATCCAAGTAAACGAAGTGAATGAAATGATTCAATGAGTCCTGAGATACAAGACTTGGGCATATAAGGGCCAAGTCAAAGTAGTGAATCAAATGATTCAATGAATTCAAAGATACGAGACTTGGGTAGATAAGGGCCAAGTCAATGAATGAATCAAATGATTTAATGAGTCCTGAGATACGATACTTGAGTGGACAAGGGCCAAGTGAAAGGAGTGAATCAAATGATTCGATGAGGTTGGAGATACGAGTCTTGTGTGGAAGATGGAAAAGTCAAAGGAGTGAATTAAATGATTCCATGAGTCCTGAGATACGATACTTAGGCGGACAAGGGCCAAGTCAAAGGATGTTTGATTAAATAATTCTTAGATTTGATCAAAATTCCTATACGATGTTAGAGGAAGATTGTCGATGTAGGAAATGTGTTGAGATTTATATTCATCTGTGAGTAAAATAGTGCGAGGAGATAAAGATTGATCTCTAGATGTATATCCAAGGCTTCTTATAGGTCATGAAGAGAAAATATTCATTTTTTTCGTCAAGGTCATGGATTAATTTTTTTGAAGATATATTTGTGATTAGAACTTGAAATAGTTGTATAAGGATATTCCTGGGTATATGTACCTTGTAGAGTGTATGTATATCTCTTGAGATGTAAGGGTCATCATTGATGAGATTCTGCAAGAGTGATTGTTTGAGGGATTCCGGACATGGAAGGTTGTGTTGTCACAAGTGTCCAAACTTGTTGTGGTTGTGTTTCTACAACAAGACTAGATATATTTGGCATAGGAGCTGGAGGTGAAAGAATAAAATCAATCTCAATAGTTTTGGATGATGGACCCTATTATGTAGATTCTATAGTTATATCTTGTAGACGTACCTTGTAGATTTTACGTATGTAGATCTCTTGAGATTTAAGGGTCATCATGGATGAGATACCTGCAAGAGTGATCATTTGAGGGATTTTGGACATGGAATATTGTGTCGTCGAAAGTGTCCAAACTTGTTTTGGTTTTGTTTAAGCTAAAAAAGCCTAGGTATATTTGGCATATGAGTTGGAGGTGAAATAATGTAATCAATCTCAATGGTTATGGAAAATGGACCCTAATATACGAGTCTATAATTATATCAAGGGTTGAAACCGAGTATTGACCAAATTTAAAGCTCTTGTTTGATGTTAAAAGGTCATTGTTTGAAATAGGTTCAATTCCTTTTTTAACTAACGAAAGAAAATCTGTAGAAGAAAGGGATTGATTTTGATTGAGAGATACTTAACTTTCATCATCATGATCTCGTTAAGTTTTTAGTATGTACGGGAGGTTGGACAATATGTAACTCATATTGAGAAGTTTTCGTAGTTGATGTGTCTTTGGTTGCGATATCTTCATGGTCGAGCTCTACAAAATGTATTCTTTGTGAATTAAGTCTTAGACATAATTCTTAAGTTGCACACATCTATCTGTTGAGTGGCCATCAATGCGATGGAAGTCACAATATGTATGAGGTTTTTATCGGTATCGCTTAGGTTATCCTTCAACCTAAGGTATTGTAAGTGTATATTTTATCATCCTATCCTCTTTTAGCTATTGAAAGAGACTAGAGATACTTTCTCCAAGGGGTGTAAAATTCCATTTAACTTCGCAGTAGGAGTGGTGGCTTCGCTAGGTTATATGATTAGATTTTTGGTTGATTATTCATGTATGTTGTGCACATGTCAATTATCCATGAAGTCATCATTAACAACATCACGGTTGTAGTTCACATACCAATATTTATCATAATGAGAACTAAGGTTGTAATTATTATAATGACTATTCCCATTGTCTTTAGAATGAGTCTTGACTAAGCCTTTAGCGATACAAGATTTTCTATTTGATTCAAGGTGAATTTAGGGTCAAGGTTGAAAGATAAATGTTTAATAAACTTATTAGAGAGGTCTAAAAAGTTGGTGATAGATCCTTTGGAAGGTGTAAGAACCAGTTCAAATATTTTCCTCCTAGACTTCTAACAAAAAGGAACAAGAGAAAGATATTGTTATATGCCACTTCTGGAATGCTATGAAAAAATATGTGATATGCTTTCTAGGATCAGTTTTACCCTTTTATTTTGCAAATTTTGGTGTCTCAAAATATTTTGGATAAGGTGTGCGTAATATGTTCATCCCGAAAGGGTGGGGACTTTATTCATCAAATTTGATTTTTTTCATTGTTTCTACATACCTGAAATAGTGTCTTTCATCATTTTCCATTCCTGAGAAAATGATGAATTGTGTGAATCCACCATTTTAATAAAAGTGGGGGAGAATAAATAAATGTGCGAAGAAGAATTCAACCCTTAGCAAAGTGGATGCTAATATGGAAGAGAGGAAAATGTTTGCAATCTTAACCCTTAATGAAGTGAATGTTAAGATGGAAGAGGCGAAAAGGTTAAAAGATCGACCCTTAGCAAAGTGAATGTTATGATTGAAGAGGAAAAAAGGGTGAAATCTTGACCCTTAACAAAGTGAATGCTAAGATGGAAGAGGTGAAAAGTTTTAAATCTTGAACCTTAACAAAGTGAATGTCGGGATGGAAGGGGAAGAAAAACGTTTCTTAACCCGTAACAAAGAGCATGTTAAGGTGAAAGAGACTGAGTGCTAACAAACAAGTTACTTTGTTCCTTACAAATTGAATGTAAGAAAAAGGGGAGTGGAAAGATAAAGTATGATTATGGAACTCTTAGAAAAAGAAATGCTAAGATGGGAGAATTATTTTATGAGCTAAGTGATGTGCTCAAACTTTGGACAAAGTGAGCTTACAAACACGATGAGACTTAGACAAGGTTAATGTGATATACTATTAACAAAGCAAGTGATAAGAGTGACAAAAAGGGTGTGAAAATTTAACTCTTAACAAGGTGAGTGTTAAGAGAAATGAAAGGGTGTGGCTTCACAACACTTAAGAATGAGTATTGCTAAGGCAGAAGAGGGGATTGAAATGTTAGTTAAAATACTCTTAACAAAGTGAGTGTTAAGAGAGATAAAAAGGAATGAAAGTTCTATTGACCCTTTACAATAGGAATGTAAAGAGGAAATAGGTAAAATAAGGTGTCTTGCTTAGCTTTTGACAAAATGATTGTTAGAAGATAAAACTTGAAATTATGATGCAAAATCTCAATTCTTAACAAAATGATTGTTAAGAGGGAAGAGAAATAGAAATATGGTGAAGGTGATTGAATCTTAAAAAGATGTATGATAAGAGAGGAGACTAAAAATGGAATGATAATGTGTGAAAGTAGCAAAGATGTGAAAATGAACCTAGATAATGAATATTTGGGAAATATTGAAGATGGGAGAATGAACCAAAATAACAAGCATTTGGGAAAGTAGTGAAATCAAGATTAAAGTGAGAATATTAAGATACAAGTGTGGAAAACAACTCACTAAAAAAAAGAGAGAAGGAAAAGTGAAAAAGAGTGTTTTTGACCTCTATCTTAGATTGACTTAGATAGTGTGTGGCTTCCTCGATGGTTCTCTCAACTAGGTGTCATCAAGTATACCCAAGCAAGCACGGTGTTATTGTTAGTTGTCCTCTTTACTTTACCCCCTTTGAAATAATGATCAAATATATTTTTCAAAATGAATTGCTGGGGTTTCCACTAAGGATATATGTGACTCTAATCTCACAAAGGAATACTATTCAGTTGGGATGGGGGTACCCATTTCATCAGCCAGTTCCCTCAATGTGTTGATTACTTTGGGTTTCCTATAGTACTCCTCAAATAATTTTTATGGCTTATTCCAAAGCACTTCCCATATTTATAGTAGTTGGGAAATAGCCTTGTCAACTGCACCTGCACATACAAAGTGTGAATTGTTAATTTTATCTTGATTAAAAGATGAGATATTCTTAACCACCATTATTTAACTCGGGAAACTTGTAGTTAGTAAGATGTCTTAAAAGCATTGGTTAAGGAAACTTGCAATTAGTAGTTTCATAATGGCCCCCTTTAGAGGTGGTCATTTAAACAAGAGTCAAAACATTTTCCTAAGGTAGAAGATAAGATTAAAGAATCAAGCCCACATTTTTTATTTCCAAGGTCTCTTATAAATCACAAGGAAAGAGTATATGCGTGAAAAAAAAATTTAATAAAAGAAAAATGTTAATTCCTAAACATACATAAGAAATTATTACATTCCAAGATCATTTTGAAAGTGCGAGGAAAGATCATACACGTGAGGTTGTTATGTTTAAACAAAAATAAATAAAAATTTATAAAATACTACAAATTTAAGCATTATTTTGATCAATTTTCCTTTAGAAAACAAATATGGAAACCTACACACAAAATTTTAGCAATTTTTAGAAAAAATGAATCCAACGTGAAAAAAAAATGACAAGTGTTAGGAGAAATGAAACCATAAATTTTCTATAAGGTTAAATCATAAAATTATTTTTCCATTACATACTTCATCTCGAAACCTTTCCATAAAAAGTGAAGTTTTTTCGACTTGAGAAGAAAATGTTATGGCATCTACAAGATGGGTTATGTTAGTTCCCTCATTGAAACATTTAAATGTGAGAAAAATGGCCCCGAAGCTGGTTTTTTGGCTTATGTACTTCATTTGAGAACCTAAAATTTTTATAGC
This sequence comes from Taxus wallichiana var. yunnanensis, assembly GCA_018340775.1. NCBI lineage: Eukaryota > Viridiplantae > Streptophyta > Pinopsida > Cupressales > Taxaceae > Taxus > Taxus wallichiana. The sequence continues at coordinate 291,661,529 of CM031239.1, read as the reverse complement.
AAGGTTAAATGAGGATAAAAACACATAAAAAATTTAAATCATGAAATGATAAACTAAAATAAGAAAAATAGCGCGAGATGTCCCTCTGCATTTGTTAAAATGTATGCAAGGAAATTAACAAACAAGAAAGATAAATAAATATACAAATGATTATAACTTCCCGAAAATATCTTACAAACCTCAAGTAAGATCATAGAAGATTTTAAACTTGTTTGGTATTTTTGAAGATTTTATTGTGGATTTTCTTTGATATTACTTTTCCAACGTGACTTGCAGATGCTACGAGTAGATTTCACAAGGATACAAATGTCAAATTGGAAGAATTTGGATGTAATTTTTCAAAGCTCTCCAGGAGGGTTTTGTAAATGAAATGGATTGCTTTTATAGTTAAGGGTAGAGCCATGAAAGGTGGATGAAATATTGACTAAGCTCCAAGTTAATGGTTGAATCACCTAGGTTAGCAAGTAGACTTGGTAATAGTAGTTGCAGATTTACAGGGGAAATGGACATTTGGAATAGCAGAAGTTACATCGGCATTTGAATTGCATGTACAACTCTATAGCCCCCTCATTTCTAGGAATCTAGAAGTGGAGTTCAAGTTGAGTTGACTAAGGAGAGGAATTGATTAAATAACTAATTTAATTAGTATTTAATTGTGAGGGGATAATTAACCATTTATTTAATTAAATATTTAATTATATTAGCTAGGAGGGTGTATGAATTAATTTAATTAATTCCAAAGACATATTAGAATTAAATTATTTAATTCCAAAGGGTAGGAATATAGCTTAGGTAATAAAATTAATTTAATTAATTCTAAAAGGGTGTATTTAAATGACAGAATTAATTTAATTAATTCCAAAGGGGTGTACTACAAAAGATAGAATTAATTTAATTAATTCTAATTAGATAGAAGTGAGATAGAAATATGTATCCACTTTTAGGGCGTTTACATTTTCCCCTCTTTAAACTTCTATTGCAAAGTAATAGTGCTTTAAAGATAGTAGATGCATGCGAGATCAACGAGCGGAAAAAGTGAAACATTTAGATGCCCTTGAAGTAATAGTTCTTTAAAGATACTAGACACATGCAAATCAGCAAGTGGAAAGCATTTAATCATTTGGATTCCCTCTGAGTATAATGATAGAGCAATGCCCCCTCAAGTGGGTGGATGATGGTTGCTCGATAGGAAAGAGATAAGGAAGTTGAACATTGAGGAAGGGAGGAATTGTGCTCGTAGATGAGAACTATTTGGAGAGTTTAAATATAAGAGAAAACTTTATTTTACTTTGGCACAATGTTGGCATATTACATTATTGAACCAATCTATTCACCTTCTTACTTAGAATGACACTTGAACTTCCATCTCCACCTGTCCATTGGGATTCCATTCCTTCTACTTGTGTGTGTAAATACAAATGTAATATTTGATTGTGTATCAAGTGATATATAGTATTATTCATTTCATATCATTTATGTCAGAGGTCTTCAATCTTCATACATGTGTTTTATTTTGTTTCAACTTGTCATTTGGTAGAAACTATCTTCGTTGTTTTTAATCAAAGTGGCACAGGCTTCAGAACTGTGTGTGGACCTATTTTAGACCTGCATTGGATTTTTTTGTGCATTTTTTCTTCTTGTGTGGAAGAGAAAATATTTTTTTGTGTTTTTTACAAAATGTAGAGCATTATAATTCTAGCACAGACCTTTTCCGCAAAACACTTGCATGACCACCGAAAATTTATGTCTTATTACATGACTAAATCATGGTAAATTGGCATAGACCTTGGAAATTTCGAGGAGCAACAGATGTTTAAAGTATCCTAGTGACCCATTGTGGAGTGTTTTCCATAAACAACCTTACGACACTGAGCACCAAACCTGAAATCTTCCCTGTAGACTCGCAACTCCAACATTTATTTGTATATACCTTTGACATTTACCTATTGGAATTACTATGGGGGTTGGTAAAGAGATACATTTAAAAGATCGCAGAAAAAGTGGGAGACTTGTACAAGGAATCCTACAAGGCATTAAGGAAAATAACTTTTGTGTAGATATTTTTCTTTTGTTTTTTGGTGTGTCGAGTATGTAATTGAAATTACGAAGTACTTCAAATAGCATAGATCGGGACATTGGAAGAGAAAACTGTGGTTCAAGAATTATGAATCTCCATCATGTTCAAGAATTAAAATTTCATGCCATAGCCATAAATGATATATGTAACGACCATGCAAAATGGTCACCTACTACAACAGTTACCTTCATGTATGAGCACGATAATTAGTTTATTGTTGGAGTAAGTGCACCAATCTAGGGGCCAAAAAGAGGACACAAAATTAGAAAATGGGAAAAATGCGTACACATGTTTCAATTATGATCACATTATGTTTCATTAGGCTCGATAAATCAAGAACTTAAAATGCATATGAGTTTTTATCTTTATGAAGTTTAGGAGGGCTTGAAGGAGCCATATTTACTAATATAAATATTAAGTATAAAATTTTTAAATTTATTTTAGTAAATATAAGAAGTTAGGGTCACTTTGTACCTGATGGAAGTGGTCCCATAGCTCTGACAATTATAATCTAGAAGATAGTTTTTCAAAATCTAATCTGGTCAATACTTACTCATTTTCAGAATTTTAGCAATGACCTAAAACTTTCAGGCCATATATATTGTAGTTAGTCTTTGTTTTGGGAAAACATATAGTTGTTTTGTAGTTTTTTTACCTTCGGATTAGATTTTTCCCTACCACTTCTTGAATTGGTACCAATTTTTAAATTTGGTACATAATTCACTTTAGTTACCATGAATCAGCTCTATGATGCTTTTCTACTTCTTACTAAAATGAGATCCTCACTTTGTACATAGAAAATTTCTCCTAAATGGGATTCATGTTCTATGAAAAATTAAGGTGATTGTAATGTGTCTCTTCTTTAAGGTTTGATCACACTACTAGGTGTTGAATGAGTTTTTGTGAATAGTAGGTCAAGTGAATTACATCAAGTGAACTTTAATGATTTCTCATTCTTAGAAACAAGGTGCTCCATATAAAGATCATACCTTCACCTTTCCTGGTTCTAAAATCATCCTTTCATGCAATAAAATTAAATATTCTCATATGTGTCTTTTCTCATATGTATCTCATGGAGATAGATGATACCTTAATGACATAAATAACTCTTTTAGCTTGTTATTTAGAGAGATTTGGGTACAATGACAAAGTCAAGATATGATGATCATAAAGTCACTCCTTGAGCTCCACATTTCACCTTTAAATATGATGAATCCTTCATAATTCAATTTATTGACTAAGATGAAACTTGGGTGTAAGCATGCTTATGGTACATGGACACCTTTTTTCTCAAGTTGTTCCTCATGGAAATGGGTTTCCTCCTCAGATAGGGGATGAATCCTTGAATGAAATTTGAGTATGAGTTACATGTTCTTGACCTCCATACTTCACTGAAACACTAAAAATCACATTTTACGATCAATGAAACTATTATAAAAATCTAATTCTTCCTGCAACTCAAAATTTAGGTCCTATTTCATTTTGAACTTAGAGGGGTAGTTAAAGAGTTTTGCAGTACCTAAAGAAATATTTAATCCTTGAATCAATTTTGATTATTCCAACTTATAGAGTATTCTAATATCCTTCCAATTCCTATTTTTTTCCTAAGTCTTTCTAGAACTCTTGGAATCATCCAGAGAAGTCAACTTTTATCATTTTAGCTTTCATTCCCTACACCTGAAAACCCGGTCTTAAATGGATTGCTCTGAATGAGATTTTGATTCCCTAAACTTTCATAAATTTACTTATACATCTTAAATTGTCTCTAAAATCACCCTCAAATGCTTTATATTTTCTCTAAATACTTTGAAGGGTGTTCAATTAGCTACATAATGGCCAAAATGGCCTTTTAAGACCTTCGAAGGAAGTAGTCTCTCATCAAAACAATATGAGTTAATCGATCACCTTAGACATTATTCCTATACACTAAAACACACTCAATGATCTTATTAGTACTTTCCTTTAGGTTAGTGTGTTATGAATTAGGGTTTAGGGATCATGGTTCGGGGTTTAGGATTTAGTGTTTAGGGCTCATGGTTCGGAGTTTTAGGGTTAAGGGTTTAGGGCTCATGGTTTAAGCTTCACGAGTTTAGAGTTTATGGTTAAGGGTTTTGATTTTAGGTTTTATGTCTCGGGGTTAAGGGTTGAGGGTTTAGGATTTAGGATTTATGGCTCGGGGTTAAGGGTTTAGGTTTCATAGTTTAAGGTTTAGGGTTTAGGGTTTAGGGTTTCAAGTTTAGGGATTCATTAATTAGGGTTTAGGTTTTAGGGTTTAGGGTTTAGGGTTTAGGTTTTAGGGATTCATTGTTTAGGGTTTAGGTTTTAGGGCTCAGTATTTAGGTTTTAGGTTTTAGGGTTTAGGGTTTAGGGGTTAGGGTTTAGGAATCATGGTGGAGGGTTTAGGGTTTAGTTTTTAGGGCTCAGGGTTGAGGGTTTAGGGTTTAGGGCTAAGGGTTTAGGATTTAGTGTTTAGATTTTAGGGTTTAGGTTTTTGGGCTCATGGTTTAGTGTTTAGGGTTTAGGGCTCATGGTTCAAGGCTTAAGGTTTAGGGTTTAGGGTTTATGGTTTTAGGTTTAGTGTTTAGGGATCGGGGTTAAGGTTTTAGGGTATATGGTTTAGGGTTGAGGATTTATTTTTTTGGGGTTTAGGGTTTAAGGTTTAGAGTTTAAGGTTTATGGTTTAGGATTTAGCATTTAGGGTTTAAGGTTTATATTTTATGGTTTTGGGCTTAGGGTAGATGGTTTAGGTTTCGGGTTTTAGAGTTTAGGGATCGGGGATCGAGGTGTAGGGTTCAAGGCTTAGGGTTTTCAGTTTTTGGCTTAGGGCTTAGGGTTTATGGCTCATGGTATGGAGTTCGAGTTACGGGTTTAAGGTTTATGGTTTAGAGCTTTAGGATTTGGATTTAGGGTTTAGGGTTTAGGGTTTAGGTTTTAGGGTCTATGGTTTAGAGTTTAAGATTTAGTGTTGAGGGTTTAGGGCTTATTATTTTTTTTTAGGGTTTAAGGTTTATATTTTAGGGTTTAGGACTTAGGGTTAAGGGTTTAGGTTACAAACTTCAGGGTTTATGGTTTAGTGTTTAGGACTCAAGGTTTAGGGTTTAAGGTTTAGGTTTTATGGTTTATGGTTTAGGGTTTATGGATCAAGGTTTAGGTTTTAAGATTCATTATTTAGGGTTTAGGGTTTAGGGTTTAAGATTCATTGTTTAGGGTTTAGGGTTTAGGGCTTAGCATTTAGGGATCATGGTTCACAGTTTATGCTTTAGGGTTTAGGGCTTAAGGCTTATGGTTTAAGGATCATGGGTACGGGATGAATGTTTAAGGTGTAGGGTTTAGGGTTTAGGATTTAGGGTTTAGGTTTTAGGGTTTAGGGTTTAGAGTTAAAGGCTTAAGGTTTAGGGTTTAGGATTTTAATTATAGAATTTAAACGCTATAATCTTTAAGGTGAATGTTGAAATCCTTAAAATTACCTATGTACTAACTAGATTATACTATAAAAAACTATCTCCTAAACCGTGAGTCATAGAGCTGTAAGACTAGTTCCATAAGGTGTATAGTGACCCTAATTTTTTATATTTACTAAAATAAATTTAAATTATAAGAAATAATAATAAATGAAGTTTTAACATGTACGGATTCCCTTTATTATGCCCCCAAACCAAGAATTTACAAGCTTGGAATTGCTTTGGTTTCCCAAACCTACACCTTGGACCTGTAACAACACAACAACCTACATGTTTTTGAAAAATATGCAAAAAAACTCACCTTCCACCATGATAAATCCTACAAAAACATTTTCTATCTTTCTTTAAAAAATTCCTACAACGTCAAGAAAACTATCCTCTTTCTAAATATGTAATTTTTATATTTTTATAATTATTTTAAGGTTTCTATTTATATTTATTTCAAACTATGTCTTTTATACCTCTATTTTAAATGATTCTAAAACCTTATCTATCATCGTGTATCTTTTTTTTGGCTCATAGAAATTGAAAAACAATTATCCTAGCCCAAACTAGGCCTAATTCTATACATATTCAAAAAGTATCTAATTTTCAATATTTTTAAGTAGTTAGGGGGCACAATCAAAGCTCTATTATTTTTATAAAATTTTAAATTTTTATACTAGAAAAATCATAAAAAATAATATAATAAAATAAAACTCACTAAAAATCTTTAAAAAAAGAGCCCAAACAAGATCCTCCTAGCTATCTTTCTACAAAATGGTTTTCAAAAATACTAAATATTGCTAAAAATGGTGGGGACACAAAAGATACTCTATTATGTTTTTAAATAAAGTAGGAGCACTTGTTTGTATTTTAGTTATTTGACCTACCTAAACTTAATTTTTTTCAATAAAATTTAGTAGCTTAGAAACTAGACTCAAAATGTTATGATTCATGTTGTTACAACATATTCCAATTTTGAGTGTAACTATTTCAAATAACTCATACAAGTTGAAGTTTTTTTATTTTTTAGAAAAATAAATGTCCACTTAAGACCCCCTTTTGGTGCCCCAAATTGGTGCACTTACTTGTTGATGTCGTTATTAGAAGCGGTACAAGAGAAGACACTATAAGGATTGGTTTTGTTGGTATTTTGAGGTTTTGAGTAGTTGATATATCCCCATTAAGGCATGTCGATCAGAAATTTATCTTATAACTATTGGTCCACATGAAAGTGCTTTTAGAAATATTAAATATGTGTCATTTGGGGTAATGAGCCACAAAGCTATATTCATTAGTTAAGTAACATGTTACTAGAGGTGGAGGATAGACGAAGGTCGAGGATAATTTTATTCCTCTTGTAAGTCACCTATGTGGGGTTGCACCATTTCTTTTGTAATATTTTTGTGTTCATATTTTGTTGTTTGTGATGTTGTTTTGGTGTTTGTTGTTCAACAAAGATGGAGAGTAATTTCCAGTTTAGTACATCCTAAATGAAGGACATTGTGAGGGTAAAAATAACTAATGTAGCACTTGTTTCTTGTGTAAAGGTTTTTAGAAATATGAAAAACCACTTTGAAGTGTACAATTGAGGATTTAGGTCACCTCCAGATTTGTGAACCTATAGTCAGAAAACCATATGGGTTCATGGTAATCCAAGGAAATCGAAACCCCAAGGTGTTCTAGAGAATGGATGTTCTCGTGTCACTTCCAGGTTTGTGGTAATCCATGGGAAAACCAAAGGTGTCACTAAGCCCAAGAAGCTAGAAATATGGCATGCCACCTCAAAGGTGAGGAGGTTGCACAAAGAGTGTAATAAAAAATTTACTATGTTTGGAATAACGGTGGGTCCACAAACTGGAAATACGATATCTAGAAACAATTTAATAAGGTAGGAATGTTGGTGTATTACATTATTAAACCAGTCTATTCATCTTCCTACTTAGACCGACACTTGACCTTCCATCTCCACACCCGTCCGTTGGAATTCCATTCCTTCTACTTGTGTGTATAAATATAGATGTAATATCTCGATTATGTGTATCGAATGTAATATAATATTATTCATTTCATATCACACAATAGATTTGTCACTATGATTATTAAGGAACCAATACAGTTAACCCATATGCACATAAACAAAAACACACAAAGCAAAGAGAGAGAGAAAAAGTAAAACAAGCCCAGTATGAACAGTAGAGTGCGGGCATCATGGTTATAAAGGAACTAAGATGTTATCACACTACTTGCAATTGGTCCAAAAATTAAACATCAACAATGCAACACAAATTTAAAAAGAATACAATTAGCTATACACCTAATGCATGCCAAAATGATGATTAAATAGATGCAAATTCTCCCAAGGTGGGAATAATATCATATGGTAATGTGAAACCCTAATGTTTGGCTTCTATAATGTGAAACCCTAATATATATAGTGTTTATAATCATATAGTTATATGAATTTTAATTGTTTGAGTTAATTTCTCATAATGTTAAAATGGTAACCAAATTATTTGATGAGAAAAAACAAATTAAACTTGAATAATTCAATGGTTATCCTTGTGTGTGTGTGTACACACACACACACACACACACACACACACACACACACACACACACACACACACACACACACACACACATATATATATATATAGTTTTAAGAAAAGGATGTGAATTAATTAAAGATATTGGGGAGGGTTGGACAACAGGTCATCCCAACTCACCCCCTTGCCCCTTATACCTCCCATGCCCATTACTATGTTTTGGTCACCCACTCCATTTCCATAGTTGTCGAAATATTTCCACAACCATCCCTCCTTACGCATTATAATAGCCCGGTTTGTAGCTGAATCGTATGGCCTTCTCACCCTCATGCACATTTGGAATACACACACACACACACACACAAACATAAATATATGTCTATAAAAGCAATATATGTCTCTTTCCAAAGTATGATATGTAAGCATGTATAGTATAGAAAACAAAAAGGAAACAATTATAACTTTCATGGAAGCCACAGTTGTGAAATATTTGCTCTCTCAAAACAAAGATTTGGTATATAAGAATAATTTAGAAGAGATTGTGAATCTGTAAACAATAAAATGGGATCTCAAACCCTAAATGGGTTTCTAAATTTAAATGGAAATGAAATAATGAATGAGTGACCATCCAAATAGCTTGAGCTTCCATGAATCTCCTCCTCGGACATGCAACCTAAAGAAAATCAAAAAAATGGGATTAAAATTAAAACAAGTGATTTTTTTGTGAGGAATCCATAAGGAAATCGGGACTTCCTTAGTTTCCTTAATATCCTATGGTAAATGGCCTTTTGATCTAAGGGCCCTCTTTTAATCCTAGTTATTTTTCTTTTTGAAGTTTTTAATTTTCCCCCTTATGTTGTTATTTGATAGGAAATAATTTTAGTCTTGACGTAGAAAAAAATTAAAAGGGGCATGAGTCCATTTAGTTAACCAAATTGGAATCATGCCAAAATTTTCTATTGTAGTCACTAAATCATGCACTTTGGGTATTATTTAGTCTCGGTCTCATACTACTATTCATATGGTTTTCGAGTGAAGAAATTACTAATCAACCCATGTCCTTTTGCCATTTTACGTTACTTTTTGTTGTTATTTCCAACCTTCTCGCATGTACTTCCGTAGTTTATTTTTTTATTTTATGTTCATCCTATTTCGATTAGGGTGTCCAACAAGGATCTAGGGTGCCCCAGAACCCTTATCCCCTCGGGGCATCGTGATCCTCTTTGCAATTTATTCTCATCTTTTGGGCCTTTGTTAGTGCAAAATCACAACACCCCAAATGAGTTATGGATCTACTTTTTTAAGGCAGGGTCATTTGGTGTGATTGCATAACATTGAGCTTTTCCTAGGTGTAGGACCTTGCAAAAATGGAAAAGCTCTCCAGATTAAAGGCTAGTTCCTTATCCCTCTATTTAGGTGCATACGTAAGGATTTACAGAGGAACTATTTCTATACCTAATCTAAGACTTGCCAAGGAGACAGGGATAAAAGAGTATAAGAAATAATAAATAACTAATCTACCGGGTGATGCACCAAAGGAATGATGAACAATTATTTTTCCAATGGACACAAACCAACAAAAACATACAATAAACAAGCACGAGATAGCCGATCTGTGAGAAGACCAAATGGAAGCAAAAGAGACAAGAAAGGATCTAAGATTGATCACAGAGCGTGTTTTATTGCTCGTGGATTGATACTGACTCATTACAAAGTAGTCAAAAGGAAGAAACATATTAAAATTTTAATGGAAGGCTCGAACCCAACAAATCCTTTTTCCAAAAGGAGAAGGGAGCCTACAAAACAAGGAATTTCCAACCCTTTACAATGAAGTTCCTAGCCCCATTTTTATAGGTTCGATCGAGAGAAGAAAGAGAGAGAGAGAGAGAGAATTGGGAAAAATCAGGTCAAAGCTCTACCATTGCTATTAATGCTTTTGATGAAATCCGCCCCAGATCTATCTTTATTGCATTAATCCTTGGTTCGACACCTTGAAGGAGGACGAAACGGTGGAAACAGATCAAATACGATCTAGTTGTTAAGACAGATGGATCCTGCATTGAAGGCCCAAAGACGTTTCCTCCATTTTCCTTCACCTAACCTCCTCAAAATTAAATTTTTAGGCCTCCATGGCATGGGAGAAGTTGATATCTTTCCAACGGTGTTATATTCACGATATTTCAATCCCTAAGTCGAAAGATGTTCCCCTTCAAAGTTTGTATTAGGTCTGTACAGATGGGTAGGAAAAATATTTGAAAAATGGGTCCCCTTTTTATATGGGACACGTGGCATTCTAGTGCTCATTTGGAAACCTTTTCTTTATTCAATCTTTGAATTAGCACCATTAAGACACTTGGCAGTCTCAGCCATTCTTTTTGTGTATTGACTATTCAACTAACTCGAACCCTATTGGAATAACACATGGAGGCACCGCGCTTGCTTGAAAACTTGGCCCAAAGCTTGCCTTTGGAGGAGCATCGAGTTGACACTTGTCGGTCTCTGTAGGCCTGTGGACCTTTCAATGGTCCCTCTTATCCTTTTGGGCTCTAGGCTATGTGGTGAGCTCACGCTCATTTGGGTCTACGCACCTGAGACCAACTCTTGGAGATGCACCATTAAGACACTTGGCATTCTCCACTTACACTTTTATACTTAGCCAATTTTAAGGCCTACCTTTTCCTCCTTTTGACTCTGTTCTGACCATTTTCTACATGGAGGGCTAGCACAAGCTTGAGTCTCCACCCTATATTTCCCTCCTAATTTTGCGCCAAGTGACACCGACACTTCCTTTTAGTTGGATGATTTTCAATGCCACACAATTTCTTGGGGTTTTGGATGCGTGGAAGCTTGGCGCAAGTTTGGGTCCCCCCTTTTGGATTCACCTTTAGAGAAGCATCGTTAAGACATGTGGCTCCTTCCACATGACCTCCTCCATACTTAGTCATTTTTGGACCTTTCCCAAACTATTTTCAAGCCCAAAACTTTGAATCCTCACCATTTTTCCCTTCTTTCTCCTGGCCTCTCTACGGCACCGCCCTTCTTCTCTGACCCTGCAATTCCATTGTTGAGTCTACTTGTAACTTGTATAATGAATTTAAGACACAAAACGGCTTGACAAATTTGTTTCTTCTTGCATAGGGCCTTTTAATTTTCCTCAACCCCACCACTTCATCATTGAGTCCCCCTTGACCCTTCAAATAGATTTAAGATATGGAAACACCCAAAAGAACCATTTCTTCTATTTCTTCTTGTGCAGGGTCGAATTTGACTTTCTCGAGGCCTCTATTTTCACTTTGTTTTGTTTTAGGACTAGATCTCATGGGTTCGAATTGTTTCCCTTCATATTTTCTTTATGTGTAGGGCTTGTTTTGACCAAATTTGCTAGGGAGGTAAATTTGGGATAACAATTTGGTAACTCACGGGGACATATGCCTGCTAGATGAAGAGACCAGTGGCCTTGAAGCATCCATTGGGCATGGAGTTGAGAATGAGGGTTTGATACTGATTCTACCTTTGATTCGTGAGCTGACTGTTTTCTCTCTCAATTTTCATAAGAAATCTCAAAACAAAGGTTTCTGAGAGTAGAAAATTATTTCTACCTAAGGCTTCATCTGTCTCTCTGAATGGACTGCAAAAGAGCAACAAAAAAAAGCACCACAACTATATACAAAATTGGAAATCATACATGCTCCAAGTAGAACATGTAGAGTGTGCAAAGCACTTAGGAGAAAAACAACCTAAACTACAACAAGACAATGTGCACAAGCACTTAGAGGAAAATAAACTAAGCTAATATGTACAAGGTGGGAGCCTTCCCTCTAATAGCAGTGTTTAAGATAGATTCCATTCACTGGAATCTGCAACTCCTCACCATCTAATGTAGATAATTGAAAAGCATTGCTACTTTTACATTTTGTGACCATATAAGGGCCACTCCAGATGGCATCAAACTTAGAGTGTCTCCCTGGTTTTGCTCGGTCTGCATCCCATTTCAACACTAGGTCTCCTTCCTGAAAGGTCCTTGCTCTAGCCTTCTTGTCAAAGCATATTTTAATTGAGGCCTGATCCTTCTCCATTGTTTGAAGTGCATGCTCTCTGGTTTCTTCTAATTCCATCAACTCTGCATACCTGGCCTCCATTGGTTCAAATTCAGACATCTCCAGTTTTCTCAGGAGTTCTAATGTTAGCAACTCTAGTGATATAGGCAACACTGCCTCTTTCCCATAGACAAGCTTGAATGGGGAGCTGCCTGTAGATCTTTTGGGCATTGTCCTATCAGCCCACAAGGCTGATTTGAGCTTTGTATGCCAAGTCCTTTGGTTTTCATCGAGAGTCCTCCTGATGATCCTTAATAGGTTCTTGTTTGTAGACTAGCCTGACCATTACCTTGAGGGTAATAGTTTGATGAGGTGCTCAAGTAAATCCCGTTCTTGACTACCCATTCTATGACCTTAGAACCTATGAAGGCCAATGCATTATCTGATATGATGGTAGTTGGTACCCCAAATCTGGTCACTAATCCTTCATAGAAATCTAGTATGCTAGATTCATTTGCCTCTTTGAGTGCCACTGCTTCAGTCCACTTGGTGAAATAATCAGATTCTTTGTCAAAATCCATTTGTGGCCTTGGCTTGAATTTAGATTGATGACTCCAATGAAGTCCAATCCCCATTGCATGAAAGGTTGATCAACTGAAATTGGGTGCAATGGAAGTGCTGCTAGCTTCTCTTTTCCCTTGAAGAATGCACAATTCTTGCACCTTCTGATCCATGTGTAGTAGTCACCAAACACCCTGGGCCAATAGTATCCTGCTTTCATGATTTTGAGTGCTATCACCCTTGGGGAAAATGACCTCCAGCTGCCCCAACATGGAATTCTTGTAACACTCTTTCGATCTGATCTGTCCCAATGCATCTTAGCAGAACACCATTGATGTCCCTTTTAAACAAGACACCATCAATGAAAACATATGGGATGGCCTGGAGTCTGAAATGCCTTCTTTTTTCTTTACTCATCCAATGGGGACACAGGCCCATTCGAAGGAAGTGCACCATGTCTTGAGTCCAACAAGAGGTAGGTACATCAACATCTTCTTCTTCTTGACTATTCTGTAGGACAAAAACAACCTCTTTTTCATTGTTTGCTTCTTCTTGCTGACTTGAGGCTAGTTGTTCACACAACCCTTTACCATAGACCAGCTTAGTGACCTTGATCTCAATGTCATACTCCATGACATGAGTGATCCATCCTACTCTTTTTTCATTCAAATCCTTACTAAGAAGGAAATCTTTAACTCCTACATGGGAGACTAACAATTGAATCTTATTGTTCGAAACTAGATGCTTGAACCTTTTAGTCCCCTGATCACTACCAAGACCTGCTTTTCAATGAAGGAATATCTTACTTCATAGTCCTCTAGGCCTTGACTGAAAAAGGCAATTGGTTGTTTTGTTTCTTCTTTGTTCTGTTGAACTAAGATTACAGAGATAGTGTCACTTCCACCAAAGGCATACAATATGAAATCCTTGGAGAAATCTAGATTCACAAGAGTTGGGGCTTGTGATATAGCTTCTTTGATGGCCTCAAAGCTTTCCCTTCCTTCACTTTCCATTTGAATGTTAAGATCTTCTTCAACATCAATGTTATTGGCTTAACAAGGGCAGCAAAGTTCGGGACAAACCTTCAAACAAAGTTGATCTTCCCTAAGAAGCTTTGAAGATATTTTTGTGACTTCGCAATGGCAATGCTCTTATTGCTGCAACTCTCTGGGTCAATTTCAGACCCTCTTTAGACATAATATGGCCTAAAAGCCTACCCTCATGGGCCAATAATATGCATTTTTTAGGGTTCAATGATACCCCAAATCTCCTACATCTTTGAAACACTTGCCTTAGGTGAAAAAGGTGGTCTGCTACATTTTTGGAGAACACAGTAATGTCATCCAGATAGATCAACACTATTTTGTTGATTAGCCCTTTGAATTCCATATCCATGGCCCTTTGAAAAGTGGCACCGACATTAGACAATCCAAATGGAATTTTTCTATAGGCATAGGTGCCCCATTTGGTGGTGAAAGTAGTTTTGAACTGATCATCTTCTTTCACCATGATCTGATTGTATCCTGAGTAGCCATCTAAGAGAGAGAATCTCTCTGATCCAGACACCACTTGCAAGATCTGCTCCATTGAAGGGAGTGGGTAATGATCTTTGAGAGAATCTATGTTCAAATCTTGAAAGTCTACACACAATCTAATTTCCCCATTATTTTTTCCTGACTGGGACCAGATTAGCAACCCAACTTGAATGTTTGATTGGAAATATTATACTTGCCTCTATCAGCTTTCTCAGCTCCTTCTTCATCAGAGGCTCAATATGTGGATTGATTGGTCTCTTCTTTTACTGATGGGCTTAGCAGCTAGATCTAGTTCAATTGTGTGTTGTGATAGCTTCAGATTGAACCCTCTCAGGTCTTCATAACTCCAAGAAAATACATCTAGAAATTCTTGGCAAAGTTGTATGAATTCATACCTTTCTTACAAATTATCCACCTTGCCAATTTGGAGTGCTTTGCCTTCTCCAACTGGGATTGACTCTGAATCTTCTCCTCTGATCGTATGTTAGCCTTCTCTTTTCTAAACTGATCATTAGGATTGAATATGGACTCCAATGTCACTAAGCCTTTGGGAAGCTTGTTTGTATGTAGCTGTACTATTTGATTCCCATATTGTTGCTCTAATCTACTTTGATTATTAGCTGAGAATTCAGCTTCTTCTTGCAGAAAATTAATGATCTACTGATCATTCTCGAACACTTGCCAACATGTGTTGTTGTTTGGAATTACTAGTCTCACAGCCATGTGGATATGTGGTTGTCCTTTGTCTCTCTTGATGTTGTCCACCACATCAAATGTTGCTCCAACTACTGCAGTCTATCGCAGACTTCATTTTCTTTCCTGGGTATAGACATAATGTTGAAGGCTTCAAAATCCTCCATGAGATCCCATACTCTACTCTTATAGTTCTTGAGTAGGTCATTCTTGACAACATTAAGTCCTCTGACTTGATTGGCAACCAACTCACTATCACCAAACACTTGCAAATTCTTGATTCCTAGCTTCCTTTCCCAATGAAGGCCATGGACTAAAGCCTCATATTCAGCAGTGTTATTTGAGCAAGAAAACTGAAATCGAAAGATGAATAATACTTCATACCTTTGGGGGACACAATCATAGCTCCTCCTCCAGCTCCTTGTCTACTCCTTGAGCCATCAAAGAACAATTGCCATACCTCATTGTCATCTTTATGTTTTGGCTTAATTAGGGCAGGAAAAGGATGATTCTCTTCATGTAGACAGTAGACACCTAGTTCAGATTCTTCTATCTCCTTATAAGGGTCAAAAGCATGTCTCTTGTTGGCCCATTCATCTAGAGTCAAGTTTGGAATGCATCCTACCTTGGTTTCTGCTTCACCAGTGTTTAGGAGGTCTTCTTGATCAAAAGCTGAGCAGTTGGCATTGATTGGGATAGGCACATAAGATTCAATATGGTAATCAACAATGGGCTCAGATCTGATTGTGGCCTTCACCCCATACCTTGTTCTAAAGAGCATATGTGACCAATCAGTAGACAGATAGCCTCAATTTTGCTGTGAAGTCCCTGGACAAACACAAAGAAAAATGTGGTGGCAAGTCTATGACTGACACATTCTGCAATACAGTCACATTGGGGCAAGCATGTAGAGTGAGGCTTAGATCTTTGATGATTCCAATAATTTTCATTGTTGTCCCATCTAATTGTACTACTCCCCTAGAGATGACTTCATATTGGAGACCCAGTTGATCAACTATTTGCTTGGGCATTATAGAACTACTTGCCCCAGAATCAATCATACAATTATGTACCAACTTGTCCCCAATAATCAATGAAACATAGAAAGGGGGAGGTTTTAGGTTCTTACCTTGTTGTTCTCCATGGTTCCTCCCAGATTGAGCTGAATTGGTAAGCACCCTCTCTTGCTGATTAGGGGGTTGATTTGAGCTTGACCAATTTTGTATGACAGTCTGTAATAGATCCTTCTGCCCTAGAATGGCCAGTGACTCCCACAGTGAAATTTTCACACTTTTCCTCTTCATCTACTCAATGATATTGAATGAGCTATCTTTTTTCCCTTTCCCGGCACATTCTTTTCTTGCACATGGGTTGACACAACCGGTCCTGAGTGGATTTGGGAGGTGGCTTGGATTGGCTCTGCATATTGGGAGTTGCATTTGGAGTACTAGAACCTTTTGGAGTGATAGAAGGTTAAGGGTTATCTGATTTTAGTGGTTGGCCTTCTAGACCATGTATTGGTAGCTACACTTTAAGGAGTGGACTGGTTCATCCCACAGAAGTCTTCAACTTTCCTATTGACCAGCATGGTTTCACCTGGAGATGTCTCTTGCTAAGCTCTTTGTTGTTGATCTCCTTCTTGGCTAGGTTCTTGTGGCATCATACTAGTCTGCACCATTAAAGCACATTGATTGGTTATGTGGCTGATTGCATGGAAAGCACCAATCATATTCTTGTGCCATGTTGTTTTGTGTTGGAACCAATGCCCTTGATGTTGAGGTTGTATTTGGATCATAAGACCTGAAAGGTCTAGCAGCTTGAGGTTGTCCTTGGTTTTGACTCTGATTTATAGTCTGAGATGGTGGTCTATTTTTCGATATTGAGGTCTAGCCTGATATTGAGTCTGAGGCTGATATGGCCTAGAGCTCTGGGCTTGTTGTCTCTTGATGGTCACCAACTCATTCCCTAGGTTTTGAAGTTGTTTCATGACTTCCTAAAGTTCTTTTGAGGTATTAGATGATGAGGTGGAGGCTTCAGTTGAGCTTTGACTCCTGGGAGTAGGTATAGGGGCTAATGTGGGCATTTGGCTAACATCTGGGCTTCCTAGCTCAGGGTATAGAGGCATGGATGGCCTAGGAGTGATTTTGCCAGCCTGAATCAAATGGTTCTTAGCCCCTATGGAGAGGCTATAGGCTGCAGGTAAGGTTGTACCCCCATTGACTGAATCATCAAAGAAATATCAGAATTTAAAGCCCTAAGAAAGTATAAGAAGGAACCTTCGTTAGTGGGCTTTACTACTATTGGAATCCTATCCCAGGTCCTTTGAAACCTGAGGTTGAAATCTGTCAATTACTCATTAGGAGCTCTTTTGATTGTTGTCAGTTATTCCAACAAGGACAGGTTATCACCTTTCTCTCCAAACTAGTTGTGAAGAGCTGTGCATAGCTGATTCCAATTCTAGATAGAGCCTACCTCAAGACTCCTGAACCATTGTGAAGCTTTCCCTTTGAGTGAAGAGGCGAGAAACTTGACTGCAATGTCCATCTCATGAATCTCGTGGATTATACAGACATTTGTAATATCTTGAACATGATCACCAGGAGAAGTTTGATTTTCCCAGTGAAAAATGGGATACTCTTTAATGTTGCAATAGGAACTAGATTTTGTGCATCCTTATCGGTCTAAGCACCCTCTTGATTGAATGAATGGTCGACCGGGAGGAGGTGTTGATAAAGCTCTGCTTGGTGGAGACAGAGACCTCTAGGTTCTTCTTCCTCTACTCCCTCTATCTGGGGATAAGTCTAGATAGAAAAACAGTCCCTCCTCTCTAGTTCTTGACCGTGTTTGTATTCTTCTCATGAACTTGCTTGGATTGCTGAAACTAGTAGATTTGTTTCATTTAGAGTTGCCAGATGTACAATTTTAAGGATTTTTAAAATCCAGAATCACAACAAGTGTACATCAATTATTATGGTAATAAGATGGAGACTTCTGGTCCCATTGGGCATGCCAAAACTGTTAGTAGAAAATCACAGCACCCCCAAATGAGTTATGGATCTACTTTTCTAAGGCAAGGTCATTTGGTGTGATTTCATAACATTGAGCTTTTCCTAAGGTGTGGGACCTTGCAAAAATGGAAAATCTCTCCAGATTAAAGGCTAGTTCCTTATCCCTCTGTTTAGGTGCATACGTAAGAATTTTCAAAGGATCTATTTCTATACCTAATCTAAGACTTGCTAAGGAGACATGGATAAAAGATTATAAGAAATAAGAAATAACTAAACTACCAAGTGATGCACCAAAGGAATGATGAACACTTATTTTTCCAATAGACACAAACCAACAAAATGCATACAATAAAAAAGCATAGATAGCAGATCTGTAATGGAAGACCAAATGGAAGAAAAAGAGACAAGAAAGGATCTAAGATCGATCATAGACGTGTTTTATTGCTCTGTGGATTGATACAGTTCATTACAAAGTAGCCAAAAGGTAGAAACGTATTAAAATTTTAATGGAAGGCTTGAACCCCACAAATCCTTTTGCTAGAAGGAGAAGGGAGCTTGCAAAACAAGGAATGTCCAACCCTTTACAATGAATCCGCCCCATTTTTATAGGTTCAATCAGAGAGAAGAAAGAGAGAGAGAAGCGGGAAAATTAGGTCGAAGCTCAACCACTGCTATTAATGCTTGATGAAATTTTCCCTAGATCTGTCTTTACTACATCAATCCTTGTTTCAAAGCACTTTGAAGGAGGAGGAACGGTGGAAACAGATCAAATCCGATCGATTGTTGAGATAGATGGATCCTACATTCAAGGCCCGAAGAAATTTCCTCCATTTTCCTTCACCTAACCTCCTCAAAATTAAATTTTTAGGCCTCCATGGCATGGGCGAGGCCGAGATCTTTCCAACGATGTTAGATTCACGATATTTTGAGCCCTGAGTCAAAAGATATGCCCCTTTGAAGTTTGTATCGAGTCCGCATGCAGGATGGGCGGGAGAACAATTTAGAAAATTGGTGCCCTTTTGATATGGGACACGTGGCGTGTATGGCACTCGCTTGGAAACTTTTTTATTCAATCTTTGAATCAATGCCATTAAGACACTTGGCAGCCTCTGTCAACCTGTTTGTGCATTGACTATTCAACTAACTCGGCCCCTGTTGGAATAACATGTGGAGGCACCGCGCTTGCTTGAAAACCCGGCCCAAAGCTTGCCTTTGGAGGAGCGTCGAGTTGACACTTGTCGGTCTCCGCAAGCCTGTGGACCTTTCAACGGTCCCTCTTATCCTTTGGGCTCTGGGCTATGTGGCAAGCTCACGCTCATTTGGGTCTCCACCTTGAGACCAACTCTTGGAGATGCGCCATTAAGACACTTGGCATTCTCTGCTTACACTTTTATACTTAGCCAATTTTGAGGCCTACCTTATCCGCCTTTTGACTCTATTTGACCATTTGCTACATGGAGGGCTGGCGCAAGTTTGAGTCTCCACCCTATAATTCCCAGGTTTTTGCGCCAAGTCGACACAGCACTTCCTTTTAATTGAAGAATTTTCAACACCCCGCAATTTCTTGGGGTTTTGGACACATGGAAGCCTGGCACAAGTTTGGGTCTCCCCCTTTTGGATTCACCTTTGGAGAAGCGCCATTAAGACACATGGCTCCTTCCGCAACCTCCTCCATACTTAGTCATTTTTTTGGACCTTTCCCGAACTATTTTCAAGCCCAAAAAACTTTGAATCCTTTCCATGTTTTCCCTTCTCGCTCCTAGCCTCTCGTAGCACTCGCCCCTTCTTCTCTAACCCCTGCAATTCCATTGTTGAGTCTACTTGTAACTTGCAAAATGAATTTAAGACACGAAATGGCTTGACAAAGTTGTTTCTTCTTGCACAAGGCCGTTTAATTTTCCTCAACCCCACCACTTCATCATTGAGTCCCCCCTCGACCCTTCAAATAGATTTAAGATATGGAAACGCTCAAAAGAATTATTTCTTCTATTTCTTCTTGTGTAGGGTCTCAAATTTGACTTTCTCAAGCCTCTATTTTTGCTTTGTCTGGTTCTAGCAATCGATCTCGTGGGTCTGAATTGGTTCCCTTCATGTTTTCTTTATGTGTTGGGCTTGTTTTGACCAAACTTTGCAGGGCAAGGTGTAAGTTTGGGATAACAAGCACTTTCTAGCCATTTAAGCTTTCTATATTTTTGGTGTTCAGCCTTTTCGGGGTTAACTACGAAATTAGAACAAGAGAACCATATAAATATAAAGCTATGAGACCATAATGAGGGACCAAACACTAAGCACTTACTATCACCACCTAGGGTTGCATCCATCCAAGGCATCTATCTGAGCTCAATTTGTATCCATCTAGCTCCATCACAAGGGACAAAGGATGGTTCATCTACATCACACTTCATAGGAGGGGAGTTTATTCTATTACATGCACAATTTACTTACATTCTACATATGGTTATTTCTCACTTCTCACAAAGTGTGACTAGAACAAGAGAACCTAAGGCATGATTTTTGCACACAAACACACACCTAGCACTACATTGGGTATGAGATGTAGTGCACCGCTCGATGATTAGTACATCTACTTGGCAAGCTAAGGAAAGTCGAACCATTGATATATGCATCTTTTTTTTTCTATGGTTTTGATGCTTTGTGTGGGGTTTCGTAGGTGCTTTCTCCATCTTTGGTTTATAGTGACATCCAATGAGGTTCAAGTGACATACACGGACAAGAAGTGAAGAAACACAGTCACTCAACAACACCTCAAAGAATATTCCCTGGTCATTTCCATAAACCAGGGCACCTAGAACTTAGACTGGGGCACCCCGGGTGCCTCCTTCCCTCTCCAGGTGCCCCAGTCCACTCAGATAGCTCATATCTATACTTTCTAGAGCTCCTGTGTGGTCATTTCTTCATTATGTTCTTTTTTTCTTCATTCATGACACACTCCCGACACATCTGCGAATCAGCTAAGGACTTCTTAACCCTCTTTGCACATTAGGGTTTCACATTTCCATTTACTTAGTTGTTTGGTTCATTTCCTTTATTTATTTAGTTTTTATTTACTACTTTTCATAGCATTAGATTAAAATAAATTAGGTCCCCATTTTGCATTTATGTTTAATCATTTTGGTGAACCCGATCTTCAAATACACTTTCTCTTTCGTATTTCTCTTATTATGCCCGTCACTTGTATTGGTTGTTTTAAGTCTTTTCAATATTGTGAGATTCCTTCATTCACTCATAGAGTTTCCAAACTAATGGCGAATATCCCTACTTTTGTAGCTACCACCAAAAATCCTTTAGATAATTCAACCCATGTTCCTCTTCATGAAATAGAGGCATCTGATAGTGAAAATTCATACGATGAGGATACCAATGTTGACCAAGACCAATTAAACACACTCACTGATTTTTGACAAGCTTTGTGTGATAATCCCACTCATCTTTTGTATTTCCTACATGCTCGATTTTTGCTAAGAACACTCATGATGCTTTGGCTTGTCGTCTCGGTCATTCTTCGATTCTCGCAGTCTCCATCCAACCTACTTATATTTCAGCTCACATTCTTTATACTACCACTCATGTCATTGACCCTAGCACTCATAATATGAATCTTGGATCTTCCTCAAATACTCCTAATTTAAACTCTTTATATTTGGACTTGCAAACGAAAATTCACCAGCTACAGCTTGTTACTTCTCATGCATCACCATCTTTAGAATTTACTTCACTACTACATACTCCTTTTGCACCTATTATATCTACCTATCCATTGCCACCTAATTTCATCTCTCCCAAATTACCCATCTTTAAGGGCCATGGTGACCCACAAGAGAATCTCTAAGCTTTTCATGTAGCATGTTTAGACTATGTGGATGACTATACCATACTAGCTAATATTTTTCCTCATAGTTTACAATATTATGTGATGCGTTGGTTTTATGACCTACATGTCCACTCGGTAACATCTTTCATGCATCTAGCTGATGCTTTTCTCACTCACTTCTCTATCAACATTGGCTCTAATATTTCTTATGCCCAACTCGCACAAATCAAACAGGGGTCTAATGAACACTTAATAGATTATGTCTTGCGTTACAAAAAAAAAATAGTTAAGCTGAAAATGTGCTTACGGATGCTAAACTTCAAGACTTATTCATTTAGAGTCTCTTACCACCTCTCCAAGAGAGTGTTCTCTTCAATACCTCTCCTTCGTTTAATGAACTTTTTCATACTCTTAAGCTTTTGAAACCAAGATCTTAGTTATAGGAAAGCCTAAGTACCAAGAACAAGCACTGGCCTCTACACATTTTCAAAATACGTCAACATTTAAACCTCTACAACTAAACCAACGACACAAAATATAATGTTAACAAAGTATCTACTACGATAGATTTTCAATTGCTACCACATCAACGTATCTTCACTAAGTTTAGTGTTCCTTCACGTATTTACTACCACAATTTGTCAAAAGTAACCTCATTACAATACCTTCCCCATTATAAATAGCTACATCTCAACAAAAGGGCATAATTTCGATGAAAATTCACATTATGATTATCATCAATGTGTAGGAAACTTCACAAATCATGGCTTTCAACTTTGATTTCTCATTCATTGTTTGGTGATAGAGGTAAAATTAAGTTTGGAACCTACGGTTTCTCCACCTATCAATGAAAATCATAAGCTCAAAATATTTAATAACCCTTTACCCAAGCATAACACAAAGGGAGCTGAATCTTCAGCTAACTCTATATATCATGCAAAGTGCCTACTCCTACATCTAGGGCTCTTTACTATCTAGTTGCACATATTGATGCTTGCCCACCAATCATCACCTTCTCAAACTACAATTATCATGCAAATTTCACTTCTAATCTTTGGCATATCAATGCATCTATTGGCTCGATTTATATCAATAATAATATGGTTGACCCATCTTGGCCCATTATCACATGCTCTATTCCACTTCTCATTGCTATTGGCTATCCACTATTAAAAATTTCATATCTAATGAACGATTCATATGGTGTTTTCAAACTTTGTGTTACAGTAGGTCCTCTTACTATGCTTGTACCCTTCCTTGTCAAACAAGAGGTCGAAGGTTGTGATAAGCTTCTAGGTCTCAATTGGATATGTAAGTCCAAGTCCATCATCTCTATGAATCATTTGAAAATAAAATTCATACATAACAAATAAGTTATTTCTATCAATGGTGTCCCTCCATCTACTCCATGCTCGTCATCTCCTCAAGCACTAGTTAATGCATCTCCTACTTCATCTAGTACATCATCATCCATGTTACTTAAATCACAATATACTCCTAGTTCACCTACTCATAAACCATCTAGATGGCCTCACCACTCTGCTAGTCCTACACATCGACACTTTGGCCCATTTATCACATAGTTAGTCCATCTCAACGTAGGTCACTGCCTCATTTTATTCCACGTGTGTATCCATCATCTCGTGCTCTTCTTCTCATCGATACTCATCACCTCCACATTTGTTCATGCCTACACTCTAATCATATATTCATCCATCACATACACATATAATTCACTCACCTACACAATGTTTATCTACTATACCACCACTACTAACGCACAATCATACACTTTCGTCACCACCAACATCAGATGAAGGAATGTCATCCTTCACTTTCACCTGGATAGTTAAATCACTCACACACACTTTTGGGGCCATAACATTCACATAGTCTCCCCACCCCCCATCATCCTAACATCAACATATATTGCATCTTCACCCTATCATATGTCAATCTCCTAGCATAGTCGCATACTCATCATAAACATCATCATTACCCTGACACACTATTGTACTTTGGTTCACACTCAATTGTTGAGAGCATACTATACACATGAGCCCCACACACTACACATTATATACTTCGCATTCTATACTACACATTGCATCTGCTTTAAAAATCACATGATCATCTTTCATCATCGCATACACTACCTACATCTTCTTCTACACGCCGCACTCACTACTCGATGATGCACACTAGTCTCATGGTCCATACTGGATGATTAAGTGTATACATTAAATTTTTTCCTTATCACATTCACATATTCATCATTCAACCTCTTATCATGCGACATTAATAGGTTACTAACATACACTATATGATTAATGGTCACCTATTACATCATCTTGTAGTGGTACACACTTTTAGGCTACATCATTACTCCTTTGATCATATTTTCATGATATACGCTTCAACTATAGGGTCATGCATACATCATCTTTAGGTCACATATCATAAACACACATACACACTCATCATAACTTGCTACACACAACACACACTTCGACCATTTCCCAATAACGTAATCTCATTTACGATTAACTATTGACTATTGAGGGGAAAAACCAAATGAACATCATTGCATACAACTCCATTCACTCAAGGGGAGCATGGCTTCTATCATCCATATTGCATTCCATTCCATATATCCATAGTATGTTGCATATATTGGTTTTTTTTTACTCTTGCTTACATTTACTTGTACATGTTCTCTTTATTACACATTCTAGATAGATCTATTTTATGTCATTATATTTACCTTGCACACATGTGTGTTCACACCTTTCTCTATATGTGATCATAGATACAAGTATCTTACACGCAATATGGATGTTTGTCTACTACCCATCCCACAATGGTTATTGGGGGCATCCACATTCGTATACTACGGGTATTATTGTTTCATTTTGTACTCAATTTAATCTATTGGTTATACAATATTTTTACATACTAGTTATATTTCTAACATGCTAATGGGTGATTCATGTGCAACATTTGTTTTGTAGGTTTACTTGTTACCATGGATATCCGGTATTTTTACTTGCTTTTTCATTGTTTGTTATTGTATTTGGGTTTCCCTTTTTTGTGCACACTTATTTTTGTATTACACCATTATAGCCTTGAGTCTCTTGCGACATCGTGAGTTATGTCCCATGTTTTCAACCCACGTTTTGCAAAGTATATGTTCAAATTCTTGTGTTTTTACTTGCATTCTAGCTTACACTTTGTTTTGGGTAGCTTACACTTGTCTTCTACGTGCATGTTTTTTCGTACTAATACTTATTTGTCCTAACCACTTGTTCATGTGTGCCTTAGTTTATACCAAGCACATTCCCTTTCCCCATACAAGGTAGAGTTATAGTTTACATAGTCAGTCCTCTTGTGGGGCTACATTATCCTATCTGTGACGTTTGCATGCGCCCCCAAAGAGGGGGCATCATTTGGGTTTTACACACTATACAACACTCTATCTTGGTATAGTTCAGTTTTCAATTTTTCCATCCATTCCCACAGTGAGTTATACAGGGAGTGGGTTTAGACTAGTATATAGAAATATAATACACAATATATTTTATAAGACAGTTGTCCATAGCATTCTGGGAGCATTTACGAGTTATAGGATACAACGGACTTTCCTCCCTACACTACTTCGGCCAATGGCGTCGAATGACCCAATAAAACAGGAAGTACAAAGATTTCTTCATATTCTCAGGGAAGAATTTACAAGTTCGAGAATAAGAAAGCTTTCTCCCTACATTTCTTCATCCATAGTGGCGTGAAATCACCCAAAAATCTCACACTTTAATGACAATTATAGGATATCCTTTCTACACCCTCTCTCAACACGAGATCAGTGCACATGTTCCTTTTTCATTTTTACTACTTTCAATATAGTCTTTTTACTATGTACTTACGGTTTTTAAACATATACATGCATATTTAACTACTTGGTCATCTTCTCCTTTGCAAGTTTGTTTGTATGAGAATCAAAGCTTGTCAACAACACAACAACATCGTCATTCGACATTCCATACCTAATACTAACATACATGTACCTCACACATATTGGCATCTACACACGTGCTTTCGGCCTATGTTCACTTTACAATGGAAAAGTGACAAGCGAGTGTGGGAATCTACAAGTAACTATTCCTCTCACCGACCTCCCGAGGTCGTGCCGAGATAGCCGGTGGGGATGGAATATGTATGGGATGCAGACAAACTAGTTAGGCAATCTAATGTCTTCAATACGCACTAGTGGAACTTGCGAATCTAAGGCAAGGAAGGCCCTCCTAATCTAAACTGGTGTGATAGATCGATCAGCAAGGATGACTGCTCGAAGGCTCCAATCAATATCGAGCTCTGGCGTGATTCGGTCTATAGGTTGTGGAATACGTGGAAAATGACCTGGGATAGTTTCGTGTATGTCTCCGAACAGGGTCATAAAATGAATGATGGATATAGTTGACTCTATGGGTGATTCTCTGGCCTAGTCCAGAACTCCTTAGCTTTGTTAGCTGCTGTGTTTAGCAAGGATAACTATTCAATGATGATGGGTGGAAATGGAGTAGACCGGAATACTAGTGTACGTAGGCTAGCGTCTATGTCTGATGTACTTACGGATTCGTTGGGTTGCGGGATTTGTGGATCGCAACCGTAGACTCGTAGTTGTTGTGGTCCTGCTATGGTCATGTGCGAGAATCAACCCCTAATCCCTAGTATCCAGTAATCGTATGCTTTCTCAGCTTCTATATTTAGAATCAATAACTATGTGATTTTCTCATAATATCTTACAGGTGTTCGTGCAACCTGAATTCTTAAGCTGGTATCTATATCTGTAAGAGTGTCTCCTACATCTGGCTATGGGACCAAAGGATCACAACCAAAGATTTGTTCTCTTTCAAGCCCTTCTACAGTCATATGGATGTTACCTAGGGTAATCTGTAGTTTGGTTGATTCGACCAAAACGTGTGCGCTTGGTCATCTTCTATGTTTAACCCGCTCAACTGGGAATTGATTTGTTGCAAGCTTACCATTGTTCGGAAGACTTGGATCCTAATATTTTGATCTATATCAGTTATTGCTGTGATGAGATTGGGCTGGGGCACGATTGGCTCGAATACGTATTCCCTGGGCTCCCTAGGTCCCGTGATTGTCATACAAAAGTAACAATGTAAAAACAAACTGCAGAAAAATGAAATTTAACTACGTGAAGTATATCTATAGCATATATGATTTCTCTCTTCTTTTTTTGTATTTTCTGATGAAATTTTATGAAGGAATTTTTAAAAGAGCAACTACTTTATCATACCTAGAATTTGACAATTAATCTAATGACGAAATTAAAACAAACAAGATAACCGAGTGTAGCTATTTGTCTGTGCAATTGTGAATCTATTCTAAACAATGAAATAATTGACTTAATCTATTTGCAAGGCTCTCGATCCTACCTCAGAAGTGAGGAGTGAATCATAGTTTCTCAGAAACTATCAATCCCCATAGCTTCCCTGGCAATATCGAGAGTAGAATTGACTGAAATAAAGTGATTGGCTACTTTATTTGATATGTTTCTAACTAGAACTTTGAAAGCTAGAACCGGATTACGCGAGCAGTGGCGAATCGATGGTGTGTGTGATCCTGTCCCCTCGGTTTGATTTCCTTGTTCCTTCGTGTTCACGTGGATCCAGAAAAGCGTGTAATGCTAGCATCAACAGAAGTAGATATTGGGACAAAGGAAGCTCAAGATATAGACTGAATACAATGCGAGTAGGAGAGGGATAGTGCAAGAGTACAAAGCTTGGCTTATGCAATTCCTAGCGGGATTTATTGCGAGTCATGCAACATGAAACGTCCAAAACCTGAAACTATCTGTTTGAAGAACAAAACCTGTAACTTTAATGGCTTCCTATTGAAAACAAACTATTCTACTCCAATGGATTGGATAAAATGATAACAACACCTGCATAAGATGGATATGTGGCTTCCTAACAACAAAACAACACTAACTAGGCATGCAATGAAAGAAACTAAGAACTCTAAGAAAAATGAAAACTAAATCTATTGCAAAGAGAAATTCAGAGGAAAATTTGAGGGGCCATTTGCTTGAGCACAAACCAACTATTTATAGCATTTGCATTTCCCAAGGTAAAAACAAATAGAACTCTTAAACTATAAACAATGGTAAAACACTATTCCAGGGAACCAGGAATCATAAATGCAAGCTTATGGCGGTGAAAGAAAGATGGTAAAACGTTGAAATTATGTAAGTCATGTTAAAGGAGCTTTTTTTGGAAAACACGTCGAGGACCGCCACCACGAGCGGGGTGGCGATTCTGAGACCGCCGCCTGTTCGGGGCGGTGGTTCGAGACCTCCGCCCATGCGGGCGGCGGTTTTGTCATCCTTTGAAGAGAAAAAGGCTAAGAAAAGAGGGGGAAATGGAAAAACAAAGCATGTGGGGGCTAAGTGGGGAATGTGGGATGTTAACGCACACTTGGAGATCTTTTCGGATTCGAACACCTTGAGGAGACTGTATCATCATTGGGGCACTGTTACGTTGTTTATTGATCAATACCTTACAATTTTGGGTACGTACATTCATGCTCATCACTTTTTACACGTTTGCATATTTAGTCTCCACACTCCATCTTTTTGTCACTCCATGCTTTCTCTAGTCCATCGACACATTTTCTACATCACTCTTCAAGGATATCAGGTATACATCTCTATCTAATTTATGTTACCGAGCTTTCCGCTCACTAACATAAAGTGGGGACAAGTTTATGTCGGAAGAATGATGAATATCTAGAGGGAATCCGTGAGCATCAAAATGTTACACTCAACCGTAAAATGATGTAGCTTCAAGATCGAAGCAAGAAATCACCCATGTGAGAAATGTGCATGCATTAAGGGAAAATGGCTCAAATCCCATACTCCATTCTATTCCATTGCTCAAGATGAAAGGTGCACATATAGTAGTGGGGTGTGTAACTCCCGCAAAAATGTAGCCATCAAGAGGTGGGAGTTACATTCTTAGAATAGCTGGTCAAATGTAGCTCCGATGATGTTCTATGATGCATGTAAGGCCATAATGACACCCTAGGACACCTAAGCATGGTGAATCACCTATGTGGAGGAATCTCATGTACTTAAAATATGTGCATGGTAAATATCCTACACCAACACCCCCTTGAAGCATAGCTTAGGTGGACACATAGATGAAAACAAGGAGAAGTGGGTCCCGGAAACAAGCTTGATGAGGTACCCATGTATAAGAAACTCTCGAAAAGTGGAGTAAAAGGAGAAAACCTAGTGGGAAAAACTCCCCCAAAAGAGAGACAAGTCCACTCTCTAATCTAAGAAAGATGCCAAGGATGGGTCCCGACCACGAGACGAGCTGTAAAGGTACCCATGTACAAATAGGAAATCTCTCATAAAGAAGAAGAAGAGAGAAGAAGAGGGAGATGAGAGGAATGCAGAAGATACCATGGATGGATCTGAAATCTGCAGCTCTAGGAGGTCTCCCAGAAGAATGTCGATCATGAGATCCTCTACCTCTGAATTGAAGAAGAGCCACCCACACTAAACTATGTGCCTACACTTAGGAAGGACAGAAATGACATGTTGGAATTCTACCCATTCGCGAAGGAAGCTGAAGGCAGCAGCGAAAGAACTCTAAGTTTGGTTCGGGAAAGTGTGACATAGTTCTAGCAAGTGAGTGCAAAGGAACCGAAGGTAATGTCATGAGTGCAGAATTGTCATAGTATGAAGGATGAACACCTATAGAAAGGATTTCCACTAATGTGAAGGCAAAAAAACATCCCTTGCATGATAGATAATTGATCCACAAGCAAGGGGGATCAATGAAGGTTTCGGAAAAGTTGAAGTGGTAATAGTCCCGAGAAGAGGCACTCCCAACAATGGAGATGATGAACTCTGTGAAATACCTATAGATGGATGAGGAACTTGTAGTACATCACAAGTTTACTCTGTAAAAAATATAACTAAGGTCAAGTAGATACTTTCCCAATGGGGGCTCAACAAACAGAAGAGTGATGTCAAATCTAGGTATGAGTCATCCAATGAAGGTAGAGGACTGAAAGGGGCCTCACACACTTGAAGGTGGAAATGAGGTGGGTGTGATGACTTTTTGACACTATATTAGAGACTACTCAATATACGATGAGATATGAGATGTTTCAACACTCTCGGAATAGTGAGAGAAGGAGGAGGAGAGTACTTTGTAGTACTCTCGACATCAAAACTAGGTGCACAATCCTCATCATCAGAGGTAGAACCAAGCAAGTCTATGTCAATGGAACTATCATCACATAAAGAAATAGAGGAGACAACTGAATCAACAAACAATGACAACGGTGACAGTATGTGAAGGGTCTCCATAGAGGGACTGAAGAATGCTCCAGACATGGTGGGGTGGATCTAAGTCTGCCACATGAAACCAGTGAGATGGAGAGACATGCATCATCATGGTACCAAAAACATGGTCGCAAGTGTTGAGAAAATCATTAAGATGACGATGATCAGTGGGTGCAGGAAATAGCCCAAGTAAGAAGTTTGAAAGACCCTCATAGGTGAAGTAGCAATCCATAAAAGCATGCCATGTTTTATATTTCTCTCTCCTAGTAAGAAATGGCGAGAGGCTGTAAATCGATCCTATGATGCTCAAGTCTGGAAAGAAAACCCTCTATTTTGTGGAAACAATAATTTCAAGGTGCATGAATGAAAGACATCAAACTCACCAATAATGCGTCTACGTGTGAAAATCTAAGTGTACTAGTGAACCCCCCAGAATGTGGCACTTTATAAATTAGTGCATTTACAAAAATAAAAATTTCATCACGTAATGTGTGAAAAATCATGCAACTTTGACTAAAGAAGTGCTCAAAGCGAAGTGACAAGTCAAAAGTTATAGCAAGAAAATGATTCCCGTGAATCGATGGAAAAAGCCAATAAGCTTTGCAAACTGATTAAAAATTTCCCAACATGGGTACAAAGGGTGTTGTGGAGGTACTCATTGGAGAAGGCATAAAATTTTAGGTAGGGTTTATTTTTCTTGCGAGGGAAGATTAGCCTCCTACCAACCCCGGACCTCGCCCTCCGTCTTTGACACTCAAAGGAAGGACATTCAAACAAGCAAAATATATCCAAAAATTATTACAATGCCAAGATAAAATGTTTTTTCCTTAAAACATTAAAAACAGGTTGTTTTAACCACCAAACTAGTTCTAAAAGGAAAAGGGCCCAAGATAAGTTGGTTCACGGTTGGCCGAGATGATGGGTGTTGCACGAGTTGACATTGAGCTTCTAAATGGAATCATCGAGGCTAAGAGGCCAATGCACCGAGTTACCGGTGAGTATAGCCCGGGCATCTTTGAGTTAAACTATGATTTGAGGTGAGCTATGCTTTGACTAGTCTACCAAGTTAAGAGTGGATATGTATTGGGGTGGGTCGAGGCCATGTGTCTGACATATCCACGTACCGGGAAGAGTTGATGGCATTTAAATGGTCAAGCGAGTTTGTAACATCCATAAATGTGTTCGAGAATGCTAGGGTGCCGTCGGGAGTAACCGTCGAGATGGGATGATGAGATATACGATGTAGGAAGCTAGAACATTAGAGAGATCGAGGCCAATACAACTGCAAAAGGAGAACCAACAAGAGGAGCACATAAACATAGGCAAGCTAGTGATCCTGAACACAATAATGGAAGTGAACATCCAACAAATGTAGCACGAGCAAGAAGGCAATGTAGAACCCTAAGCGGTGAACCAAGAAGATCCAAATCACACATGTTCGAACCAGAAATAGATCCTCGAGCCAAGGCAAAAACTAGGAATGAGAGCCAAATGACCAAACCACCATGTCAAACCAAGGAGTTGAATGATCCAAGTTGGATGGATGGAGTGCATGTGGGAACTATGCATGAGTTGGTGAATGCATTGAATGTAATGACTGAGTAATAAACTCAAGTCAGTATATAATAAATCACGAGCTCAAGCAACTAATAGTGCAAATTGACCAAATACCCTTTAAAAATGCAAGTAGAGCACATGCAAAGGAGAGCTTGCACAAGAAACTACGAGATGGAGAGTAGTAAGCAACTATTGCGAGCAACACGATTCTAATCCCTGAGCTCTAATACCATTTCTAAGGAATGAATAAGATGCGGAGGAATCCATGAGCATCAAAACGTTGCACTCAACCATAAAATGATGTAGCTTCAAGATCGAAGCAAGAAATCACCCATGAGAATAATTTGCATGCATTAAGGGAAAAATGGATCAAATCCCATACTCCATTCTATTCCATTACTCAAGATGAAAGGTTTAAATATAGTATTGGGGTGTGTAGCTCCCCACAAATGTAGTCATCAAGAGGTGGGAGTTACATTCCCGAATAGCTAGTCAAATGTAACTCCTACGACGCTCATGGCGCGTGTAAGGCCATAATGACACCCTAGGACACCTAAGCATGGTGAATCACCTATGTGGAGGAAACCCATGTACTTAAAATATGTGCATAGTAAATATCCTAGACCAACAATGTAGTCACAAAATCATGTACTTTAAATATTATTTAGTCCCAATATCATACTACTATTCATATGGTTTTTGAGAGAAGAAAGTACTAATTAACCCATGTAATTTGGCTATTTTACTTTGCTTTATGTCATCATTTCCAAATTTTGCATGTACTTTCCTAGTTTGTTTTGTCATTTTGTGTTCATCCTATTTCTAACTAGGGCACCCAGCTAGGACTAGGATGACCCTAGTGCCCTTATCCCCTGCAGGGCGCCCGATCCTCTTTGCAATTTACTTTCATCTTTTGAGAAATTTCTAGCCATTTGAGCTTTCTATTTTTGTTGGTTGACCTTTTCGGGGTTAATTACAAAATTAGAACAAGAGAACCATAAAAATATAAAGTTATGAGACCATAATAAGGGACCAAGCACTAAGAACTTATTATCACCACCTAATGTTGCATCCATCCAGGCATCTAGAGCTCCATTTGCATCCATCTAGATCCATCACAAGGGGAAAATATTAGTTCATATGTATCACACTTCATAGGAGGGGATTTTATTCTATTCCATGCACCATTTACTTACATTCTACATCTATTCATAGCTTGCTACTCACAAAGTGTGACTGGCACAAAAGAACCTACGACATGATTTTCACACACACACACACACACACACACACACACACACACACACACACACACACACACACACACACACACACACACACACCTAGAACTACATTGGGTCTAATATGTAGTGCAATGCTAAGAGATAAGTCCATCCATTTAGCAGTTGAGCATAGTCCAACACCTTCATATGCATCTTTCTTTTTTATGTTTTGATGTTTTTCTAGGTTTTGTAGGTTCTTTCTCCATCTTTGATTTATAATGACATCCAACGACATACATGCGAAAAAAAGAGAAGGCGGGAGTCACTCAATGATACCTCAGAGGGGTTCCCTAGTCATTTCCACATACCCAGTGCCCAAATCTCAAACCGGGGCAACTCAAGTGCCTCCTTCCCTCTCGAGGTACCCCAATCTACTTAGATAGCTCGGATCTACACTTTATGGAGTTCTATGTAGTCCTTTCTTCTTTGTGTTCATTTGGTATTCACTTTGTGACATAGTCTGGCACATATGCGAATCATCTAAGGACTTCTTAACCCTTTTTGCACATTAGGGTTTCACATTTCCATTTACTTAGTTATTTGGGTCATTTCCTTTATTTATTTAGTTGTTATTTACTACTTTGCATAGCATTAGATTAAACTAAATTAGGTCCCGTTTTCCATTTTATATTAATCATCTACCCTTTGAGCTTTTTATAACTTTAATAGTGTTCTCAGATTTTAATTATATTCATTTAAATCAACTTAATTAATTTTGTAATTATGTTTTAATCATCATAATTAAAATATATATAATCTTCGTAAACCTAACTTAATTATATTATTATAACAAAAATATTTTATCCGTGTTATTTTATTATCTTATGGGTTTCCTCTAGTAGTTATTGGCTAGTTTTGGAGTAACACCCTTGAAGGCATGACATGATATAACTTGTTTAGTGGTACACCTAACTAAAAAAAATTGTATTATCATTTTCAAGGTGATGCGAGGTTCTGAGAGAACCAAGATATTTTTAATCAAGAACCTATTAATGTTACATCCTAATTCTAAACACATGAAATATATTAATGTTTATTTTCTTAGAACCCTAATCAACCTACAACACCATGTATATTAGTAAATAAGAAGGGATTAGATTGAGGGGTATGTGGCACTTAGATCCTTTAGGAAGGTGGACTTGAAAAAAATGTACAATGCAAGTTTCCAACGTAATTTAAGTGTCTCAACCCTTGTTCTTTCTATGGATTCAATACGTATTGATCTTTATTTATGTTCTTATATAAATGATTTAATTATTCTCATGGCAAGAGATTATTTAGAAACATGTAAATTCCTTTCGTATACAACATCAATAAATTCGATTTTTATATCCTTATGAGACACTCCAAATGCATTAATATTATTTTTGTGTGTGTGTGTGTGTGTGTGTGTGTGTGTGTGTGTGTGTGTGTGTGTGTGTGTGTGTGTGTGTGTGTGTGTGTGTGTGTGTTGGCACACACTATGACATAGAATAGAGGAAAAGAGAACATAGAAGGGAAAAATATGTCGTAGAACACAAATCTTTGGGTCTAAATGGCTCACGAAAGGGTGCACATTTATAGTTATATAGTATTAGAATAACACAAGCTTTACATTCCAAAGATAGATATTAGGAAGGGGCTACAAAAACAAAAACATCAAAGACCAAGGCGTCGAATAGAATTGATATATATATATATATATATATATATATATATATATATATATATATATATATAAACAAACCAGAGGTAGGATCAAACATCCTTGATCCATCTAACTTGACTAGAGTTGGACCCTATCGAATCATACATTTTCTACAATTTCAAATTTAAATCACTTTATTTCCCTATGCGATGCGAACATGTCACTAAAAGTCGAGTAACCTCTCATCTTTTTAACTTGGGACCACAACGACATTTTTGCATACATTGTTTGTTTCCTTTTCCTCTCTTTCGCATCATTGTCCAAGCTTCCTCAATCATCCAGATATGAATAATTATCTCTATCTTCCCTTTAGAGGAATCCAAAAATAAAAGAGTTATCTAAATCACCCTCCACCACCGGATGGTCAAGAAAATAATCCTTCCACCATGAAACTATATTCTTGACTTATTTTTCCCACTTGGATAGTTGGATAGTAGGTGTCTGTAAAAAGTAATGTCTACATCTAAAGGGTAACCCTTCATAGTCACCTAATATAGTGCGTACTCTATCTTGGACCTTGAGTTCCATCATTGTTGGTAAATCGGTTGAGGTATCCAAATCCACTAAAATCCATGCAAAGGTAGTATGCGTGTAACTTTGAATTTTCAATTATATGGCCAAACAATGACCCAAAGTATTTCCTATTGAAATCAAGATCAACTCACCCAAAAACTATAACCTAAGGTGAGGGAAATGGACCCACATAGGCTTAACTTAGAAGGTTTCTATGGTTGGATTGAAGGAGGGGAACAAGTGCTTCATAAGAAGGTAATGGTCCTTCATATCCCATAGTTTGGAGAAAACAATATATTTTCCTTTAGACAATCCAAAACCAAAATAAAGAATGCCCTAACAAAAGGGGTAAATATCCACTTTACATCTTATTAGCAGCCGCTAGTTCAAAGTAATCTACATGTGCAATAGTGGGAGATCTAGCCATAAACTATTAAACCTATAAATCAAACCCTGTCTCATAAAAAGGTTTTAAAATAGGATCACAATCTCACCAAAAATGACTTATGGGGTGGATTTGAAAACTTCATAGGTTTGGACCTCAAAGCGGGATGGAATCGACCCGTGTAGTAACATCTAGGAAGGGCCGCTCTTACGGGTAGAAGATCTATTAGCCATGAGACCCTGTGATGACCTAGTCACCACATCACAAGGTGATGTTTTCCTACACCGCCATGGGAAAGAACATAGGAATGCAAAGGATGTAACCTTCCTCGCACAAATTTTTCTTATAAAATTAGTGTACATTCATTGGGATCGATATCATTGATTCTCTTAGAATTGTTAAAAAAACCCTTA
Source organism: Taxus wallichiana var. yunnanensis (assembly GCA_018340775.1). Lineage (NCBI taxonomy): Eukaryota > Viridiplantae > Streptophyta > Pinopsida > Cupressales > Taxaceae > Taxus > Taxus wallichiana. Next base: position 291,625,576 of record CM031239.1, on the reverse strand, counting down.
AAAACACCACTAGTGTCATCTAGGACTTCCACGACCAAAGACCACACAACAACCCTATTTGATTCCTCTAGAACCCGAGACATAGGCACCGACGCCATGGCCCATGCAATTTACAACAGACAAAGCTTCACAAGTAAAAACTCTCTTACGGCTCGTAAGCAGCCGAGTTCCAAGAAAGGAACAGATTTTCATCGCCATCAACTTTGCATCCCGAGGTAGAGGCCACTAGAAATTTAGGGTTTGCGTTAGGGACTCTGGCAGAGCCCATCTATTCCTATAATTTTTAGATACTATTTCTACAAAATCTCATAATATGGACAACGACACTACTATGATTTGTAAAAATAAATATAGAAAAACAAGGAAACTAGTGCATGAGAGAGAAATAATGGTGATGAAAAGTTAGTATGGTCAAATAGAGAAGAAAAAGTATTCGAATAAGTGGAGATATGATTGCAACAATAATAATCTGAAATTGTAGAAATTTGATCAATATACAAGGAAAACACACCAACAAGAGCTTATTTTTGTTGAATAATCAATAAACACATACGTATAGTTTTGATGTAGAAATAAACTAGTCCCATGAAAAAATTGGTGTCTACATGATGATCCAATTTTATGTGTGTATATATAAATAAAACAATAATGTACTTATAGAGAAGTTTCTTCACTCACATCAATATTTGTTTGAGAGTTCTCGAAGTCACTATAAGAAAAATAGTAAGTTGAAAGCCAAAAGAAAGGTATTACCTTATCTACATAACTTGGAGAGTTCAAAATATTTTGTAACTAACACCCATGATCATATGTATGTAATATGGAAACATGTACACCTACAAACTTATGGTAAACATGTGCAAGAGAATTAGTATCTATACAAGACCATAAGGAAAGAAGTACTCAAATATAGGAAAAGTAAAATAGAAACAACTATGAAGATGTCTTATAAAATTTGTATACTAAAATGTGCATCTAGGAAAACGATTTGTTATTTGGCTTGCATGATAAACTATTTTTAAAAACATTTTTTCTTTTATATTTTTCAAGATCATCAACCATGTGTAATATCAAAAAGAACATATAAAGTCTAATGCAATGTTTCAACAAAGGATTCTATTTTATGTATGTTTTTCTATATCATCTTGAATGTTATTGAATTTCCTATAATTTATTTATCTCTTTTAGAGTGTGGCAAATACAAAATGTGAGGCACACTTTAGATTTTCTTACATTCTTAAATACCTCTTTAAATTCCTTCATTCATTACCTTTATCATTATATGCTTATCCCAAATGCCGTGATGTACTTGTGTATTAATAGTCATTTTATATTTATTACTATACAAACCAACACACAACTAATAAGGACCCATGAAGACCCAAAATTTGGTGAGAATGGTCCACATAACCTAGAAATTCTTGGCATGTTTCCAAATGTACAAATGTAGTACATGTTTCTGGAAAACATGTTATACATACATAGAAATAAAGATAGAGTGAAGGAGATAAAAAGAAATAGCCAAAACACGAAAAAACTATACAAATAAAAGACTTATTTAAACCATTAAATAACAAATATAAATCATTTTATAACTATTAAATATCACTAACAAAATTTAGAATAATAAACATGCAATAAGACTATTAATAAATTAAATATTATGCTTTTTTGGGTTGGATAACAACTCAAATTACAGGAGAGTAGTATAGGTTGGTGGTTGATTAAACAGTTTAAAGAAATGCATAGGATACCAAATAGACTAGTTTGTTTTCCAACAACACAGCAAAACAATTCTAATAAGAATTTAGAATGAGGATGTTTAAGTCTTTGAAGCAATTCCAGGAGGCAACCTCGGACATTACACGTACATTAAAAAATGAAAAGGTCTATCAATGAATTGCAAAAACAAATTGATATATAACATTAAATTTAAGAAAGTTCCGGAGTAGTTGAAATTTTTAAAATATTTTTACTCCCTAAAAATAAATTTAGAAATAACCTCTTTGGGAGTCAAGTCTGTCTCTGTTGGAAGAGTTTTGGGGAAAAAAAAAAAGTTAGGTCATACTCTCAAATCCATAAAAGAAAAAAGAAAAATATCTTCATGAATTTAGATCAGATTTCTCAATAGCAGCTTCTGTTTTCGGAAACTCTCTTCCTCAGCAAGCTCTAGAGTGGCCGAAGCAGAAGCATTTCCATCGGTGGAAATTCCTTCAACTGAATTGTGTACGATGTAAGAAGAAGTTGCTGTTGCAGTTGCAACCATAACATGGATAACTGAGATTTCATTTCCTGCAGGCCCACAGGGAACGACCCTTCTACACACTGGGCAGATCTGGTGAGAAAGAAGCCAAGCGGTGATGCATTCCTCATGAAAGTAATGCCTGCATTCCATCGGAAAAATAACTCGCTCCTGCTCTTGAAATTCTGTCTGGCAAACGACGCACATCTCCACGGCATCTGGTTCTTTGTTGGGAATACTTGTCTCGCCCATCAGAAACGGACTACGGCTTAAGCTCAAGTTTATAATATAATCTGAAGGAGGATCGAACTCAGTATCAATATGGGCGGTTTCGGTACTTCTCATTATCCGCAACTACCCTGCAATTGCCTTTGCTTTCCACAGGGCCATCAAGAAAATCGTGACCAGCGCCAATGAGATCAACACGTATTCATATTCATTGAAGTTTTTGGTATTCACGAATGCGTGCCAAACGAGATAAACAAGACAAAAACTCGCACCTCCTATCGCAAAAATACAGGAAATGAACACAATGTAGATAAAAACACCCTCCATTTTGTTGTTTCCCAAATAGTGGAGGAATATGATGGGTTATATTCACACTTACAAGGTTTATATCAATAGCAAGTATTTAATAGCGAGTATCTAATTTCCAGGTCTACGAACGGTTACCCTTGCATTTATACAGTTGTTGGGAGGACTCATCCTAATAACCCTGTCAAGAAGTGTATGGGGGTTATTAACTTATCTAAAAACAAATATCAAATTTTAAGCTCATGTAAACATTAATTAGAAGTAATGAAGTTTGTAATTGAAACTTGCACCTCTCACTTTTCTTTCTTTATTAAGATTATGAATGGGTTGGTTGATGCATGAACATAGGCATATCACAAGGTGTGCCTCAATTACCTTAAAAATAGAAATAGAAATGAGCTCTTCCCTATTCAAAAGTTCAAATTTCTAAAATGCCCTGGCTATCTATTTCCATTTTATTGTATTAAAATTACCCTTTATCTATTTCCATTTTATTGTATTAAAGTTACCCTTTATCTATTTCCATTTTATTGTATTAAAGTAGTTATATCTCCATAGGGTTAACTAATATAACCAAAAAAAATAATGGTTATGGTTAGTCACTGGTTAGTTCATGTAATAAAAAACAATCTTAGTGGCACCAATGCAAAGTACACTTTTTATTTCTAGAGTTCTTATGAACTAAATTATTTTAATATTGAGAGATGTGCAAGAATATGATGATAGAGAAGGATTAATGCCAATGCAAAGTACACACCTTATTTCTAGAATTATTGTGAACTAAATTATTTTAAAATTGAAAAAACACACAAGAATATGATTGTCATAGAGAAGGATTAACCCATGATGACTAGCTCCAAATTTAACTTAGTACTCAAAATATTTTTTTGTTGAATGCACGCACATGTGTGTAGTATATATTATTGTGGATTTAATTATGTTAACCCTAATGGACATGCGAGAGTACAATTCACATAGAAATATGATAAATCCTTCGTGAATAGCTCTAAATATAACTTGTTTGTTTGCGTTTGGTTAATCACTAGGTAGGAGGGTTGGGTTTGATGAGCCAATATCCATGTAGGACAAAAAAACAATATAGAAAGATAACATCCACATTAGCTAAACAAGGGTATACGACATCATTATCCAAATAACTTATCAAAATAATAAGGCAAATATGAAGTCCTAGAGGAGGTAGTGGTTGGTCATCCTTTAGAGGAAGAACACTAAAAGGAAGGAAACAGGGGATAAATTTTGAATATGGGGATGTAGAAAATTAGAACCCACGACAATGCCGATCAAACACATGAAATAATTGCTTTATGTTTTTTGTTATTTAATTGGTTATGAAAAACCTAAAAGATCTAGTGGTTTATGAGAACAAAACTCATGCACAAGTGTGAACGTATGTTGACCTTTGTAGGATTGAATGTGGTCATAAAAGCCTTGATGAAATTTCTATGTTGGAGAGTATTTTGTTCCTACTTGAGTCTCACAAAAGCTACTAGCACTACAAGAGGACAAGCTACCTAGTAACATCGAATGAATATACTAATAGATGACGGTTAAGATGATATTGGAAATATGACCACACATTCTATTGTGTTATTTAGGGAGCTTATGATTCCTAGCATAGATATGGCTTTAAAGAGGAGCATAGGTTCTGCTCATGAAAAAATGCACCAATTCCCTCTTCAAGGTATTTTGAACATTTGATTTTAAGAATATTAACTTAACCAAGATTGTGATATAGGAATGAAGTAGCAAGCTAGCGAGGGTTGTGGATGACCTCAATGGATGCACTGCTAAGCACTTGTTTTAGTATTTTATTTTTTTATTTTTAAGGCCTCCATATTAAATCTTGGAATACAAGTTTCTAGCGTTTTACATATGTGAAATGAAGAAGTGGGCTTTAACTTGATCAATATTTTATGGAAATATGTTCCAATTTTAGGCTTATGTGCTCTCTTTTTTGTTCTTATTCATAGGTAGTTTTAGGAATATGTACTTATAAGAGATAGACATCATATTTCTATAGAGTATAAAGAATAAAGCATACATCCTTCAGTACACATCACTACAAAATACATAAAACAACATTATCAAAAAATATCAAATGTACAAACAAAGTGCAACTGATAAAATGTTGAGTTGATATTAATTTTTTTAATGAACAAAAATATATTTTCGACAATATATCACCATGGAAAGATAACACACACACACACACACACACATGAATGTGCAAGAAAATGGGGACCAAAAAGTGGCAAAAAAATTATTTTTGGCCATTTTACCCATAATGTGCTCAGATTATGGATCAACCAAGTTATAACATGATTGTGTTATAGCATGCTTGTGTTATGGCTTGGTAATTCCAAGACATACCACACTCACATTATAACATACTTGTGTTATAATGCGAGCATGTTTATGTTATGTAAAAATGATTTTTCATTGAGAAAATAATGTGAGTGTGTTTTATTTTATTTATCTTAGAAACCACCCATCCTTGACTTGGATATCTAAGCTAAAGGAATGGTCTGTTTATTCCTTGAATTAATCCATGTTTTACAAAAAGAACATAGAAATATTGAGTGCAAACCCCATTTTATCACATTTTTAAAGACAATATCTCAAACAAAACACAACTTCAATGTTAAACTCGAATTAGCTCTATGTTAGAATTTTTTTCTAAAATCCAAATAGTTTAAGGTTTTTATCCTCAATTACTTTTAATAGTGTCTTTATTTTTACACTAAAACACATGTCTTGTTTTTCCTACATAACATTTTAAACACTTATCCAAATTTCAAAAAAAAAAATATTGACATGATCTACGCTCCATTCTACACACATGGAAAAAGAAGAAAATAATGACTATTTTTCTCACGATAGGGGGTGTACATGCATTTTTTCATTTTCAAGATGTGCACAATTTGAAAATTAGTAAAAATAGTATATTCATTAAAAATTAGGAAACAATAGTGGGACCTAATACATGATATTATCTAATTTTATGCTAAATAGATTTGTACAATAATTTATGGATCTTAAGGGGGCACTCCCACACACTATGTTATATTTTTGACACAAAAACATGACCACTTTATGTGCACACCACATTTGACCCTCTTAATCTCCACCAATTTTTTTTTAAATAGTATTTTAGAAACTATATTTTGATAATTATAATTGTTATTCTTATCAAATTGTCAAATTTTGAGTATATGCATGTGAAAGCTTGCTCATTCAAGTTCATATTTTGTTTATTTATAGAAAAAGTGGTCACTTTTGACCCCTTTTGTTCCCAATTTACATGCACATACCCAATGTACAAACAAACACATGCATGCACATGTATGCTCATATGCACACACACAAACATACATGCACACACAAACACATGTGCACATACACACATGCTCACCCACACATATGCGCATGTACAAATATACATACGTGTGCATGCGCATGCACACGCTCACACACACAAGCACACCCACACACACATAAATGCACATGCACATACATGTGCCCACACACATAAGGATAACAACACCATTTTTTTCATTTTACATTTCGGAGAATGATTTAATCTAAATTGAATTAAATATTAGTTTTAGAGTAGCTACTATAACAAAGGATATTCATGTAATAAACTACAGTAATTTCCAAGCACTAAGAATTCAAAAATGTAAAACCCTAAGAAAATGAGAGAGGGATGATGACTTAGTTGATTATATGCTGACACAGGAGTGATTTTAAGCTGTGTATCTACTAGAACAGATTAAGAACAATGTCTTTAAGGCTCAATTAGAGTAAGGAACCCTAGAAATGTATAGGGTAGGCGTTCCCACAAAAGGATAGGAGTGCCCCAAGTGCTAGTGACTAATCTGGGTGCTTGTGTCCTGCTCGGGCACGCTCCGATTCTTGTTTTTTCTAGGTTGGAATATTTTCACTTGTATTCTCTCTTTTTTCTCAGGTTTTGTTGTTAAATATTGGATTCCACCTATAACTTGAAAAAGAGATAGATACCCACACATACGCACAAACCACATCAAATCTAATAAATAATATGCATAATGTGCACTTGTACTGACCTTAGTGGTCACCCAAAGAGTGAACTTACAACCAAGCATTGCACTACATATCAAAATTCATGTAGTTCTCTATGTTTTGTGTGAAATGATGCCCTAGGTTGCCCTTATGCAAGATGCATGATGATAGCGGGATAGATATAGATTGTACCAAGTATGCAAGATGTGTGTGATGAAATAGAATGAACTCCCCTCCTATCTTATGTATGCAAATTGATGCAACCCTTGTCCCTTATATGAATGTGATAGATGTATCCTTGTAATGATCTTGTGTCATTGTGAAAGCTTAGGTGGTGATAGATAATGCTTATGGTGTTTTTCCCTTTATTTGAGAGAAATAACTAAGTATTTATATGATTCCCTTGTTTGAATTTTGTATTTGACAACTGAAATGCCAACCCAAGGTGTTAAAAGGTGACCAAAAGGTGAAAAGGATGCAAAAGAGTAAGATGAAGATAAATAAGGGTGGGAGCTCCCGGGATGGACAAGAGCACCTAGGAAATTATATCTTAGCTAGGTGCTTTAGTGTCTGAGGTCATCAAAAGATAAATTAGTCAAGTGCCGAGAGATACATAAGATGTATGAATCCAAGTAAAGTGAAATAGATAAATCAATAAAAATGCCCAAAGGAGTTATCAACCATTAGTTTTCTCTCTTAAGAATCATGTATACATTAGTATTCTTGGGACCTAGAAATTTAGCCAAGTGCACAAATTTTGTGTCTATATTTTCCCGCTTTATGTTGTTGAGTGAATACTCAATAGCATAAAGTAGATAGAAAGATGCGTACTATGTAAACTGATGTTAAGTGTAGCCAATAGCGTGTTGAGTGGAAAAGTAGCCATATGAAGTGTGAAGTGGTCATAATGTGAAGTGTAAAAACTATGAAAAGGGAGGTAGACCTTAGGGGTGAAGTGTGTACATACCAGTGTGATGTTGGAGCTTGTGCTTGTAAATGTGAGTTTTTTCTTGTTTTTGTGAGGAAAAACCTACAAAAAAAGAGCAAGAGAGTAGTCAAAGTCTCATATGTCAAATATCATAGTAACATGTGTATAAGTAAGTGAAAGTGTGTAGAAATTAATAGTCAAGGAAAGAGTGCACTTGATGTATAAGAGAGTATAGGATATAAATTTGTCATTTTTTTTAGATGCTACATATTTGGGTGTCTTGTGCCAAGGGTGAGCTTTTAGGAGATCTCGCACCAAGAGTGTTTTTTTGGGTGATTTTATGCCAAGAGTGAGTTTTTGGGTGATCTCATGCCAAGAGAAGAGTGTTGGGGAGAGAGGCATGTTTTCTCTCCTTCCATGATGCTTCTCGAATAGTTATACTACTGATTGGCATGTCACGATTTGTAACCAATTATAAGCGTATAGTAGCCTATTAATTGAATTTTGTTGATGGCTGAATATCGATATTGTAGATCCGTATTTTACCTTTTTGGAAACTATGTTTTAATTAGAAACCATCTTTTTTTTTTTCCCCCAAGACACAAGCACCCATCATTCCTATCTAATACTGGGCACTAGTGTCCGCTCTATGTTTTTGGTCCAAGTCAGATTCTAGACCAATCTATGACTATGGACTTTGGCTAATTATGTACTATGTTGTTATGTTACGTAGTTCTGTACTACTAGAAGGGTTATTTGTTTACCCAATAAATAACCCCCTCATTTGAGGTGAATGTGACGAATGTAGGAGGATGCAGCCCAAAGGAGAGAGCTTGATTTTAATATGCATATCATGGATTGTATACCCGCAGGGGGTAGAGGATGTGCATAGTATAAAACAAGGAACATGTAAATAAGATAGACTAGCATTCAAGTGTTAGTGTAAAAGAGTTAGCATGGAATAGAATAAAATGTAACAATCAACTATGAAGATAAGAGGTGTCGTAAAAATTGGGTTGCATACATGGGACATCACTCATAATGTCACAAGACAATCAAGGAAAAGCTGGTTATAAGCAAACAATGATCAAGTAAGATATAAATCATAGCCCGAAAATAGTAGCAAACAATAACAAACAATAAGTAACAAATAACCATGGTTGTATAGAATCCTATAAGGAAAATTATACACATGAAGCACCTATTAGCATGTTAGAAAGATAAATAGTATGTCAAAGCATATATAGATAAGAAAAAAGTATGTGAAAATGAAAAGAAGTAGTAAATATTGAAACAATAGGATATGTTATTTGTATATTATGAGAATAGAAAAGATATATGCCCCTAGGAGCCTCGACGGGACTAGTAAAGAGCAGTGTCAAGCATCATGCATCATGTGAGAATTTATGAAAGTCTGCATTCACCTCAACATATCGGGTGAACGCACATGTGTGTATAATAAAAGGTAACAACATACTAAGTATCCAACTAGCATAGGAAAAAAATTGAAACATGTAAATAGTATAATCTAATAAGAGTAAATGAAACCAACATGTGCAAATGTTGTGTGAAAGTAATGGTGTGTTGCGATATGTAAGAGGGGAGGATGGGAGGATCCACATTTCCCGAATGGATGCACATGAGATGAGGTTCATTTAGGAATTATCCCTCAACATTCAAGTATGAACCATAAAACAAGAGTGCATCATTGAGTGGCAAAGGTATTGCATGTGATTGAGTGTAGATGCTAAGAAAAAGATTCATTATGAAGCACAAATTGTGAAGTTTAGTAGATAAGATATGAGTAGACTATGGAGATAGATGAGAGTGACAGAGGGGGAAGAAATTTTAATGTTCCCTAAGTGTGCGGGTAACGTTCATTTAATTCCCAAAATAGTCATGTGTGAACCTTAAGAGCATGAGTGCGTCATTAGGTGATGATGGTATAGTATGTGTACCAGAGATGTGATAGTTCTCTGGAAGGTAGACATGAAGCATGGAGCGTGAAGTGTAGTAAATAAACTATGAGTAGAAAATAGTGATAACCAATAATGATGGGGGAGGAAGTATAATTCCCCTAAGTGTGTGGGGATAGAAGGCTATCGATTATAGTGAAGAGCAAGGTCCCCTTATCTAATATCTAAGAAAGATAGGGCATGTGACCATGGTCTAGAACTGGTGGTGTAGGATAATATCTATGTGTATGTGAGGGATATCGATGTGGTAAATGAGGTGGAGAAAACCTATGGGAAAGGTCTACGGGTAGGGGACTTAGGCCAACAAGGTGGACTCATGAACCGGTGAAGACGACGGGGTCGTGATGTAGGCCATCTATAAATGGGAGAGCTAGGTGAAAAATTAATAGGGAGGGTCAAGTGAGTTGTATAATTAGGCATATAGATGCGGATAATAGATGTAGGTGGAAGAGTGGTGGAGGAATGAGGAGGAAGTGTCACAATAGGAATGGAAGTATCATTAGATATTGGCGGATTGAGCTCAGCTAACCGTATGGCCTCGTCACGGGGAGAATAATAAGAGATCTAAGTCTTGAGGGTGTTCAACAATATGATCCTAGAGATGATGGAGATATTCATCCGTAAAGCGTTCATAAGTCTTATCCATGGAAAAAGATTAGAATAATTCCTTAAAGAAAAGTAGGGTTCAAGAGAATGAGATCACCAAATGATTTAATCTAAATTGAATTAAATATTAATTTCAGAGTAACTACTATAAAAATGATATTTAAGTGATAAACTATAATAATTTCCAAGAAATAATTATTCAACAATGTAAAACCCTAAGTAAATGAGAGAGGGATGATGACTTAGTTGATGTCATCCTAGGAGTGATCTGAATTGTGTATCTATTAGAACAAACTAGAAATTGTGTCTCCAAGGATCGATGAGGGTTTAGACCCCTAGAAACATATAGGACAGAAGTTCCCACATGAGGTTAGGAGTGCCCAGTGCTAGTAACTTATTTGGGTGCATATGTCTACTCAGATGCTTGGAGTCTTGTCTTTTCTAGGTTAGAGGATCTTCACGTCTATTCGCTCTTTTTTCTCTACTTTTGTTGTTAGATCACCGATCACACCTATAACCTACAAAACAGATGGATATCTACACATGCCCACAAATCACATCAAATATAATAAAGAATATGTAAAATGTAGAGTCGTACTAACCCTAGTGGTCACCTGAAGAGTGAACTTACAACTAAAAATTCCACTACATCTCATACTCCACGTAGTTCTTCATGCTTTTGTGTGAAATGATGCCCTAGATTTCCCTTGTGCAAGTTACATGATGATAGTGGGATAGAAATAGATTGTATCAAGTATGCAGATGTGTGTGATGAAATAGAATGATTTCCCCACTTATGCCATGTATGCAAATTGATGTAACCCTTGTCCCTTATATGAATGTGCTAGATGTATCCTTGTAATGCCGTGTAAAATTAGGTGGTGATATATAATGTTTATAGAATTCGGCTCTTTATTTGAGAGAAGTAACTCTCTCTCTCTCTCTCTCTCTCTCTCTCTCTCTCTCTCTCTCTCTCTCTCTCTCTCTCTCTCTCTCTCTCTCTCTCTCTCTCTCTCTCTCTCTCTCTCTCTCTCTCTCTCTCTCTCTCTCTCTCTCTCTCTCTCTCTCTCTCTCTCTCTCTCTCTCTCTCTCTCTCTCTCTCTCTCTCTCTCTCTCTCTCTCTCTCTCTCTCTCTCTCTCTCTCTCTCTCTCTCTCTCTCTCTCTCTCTCTCTCTCTCTCTCTCTCTCTCTCTCTCTCTCTCTCTCTCTCTCTCTCTCTCTCTCTCTCTCTCTCTCTCTCTCTCTCTCTCTCTCTCTCTCTCTCTCTCTCTCTCTCTCTCTCTCTCTCTCTCTCTCTCTCTCTCTCTCTCTCTCTCTCTCTCTCTCTCTCTCTCTCTCTCTCTCTCTCTCTCTCTCTCTCTCTCTCTCTCTCTCTCTCTCTCTCTCTCTCTCTCTCTCTCTCTCTCTCTCTCTCTCTCTCTCTCTCTCTCTCTCTCTCTCTCTCTCTCTCTCTCTCTCTCTGCGTGTGTTTGATTCCCTTATATTCCATAATCGAACATTGAAAAGCCAACCTAAAGTGTCAAAAGGTGACCAAATGGTGAAAAGGACTCAAAAGAGTAAGAAGAAGATAAAGATGGGTAAGAGCACCTAGGATGGAAAGGAGCGACTATGCACTTCTTTCCTAGGGGTGCTTAGTGTCCGAGGTCATTAAAAGATAAATCAATCAAGTTCTAAAAGAGCTACATAAGATATTTGAAGCCGATAAAGTGAAATAGATAAAACAATCAAAAGGCCAAAAGGAGTTTTCGATCACAAGTTTTCTCGCTTAGGAATCATGTACACATTAGTATGCTTTGGGACCTATAAATGTACCCAACTACATAGATTTTGTGTCTATATAGAAAAATATTTCATAATTTCTACAAGATTTTAAAAGAAAAAAATTCATAGGTTGGTAACATGTTTACGTGAATTGGTTTATAATAAAAATAAATGTATGGTTAGGTTATGTATTTTAGCAAGAAAAAACATTGAATTATTTTAAAAGAATATAAAATGCATGCTTAATGAAGGGACTAGTTGATAACCTTCATTACTAGTTTACCTCGCCAAATTGAAATTTCAAACTTTAACCATGAATTACACAATTGTTTTACACATTATGCTAGAAGGGTTTGATAGCTTGGGAACTTTGTTGAACCCTATTAGATTTTATGAACAAAATACTTCAAAAAAATCAATACAATACATTGATTGTATTATTGTTATGTATTTAATGGAAGGTTATATTTTAGTTAGAAGAAAAGTGATATTAAAGCACACGGAAGATAATCAAGAATATACATGATCGTAATTGCACTTAAAAACTATCACCAATGAAAAATGAATTAACTTGTATGCAAGATGTGAGATTGGACACTTGTCAAGCCCATTTTTAGATGTTTTTCTACATTTAATGTCTTATAATAAATAAACTATCAATTTAATCGACATGCATGTATATGTAAATGCCATTAATTATAATAAAGGGAATGCATATTATATTTATTCATAAGATCTAAGTAGATCCGCATTATCATTATTACCAACATTTTACATTTATAAATTTAAGAATTTATATAAAACTACAGAAAATTAGTAAATGAGATTGAATTTATTTAAAATATACATTAATTTATGATTTGAAAGAGTTTACAATAGTATAATATAATTTAACATTTATGTATTGACAACTTTGTAGAAAATGTTTTCCCAATACCAAAAATTCTTGTTGCAAGTGAAGGTCTTCATCAAATTTCATCACTTCTTCTATAAATATTTTAAATTTATTTTTGGTGATTTTTATTTGCATTATGTTAAGACGGAATGGAAAGAAAATATGTATATACTGTACATATATAACAATATAAACAAAATTTAAAACAAGAGAGAAATCATTGAAATTCCAGTTACAACAAAATTCTAATTAAGTCAATACACAATTTTTAAGAAGGAACTCAATGTTGGAGCCATCTAAAAGAGAAAAATTAAATAATCTAAGGGATATTATCAATTTAAATCAATGAAATAATAACTAGCCTTAATAGTGAAGAAACATTCTTGCAAATTTAAAACTTCTTTAAGTGAGCATTTTAAAAGCTCTACCATTATTTATTCAATCCAATTTAAATAAAAGCATTTCAATCATTATTTTCTTATTTGCAAGTGACACAAATAGATCAACACTACATACTACACCATTTATTTTTACACCAATCATAAAAGAGTGTTTACACCTTAATGAAACTTATTTTATGGAAGTGCAAAACAATAAATAGTATGTAAGGCTTTGTAACAAAAGATTATACTAATATAATGTCTTAAAATTAACCATTCATAACTAGAATATCATAATAATAATTATAACTTGAGATAAAACAATAATATATAGCTCAAATAAGAAATATGGGAAAGAGATATAGTTTTATAGATGAAAAGAGAGGATCCATATGTGCATAAAGGTGGAAAAGGTAGATTAGAAACTATAAGTAATTCATTATGCTTTATGGAAATGAAAACTAAGCATGGATATGACCATACAAATATTGTATGGTCATGAATGGAACTGTAAGGTATTGACCTAAGTTGTACAATATTGGAACGCTCGATAGTTATGGTCTAAAACTTCTCATGTAGTTCACTTTCCTGGAAATGCCCTTCGTTGTATTTTTCTCTTACTTACAACTTCATGATGACTGTTATCACCTATAGCCAAGTGGAAACTCTAGAAACTTGCAACACCCTTCATCAAATAATTAGTAAACTGAAAAAGAGAAATCATGTGTTTGGTGAGGATGGACTCACCTTGGCGGGTGCTTTTATGCTAAATTTCTAGCATGCAAAATTGAAAAATTTGGCCATGACAACTAATCCCCCACTTGAAAATTTCCTCTCCCGGTCATTGTAAACCCTTCCTCTAGCTAGCCTATCCAAAATTTCATCCTCATTATGGCTTAGAGGAATATTCTAACAATATTTTCAATTGTGTTTCATGTGCATGGATGTATTCCTAAGGTGATTGAGAAAGTTACTTAGATTTAAGGAAGAACAACTATCCTTAGAGGCCAAGAAAGGGCCATTTTCTAACTAGTGAACTCCCTCCAAAAGCTAAAAAGGAAGACTCAAGCTATATGGTAGTTTTACATGAGATAAATTAATTCATCCAAGGTATTTTAGGGAAATTTTTTGGTTAAAAATGATGTCGGGAATCAAGCAAGCAAGATCAGGTCATTTTGGACACATGGAATGAAGGCTCTAATGGTGAAACCTAACTTGTCTGGGTGATTCTGGGAGTTCCGGGAGGAGTTGGAAGATCATAAAATAATCAATGGAAATGTATTGGTATCCTCCACATGATGTAAATATAAATATTTTTCTAAGTATTCAATAATTTGCGTGATATCTCGAGTCACTATTGCTGCTCGTTCGTGCTTAAAGGGTGAATGGTGGAAAAATTAAAAATAAAAGAAGAATTGGCTCCTAAAAAATGGCTTATAGGATCTCCACATTTGATTTAAAGTTAAACTAATATAATTATTGATCCCAAAACACCATTTCATGCTCTTGGGGTTGAAAAGGAACTCTCAATGTCTTAAAATACACTTGGCGGATAACATCAACATTTCAAAAAAGATTGGAAAGAATTTTTCAATCTTAGTATCCCCTTAGATTTTCCTTGAGATGAAAATGGTACATGTGGGATACCAAATTTAACTCCCCATCCATTTTTATGTTTGTGCACTTAAAATCATGACTTGAGGTGTTAGGTGGAGCATATGAAGGAGTTGAGTTGTCAAGTTCCCTTTTCATGATAAGCTAACCCCTTAGAAAATTTCTAAGAATTTTTGTTCCTTGGATTGTCTTCAATGTGAAAATGGGACAAAGGGCATCAAAATGTGCCCCTAGGCTAGAAAACATCTCGCAACTTAAAGCTCATCACTTGCACTCCTAGGCACTTCACAAACATGCACCTAACATGTCCCCTTCTCATGTGCTTAGATACATGGCAATTTTATCACTCATGATGTCCCCTTCAATTGCGTTAATGTGTAAAGGGACATGGGGGACACAAAATTTTACTCCCTCATGTGTTTTCATTTCTCGTAACTCACCCATTACCACTTTTGCACCTAGGAACAACCTCATCTTGCAAAAAACTTATCTCTATGCCCCCTCTTCATGACCAAACCCCCATGACACATTTTCTCACCCATGTTGTCCCCTTGGATTGCACCAGGTGTAAAGGGGACAAGGGGGAAACAAAATTGTTCTCCTCATTCTTCCTCTCACCTCCCTGGTCACATGAGAAATCATTTTTAAGATCTCAAAATCCATTTATGAATGTGATTAACTCCATAAATACAAGATAAAAAAACACTTAATCATTTTTAAAACTACAATTTTTTGTCTATCCCTCCCAAAACCTCTATTTTCACCGAAATACTACTGCATTTTTCTAGACATCGATACTCCCAAAAGTGAAAACTATTCATATCTCCAAAATTGTGCACCTAATTTTCACCAAATTTTACCTATGCACTCCTTCCAAAAATTCCTTTAAGATGATTGTAAGATAATTTCCATTTATGCTCTATATAATTTACAATATCTATTTTAAATTTACATCTTTGGAAGTTGCATTGTCATATTTTATGGAGCGAGAAGATCCGAAGCAAAACATAAACTTATGAAACCTCGTTTTCTATCAATCTAACACCCATAATACCTCCATATAAAAATATTAAGTGTGTAAGGATCCATGTGTCCAAATTTAGTAAGTTTCTAAAAATAGTAAAATCTCATAATCTATGTACTCCAAAAAATAAAAAATAATCAAAAGGTTAAAATTGTGGAAACCTACTAAAAATAGTCATCCTAATCATGACCGGATAAAATATAAAGTCTTGCAATTGAGATTGGATCACTTATATAAATTGACATTCCACTTATCTCATTACTTTTTCCACAATTACAAAGCTATTAAACTATATTTTGGTTCAAATAGGAAAAAAAATCCCTCACAGGATCCCAAAACATTAGTCTCAAGGTGAATTCCAAGACTGTTTGTTTCAATCCATCCTATCATGTCATAAAATGGGGTTATCATGTTTAAGAAATGTAGACCATGATAGAAAAGTGATATGAAAAAGGTCCTATAAAGGTGAGCCCTAATTCTCAATCATCTTCTCAAGATTTGGCATGAGAATGTGTTTGATGAGTATGATGGTGAATGCAGAGTTTATTCTTTCCTTATTTGTAGCAAAAGACATTTTCAATAAGGAACAAGTGAACAAGAAGGTACTTGGGTCTTATGTGAATGATTTCATTCAAGAAGGAGATATCTTCATCATTAAAGTGAAATGTGAAGTACACGAGAGTCATGAGGAGAAAGGAAATGATATCCGCATTTCAACTCTTGCCTTATATTCCATTTTCTTTCCAAGAGGAGGGATATTTTCTAAATCACATCATGTCAAGGAACAAGTCGGGATGAACTAGTGTGTGTAGAAGTTTGTTACTTAAAGCGTGATCTACCGAGGTACCCAAGATCACCATGTTTTCACGAATAAGAATTCATCATAGGTTGACTAAGTGCATCTCACAATAATGCTTTAGAGTGTCCCCACATTTCACATAATAAGAAGATTACAACCATCATGTTTTAATCTAATAAGACGTCAAAAGAAAATAATTTCATCTAGGGAGAAATTCTTCTATCTAGAGGAGATGACCTTTTTCAATGAGGAGAAGATGAGAATGAAGGTTTTGGGCATCCTGAAGTTGATTTTATTCTAAAAAGTAGTCATCTTTGTCATAGAGGTGAATTTTGAAGCCAATATGAGTAAGGTGACGAGTAAGGTGATCATCATGTTTCCATGATCAGGAAACCATCTCAATTTCATATGGTGTAATTCACTTTGTAATGTAATTGAACACTCCTTCAATGCATTGGAATGTGTCTGCATTTTACATGAGGAAGTATTTAGAATCTCAATATTCTAATTTAATAGGTGGTCAATTGTAAGGAACTTCAATCATGGTCCATAAGAAGAATATTCTTCATCAACAAGATGCTTTACCATCTCTATATTTTCACTTCTCTTTATTTTTCTCTCTCCTCCCTTCCTCTCTCTAACATTATATTTCTCCATTAGGAATGTAATTTTCCACTCTTTGTCTTATTCACTTAAGTAACTTAATGTTGGATTGTAAAAGTCCCTTTTGAAAAATAAAAAAGGACTTAGCTTCGTTCCTAGGTAAATTTAAAAGTCACATGGTGGTGAGATGAAAAGTGACACAGGGGAGAGGAAAAGACAAGAGGTGATATTGCATAATAGTTTGATTCCCAGGTTTATGCCCTCCTTTCTTGATTGGCTGAGATGAAGAAAAGAACAGAAGATCCCATGAGAGAATTTATATCAAAATTCAATAATTTGATAAAAAAAATTCCTACTAGTGCTTGTTCTACTATGGATAATCAAAAACCTTTCTTCATTAATACTCGGTTTCTGAAGTTTGGTTTATACTACATAGATTTTAAACAAACACTTTGGATAATGCTCAAGAACTTTCCATAAAAATGGAAGATGACCTTATCATGTCAAGGAAGGTCAAAAACTATTTAATGAATAATAAGGTCCAAAATTCTAGATATAAAAATGTTGATCCATTCCTACAAAAGTTAGTCAATTACTTACCTTCCTTGAAGAAGAAAATTGCTCAAAATGCCTTATATTAAAATTAAAATAGAACCAAATTTTTAAAGCACCTTGGAAGATCCACTTTGGTTAATGTAGTATGTGGAATTTATGAAGATAAAGGAGAAGAAATTTCTGAATCATAAATTGAAAAAGATGGATATGTTAGGATTATATATTTTGAATACTCACTAGATGAAGATTTTGAAGAATCCATGGCTGATATGAATAGTTACTCATGTGCATTGTTTACCCACTTGCAAACTAAGATATAATCCTCTTCTTCTACTTCCCAAGAAAAGCATTTGAATCCTCAAATGGAGACTCTACAACAAAAAAACAACAAAATGAGGATCATCATTGTCCACTTCCATGGGGTTAGCGAAGAAGAATCTTAAGACTAACTTATTCAAGAATCCATTTTCCTCATTGAGTATCTTGTGATATTGTTTTCCAAGGATAAAATGGAAACCTGTGCACATCAACAAGGTTACACTCTAATATAAACAAGAAAGCTTTAACTAATCAATAAGTGTAAAATCAAACAACAAATATCATGCATAGAATAAACATGTCTACTCATCTCATAGATCAAAATAAGAGGGTATGTATGGGAGTATTGTATAACTCTCATGCCCTGGACAATATTTACCTCCATAAGGGAGAAATGAGTTATAATTCCCAAGATGTAATGTAACTCCTATGACGCCATTGACACATTTGAAAATGACATATTCCATAACGGAATATGCCATATGTCATAGAACTCATAAATACCTATGACCTAACTAAGTGAGATGACTCATCATGTAAGCTGGACAATGCACCGAGTGACGAGGAAAATATATCAAACCAACACCCCCCTTCATTGAAGATGAGGTAGAGAAATGATAAGCCGAGAAGAAAAGGAAAGATAGCTCCCCTAGAAAACTAAGAAAGATGTGTCATATGGGTCCCTATAGCTAAATTTGTGATGAGGTACCCATGTACAAATTGTAAAATTTCTAGAAAAGAAGAAGAGGAATAGAAATCCAAAAGAATATGTATGGTTGTAAAATACCTCACCCCAAGAAGAGAGCACAAGTAAATGAACTTGGCTTCAATTAAGGGATTGGTAAAGATGTACGTAACTGATCGAAGTTTTATAATACTACAAATTGATTATGTCTCTATGAATTAGCTCCCATATGAAGTACATGTGGATCTCAATTTTCTTTTCCCGTTGATGCTAAATAAAATTGCAGTAAATCAATATGGTTCTCATATTGTCATAGTAAATTAGAGTAGGCCGCTGAAAGTGAATACCAAACTCTATCATAATCCCCTACAACTAAATAGCTTTCGTGAAAGTGTTGATCGCATTCCCCTATATTCTTCCTTTGTAGAATATATCGTAATCACATTTTTCTTCTTTCTCAACCAAATAACAGGACCCAAACCAAGATATAAATTGTAGCATGAGGTAGAATTATGATAAACAAGATCATCACCTAATCGGAATCTATAAAAACCAACTAGACCAATCTACATTCCTCCTAAGTAGTGAATACCATTAGTATGAGTACCACAAACATAGTGGAGGGTATTCTTTTCTATTCTCCAATGCATCTCATGAAGCTTCTACATAAATTTGGATATGATCCCAATAGCATACAAAATATCTAGATGCGTGTTAGTTAGATAAATTGATCTCCCCACCAACTCATGAACAAGTGTACCATCAACCATGGGATTGGAGAAATCAAAAACTAACTTAACCATGGAAAGGAAAGGAGTAGGATATGGCTTACAATTAGACATGTGAAATTTGGATAGAAAATCAAGGGTATACTTAGGTTTTGCAATCAAAATTCTTAAGTCAGGTTGTCAAATTTGTATCATAGTAAAGAAGTGAAGAAAATCTAAGTCTCGTCATGAAGAACCTATTGGTTAAGGCATTATTCATGAGAATGAATGATCGAGGAAGAGCTACACATACTCAACAAGTCATCAACATACAAAATAAGTACAACGGGGACCTAACATGACCTAGGCACCAAAAGGGACTTCACATGACAACTTGGAAATTATGGGTGAAAACTATGCTTATGAGAACATTCGGGAGTGGAAATCAATTGAGATAATTTTTTTCCTCTTGTGGATTTTGACCCTTAAGATCAACTTGAAAAATGAAGAGATGTGGGTCTCGCACCCACTAAAATGAACAAAATCATAAGGAAAACATGACAAGCCTTAAAAAATCTTACATGTAGTCTTCATGAGGCCTTCGACATGAATAAATTTGAAAACTTCTTAAAAGGGAGGGCTCGGGATGAAAAAGTTTCGAAAATGGCCCCTAAAAGGCACCGAGTCAAAAATGATCTTAGTGATCTAGGTTGAATACAAGCATTGAGATCTCCAAAAGCTCAACTCGGCGAGCTCTCTAAATGGCTCACCGGGTTGGAAGGGGACCAGAAATTTTGCCATGGAAGGTGCAGCGGGAGGAGCCCAAGCACTTCAATGAGTGAGCTCGAAGGATACGATCGAGCTGAGTTAGTTCATGCAAATCTTACATGGTGAGTTGAGTTAGGAAATAGCTCAAAAATGGAGGAGACAGTGGGACGTAACCTACCATGGGCATTGTAAAATAAAATAAGGCCAACTCGGAAAGGGTGGGCTTGGTGTAGAGTTGAGGCATATGGAAACCCGGGAAACTCATGAGAGGATGGTCGAAGTCAACTCGTCATGTCCCAATGAGGCTCGGACAAAATAATAGGAAAACTCAGCCATAAAGACATCAACCAAGGGCTTGTAGGATCAATTTAGGAGTTTTGAATGTAGAATGGGAGGAGGAATATCGACCTAGGCACATTGAAAATGGAAAGCCAAGCTCAAGGATGAAAGGCGTGGTAATAAAGTGTTGGAAGCTTGTTTAGGAAAAGTCGGCCGAACGAAATCATGAAGTTGAGCTCATGGAGCATCTAAGAGGCATCAAGTAGAACCAATCTCACAGTGTAAAGGGAAAGGTTGAATGGATTGGTCCATAGGTAGGCATGCATAGAATCCAAACAATCTTGAGAGTTGAAGGATTGAGTGGGAGGTTGACTTCATTAACATTGGAAGAGCTCAGTATGGAACCCAAGTGGCTCAATGTGGGATGAGATCTTGGTAAAGGTTGGCCATGACAATAGGAGTTAGCATTGTGGGCTCTTGAATGGAATTCGAGCTCATATGGGAGCTCGTATAAGGTTGCAATGGACCAAGCAAAGTCAGCTAAGGATGAAGGGTTCGGCTCGCGGTGGAGAGCAAGTAGAAGATTGGTCGGCCCAGCTCCGGAAGAAATGCGAGAGAGCTCGACAAGAAAGCATTTGAAGGAGGCCAAGAGGACTAGAATCGCTTGGGAATTAATGATAAGCGGGTTGAGTTTAAAAGATTGGGAATTGGCAAAAAGGAACTCAATCATATTTGAATCCACATCAGCCAACAAACTCACCGAGTTTATATGATGTTTAGTGTTAAATGTGCCAAAGGATTTTTGAGAGGAGAGCTCGGTGCGGGCTGAGTTGGGCCAACAATGGAAGTAAGAGACACGAAGGAAGATGGATGATTTTGAATTTTTTAGGAGCTAACTTGGCTCGGGGGCCAAAGGGAATCCAAAGTCTGAAAAATTTGGACTTCAAAAGTTTTAACTTTTAGAGAATACAGGAGTGTTTGCGTAAACATTTCGTGTTGAGTTCTAATTCTAAATTCTAACATTCTAAGTTCAAAGCTTTGGCATTTCAAATAATTGCAGGTGAGTTGGGAAAAATGTAGCTTGGAGTTCTTAACTCGAAGTCTAAAATTTCACACTTCAAGGTTCGAGGTTCGGACTTCTCCAATGTGTGGAAGGATGAATAGTGTCGAGAAAGGAAGACATTAGATTTTCAAATTATGATCAATGCAAAACCCTTGAAACTCGATGTGGGGAAGTCTGAAAATCATGGGGAGATCGGGAGTCATGCCAAGGTGGGTGGTTGTGTTTTGGTCAATGCATCAAGCTCGATGATTGAGTTGTTCTTTGGTAGGTGGCCCATTCGCATGCAAGGAACTCGAGTGTGGAGGAAGAAATGGGGCCGAGTCATTTTTATAGACACGTAAGCTAGGAGGGACTGCATTCGAATGTAAAAATTGTGAAGGGAAATGTTTTGGGGATCGTGATTTGAGAGATCAGCGAACAAGGTAGTATTCAAAGCGTTGATGATGTAGAAATGGAAGTTCACCAAATGTAATGAGATGGAGTCATAGTTTTGGGTAAGACAAATACACACGGAAGTAATTGTGAAGGGCCTAAGGTAGTAAGTGAACCGGATGGGAAGAATAAGGAGGTCGTCATCACAATATAAAAGGATCTTGATTTATAGCTTACTTTGAAGAGCACTCAACAAGTGGTCCACTAACCATCCATGCACCCAGATGAACCAAAAACCCCTTTCCACTCGAAATCCCTATCTCAGCTACGAAAATCCATGTTTTGCAAAAATATAGTCAATGGAAGGGTGATTCAAAGGGAAATATAATGAATACGTGAAAAACACATTTTGGAGGTTTTGAACCCCGAAATTGCAGCCTCCCGAAGTCCGAAAGGGCTTAAATTTTCTCTAGTTTCCCGATTCACACAAAAGACCAGTCATTCGAATCATGGAGATACGATCTATAGAATGACACCATAAAATTTATGATTTTGGAGATTATGGAGTCCTAAAAATATATGAACAATGAACAATGAACAATGAACTTAGCAAAAGTGGGGTGTAGTTAATGAGGGTATGGGTTTCTTTCCTCTCCAATAAAGGAAATCATGAAGGGTATGGGATTTGTAAACTTTCCCATCACTCTTATAGGTGTAATGATGGATTTTGGTGGGTGATTGAAGCAATAAATCTGAATTTCTTCTCTCTCCTCTCAAGATTTCTTCCTATAAATGTAAAGGGGTTGCACAAAATAAAATGCTGGTCATTTTTCCTCCTCTACACCCTTATTCTCCATTCCTTCAACTGGGTTGTTATGAATTTCATGGGGCTTAAATCCTTCACACAAAATTTTAAATTTCATTCTTTCCTCTACCTTCTACAATGTATTGTGCAAATTTCATGGAGCAATGAAATAGTGTTTGTGTTAAATTCCCTAGTCTTTCATGGTTGATTATTTTTCCTTACCTCTCATTTTTAAACAGGTGGTTGTGTATACTCCTTGTTCATTGCAAATTTGGTGTGTTTTGTTTAACTTGGAATGGTAAATTTTGCATTAGGTTCTATGATATTGTTGTTTACCCTCTCCATGGTTCATTTCTTCATTGTTTTGTAGGCTAGGGAAGTGGCTAGAACCCCTTTTCTTGGTGTATAACTGTGCTTAGTGTAGCTTTTACTTTCCATACATCTCTCCCTATCTCCCTTGTATGTTAGTATAGGTTCATTCAAGTATTTTTCTTGCATTAGGAGTAGTCTATGGTAGGTAGTATTAAGAGCAGGAACCGGCCTTCTCAAGAGAGCTATACCATTTCAAAATTTCCCAAACTTAGGATAGCTACATGTTTAAAAATCACACTAAATGCCCCATCCACAACTGCAGACCATTCGGGGGCTATTGTGATTTTGTATAAAACAATTTAGCATGCCCAATGGGAGTCAACATTGAAGTCATTGTTTAACTTTTAACACATTGTTCCATTGCAGATTTGAGTCACATCGAAGCCAAGTTGAAAAATAGGGCATTTTTTGAGACTCCCTCACACTTCAAAGTTCGAAAGTTATAGATTTCAGATTTCAAAGGTTTTGTTACATAGTCAAAGTTCCAAAATCATTTCTTGAGGGTTTTTCATGGGAAAAATGGGCTCAAAATTTCACAGATGATAGATTGGGGGTTGAAGATCAAAAGGGTATCCTTAGAAATCCAAAATTCTCAATTTCATAATTTTGGTATTTTTGCATTTTGGAATTTTGGGTTTGAGGATTTCAAAAATTTACAATTTCATACTTTTTGAGATTTCGGGTTTCAGAATTTTAAATTTTTGGGATTTTAGGATTTGGACTTTTGAAGATTGCTACAATTTTGGGTTTTGGGGTTCTTCTACTTTAGATTTGAGTTTCACTGTGCTTTGCAATTCAGATTTTGAAAGTTTCAAGTGAATCCAAGATCTGAAATTTTGGATTTCAAAGATCAATGGTAGTTGAATCAATCCAAACCCCATAGCCATTTTTAAGCCCTTCAATGTGTGTATTCAGGTATTTAATTGTATTTCGTCAAGTTTTGTTGTGCTTTAGGCAGAACCATTGTGTTTGGAGACGCATGCAAGCACAAGTAACAACCGCATCTTGTCAAAACCCATCTTCTCTAAGTTGCATATCATCTCTTCTCCACCCATTTCCATCCATTTTTCCTTTCCATCTCTTTCATCTTCTTTCGTTCCATGAAGTCGTGGAATCATGGCTTCATTTACATCATGGGATTCACATCCGAGGTAGTAGCCATGAAATTTCTACCTATCTCCAAGCTTGCAATGTTCATTTTCAAGTTACTATAAACAACCTCCATAACCATTCTACAATGAAGATCACTATACATACCCATATGAACAAGATGCAAATCAGTTTGGTTATACTCGGACTACATAGCTATCAAAGAACAGGGGTATGCTAATTCGGAGGGTATCGTATGCCCGAAGATTTTGAGTTACAGCTAAAATTTCAAGAATTGGAGGCACGGATGGTGAAGTCCAGGGATATATCTCAGATATAAGAATGTAATATTGGTTTTAAGACCCCTTGTCCATGGGAAGGCCCTTTTCCAAAACACTATAGCCCACAATAGAAGCTTGACTTCATAGTTGAGATGTTTCCAAGGCTCACAGAGTGGATCTAGGAGATAGAATATTTTGTAGACAATGTCAGTTGATCCTGTCAATGGGAGCCCCTTGCATTGTCATCCTAAAAACCTCTCTCCACTCCCCAATTGGCATCATCTCATCTAGAGCCTTAGTTTTTGAGCTTCTCACATGCTACCCCTAGCATGGAATCTACTTCTCTATCTCCTAATCTTCCATCTCACGTTGAATTTTCTTCCCTTTTACCTTCTAAATCCAAGCCCCATCCATAAGAGAAAACTATAAAACCCCTTCCACCACCACCAACAATGCAAAAATATATTGATACCCAACCCACCCCTTCTCTTGTTTTCCCTAGTCGGGGAAGAGACTCGGAAAACCAATCAAGAAAGCCAAACAAAGAAGAAATGATGAAAATATTGGTGAGCTTGGATCTCATATTTGGAATTAATTAAATTCCCTTGCTAGTCAAGCCTTTAGAGGAGGTCCAGGTTGGAAAAGAGTAGGTGGTACAAGTTGAGATTACAATAAAGTGGAAGCAAAGCAAGAGCAAGTGGAAGAAGACCAAAAATCAAGTATGTTCATAATGGAGCATCCATGAGGGCACTCTATTTCTAGAAATTGTTGATCAATCATCTACTATAGAATCAATAGGAGGATAAGAGAAAATAACTTTAAATCCAAAAGAAGAGGAGATTTATGCCATAAAGGAAGATCATGCAAATACAGAAGACTCGGCCTAAGACAAGTCACAAGGAACTCCAATTTCCTTCCCCATTTCATCCTCTCTTTATTTCGACCTCCGAGATAAGTTTGAACTTTCAAACACCATATTAGAAGATGAGGATGCCTATGGTAAAAAAATTACAAATATAAAAGACACCATGCGGGAAAACAAGTCAGTTTGAAACACTACAGGAGGAGGATATCATAGAGAGCTTCTTACTCTCTTGTAGTGATGACAATTCATAATTCCCTCTTGCTTCATCTTTTGGTGAAAATAGCTTGTTGGAAAAACCCATTTGGGAAGGGATTCTTGAGGACATAGTTGCACATAATAACCCTCAAGAGAAGCAAAAGGAGGAGTTTGATCTCTGAAACTTCATGTTAGAAAAGGAAGAGGGGTGTGTAGGTAATCCTTACCTCCAAGAATTAAAAGAGGAACTTTAATATCCAAATAATGAGAAGTAGAGTTCCAAATCTTGCAACGAGCCAACAATGTTCCAAGTAGAAGCCGCAAGCATCCCAAGAGTGTTGTATGCCATAGAGGAATTTCTTGTTGCCATGAATGGGGGCATGTAAGGTAAAACTTCCTCTTATAAGGATTCCTTGAATCTGAATTGGAGGAATTGAATCTTCCACTGGTCATAGTAGGCACAGAAGGAAAATGGTAGGAAAGTGCCATCATTTTTATACCATTCACTCAAAGGGGACATCAGTTTTCTGTAGATATGAAAAGAAAAGAAAAAAAAATTAGAGACAGTCACCTTTTCCATGAGATTCCGCATGAATAATTACTTATTGAGATATGATCTCGAGTAGCGGGCACATTCGGTGATCAATTTCATTCCCTAGTAGATATATAGCTTCATTGGAGCTAGAATTGGAGAAGCCACAACCAGTCATGTTCAATCCAGAGCATGGGGGTGAGGATTAGCTACATCATCGAAAACACCTCCAGAAGCCCCATGTAGATCATTCTGAGGAGGTATTTATTTTATTCCCGGTTGATACCTTAATGGTGTGGGTGGAAAATTGGTTCTATGCTAATTTTTCACTCATATACGTAGCCATGTCCAATATCGAACCATCGCATGGCTGCAAGTTTCAAGAAGGGGAAGCTAATTGTCACTACCGGTTGCAGGATTTGTTTTAAGGCTTCCACGTTCGTTAGTTAGTATAGGGTCATATAACAAATGCTTATGCAAACTTTTCATGCCTCATTTAAGCATTTATGATTTTGTATTTTCTTCATGGTTTTTGTTTGGTTTTCTCCAAAGATAGTGCTCCATCTTTTCAATAGGCTGCCCACATGAAATGATATAGAGAATAATCTCACAGTCATAGGAAGCAGATTGCAATCTCCAAGTCAATAAAAATTCAGAGAAACTAAATTTGATAAGGGACAATTTTTATAAGTTTCATTCTCTTAATCCTTGGACTAATCATTGAACTTCTAGGATCATAAAATCAGCCCCAAGGACGGTTGTTGCATGGAAAATGGAAGGTGTCCTAACAACAGAATAGGTTAAATATTCAAGAGAAGCCCCTAATCATTCAAATTTTCTCATTCTTTAAATTATAAGATCAACCTTAGATCCTTGCATAGTTCAGTTTAGATAAAAATTATATGGGTTTGCAAGTAATCTTCCATGATGTACCAAGCGGCCACTTAGAGGAAAGAATAAATTTAGGATTTAATAGAGTTCCATGATGCCCCAACTCAGCAAATGTTTTACTCAAAATGTTTTAATGTGTTATGCATAACTATTAGTAACCAAATTAGGGTCACAAAAGGAAAAGTTGAAGATCTCGGGTTCAAACAATTTTCCACTCTCATAATTCTAACTTCAAAATCTTCTTATAAATATTGGGAGTGCAAGTAGTGGGACACAGTTTTAGGCTCAACGGTGCACTAGCAGATTACGAGAGGAAACTTCGAAGGGTCTTATCAGTTATAGGATTATCACTTATGACTTCGTGCCTAATGGACATATCACACTACCGGTATAGAACATATAGTAGGTAGATGTCCCCATGAGTCACCAAATTGTTATCCATTTTGTCCCCAGGAAAAATGGACAATGGGGACCTAACAAGACCTAGGCACCTGGAAGGGACTTCACAGGACAATCTAGGAATTATGTGTCAAAAGTATGCTTTTGAGAACATTCAAGAGTGAAAATCAATTGAGAGAATTTTTTCCTCTTCTAGGTTTTGACCCTTAAGATCAACTTGAAAAATGAAGAAATGTGGGTCCGCTCCCACTAAAACAAGAAAAATTGTAAGGAAAACATGACGAGCCTTAAAATATCTTACATGAATTCTCCATGAGGCCTCTAACATGAATAAATTTAAAAATATCTGGAAAAGGAGGGCTCAAGACGAAAAAGTTATGGAAAAGGGCCCCTAATAGGCACCAAGTCAAAAAATATCTCGCCAAGATGTTCGGCGAGAAGCTCGGTGACATGGGTTAAATACAAGCATTTAGAGCTCCAAACATCTCAACTCGGTGAGCTCTCCAAATGGATCACTTAGAGTTGGAAGAGGACCACGTGATTTTTCCATGGAAGGTGGAGTAGGAGGAGCCCAAGCACTTCTATGAGTGAGCTCAGAAGGAGATGGAAAATCCAAGTCATCTCATGCAAAGCTTGCACAGAGAGCTAAGTAATAAATAGCTTGGCAAATAGAGAAAATGGTGGGAGGTGACCTACCATGGGCCTTGGAAAATGAAACAAGGATAACTAGGATGATCTGGGCTCAATGCAAATTTAAGGCTCATGTAAACCTAGGGAAACTCATGAGAGGAGGCCTGATTCAAATCAGCATGACCCAATGAGGCTCGGACAAAATGATAGGACAACTTAGGCATAGAGGCATTGATCGGGGATCGCAGGCTTGATTAAGAAGTTTTGAGTACAAAACAAGGGAGGCATATCAACCCAAGCACATTGCAAATGGAAATCCAATCTCGAAGATGAAAGGTGTTGTGATGAAACGTGGGGAGCTCGCTATGGAAAATTTGGGCTTAACACAATCACAAAGAATTCGAGCTCACCGAGCTTTGATGAGGCATCCAGAGAATCGGTCTCGTAGGTGTAAAGGGAAAGGCCGAATAGCTCATTCCACGGGTAGGAAGGCACAACATCCAAGCGATCCTAGGAGTAGAAGGATTGATCAAGAGGTTGATGGAATTAATGTTAAAAGATCTCGGTGTGGAACCCAAGTGGGTCGATGTGGGATGAGCTCGCATTACAGTCAGCCATGATGATAGTAGGAATAAGCATTGTGGGCTTGTGAATGGAAGTCGAGCTCACATGGGAGCTCATGGAAGGTTACAATGGACCAAGTTAAGCCGGATAAGGATGAAATTTTTGGCTCATGGTGGAGAACATGTAGAATAATGGCCAGCCCCGACCAAGAAGAAATGCAGAGAGCTCGGTAAGTGAGCATTCCCAAGAGGCCAAGGGGACCAGTATAGCTCGGGCATTGAAGACAAGTGGGCTGAGTTAAAAATATTTAGCATTGGTAAACAAGGAGCTCAATTGTATATGAACCCACATCAACTAACAAACTCACCGAGTTCGAGATGATGCTCATTTTTGAATGCAATGAAGGATTTACGTGAGAAGAGCTCGGTGACGGGATGAGTTGGGCCAAAATTGTCAAGAAGTAGACACGAAGGGAGATGGAAGATTTCGAGTTTGTAGGAACCAACTCATCTCGGGGCCAAAGCAAATCCAAAGTATAAAAACATCGACTTTGGAATTTTTAACTTTTGGAGAATGCGGGAGTGTTTGTGTAAAAATGGCATGCCGAGTTCTGAGTCCAAACTTCAAAATTTGAAGTTTGGAGCTTCAGCATTTCAAATCATTCGGGAAAGTTGGGAAAAATTTAGCTCGGAGTTTCAAACTCGAAGTTTGAAAATTTTGACTTCATAGGTTCATAGGTTTGGAATTCTCCAACACGTGGAAGGATGGATAGTGTCAAGAAAGGTAGGCATTAGAGTTCTAAATTTTGATCAACACAAAACCCTCGAAACTACGATGTGGGGAGGTATAAAATCATGGGGAGATGAGGAATCATGCCAAGGTGGGCGGTGGTGTTTTGGTCAACATACCAAGTTCTATGGTCGAGTCGTTCACTCACAAGTGGCTCATTCACATGCAAGGAAAGGGGTGTGGAGGAAGAAATGGGGCCGAGTCGTTGGTCTAGGCATGTAAGCTAGGAGGGATTGCATTCTAATGCAAACCATGTGAGGGAAATTTCTTCAGGGATCCACGATTGGAGAACTTAGTAGACTAGGCAGTATTTGAAGTGTCAATGATGCAAAAAGTGAATCTTTCCAAATGTAAGGAGATGGAGTCATATTTTTTGGTTAATCCAAATACATGCAGAAGTTATTATTGAGGGCCTAAAGTGGTAAGCATACTGAATGGGAAGAATAAGGGGGTCGCCATCACAATTTAAAAGGATCTCAATTCATAGCTCGACAAGCAACTTGACGACCTACTCGATGAGCTGCCCCACTAACCATCCATGCACCCAAATGAACCAAAAACCCTTTTCCACTCGAAATCCCTATCTCGAGCTAAGAAACTCCTTTTTACAAAAATATAGTGAACGGAAGGATGATTGAGAGGAAATATAATAAATGCGTTGAAGGATTTACGTGAGGAGAGATCTGTGTGGGCCAAGTTGGGCCAATAATGGTAGCAACTAGATACGAAGGAAGATGGATGATTTTGAAGTTTGTAGGAGTCAACTTGGCTCGGGGCCAAAGTGAATTCGAAGTTTGAAAACTTTTGAATTCAGAAGTTTTAACTTTTAAAGAATGCGGGAGTGTTTGTGCAAAAATTTCATGTCGAGTTCCAAGTCCAAACTCTAAAATTTAGAGCTCGGATCTTGGCATTTCAGATAATTATGGGTGAGTTGGGAAAAATGTATCTTGGAGTTTTGAACTCCAAAGTCTTAAATTTTAGACTTCAATGGTTCGAAGGTTCGGACTTCTCCGGTGCATTGAAGGATGACCAATGTCGAAAAGGTAGATGTTTGAGTTTCAAATTATGCTCAAGACAAAATAATTGAAACTCTTACGTGGGGAAGTCTGAAAATCATGGGGATCTTGGGAGTCTTACCAAGGTGGGCGGTGGTGTTTTGGTCAACGATCGAGTTTGATGATTTAGTCATTTGCTAGTAGGTGATCCATTCATATGCAAGGCATGGGGTGTGGAGGAAGAAATCGGAATGAGTCATTGGTCAGGAACGTAAGCTAGGAGGGACTACATTCAAATGCAAATAATGCGAAGGAAAATTTTTTGGGGATATGTGATTGGAGAGATCGCAGACTAGGTAGTATTCAAATCGGTGATGATGAAAAAGGGAATCTTTCCAAAAGTAAAGAGATGAAGTTGTATTTTTCGGGTAAGCCAAATACATGCGGAAGTAATTATGAAGGGCCTCAGCAGCAAGTGAACCATATGGGAAGAATAAGGGGTTTCCATCACAATATTAAAGGGTCTCGATTCATAGCTCACCGATCATCTCGGTGAGTTGTCATGCCAACCATTCGTGCACCGAGATGGACCAAAACCCCTTTCCACTCAAGAGAAATCCCTATCTTAGGATAGGAAACTCCATGTTTTACAAACATACGATCAATGGAAGGGTGATTTAGAGGAAATATAATGAAGACATGAAAAATGCATTTTTGGAGGTTTTGAACCCCGGAATTTGTAGGGCTCCCAAAAGTCTAAAATGGCATAAATTTTTCTCTTATTTCCCGATTCACACAAAAGATCACTCGTTAGAATCATGGAAAGATGGTCTACATCATGGCATCATCAAATTCGATATTTCAGAGATTCTAGCATCCCAAAAATTTATGAATAGTCCACTTGGTAGGTGGGGTGCAGTTAATGAGGGTATAGGTTTCTTTCATCTCCAACAAAGTAAAGTACATAAGGGTATGGGCTTTGAAAGCTTGCCCATCACTCTTGTAGGTGTAATGATGGATTTTGGTGGGTTATTGAAGAAAGAAATCTGAATTTCTTCTCTCTCCTCTCAATATTTCTTCTTATAAATGTAAAGGGGTTGCACAAAACAAAAAGTTGGTCATTTTTCCTCCTCTACACCCCTATTCTCCATTCCTTCAGTTAGGATATTGTGAATTTCATGGGGCTTAAGGCCTTCACAAAAAAATGTCATTCTTGCCTCTCCCTTCTACAATGTACTGTGAAAATTTCATGGAGCAATGAAATTGTGTTTGTGTTAAATTCCCTATCCTTTCATGGTTTGATTGGTATTTCTTACCTCTCATTATTAAACAAGTGGTTTTGTATACCCCTTGTTCATTGCAAATTTAGTATGTTGTGTTTAACTTGGAATGGTGAATGTTGCATTCTGGTCTTTGGTATTTTTGTTTACCCTCTCCATTATTCATTTCTTCATTATTTTGCAAGTTGGGGAAGTGGCTAGCACCCCTTTTCTTGGTGTATCACCACTCTTAGTGTAGGTTTTACTTTCCACGCATCTCTCTCCTTATCTCCTTGGTATGTTAGTATAGGTTTAGCTTGAGAGGTTTTTCTTGCACCGATTGACAACCCCTTAGAATGAGGAATTCTTCCAAATATATCTAGCTTTACAAAAAGACCTTTCATCTACCCTCCATGTGACTTTTCACTTACCCTTAAAACTTGTGACCTTTCATATTCATAAGAAAGAAAGTGAGTCTTTTTTTATCAATTAAAGGGAACTCATAATAATTTTAGACTATATGTCATATTCAAATGAATAAGAAGAAAGGTGAAAATTACCTTCCCAATGAACAATTGGAACATCAAAGAGAAAGTAAGCAAGCATAAAATAAGAGGGGAGAAGATCATCTTAATGTAGAAGAAGAATCTACCGATGAAGATCCACCTACCAATGAACTCTATTGGAATGTATCTGGGAAAATTTCTTCATCTTTGAACTACTTGATGAAGTGCACTATTTTAGGTGAATTTTCTCTGTTTGAGGGATATGCATGAAGCTCAAGGCCTTGATTGAATTTTTGGAAATGATGCTGATGTTTTTGCATTTTTTCAACCAATTTCGATGGCCCTTCGTAGTATTGGAAATTTCACATCTGATTTCTACAAGAGATTCCAAAGTTTCCTCATTGAATGAGAAGGGATCTCCTGCTTCTTTCCTGACCAATTCCTCAAATGGATTTAGAAGGTCTTCCATTGATGAATTCTCACTTCATTGGAGGTGCTCCAAGTTTTTGCACTCCATTGCTTATTTTTTTCCCAAATTTGTGAAGTGATCTCATCATAAGTATCAAGTTCCTCGAGAGTATTGTTCAACATTTCATATCGAGCAACCAATGTTTGAGACCAAATTGGGGACATATTCTCAGTTACAAAATTGAACACATTTTTTCCCACCAACATGAAAGAGTCAAGATTACCCATTTCCATCACCAATGGAAGAACTTGGTCCTAATGAGCCTTTTCCTTCTCAATTTCATCTTTAGTAATATTTACCTTTATAGTAGTGGCAAGAACAAACTCAAACAGTGAAAGGATCTTGGGAAACAAAGTTTTACCTTTTTAAGAATCTTGTCAACTTATCGATCATTAGTTCTTCATTACATGGTGTGACCTTGTGCCTTTCTTGTTGTTACGGTGTTTAAGATGATAATAGGAGTAACATATTTAGTAGGGAGATATAGAAGGGCACTAGGATCCATGAATTACTGGAACATAGGAAGTGAGTTTTTTTAAATGTTCTTCTAACTGCTCAATTTTTATTTGTACTCTTTGTTCCTTGAAAGTAAATGAGTGTCAAAGTCTTTGAAAAAATGTGCATCTCCTTCATGTGTTGCTAGCCCCAAAGGAATTTTACCATTTCATACTCTACATGTCATTTTCTTAATGGGATTTATCACCTTTCGCTAGGAAACTTCTACATATTGATTATCGGAAACACCACTGAAAAGAGATAAGTTACCAGTGATTTCTTATCTTGTTTGGCCTTCATGATCTTTGAGATGGATTTCAAGTCTAGTATTATTTCCTGTTGCACTATTCTTGGCTCACTTCCAATCAATTCTTATATCCATGGGAAGATCTTCGTTATTACTGAGTCTAACACTAGGTATGATTACGCTTTTGGGTTTATGATGAGGACCACATCCGCACTTGATGAGTTGACTTGAAATCGAGAGAAGGAGATACTTGGATATTGATGTGGAACTAAGGGTTTTGAAGGATCGATTTCCCATTTCTCAATATCCTCAATGATATCCTTGGTGACTTTATTTTTCTTGTTAAGCCTCATGTAGTAAGTACCTTCGAGTGTCCACCATTTCCTCTTTGCGGGGTCTCTTGAATGAGTAGAGATCATAGTTTTCCAAAATGCCTTAAGGATGATAGATGGGATGATTTCCTCGAGAGAATTAGAAGAACACTTCATTCTATAAGATTGAACCTCTTTGTCCTAAACCACTCTTTAGACCTAAAAATCACCACCACATTTATCTTGTTGATATCACATGATTCATGAACACTCCATGAGACTGATAAAAGAGGTGAAGAATTCACCACTTGATATTATGGATTAAACAAATAAACTCCATCATATTTCACACCTTCGATGAACCAATCAAAACCAAATATTCTCATTTGACCAATAGTCATTTGCATATGGTATCTTTTCCTTACCTCAAAAATATGTTGGACCTTTGTCATATGTCATATTTGTTTTCATTGATGTCAAGCTAGATAATTTGATGTCAAGATGCATTAATCCCAAAAGGAGTGAATTGGTAAAGTGATCAAGTTGAAAAGATGAAGGTTGATTGGTAGTGTCACTCACGAGAGGCTCGGGATAACTAAGGATAAGTGTTAAGGGACTTATTCAATGTTTTCACACACCACAGATATGAGGAGATATTTGACAAAGTCTAGAGACAATTTCGAAGACTTAGAGTAGCCACCGAATTCTACAAACTCCGCATGCGGATCTCTAGAAGAAGCCATGGAAGGAAATTTAGTACCGCAAGGATAGGAATGAAACTATGAAGAAACATGGAGAAAAGGAAAATTCCCAAGTGAGATAGTTGAAGCCATGGATGTGAAGTAAGATTCACGAAGTTGAAGGAAAAGTTGTGGATAAAGAGAAAATATGCAAAGAACTAGAGAAGTCACTAAGGACGGAAGACATTCACGGAATACTATAAAAACCACATGTAAAAGAGATAGAGTTGAAGACATGGAACAAATCAGGAAGGCATAAAACAAAGTGGAACACCAAGTGACATTGGGAAATCCATGAAAATAATATAATAGACGTGGATAACTCAAAATCTACCAAGGAAGAAGAAATGCCACCAAACAAAGGCAAGTACCTCAATACAAAGGAGAAATTCAAAGGAGCAAAGGAAAGCCATGAAATGATGGAATATGGACTAGAAAAGGGTCGAAGGAAATCAAATATATTAAAACATGTACAAGTGAGATTTGGTTCTCTAAGATCGATGGTGATTCGATTTTAGATGATTACTGACTCTATATGACTTGAATTCCATGAAGAATAAATAAATTCACTTTTCCGATTATTAGCATTTAATGTGTATTGAATTTGTGGACATGTAGTTACATTATCTATGAGATACAAGTTTCAAGGCAAATAAAAAATTGGAGAAGGAAATGGCTCACTCATCTGGGTCACATTACAAATTTGGAAAATCTATTTTTGGTAAACAATTAACAAATAGCTTCTAGAAATGCATTGAAAGTGGTGTAATCAATCGAATACATAAGGAACAATATTTAGAGTCACCTACATGTATTTAATATTCTATATTTTCATGCTACCAAGCAAGAAAGGTGCACGACACGTAATTCAAAGTGAAGGAATTGGTCGATTGTGATATAGTTCGAACTTGGAACTATTTTGGATGTTTCTCAAGTGGGAAAAAGAGTATTCAAGCTAAGTGAGAACAACATAAGAGATAATACGATACAATCAAGACAAGAAAGAGCGAAAAAAAAAGAGAGAGGAAAGAGGAAAGTAGATCAATGATGCATTGATTTAGCATATGAATAGAGCATCAAGGGTGGAAAATTGATTGAGAAAAGAGTTCAAATCAGATGAGAAGAAGAGAGTGAGAAGAAAGAACATAGATAGAGCTAGGAAAGTGATCATAATTCATTGTAATAGAAATTACTGTAACTAGATGATCAAAATTTGTACATAAATCAAGTCTAAGTTGTAGCTTAGCACATTTAGGGAGTTGTAGCTTCCTTGTAGGTGGGTTCCTATAGAAGAAATCTCTTGTGATGTGTAATATTCACTAGATTCATTTGTTGTGTGTAATATCAACAAGGTATAGGGGTTGGTGATCCTCGTGAGGTTAGAGCCTCACTAAACAAATTTTGTAGGATGTGTAATATTATTGCAATTCCTTGCTTTGTGTAATATAAGCAATGGTTTTGGTGTTTTTTTATCCCTAAAAGGGTTTCCCAGGTAAATATTTCCATGTTCGGTGTTTTGTGCATGACATATGTTGATTGAATGCTCATAGTTTAAATCCTCACATCACTTAAAGATTTAAAATTGGTAATAAGTGAAAAGTTTTAATCTGCACCAATTCACCCCCCCCCTCTTAGTTTTGTGATCTCTAAAAATTAGTATCAGAGTGATGTCCTTATAGCATAAGCTTAACATATTTAAGGAGATCCTCTTATCACAAGCATGGCAGCAAATCAGGCATAAGGTGGTTTGTCACTATCAAGGTCACCTCTCTTCACTGGAATGAATTATGCATTTTGGAGAATAAGGATGAAAACATACTTTATGTCACTTGGTTTTGATATCTGGGAATGTGTTGAGAAAGGATACACTCTTCCAGCCACACCAATTACTTCTTCCACATATAAGGTAGAATATGAATGCAACTCGAGAGGGACACCATTCTATGCGTCTAAATTGTCAAAGTAATGCATTGCACAATAACAAAGGAGATATGGACCAAATTGTAGAATATCTATGAAGGAGATGAAAAAGTCAAGTTGGAAAATTTATAAACCTAAGAGCTCAATTTGAGAATCTAAAAATGAAGGATGATGAGAGTATAACAGGCCTACATGTAGAGAATAGATGAAGTTATTAATATGATCAGAGGCCTAGGTGAGACACTAGAAGAGTCAATGTTAGTCCAAAATATCTTGAGATCCCTAACCAAAAAGTATGATGCAAAGGTTTTAGCCATAGAGGAAGCCAAAGACATGAATACTCTCATGATGGATGAACTTCAGAGAACCTTGTCAACATACGAGATGAGGACTATTGCATCCAAAACTACCAAGAAAGAGGTAGCATTTAAGGTCAAGAAAGAAACTCAATCCGCACAAGAAGAAGAAGAAGAATCAGCTTAGGAGATGAGTTGGATGATGAAAAGATTGAAGCAATGTTTGTTAGAAGACTGAAAAGAGGTTTAGGTAAGTATAAGGGAAAACTTCCTTTCAAATGTTTTGCATGTGGACAAGTAGGTCACTTTGTTGGTAAGTGTTAAAAAAGAATAAAGATAATCAATCTAAACATGAAGAGCACGGTCATAAACAAAATAAAAAAAATGAGTCTATAAAGAAAAATAACAAGAAGAGGTTCTTCAAAAATAAAAGAAATTTTTACTCAAAGGAAGAATCAAGTGGATCAGAGTCAAGCAACTCAAGAAACTCTGAGAATGAAAATGATGAAGATCAGTCAGAGTGTTTTTTTATGGCCATGGATGTGGCTGAAGAATGTAGTTCCAGAGGGAAGAACATAGTTGAGTATGAAGATTCAGATGAAGAATAAGTTAAGTGAATCTAGAAGCAGAGTTGGTATGTGCTCTTGAAGAGTTGAAACTGTGCAGGAAAAAGAATCAGAAACTAAGATGCACACTAAAGGATTATGAAGAAAAAATCCACATATTTAAAGGAAGACAATCCCAAAGAGAAGAAGAAGAGGAAAATGAGCTTAAGGAACTTGAGACACAACTGGAGAATATTTCTTAGTCTTACAAATCAAAAGAAGAAGAATGCAAAAAATTGAACTCAAAAATGGAGTAGCTAAAATCTAAGATGAACCAACTGACCAACAAGCTAGCAATGTATGAAAATCTAGAGAAAATTTCAAATGTGTTAACTGACATACTCAATAGTCAACGAGACACAACTGATAAATCTAGAATTAGTTTCAAGGGAGAAAATAAGGAAAAGGAGCCAACTAAGAATGAAGGAAACAAGTCCATGACAACACCAAGTACCTCCTCTGCTGCAAACAAAGGATTCAAAAAATCCACGAGAATAAGAACCATTGCACCAAGGATCACCTATGATATGAGGTACACTCATTCTTTTTATAGTTATTATTATTTATGTAATCAGTTTGGACACAAGGCTGCTAAGTGTAGAAAATTCTCTAGAGGCTATAGGAGAAACTTTGGCCCATCTTACACTAGATCAAACTATAATGGTGTCCAACATAATCATCATAAGAAGAGTAATGTGGTTTCAAAAAAAACAAGAACCTCCCAAGAAAAAGAAGTGGGTATATGTGGCAAAGAAGGATGAGAACAAGAGAAAAGAGTCATTCTCAATAGTATAAACTACATTCCATGTGCAAAATGAAGATAAAATATGGTATTTGGATAGTGGATGCTCAAGCCACATGACGGGTAAAAATTAAATTCATTACTTTGTCTAATAATGCATTAGGTGTTATGAGGTTTGGTGATAAAACTCAACAAACATAGTTGGGAAAGGAACATTGAGTCTAGATAATGGAAATACTATAATGAAAATGTTTTATATGTTGAAGGTCTTAAACACAATCTACTGAGTGTGAGTCAAATGTGCAAAAGAGGATATAATGTGATATTCCATGAAAAGGATGTGACATTATAAACTACAAAACAGAAAGAAATTTGCAAAGGCCAAGCGGACAAAGAACAACATGTATGTTCTTAATGAAATAAATAAAGAGAAGTGTTTTACAAGTAAGATTGACTATAGTTGGTTGTGGCATAGGAGATTGGGGCATATGAGTTTTGAAAATTTGGTGAAACTAAGTGTTAAAGGTTGTGTGAGACATATGCCAAAGATTGAGAAACCCATGGATACACTATGCAAGGCTTGTTTGCATGGAAAACAAATAAGGAGGTCATTCAAATCAAAAGAGTATTCTATAACCAGGCCATTGGAGCTGATCCATACAGACCTTTGTGGACCCACCAAAACTAAAGGCATAAACGGTGAGTCATATTTTATGCTTCTAATAGATGATTACACTAGGATGACATGGGTGGTGTGTTTGAAACAAAAGTCAGAAGCCTTAGACAGATTCAAGAAATTCAAGGCACTGGTGGAAAATGAGAAGAACAAAAGATAAAATTCCTAAGATCTGATAGAGGTGGAGAATTTTGGTCAAATGAGTTTGATGAATTTTGTGAAGAACATGGAATTATAAGAAAATTCTCATATGCGATGACACCTCAACAAAATGGGGTTATTGAGAGGAAGAACAGGATTGTATAGGAGATGGAAATGACCATTCTAAATGAATCCAAAAAATCATAAAGGTATTAGAGTGACGTATTTTACATCGTGGTCTATCTTTTGAATAGAGCTCAACTGAGAATAAACAGTGACAAGACTCCCTATGAACTGTGGAAGAAGAGACCAACCAATGTGAAGCACATAAGAGTCTTTGGTAGCAAATGTTATATCAAAAGAGATGAAGACAACTTGGGAAAATTTGACTCCATGTGTGATGAAGGGATATTCCTTGGTTACTTAGCGGTTAGTGTGGCTTACATGTGCTATAATAAGTGGCTATAGAATATTTTGAAAGCAAAATGTAAAGGTGGATGAGACACATAGTACACTAAAACCAGCACTCAAAGCATAATGGCGGTCATGAAGAACAAGAAGATGATGATGAAACAGTCAAAGTCCATGTGAAGAAGGAGATGAAGAAGAAGAAAAT
Source organism: Taxus wallichiana var. yunnanensis (assembly GCA_018340775.1). Classification (NCBI taxonomy): domain Eukaryota; kingdom Viridiplantae; phylum Streptophyta; class Pinopsida; order Cupressales; family Taxaceae; genus Taxus; species Taxus wallichiana. The sequence continues at coordinate 291,585,975 of CM031239.1, read as the reverse complement.
CCAGACACTAAGGCACCCTCTAGGAAAGTTAAAAAGGATCATCCTTCTAATAAAATCATTGGAAACAAATATGGAAGAATTATCACAAGAAGAAAGCTAAGAGAACAAAAAATCATGAAGATATAACACTTTTGTCAACAATATAACCCAAGAACATTGCAGAAGCAAGTAAGGATCAACATTGGTAGATGTTATGAATGAAGAATTGGATCAGATTGAAAATAATGAGACATGGGAACTGGTACCTAGACCGTAGAACAAGAATGTGATTTCCACCAAATGGGTATTTAAGAACAAACTGAATGAGAAAGGATAAGTGACAAGAACAAGGAAAGGCTAGTGTGCAAAGGATACGCATGAATGGAAGGAAATGACTTTGATGATACATTTGCACCAGTGGAAAGAATGGAAGTAATAAGACTATTTCTAGCTTACGGCATACTGAAAGATCATAGTATTCCAAATGGATATGAAATCATCCTTCTAAATGGTTTCCTAAATGAAGAGGTATACATTGAACAACCTGATGGATTTTCACTAACTGAAGATAAATACTATGTGTGTAGGTTGAAGAAAGCTTTATATGGATTAAACCAAGCTCCCAGAGCTTGGTATAGTAGACTAGATTCATACCTCATTGAACAAGGATTCATAAAAGGTGTTGCGGATAAAAATCCCTACATCAAGGAAGAAGGATACCACTTTTTAATTTTCATTGTGTATGTAGATGATATCATATTTGGCGGAGACCATGATAAGATGAAAAATGAATTTTACGATATGATGAAAGAAGAGTTCAAGATGTCAATGCTTGGAGATATTTTATTCTTTCTGGGTCTATAAATCATCACCCAAATAGATCAAGGTATATTCATATCCCAAAGTAAGTATATCAAGGAGATGTTAAAAATATTCAAAATGGAAGAATGTAGACCAATTGGTACACCAATGGAAGTTGGATGCAAGATGAGAAGATATGATGACTCACCTAAGGTAGACAAAACATTGTACATATCCATGATAGGAAGTATACTTTACTCCACAACTTCAAGACTTGATATTATGTAGGTGGTAGGCCTTATTGGAATATTTCAAGAAGATCCAAGGGAAACACACCTCAAGGCGGTCAAGATAATTCTGAGATATCTCATGAGAATAGTTGAATATGGATTATGGTACCCCAAAAGTGGTGATTTCAACATCAAAGCATATACAGATGTTGATTGGACAAGAAGTGTTGATCAAAAAAGACTAGAATTGGAGGAGTATTCTTTGTTGGAGATTACCTAGTATCTTGGCTAAACAAGAAACAATCATCAGTGGCTCTCTCAACATATGAAGCAGAATATATAGTTGCTTCGATGTGTTGCACTTAATTTCTTTAGATGAAACAAACATTAGAAGACTACAAGGTAAAATTTGAACATCTTATTCCCTTGTTGTGTGATAGCACAAGTGAAATTAGTGTCTCTAAGAATATTTTGTTCCACTCAAAGACCAAGAACATTCCAATTAGATATAATTTCTTGAGGGAACAAGTAAATGACAAGGAAGATCAGTCTAGAATATGTAAGCACTAAAGAGGAAATTACAGATATAATGACCAAGCCACTACCAAGAGCAACATTTGAACACTTAAGGAATGAATTGGGGTCATTCTGATCCCACCAACAACTAGAGGGTGTGCTAGAAAACACAAGGGAGCATTCTTAGGTAATATCAGCTCCTAAATAGTGCCAAAGAAAGGAGGAGCTAGTCTTCTAGCTCAAATTTATCAAAGTATGCATCATCTCAAGGGGAGAATTTCCATGGACACACTAAGATAGATGTAAGAGAAGCATAAGCCAAGGGGAGATTCTTAAGGTAAGAACATATTGTATCTAACTTACCAGAATATTCATTTCTATGTGGCACAATTAACCCTTTGTCATTGTTGTCAAAGTGGGAGAGAAGATGATGAAATTCAGAAACCAACCTATTATAATCAAAGGGGGAGATATGTTGTGATATATAAGGGGAGGGATGGTGGAACTAGAAAAGTCATATACACAAAGGAGTAAAGCTGAAAATAGAAATCACGTATGCAAGTATTTTTCCATCAAAAGGTTTCTGAAGGGTGGAATATTTCCATTAACGAAAATGGGGGAGATTGTTGGACATTTTTCATGTGTCGCATGTGTTTTCATTGATGTCATTGAGCTCAAGATATTGATGGCAAAAAGAGTGAATTGGTAAAGTGAGCAAGATAAAAATATGAAGGTTGATTGATAGTGTAAGTTCACAAAGGCTTGAGATGACTAAGGATAAGTACTAATGGACTTGGTCAATGTTTTTAATTTGCGAGGACATGAGGAGATATCCACCAAAGTCTAGAGATAGCTACCGAAGACTTGGAGTAGCCACCAAAGTATCAGAAACCACGGATCTCTGGAAGAATCCGTGGAAGGAAAGTAAGTGTCGCAAGCATAGGAATGAAATCGCGCTAAGAAACATGGAGCCAAAGGAAAGTCACAAGTGAGATAGGTGGATGTGAAGGAAAAGTTTCAAAGTTGAAGGAAAAGTCGTGGATAAAGATAACATACACAAAGAACTAGAGAAGTCATTAAATAAGAAAACAACTGAGAAAAGAATATAAAATCTACGGGAAAAGAGATAGAGTTGTGGACATGGAACAAAGCCTGGAAAGGTGAAGTGGAAAGGAGGAATGTTGTGTGATATTAGGAAAGCCATTAAAAGAATATAAGAGCTGTAGATAAATAAAAAATCCACCAAGGAAGAAGAAATTCCACCAAACAAAGGCAAGTGTCGCATTACAAAGGAGAAAGTCAGAGGAGAAAAGGAAAGCCACGAAATGATGAAATATGGACTAGACAAGGGTAAAAGGAAATCAAATTAATTCAAACATGTAGAAGTGAGATTTGGTTTTCCAATATCGATGGTGATTTGATTTTCGATGATTACGGCTCTATGCACGAATTGAATTCCACGAAGAACAAATAAATTCATTGTTCCAACTACCATTATTTAATGCATATTGACTTTGTGGACATGCAGTTACATTCTCTATGAGATCTGATTTTCAAGGTAGAATAAAATATTGGAGAAGGAAACAACTCACTCATCTAGGTCACGTTGAAAATTTGGAAAATATATTTTTGGAAAATGACTAATAAATAGCTTCTAGAAATTCATTGAAAGTGGTGTAATCAAGTCGAACATAGAAGGAACAATATCTGGAGTCAGTTGCGTGCATTTAATAGTCAGATTCTTAAGCGACCAAGCAGGAAGGTACATGACATGTAATTCAAATTGTAGGAATGGGTTGATTATTATATAGTTTGAACTTGGATCTATTTTGGATGTTACTCAAGTGGGAAAAACATTATTCAAGCTAAATGATAACATCAAAGAGTGAATATGATGCAATCAAGCTATGAAAGAGCGATAGAAGAAAAGAGAGAGGAAAGAGGAAAGAAGATCGATGATGCATTAATTTAGTAGATGAATAGAACATAAATGGTGGTAGATTGATTGAGCAAAGAGCTTGAATCAAATGATCAAAAGAGAGTGAGAAGTAGAACACAAACAGATCCAGGAAAGTGATCATAATTCATTGTAATTGTAATTTTGTAACTAGATGATCAAAATCTATGCATAAATCAAGTCTAAGTTATAGCTTAACACATTCATGGAGTTATAGCTTCCTTGTAGGTGGGTGCATGCAAAATAAATCTCTTGTGATGTGTAATATTCACTAGAGTCCTTTGTTATGCGTAATATCAGCAAAGGTATAAGGTGTTTGTGCTCCTTGTGGGTTTGAAGCCTCACTAAACAAATCTTGTAGGATGTCTAATATTCTTACAATTCCTTGCTTTATGTAATATAAGAAATGGTTTAAGGTGGCTTTTTCTCTGAAAGGGTTTCCCATAGTAATCTTTGTGTTCATTGTTAATGTGCATGACATATGTTAGATTGACTACTCATAGTTTAAATCTGCACATCACTTCAAGGATTTAAAATTGGCAATAAGTGATAAGTTTTAATCTACACTAATTCACCCCCTCTCATTGCTTTTGATCTCTAACAAAATAATCCAAGAATTTGACTCAATAATATTCAATTTGGTGAATATGGTGCAACTCAAGGAGATTGAATGTTTCATGATTGCTTTGGATATCAAAATCAGCCTGGATGTGTATGCATAGAGGCTAAGGGAGGAAAAAGAAGCTTATAGATTTGAGGCATCTGCAACATCTTGGCATGAGTAAATGTCAACAGAAATGAGGAAGGAAATACCTTTTTTCTTGTGGTTCTTGCATATGTTATGGACTTGGTGACCATTTTGGTCAAACATCGAAGGGGGTACAGGAATTTTTTTAGTTGCTCAATTTTGAACAATTTTGGAAATGACATAGGATCAAATCAGCAACTTAAGTGTTGTTTTAAAATATTATGCCTCATAGATGCAGCCATTCCAGGTTTTTACCTTCATCGAATTGTGCAACAACTATGAAAGACCATTGCGGGGCTCGAGGAAGGCGGGAATGAAAACAAGTATAAAAATCACATTCTGGAAGTTCTCGCAATCAAATTCTGATTTTAAGGACAAGGTACAATATATTTCTATAGTCGGTAGTGTTACTTGTCTTTGTGGAGATTAATTCAAGTACAAGTATAATTAATTCAATTTGATTCCATATGGTTAAGTGAAATTACATTATGTGTTGAGTTGTTTAGTTCATTCCACATTATGATTACGGAAAAGAAATGTAAAAGGAAATAGACAACTCATAACAAAAGTAATTTCATTTATTCATAAAGAAATAATACATTTATCCCACACAAGCTGTGGGATATGGATGAGTAAAAGAAAGCAAGAAGGTATAAAGATGGAAATGTAAAAGGGTAAAGAGGACCCATCATTGCCTGAATAGTTGGAGGACACTTCCATGCTTCTCCGAGTTGTTCGAGTTGGTGCTCCATTGTACCTATAAGAAAGAAGACTAATGTTAGAGCTCGGGGTTTTCTTTTTCATATTATATTTTCAGCTTCATATATGCATGCTTTCTAGTTAGACAAAGAAGGATATCTAAGAAAAAAGAAGATTCATCCATGCGAATTGCTATAATGCATATTTCAAGAAATGAAATATAGAATTCTTTCCATGAGTCATAAAGAGAGAAACTGAATAAGATACATCTTATCCTTGCATTGACACACAAATAAAATTTCAAAGGAAACATTTCATGACATTTTTCAATGGTAACAGAACACATAAATTTGAATCAAAGAAAGGTTTCATGTATAACTTTCCAATGACTACAGAGGGTGAGATATTTTTAGACCGAAAGCAACCATCTCTTTACAAGGAAAAGATTCCAGATCAACTTCAAAACATATCTACAACTATCTCACATTTATATATTTTGCAAGTATGCATCATCAATTGATAAGTTACATATGCTTTAAAAATTGATTGGCATTTACATCTTGCAATTAATAGAAATCTCCACATTAATCTAAACAAGACAAGTTTATAACTAGTGAAAGGAAGAGTAATCACTCGTAAGAGGAGGTACAGTACAAGGTTGAAAAAACAAGCTCATGAAAACATAAAATTAAGCTACGGTGATCATTCTCGGATCTTAAAATTTCTCTGTTAAAGATATACATCAAGAGCTTAAACATTACAAATGCCATTAAAAGTGAAATGGTGAATTAGTCAAGAGTTGATTCAATTGTGAGGGACATCACAGGAACAAAATACAAATAATAGGGATATTTTCACAAATGAATAATCTAATTTCAATATTAAATCAAGGTACAACTTTACAAAAGTATAGATATACTCAATGTTTCATCAAATATCGAGCAAACAAATATACAGCTTTTTTAATACATAAAGTATAATTTTCAAAGATTTAAGAATGAAAGTACCAATAAGAATTATGGAGCTTACAATAGCAAATTGACTCACATATTAATCGAGCCAAAGAGTTAATAAAAATAGAATGCAAAAATTTATTCATAGGTTGTTAGGTATAACGGTGAGCCATGCCACCAAGTTAGCTCAAGATCATTTCAAAGTGGCCGAGTTGTGATGAAGAATAAGGACCAAGCCATCAAAATAAACCAAATTTGGGATTGAATGAATGAGTAAAAAAGTGCACAAAATAGAGCTCTTGGAAATTCTACGGTGAACTAGCACAAAGTGATGCACACACTCAATACATGATTATGCTAGTAATAAGGTTTCAATGCTTGCAGCAAAAATACAATGAACAAATTCTCAAGTGATCTAGAGCAAGAGGTACATATTCTAGTGACTTTAAAAGTACATAAGAATAGGTTTCCAATAGTCTAGGTTTCAAAGTACCATTACAACCATGGAATGCAAACAACAAAATATGAGTTTACGGTCTCAAAGAATGGTTCTATATTTACATGGATAAAATAGATTCGAAAACATACAAGTTGTTAGGAAATAAGGGATAAAATATGTGGAATAATCACTCACGTTAATTGCAACAATAGAAACTAATAAGCGAGAGAAAAAATAACAGATCTCAAATAAAATTTACGAATAAAATAACACAACACAGAGACAATATTTAATGTGGCTCACCCAATTTGGGCTACGTCCACCAAGAATCACTTGCTCAGATTTTATTACAAGCCACCACTCTCTCAATACAATACCCAGATCTATTTGGAGCTATGCTCAATAAACTCTCTGAGAATTCACTCCCGAATTCAAAACACATCTGCAATGTTACATTATCCCTACCATATGCATAAAACCATATAAATAAAAATTGCTTAAGCGAGTTTTACAAAATCGTGGGTATTAAAACCATTAGCCAAAACCGTCCCATAAACCTATGGGTCAAAAATCCCGCCCATATGAGAAAATCATGTTTCCCAATTGATTGGGCACATTTTAAGGCCCAAAAAAAATTTGGGGGTTGCGCCCCCTAAACCCTATTACCTGCCCGGCCCTGAACCCCAACAAGACAACTATGGAAAGTGTATAGTACTCTTAATGTATAGTCTTCAACACTTTCTCACATGAAAACAGACTCCACAACCTAACACAAGTTACATTATGTTTTGCAAAGCTTCAAACTATAAATGCAAGAGCTTCAAGGCCTAACTCAAAGGCAAACAAATCTAAATACCCATATTCAAAACTAAAAGGAAATATGTGAGTTCTACCTTGATATAACGTATATTCAAATACAAATATAGAACTTGGATGGTTATAGTTCATATAGAGTGTAACCTAGAATTATTGATCCAAATATGATCAATAAACAAGCTTATAAGAGGAATACACGAGCTGGGTATGAGATTAAAAGAAAACCTCCATGAGTAAATAGAGCTCATCTCAACTTCTAAGAGCCAACCCATCTCCAAAGACACAACAAGGAAATAGATCTACTAATATGCGAGCTAAAATAAACAACAAGCAAGTATGACAAGGATAGAAAAATGAAAATTACCAAATTTTTGTAACAAGGCATATTTGAAGTCAATGACAAGAGGAAGTAGAAATCGAGCCATGATAAGCATAAGAAAAATAGAAACCAACCCAGAATCAAAGTCACATGGTTGTATCGAGTCCATGAGGCACTAAAGAGTCAAGTGTGAAATACAAACAGAGTTCCACATACACAAAACAATGAGTTAAGCTATTATGAATACGATCCCACAAAATTCCGGAAGGGAGCCAAGTTTCAACGAACCCGGTGAGCTTCTTTAGAAGATAAATGGCATCTGCAAGGGTTTCATCTTAGTTTTCTCCACAAAAAAAAATTCTAGATTTTTACAAGTTGACAATGCCAACGTCAAACCATTTTGAGACTCGAAACATGTAAACCCACAAAGTCATCAAAGCAGGAAAATTTCAAGCTATACAAAAAAAAATCCATGGAGCCACTAGGAAGAACCAAAAATACAAACGGAACCTAGAACTAGGTAAATAACGAAAAGGTAAAAATCACCCAACACATTGCAAAATACAAAGAAACGAAGCGATCGTGAGTAAATGTTGAGTTGTGGAGCTTAATTGCTTCACTAACATGATTTTTCAAACTTTTTGGAATACACAATAATTGACATCGGTTGTGGCCGGTGTCGGTCACACGTGGACTAGTATCATCGGGAAAGGAGGAATCGCATCGGTTAGGGCTAAGCGGCATTGGTTAAGGCTAACCGACATCGGTTTCTGTGCGTGACTACTATAATTTAGTCACATGAATTAGATCTATCTTTAGTTGTAAAGTGGATCTAATGGTAGAATTGCATAGCTAAATTTCCCTAAGATTGTAGATGCATATATAAGCATAAATCTTGGGTTTATAAGAGAGAATTCAATTGATAATCAATTGAAGTTTCCTTTAGAGAGAAAAAGAGAAATTTGTAGAGAGGAAAGTACACGACATCCAAGAAGGTTTGGAAGATTGTAAATCTTCATTGTATTTCCTCTGAGATAATAAATTGGTTGTTTATTGGTAGATGTATCCCACACTAGGTGAACCATGTTAAATCTTGTGTATTGTTTCTTCTTGTTTATTTTCATATTGATTTCTTTTATGCTTAGATCTAATTAATATATCTATACAACCGGTGTGCTAACCCCAACAACTGGTATCAGAGCATCTTTGTTTGAGGGTTGTGTGTGTTGACAGATTTACTCACAGAGGGATTTCTGATTGAGTGGGAGCAAAGCAATAGGAGAAGAAGGCAAATTCAGAGTAGATAAATTTGATGGCTGTGACTATCTATTATAAAAGATGCAGGTGGAGGATTATCTATATCAGAAAGATTTATACTTACCGTTGGATGAGAAAGAAAGATTTGCAAAGATGACTAATAAAGAATGGAAAATTCTTAATAGAAAGTCTCTGGGATCTATAAGATTGAGCTTGGAAGCATCTGTGGCTTCGAATATTATCAAAGCGGGATCTACAGTGAGAGTTGATGAAATCTTTATAAAATCTATATGAAAAACCTAGTGCTTCAAATAAAGTTTATTTGATGAAAAAAATTGATTTAAAGATGCAAGGTGGATCTACATCAAGTCAATTGAATGATTTATGGTCTATTGTAAATCAATTATTATTCCATTTGAGGATGAAGTGAAAACACTTTTATTATTATTCTCTTTGCCGGATAGCAGGATAACTTGGTAATGGTTGTTAGTAATACATCTTCTCATGCGATGTTTTAAAGTTTAATGATGTGGTTAGTTTAATCCTAAATGAAGAAATATGCATGAAAAGTACAGGAGAATCATCATCTGGGAATGCTTTGAAAGTATAAAGAAGGGGAAGGCATAAGGAGAGATACAAGAGCAATCATAATGGAAAATCAAAGTCTAAGAATGGCTGATCTAAATCTAGAGGTAGACGTATAATTTGTTGGAATTGTGGAAAGAAAGGTCATGCAAAGAAGGATTGTTAGTTCAAGGAAAAAAGAGAATGTACCAGAGAAAGGTAAAGAGGAAAATGTTGTTGTAAAAGAGGTAATGCAAGATGCCCTAATTCTCTCCTTGGATAATAAAATTGAGTCATGGGTTTTAGATTCAAGAGCTTCTTTCCATGCAACCCCTAATAAGGGCTATTTTAGAAATTATGTCCAAGGTAATTTTGGGCATGTTTATTTAGGAGATGATGAACCATGCAATATTAATGGTAGAGGTGAAGTTCATCTTAAATTTCAGAATGGAAATACATGGATATTGAAATATGTGAGGCATGTTCCAAGCCTCAAAAGAAATCTAATTTCTGCAAGACAATTGTGTGAAATTGGTTGCATGGTTACACTCATAGCTAAATCTTGGAAAGTTACTAAGGGATCTCTTGTTGTAGCAAGAGGCAAGAAGGTAGGATCATTGTATTTGTCTACTGTATTACTAATTCCTTTCTGTTCTATCTACTTCAGATTTAGATACAAGCATGTGACACAATTGGGTCGGCCATATAAGTGAAAAGGGAATGCAGATCTTAAAGGGAAAGGGTAATTTATCATATCTAAAATGTGTAGATATTGATTTTTGTGAGTATTGTATTTTTGGAAAAAAGGAGAGAGTGAGATTTCTCAAAGTTGGTGCAAAAATAAGAAACATAAATTGGACTTTGTACACTCGGATGTGTGGGGACCAGCCTAGGTAGCTTCTCATAGATGATCCCAGATTATGTTGCTTTCATTGATGATGCCACAAGAAAGGCATGGGTTTATTTTATTAATCATAAATCTGATGTTTTTGAAACTATTAAAATATGGAAATCCATTATGGAAAATGAATCAAATTCAAAGTTAGAGTGCCTTAGATTTGATAATGGTGGTGAGTATTACAACAAGACTTTCAATGATTATTGTTTAGTAAATGGAATACGCAGAGAAAGGACAATTCCTTGAACACCATAAGAGAATGGTGTTGCACTAGAGAGAATGAATAGGAAAATCATGGAACGTGATACAATCATGAGGATACATGTTGGATTTCCCTTACATTTTTGGGTGGAAGAAATAGATATGACAATTTATTTGATTAACCATTGACCTTCAAGTGCACTGAATGATGGAATACCAGAAGAATATTGGACTAGAAAAGAGGTAGATCTTTATTTTCTTATAGTATTTGGCTCAGAAGATTTTGTGCATATTGATAAGGAAAATAGAAATAAATTTAATGCTAAATCCAAAAGATGTACTTTCATTGGTTATGACTCTAGTGATTTCAGATTTTGGTTTTGTGATTTAGAAGGTTCTAAGATAATAAGGATTCATGAAATTGATTGGAATGAAAAGAGAATGTATAGGGATCAAGTTTTGGTACCAAAAGGTGAACCGGTGGAGAATTTTTGGATGAAAATGAACTCTTAGATTTAAAATTAACACCTACATGTTTACACAGTAACCAGTGATCGGTTTACCCCGACCGTGCATCGGTTTACCCCTAACCGACATTGGTTCCCTATACTTGGCATCGATTCTGAGAAGAGATAGGCGGCATCGGTTAGCCAAACCAGCATTAGTAGAAGGTGACCGGCGTTGGTCATTGTCGAAGTAGATACAAATCTACAAGATGAGTAGATTGAGCCTCCGACACCCCAAATCTCAGTGAGAAGGTCACAAAGGGTAAGTAGACCTCTAGAAATATTTTCACCTTCCTTGTCTTATTTATTATTGACTAATAGTGGTGAACCAAAAAGATTTGAAGAAGAAATGTAGGATAAAGCCCACAAGCAGTGGGAGCATGACATGGATGAGGAGATGGAATCCTTAGAGTAGAACTAGACATGGAATTTGGTTAAGTTTCAGCAGGTAAAAGAGAATTGTAGAACAAGTGGGTTTACAGGATCAAGGAAGAAGAGGGTGGACATAAGAGATACAAGGAAAGGCTTGTAGTAAAGGTATTTTCATAGAAATCAAGTATTGACTTTGGTGAAATCTTTTCTCCTGTTGTTAAGATGACTTATACTTGTATTCTATTGAGTTTGGTTGCGGAAGTAGAGGATTTTCATTTAGAGTAACTTGATTTCAAGACGACATTTCTTCATGGTGATTTAGAGGAAGAGATTTTTATGAATTAGCCACTTGGGTATGAAGTCAAGGGTAAGGAGAAACTTGTGTGTGGATTTAAAAATTTCTTATATGGGCTTAAGCAAGCTCTAAGGTAATGGTATATGAGGTTTGATAGTTTCATTCATGAGCACGGTTATTTGAGATGTGAATCGACCATTGTGTTTATTTCAATATGCTTAGAAATGGGAGCCATATTATTTTGTTATTGTATGTGGATGATATGCTTATTTCAGGATTTAGTATGTAGGACTTTGGTGAGCTTACAGAAAATATAACTCACACTTTTGAAATGAAGGATTTAGGAGCAGCGAAAGAGAATCCTTGGCATGCAAGTTCATAGAGATAGGAAAAGTAGGAATTTGTATTTTCTTGGGAGAATTATATCAATAATGTGTTGGTAAGGTTTAATTTCCAAAATTCAAAACCTATAAGTATACCAATTACTAGACACTTCAAATTGAGGAAAGATCGGTTTCTTGCATCACATGAGGAGGTTGAGTACATGGAACAAGTTCAAGTATGCTGAGTAGTTAGGAGTTTGATATATGCTATGGTTTGTACTGACCGGACATTACGAGTAGTGGGAGTTGTGAGTAGATTTATGGCTAATCTAGGTAAAGAGCATTGGAAATTAGTCAAATGTTTTGAGGTATTTGAGATGGATATACAACATACGATTATGCTATGGAGGGTCGAGATACTTCTTTGTGTGGCTATGTAGATTCATACATGGCTAGTGATTTGGATGGTAGGAGGAGCACCACTTTGGATATGTTATCATAGTAGGTGGCATGACAGATTAGTTGAATTTATGGATTACATAAGGTTGTGGCCATGTCTACTACGAGAAGTGAGTATGTTCTGATTATAGAAGCTAAAGAAAGAGATGATATGGATAAGGAGTTCATGGAAGAGTTGGGAAAGGAGCAAGAGGATTACAAATTGTGCAGTGATAGTCAAAGTGTGATTCATCTAACAAAGAACTTAATGTTTCATTCTAGAATGAAACACATTTAGTCTAGATACCATTTCATACAACAGGTATTTGAGGATGGGCAGTTGAAGTTAGAGAAAATTCATACAACAGAAAATCCTACGGATATGCTAACAAAGTCGTTGGCAAAGGAGAAGTTAGAGCTACACTCCACTTCTATTAGTCTTCAAGTTTAAGACTTGAGGAGGGGAAAATGGGCTAAGGAAAGGATCGGAGAGGGAATATTTATACATGACAGTTCAGTGGATTCATCTCCAAGTGGGAGATTGTTGAATTTTGAAGCTTAATTTCTTCATTAGCATGCTTTCACAGATTTGGTGGAATATACAAGAACTAACAGCGTCGAGTCACACATGGACTAGTATCGGTCAAGAAAGGAGGAATTGGAATCGTTAGAGCTAACCGGCATCGATTGCCTATGTGTGACTACTATAATTAAGTTGGATGAATTAGATCTATCTTTAGTTGTAAAGTGAATCTAATGGTTGTAATTCTATAGCTAAAGTTCCCTAAGATTGTAGATGCATATATAAAAATAAATCTAGGGTTTAGAAGATAAAATTCAATTGAGAATCAAGATAAGTTTCTTTTAGAGAGAAAAATAGAAATTTGTAGAGAAGAAAGTACAAGACATCCAAGAAGGTGTGGAAGATTGCAAATATTCATTGTATTTCCTCTGTGATAATAAATTGGTTATTTCTTGGTGGGCATATCCCACCTTTGGGTGAGCCACGTTAAATCTTGTGTATTATTTCTTCTTGTTTTTTTCGTATTGATTGTTTTTATGCTTAGATATGATTAATATATTTTTACAACCGTGTGCTAACCTTAACTTGATAGAAAAAGTGGTATTGAATCAAAGACAAATCTCAACCCAACATGAATAAAAACACGAAATAGAGTAGGCTCAAAGGCTCGCCAATTGACCCATCACACCGAATTCTCCATAAATGACCAAGAAATGAAATGTGAAAAGACACAACTAAGAAAATGGACTCGTGCGTTCCACACCAAGTCGATAACACCCACGCCGAGCCATTACAAGGTAGGCCCTTCCAACCTAACATGAGTAAGTATTAACAAAAATGCAAAGCTCGAGGTAGAAAGCACTAGATTAATGGTCCAAACCAACAATAGATTCAAGTAATGTCCGCCATGGTGAAAGTAATAGAGTTTCCCCAAAAGAGGAGCTTCCCAAAATGTGAGAAATGTAAATATATTTTTTTAGGGTTTTCAACCCTAACCAAGAGTTCCCAGATTTAGTTATCTCCAACCATGGTAAGTTTCCAATATCCACGTAAAAAGGGGTTTTGATTATTTTGGAATAACCAAACTATTGTATAGCCAAGGTCACTTTAATTTTGGCCATGCATGTGCGATCAAACAAATAGGAAAACATAATAAGTGACCAATAAGTAATGCATGATCCTTTGCCATCAAAAATAGCCAATTATAATCATGCCAAAATTCAATCTAGTTATTTTTAGCCTTACAAGCAAATAAGAAAAAATGATGATTAGGTACTCAAAAATAAGATGCATGGAAATATGCCCAAAATTGACTCTTGGAGATAGAATAAACTCACGTTTACCCTAATATTGCCAAAATTACCTTAGAATATGCAAAAGAGTCCATACCACACTTTGAGTTGATTTATTATTATTTAATTGAAAGGAAAACATGCAAAGTGCTATTTTTTTAGGGCTTGGGATGGGATTTTGTATTTATACCTTGCTTTTACAAATATATAGGGGGCTTGATTATATTTGCACACTTGTGATGAAAAATTATTGTATTGGTGCACCTTGTTGATTAATAAAGATTGTGTTTCCTCGAATTTAAATCTTTCAAGTGTCTTACAATGGTTGTTTTTTTGTGTTTAAGTGAATGCTTATTTTTCTTTTCATAATTGCAACTTCCTGAAAATTAAGTTGTTTCATAAGTTTTGCAGGTCATTCAAGTGTGTGCAAACACCTTTTTGAGTGCATAATCTGTCAAACAATCAATTGAAGTGAATTATCATTCCTTTATCAGCCTTAAAGTGTGTTGTTGTGTAGCATAAGTCCCTAACAATTTGGTGTATCACCTATTTTCCATTTTCATTTTTTTCCAGTTTATTCCTAACCCTCAACCCCATTAGTTTCAGTAGTTTTTAGGTGATCCATCAAGGGAACCAACCCACTCTGGAGGTTCTCCTTGGTTCGAGGTACCACAACCCAAAGGATATCTCATTTTTTGGTCGAATTCAGAATCGAGATAGACATCCGAATCACGGTGCACTTTAGACCAATAACACAACTTGAGCAAGCTTCCTACACAACTCAAACATGAAAAAAATTTCACCGAGATACTTCAGAATTTTGTGAGGGGCGAGATCAAATCGTGCAACCCTTAAGTAGGAAAAGGTGGAGAAATGAGTGAAGAAACATCCATATCTCTCGATCAAGCATGCCCTCGATAGTCAATTATGAACTGTAGCACTAGAGTGTGTCATCAAGTAATGAAGATAAAATATGTGAACCAATGACGTGGTGATTCTTAGAAAGATAGTCATGAAGTGTAGATCATGTGAAGTGTAGTGGTAGACACTAGATACAACTTATAATGATTGAAGGGGAGAGAAATTTCAATGCCCCCCCAAGTGTGTCAATGATGGATATCTATGTGACGATGTAAGAGAGATATTGTGATTGTGACGGAGTTTTTTTTTGGAATATATTGGGTAAAGAGAGGGTTTTAGAAGGTCCCACAACCTTGATACAAAAAGCCCATCAGGCCAGATCTAACAATAGTATTACCAAAACAAAAATACCCACGAGGATTCCAAAAAGGAGAACGAAGAAGAGACAAGCCAAGAAGAGGAGCAACTAAATAAGCTTCTTCAGCTCAGAAACAGCATCTTTAGCTCTAGGGGAGCCCGATTCATTTGCAAGGAGATCCGCCAACTTGAGAAGCTCCGAACAGTCGTTTGCTAAGGCCATTCTGGTAGAATTCGTGAAGTCCTCCCAATCTTTGAGAGCTTTGAATGCACGCTGAAGCTTACTCAGAATGGAGGAGATGATATCAGCTCTGTTCTGGTCCTTTTTTCCATCAGCATCAATATCAGCAGTGCTAAAGTCCATAGCAGGAGTGGAGAGAGGAGTGTCAGCAGTGGAATCTTTAACATTCGAGGGATCCTTAGAGCCAGCAGAATGAGAGGGGGGATCCGCAACAAATTGATTGATATCACCCTGCTCCTCTTCCGAGGAGTCAGGGTACAGTTGAGCAAGCCCCAACAGATCAGCCGCACCAGAGAGACCCGGGCTAGAAACAGGAGAAGGAGCGCGTCCACTGGCAATGGAGTCTTCCAGGAAGAGGCACGAGATGGGGGTGGGAAAGGGGGAACAGAAGGAGAGAGGGGGCTACGGGGGCTCACACGATGGCAACGCGTTGAGTCCGAGCCAGAGGAAAGGAGTAGGCGGCGGCGGCGCCGAGAGGAGCGGTGGGAAGAGGAAGAGGGGCGAGAAGGAGGGGAGGGGGAGCGGCGGCGGCGACCCAATTTGGGAGGAAAGCGGAGCAGGTCAGTGTGGGAAGCGGCGACGGAGAAAAGAAGGTAAAGAAGACCCTGGTGGAGGATGACTCCCTCGCCCTCCCGAGCCAGCATAACAGAGTGCTCCAGCGATTGAAAAAGAAAAGCAGCTAAATTAATCTTTCTCCCCCAACGGAGGTGGGAGAGAATAAACAGATGGGGGCCAAAAACCAGACGGTACCTACCATCTATGGTGAAGTACCTCATAATGGCTTCCGCCACTCTGTCCCAGGGCGAGGGCAGAGAGTCGCGGGTATATCCTGACATATATTTCCTTGGTCTGTCCCCCGGGGCGTTGAAATCTTGTATCTCGGCGTGAAGGGAACGCCTGTAGTAAATATCGCCCGCAGCAGGGAGCCCGGTGGCATCAGCGATGGCGTTCGTAGAGATGGTAAACTTAGTGCTGCCAATTTGAACACGCCCTCTCGACCACGAAGCCGTAACAGCATAAGACACTAAGGCCGAGTAACCAGACATTCTTTCCAGAAAAGTAGAGATCCCATTTTCCACTAAGATATTCCAGACCTCGCCATCATTCCTAAGCGTCTCGCAACTGTCGGGCTCAAGGCGCTTCAATTGCCCCCCCATGAGAAGAATATTAGAGCAGTTACAGAGTCGGAGATAGGAACTGACGAGAGCCAGTCTGAACAAGATACCGGCAAATATATTAAAGCCCGGACGCCACCACCTCGGATGATTAATGGGTGCATAGAGTTCGTTCGTGCGGGGATTCGCTGCATCATAACTAGGCGCCTTGATCAGGAACCTCGTGTCAAGAGTCATGTCAAATAAATTTGCCGTATTCATCGCCGCCATATGAATGGACCAAAGCGCCCAGGCCGAAACCCCAGACAGCTTCAGAGACCACCCGTCAGCATTAGAGTGCGTCAATTTGGGCAATCTGACAGAGTTCATTCGGGAAGTTCTCTGTCCAAATTTGCTGAGTTTCGATGAGGACACCCATGTTAGCCAGAAGATCCGCCGCTCTATTACCTTCCCGGAGGACGTGCTGGAATTGGACTTGAAGAAAGGATCTTTGAATGCTTCTAATATCAGCAATGATGTTTTTAATCGACCAGTGACCAGGGTCATTGGAACAAAGGAGGTTTATGATGTTGAGGGAGTCACTTTCCACTTGGAGGGGATCATTGCCCACCTTGATAGCCATCTCAAGACCCTTGAGGATGGCTAAGGCCTCCGCACGATGGTTGGAACCAAAGTTGAAATTATGGGCAGAGGCAGCAACAATTAAACCCGAATAGCAACGAAGAATGGCCCCTCCTCCGGACATACCTGGGTTCCCTTTCGAAGCGCCATCCGTGTTGAGTTTTCGCCATCCCCTAGGAGGGGGAAGCCAGCAAATCGAATTCCTGTCAGAATGGGTTTTTTTGCACGGAATGGATAAATACTGCTGCCACTCCAGGGTGTGACAGAACTGCAGTTTTTGCTGATATTTAGACCAAGTGGTCAGGTTGATATTTTCTTGGAGAGCCAGGCCAATCAGAGAAGCCACCTGATCAGGATTGAGACTCTTGTCTTTGAAGATTCTTCTGTTTCTTTCTTTCCATATGCCCCATAAACCATGCGGGAGGAGGAGTTTCCAAGCCAACTTTAGAATCGGATGAGTGAAGGGGGAGTACCATTGAGAAAGAGTATCCTGAATGGAATCCGGAAAGATCCAAAAAACTCCTAATCTCGATAGGAGCCACTGCCAAATATCCTGCGAGAAAGAGCAATGGACAAGGAGGTGAGATGAGGATTCCTCTTCATTTGCACATAGAACACATTTGGTAGGAAGGGAAAAACCCCTTCTCTTCAGGTTCTCCCCAGAAAGGAAGGCATTTTTAGAGGAGAGCCAAGAGAAAAAACCAATTTTTGGAGTGATCTCCTTAGGCCAGAATTTTATAAGAGGGGGGCCCACGTCAGCACAATGCATCGAGAGATAAGCAGCCCTAACTGAAAAGGAGCCCGAAGTGGATAGAGTCCAGATAATCTCATCTTCATTATGGGAATACGGGATGTAAATGGTGGAGAGCTGCACTCTAAGGGAGGACAGCAGGTCTCTTTGAAGGTCGCTGATATCCTCCCAATCCTTGATATCCCAAGAGGGGATGGAATTTATCCTCTGCCAATAACCAGAAGCTAATCTACCATGAATATTGATGATACTTCTCTTGATAGGGTCCCAAGAGGGGTTGAGATCAAGGGGATCATCACCAATCCAAGTATCCCGCCAGAAATCAATGAGACGCCCATTCCCGAACCTCCATTTAGTGCCAGCACGAATGATGGGGAGCGAACTACAAATGGAGTTCCATATGGTAGAGCCTCTAGTGGGGATGGATGTGAGAAAGTCTTCATTGTTTGTTAAATACTTAGCACGGAGCAAGCGGGCCCAACAAGAATTGCCTTTAGCCACCTCCCAAGCAAGTTTTGCCAGGAGGGCCCCGTTCATCTCCTTTATTTTCCGAAGACCAAGACCACCGTGAGCAAAGAGGTTTACAAACCTCATTCCAGCCACAAGGTGGATCCTTTTCTTTTCTTCGCCTGCATCACGTAAAGTTCCTTTGAATTTTTTCCACAGCCTCTCTAACAGAGCTGGGAATTTTGAGCATGGACAGAAAGTAAGAAGGAAGATTCTGAAGAGTGGCTTTCACCAGCTGGAGCTTGCCAGCCTGGCTGAGGAGAGCACCTTTCCAAGCAGCAAGTTTTTTTTGATATCTTTCAATAATCGGATTCCACATAATTTTTGATTGCCTACCATGGAAGAGGGGGATGCCCAGATAAGAGGTTGGGAGATCCACAATCGAGCAACCAAAAATATCAGCAATCTTCCTCTGAACTCTGGGGGGCGTGTTGAAAAAGGAGATGCTGCTCTTGATGAAGTTAACCGTTTGCTGCGAGGCTGATTGATATAAAGAAAGGATATCCATAATAGCCCTAGCTTCGATAACAGAAGCCAGACTCAGCAATAAGGTGTCATCAGCGAACTGGCTATGGGTGGCCGAGGGACAGTTAGAGGTGATTTTCAAACCAGAGATGATGGATTGATTTTTTGCCGCATCCAGCTCTCGCTGAGGGAATCCGCCATAAGAACAAAGAGAAAAGGTGATGAGGGTCACCTTGCTCGATACCGCTACTTTTGAAAAACCCGCAGGAATGCCATTGATAAGAATAGAGAAACAAGGGGTCGAAACACATGAGTAAATCCAGCTACACCATTTTTGTCGAACCCAAATTTTTCCAAGGTCTTGATTAGAAAGGCCACCGACTCACAAAGGCTTTTTGCATATCCAATTTTAAGATCATACCAGGAGACTTCGCAAGGAGGGCCGAGTGGATGGCCTCATGGACAGTAATTATACCGCCTTGAATAAGCCTACCTTTTATGAATCCATTCTGATTGAGGGAGATGAGGTTCGGCATAAGGGGTTTTAGCCTGGAAGCCAGCATCTTAGTGATAATCTTGTAAGACGTGTTGCATAAACTTATGGGCCGAAAATTGGACACGTCCTTGGAGATATGTACTTTTGGAGCCAAGGCCACAAAAGTGGTGTTCCATTCCTTTAGCAGATTATCATTCATCTGAAATTCATTGACTGCGAGGAAAAGGTCCTGCTTGATGATTTCCCAAAAAACTTGGAAGAAAGCAGCCGGAAAGCCATCCGGACCCGGGGCTTTATCTCGCTTCATAGCAAAGACAGCTTTATGAATTTCCTCCATAGCAAAAGGCTTGGTAAGATTGTTGTTCATCTCAGGAGAGACCAGATGAGGAATGTGCTGAAGCATTTCATTCATAGATTGTTCCGAAGGAGCTAGATCAGCATGGAGAAGATTTGAGTAGAAGGATATAAGCTCATTGGATATATCAGAGTCAGCAGTAAGAAGAGTACCTGAAGACGACACCAACTCACGGATCTTGTCCCTAGCTTTATGTTTACAAGCAGTAATATGAAAGAATTTGGTATTACGATCACCTTGGTCAAGCCAGAGGGCCCGAGAACGCTGCCTCCAGTAGGTTTCTTCTTCTTTAAGAGTGCTGTGATAATCACTGAGGAGGGAGATTTCCTGTTGGTGAAGATGGTCCAACCTTCCCACATTCTCAATTTGCTCAGCAATTTTGATCAAGCTCTGAGAAAGCTCCTTCTTGCGAACCTTGATGTTACCGAAGACCTTAGACTTCCATATTTTGAGCTGTTTTTTGACTTCTTTGAGTTTGCTGGAAAATCTGAACATATTGGTTCCTTCAATCTCAATATTCCACCAGCTTGCAACCAGGGGGGTCAGATGATTATTCTCAAGCCAAGCCAGCTCGAATCTGAAGGGAGGATTCTTGACATTCACCATATGGTTGGCGCTCAACAGGAGGGGGCTGTGATCAGAGCCAACCCTTGGGAGGGAGCTGAGATAAAAGTCCGGAAAGAGAGAAATCCAATCCATCGATCCAAGGGCTCTATCTAATCTGCATTGAATGTGATTCCTGCCCAACCTACGATTTGACCAAGTGTAAGAAGAACCGTGGAGATCCATATCCAGAAGTGAATTTTCTCTAATGAAGTCAGCCAAAGCTTCCATGCTAGCCGGCATAGCAGGCATGCCCCCCTGTTTATCAGAGGGATAAAGAGGAGAATTTAGATCACCCATTATGATAATTGGAATTTTACCACAAGTAACGATGAAGTTGGTGATATCCTTCCAAAGTTTTCCACGATGATTCTCCAAGTTTGGGGCATAGACATTGATAGCAATCCAGGAGGTGTCAGTACCAATTTCTTGAAAGAGGATACATAGAAAATTGGGGTGTTTGAACAGGCAATCCCCTTTAAGAATTCTGGGATTCCACAAGGTGCAAAGCCCCCCGGAGTTCCCAGTTGAAGGTTGAGATTCAAATGCTGCCGCAGGCCAGAATTTATGAAGCCGAACCTCAGTTTTTAGCTTGGTTTCCTGTAACATGATGATATCAGGTAAGTTCTGGAACTTGATGTCTTTGATGATTCTTTGCTTTTGCAGAGAGTTGAGCCCTCTTATATTCCAAGAAATGATCTTCATTTCTTTTGTTTGGATTTACTCCCCACCACCATGGGGATAGTACTTTGGGTTCCTTGCGCCACATTTGTAGCTGCTTCAATCTGAAGCTTAACACTGCTTGGAGTTCTGCCTCTAACTTTTTCCAAGCCTATATCTGGTTTCTTGTTGCTGCTTCTAGTGAAACGGTGATTAAAACAATCATCTGTGGATAGCTCCGAGGGAAAGGGGGCAGATTCAAAAACAGGCGGGCCAAGGGGAGGAAGGGAGGGAGGGTCGAGGGAGGAGGGGATCGAGGGTAGGGGGGGGATGGAAAAGGGAGCAGGAAGCGGCGAAGGGGGAAGAGGCAGCCAAAAAGCCTGGAACCGTAGGAGCCAGGGGTGGGGAGAGAGGAAGGAGGACGGAGGAGGGGGGAAGGGTCTCAGCAGCAGGATCAGAGGGCTGGTCGATTTCTCCATCCTCCAGGAGAGCAAAGGAATTAGAAGTGGGGATGATCGGGATCTCAATGGAGGACGATTTAGGTACAAATTTTTTCTTGAATTTTGGGGATAGGGTTTGGGACAATGGTTTCGGTTGGGGTTTAGAGGGGCAGCTGGAGGCCCTATGGCCAAGTTTTTTGCAGAAGGAACAAGCTTGAGGAATGTATTCATAGTCAATAGGCTGTCTCCAGTTCCCAAAGTCCGAGATAAGCTCAATGTCTTTTGGCAAGGGGCAGCTAATATCAGCATTAACACAGAAACGAGCATGAATAAATCTAGTTTTTGCTTTCGTGGCTTGATCTATAGCAATCAAAGAACCTATAGAAAGTGCAATACCTTCAATGACCGCCGGATGCCAGAACTCCAGAGGAAGCCCCGGAAGGCGGACCCAGATTGGGGCTTGGGTCATGGATTCCGTGTGAGGGTTGAAACCAGGAGACCATTTCCTGATATAAAAACCCCGCCTGCCAAAGAACCACGGACCTCCCAGCAGCGCTCTAGCGAAATCTTCTTTCAAGCTGAAAGAGAATAAGATGAATCCATTAGGCATAGCCGCTATCTCAAGTGCTCCACAAGGTTGCCATTTTAAACGAGCCCATTTTTTTATATCCTCCAGTGGGGGCCTAGGGCCCATCAGCGTACCCACCAAGGACAGGTCACGAGAAGCAGCAGCAGCCTCCGTGATATGAGTGGGTATGCGCAGGGAAAAGGACCCTTCAGACAGTGAAGGGGAAAGCTTTTCCGCGCCGTGTGCTGATGTGGAAGCATCCACGACTTTAGCCCAAGCGAGAGGCTGTGAGGGAGAGAGAGGCCCTGACAGGGGGGCCCCCCGATCCGGACCAGGAGGGTCCGGCATTAGAAAGGGGACCAGAGAATGCAGATGAGCGAAGCGTGCAGTGTGAGCGGGCTTTTCTCGACCTCGGATCGTTTTCTTGTTATCGAGCTCAAGTTGAAGAATGGAGAAAGGCTCAAATTTTTCAGACTTATCATTTTGGAATTTCAAAGGAGAGGTGGGAAAAATTTGAAAAAGGTCCGAAAAGGAAATGTCTAAAATTCCACAAGTCCAAATGTTTGGAATTTCGGGTTTGGAGTTTGAGAGATGTGGAATTCAAAGTTTGAGTATTCGACGATAAAACAGAAAAGTGAATAAAAATGTCCAAAACCCAAGAGTTCAAATCCTGAAAGGGTTCAGATTTCGGAAGTCATAAATGGTTTTGGAGTCAATGTGGTGGCATTTTTGGAGTTTCAAAATCTCGAGGTAATTTGGGGATGAACAAAGTGAAAATTTCGAAAATGGAAATGTCTAAAATTCCAAAAGTCCGAATGTTCAGACTTTCAAGTTTCGGAGATGTGGAATTCGGAGTTTTGGAGTCTTCGGCAATAAAACAGGAGAAGTTACTAAAAATGTCTGAAATCCTGAAATTCCAAAGCCTGAAATGGTTCCAATTTCAGAATTAAAACTTGGTTTCAGAGTCAACGCGATGAAATTTTTAGATTTTAGAATTTTGGAACTCTCAAGGCGATTCGGGATGAACAATGAAAAAGGTCTGAAAAGGGAAATGTCTGAAATTCTAAAAGTTTGAATGTTTGGACTTTTAGGTTTCAGATTTTTAGAGATGGGGTAAGTGCAGGAAGTTGATGGACAAATATAGGGTCATCCGTGGACATCATATTGCAAATAACAACATAATATCAACTTGTAGGGATTATTAGCAATACATACACTCAAAATTAGACAAAATTATATTAATATGAATCGTAGCATCTAGAATCTAGTTTCTAAAATACTAATTTTTGTAAAAAATGGACAAGATTAGCTATATTAAACACTCAAAATTCAATGACTTGGTATTTTTTTTTAAAAACGCCGATAAGATTATAGTCCGTTTGCCCACAATTTGGATGACCAAAAATTGATATATATATTTTTCCTTTGGTGAGAAGTTATATGCCACTATCTATCTTGGGATGGATTTTATTTTGTATTTTTTTGAGTAATATTTTATTTTTTATGATTTTTTCCGTGAAAGTGGTATGAAAACATAAAGAAAACAGAGCACTTTCCGTTTGCCCACCATAACTTCATCAAAAAATATTGAAATCAAATAATTTTTTTGAACATGTATATAATTTCACCATGGTTGGGATGGTATAAGTTTTATCACATTCTGATAAGTGAAACAAATTTTTCAGTCTTAAACGTAGACATAAACATTCACAGGAAAAAGTGTCTTAAAGACCTATTATTAGTAAAAAATTATAAAATGATATTTATCCTCTTCTATTCACTTTAAAATCAGTATTTCTACAAAGCTAATAGTCTCCCCTATGCAATGGTACCATTTTTATGACATAGTTTTTACTTTTCGGCATGGTTCAAGTCTGCGGAAGACTAAATTTGATGTTTTGTTGTTTTTAATGTAAAATTCAGGATTTGATGTCCACTTAATTGTCCCCCAACTTGGTGCACTTACCCGATGTGGAATTCAGATTTTTATAGTCTTCGGTGATAAAACAGAAAAGTGACTAAAAATGTCTTAAATCTTGAAAGTCTGAAGCCCGAAAGGGTTCGGATTTCAGAAGTCAAACTTGATTCCAAAGTCAACACGGTGGCATTTTCAGAGTTTTGGAGTTTCATAACTCTCGAGGTGATTTGGGGATGTGAAAAGGGCCTAAAAAGGAAAATTTCTGAAATTTCAAACTTTTAGGTTTTGGAGTTTTCGAGTTTTTGAGTTTCACGTTTCGGAGTTTTGGAACTCTCAAGGTGATTTGGATGATGAAGAGTAAGTCAACTTCCGAAACAAAAATTTCGAAAGTCTAAATTTCAGGATTTCAGAGGTTGCATGCATTTTGGACTCCGAAAAAGGAAGATCAACAACTCACCATTTTTAGCAAAATGATACCCTGACCTTCAGATGGCCATAACTTTTGACTAGGATCTCGGATTTGCACAAGAAAGAACTTTTGAAAATCTTAAGTTCTTCAAAATTAAGAAATAAAGTCCACCATTTTTAGGGTGTCAGACTTCTCACCTACCAAAATAATGGAGGTATGGGCTTCCTTTCTTTCCCAACAAGGCATAGTACATGGAGGCATGGGTTTTGCAGTAGAACCCATCATTGTTGCAGTAAAATTCAATGTATTCTAGGGTGGTTGGAGCAAGCGTTTCAAAATTATTCTCTCTTCCTTCTCTCATTCTTCATATATATTGTAAGGAGGGGCATTTTTCTAAAGGTTGGATAATTTTTCTTTGCACCCTCCCTTCTTCTCTGATCTATAAGTGAATTTGTGGAGTTCAAACCTCCCATTCAAACTGTAATGTAATTATTCTCCTCTTAGCCATTGTAATGCACTGTATCAAATTTGTGGAGCAATAATATAAGTCTGTGGATGAATTTCAATGCTCTCTTATGTTCATTGTTGTCTTTTGATCTCTCATTGCAATCTTTGTTATCTATGTATGGTGGTTGTATCACACTTTTAATGGTTTTTGTTTAATGGAAAATCAGGTGTTCAACATTCCTTTTGGTGCATCACCTTTGTTAGTTTAGGTTTAATTTCTTGTAATATTCTTAACCATGTCTCCTTGGCAAGTTAGAGTAGATTTTAGAGTATATCCTCTACAATTTGGATGTGTGCATCATAATAGAGGAATAGGAACCGACCTTCATCCGGAGAGCTTTCTCGATTGCAAATTCCCACACTTTGGGAAAATCTCCATGTTATACAATCAAATTGAGAGTTTCAACCCATCAAGTTATAGACATTCAAGGGTTCTGTGATTACGCATCAATAGTTAGCTTACACATGGTGAATTGGTTGGTCTTTCTTGGTTGGTGGTTGTTTATTTGGAATTGGTAACGTTGTAATGAATTTGATAGGGGAGATGATGGGGTACATATTTTGAAAGGTGGTTATGTAGTTGGAATTGATAATGTTGTAAAAGGCTTCATAGGAGGAGGTGATGGGGTACGAATTATGAGAGGTGATTTCTTATTTAGAATATGTAACATTGTAGAACACTTACTAAGAGGAGGTGATGGGGTAAAAAGTTTGAGAGGTGGTTTCTTAGTTAGAATTGGTAAGGTTGTTGAAGACTTGATAGGAGGTGGTGATGGGGTACAGAGTGTTAAAGGTGGTATGACATTGGGTTGGATAAGTTGATATTGACTAATGAAGAAGGAACATTAGTAATTATGGAATGATGTTCATTAGACATAGACAGATCAAATTTAGAAGCCTAATGGGATTTAGTTAGATAAGCTAAGCATGTAGTAGACTGTTGTGTAGCGAGATGAAATAAAATCTCAATGCTCAAGGTCCTTAATTCTTCATTTTAAAGCATAGAAAACATTTTTATGATGTCCATTAATTCTATGATAATTGTAAAATGAGAGACTTATGTATTTGGCAAACTGATAAGGAGGGTAGCAATGAGTAGTTGGCAAGTTGATCAACTAGTGATTGAGGAGCTCAGGAATAATATCATGTTGCTTAACATTTAGATCAAACTTGAGAGGTGTTGGTAGTGGTAAGACTTGGGGTTCACTTATATGAGCAAATGTGGTAAACATAGGATAGGGTGAGATGTAGAAGAAGAATTATCATGGGGATGAGAATAATCAGTTAAGATGTTGGATTTCATATGTGAGATATGTAATCATGGTTTCCATAGATTGAATTTAATCTTGAAATAAACAATGTACATCTTGAATTGACTTGCAAACGGATTGATTGGTGTGGTATCGGGAATAATAGGGTCATCAAAGAGACGATCACGAGATGGCACTTACCTATGCATGTGGCGTATTGTGAGGGAGATAGATAATTTCTAGGGATTTTTGATAATATCTTTGCAATGTGAGTACATTTGAATCAATTGATGCAAGGAAACTTGAGGATCTATGAAATAAGATCCGATAGAATAGGAAAAAAGAATCCAAATGTTTAATCATGAGTGGGGTTCAAAAATTATTTAATATAAATGGAATTAAATATAATTGTAAAGTAACTACTATAATGTATGATATACAAATGATAATATATAGTAAGACACAAGTAAAAAAGCATGTAAAAATGTGAAACCCTAAGAAAGAGAGGGATATAAAGTGTCTTACCTAATTCTCGAGAAATATGGAAGTGATCGGCCAGTGAATTGTTGAAATATAATGAGAATAGTGTCGTCAATGCTCTTTATAGGTTCGAGACTTGAGAATATGTCGAACACGAGCACCCACGGGAGTAAAGGAGTTCATTGGAACTAGTGTTTGTTCTAGGTGCTATTGTCTACATGTGAATTATCGGGACTTGGTCTCTTATGTACAGGATAATATTTTTTGTCATTCCATAGTTATCATTTTGATTTATCTCCTTAATCATTGAATGTACCTATAACCTACAAAAGAATTTGTCTACAGGCGCATGTCCACAATCTACAAAGCAAATATAATAAACAATATGCAGAATGTGGAGTCATACTGACCTCGACGGTCACCCAAAGAGTGAACTTAGTACAAGCACAACACTACATTTCAGACTCCATGTAGTTCTTTGTGTAAGTGTGTATAATGATGCCCTTGTGTAAGTTTCACAATGATAATGGGCTAGATATAGAATGTAGCAAATGTATAGAATGTGTGGGATGGAATAGAATAGACTTCCCCTCCTATGTTATGTATGCAGAAGGATGCGAGACCTTTTCCCTTGAATGTGTGCGTTAGATGGATTATTTGAAGTGATTTTTTTGCCTTTGGATGCAATCTTAGGTGATAGTAGAAAATGCTAGTTCTTGGTCCCCGATTTGAGATATATATATATATATCCCTTGCTTTAATTTCGTCATTGACAAACCGAAAGGCTAGCCCAAAACTATAAAAGATTACGAAGAAGTAAAAGGGACCCAAAAGAGTGAGAAAATGGGAGAAAGGTTCAAGAGTGTGCAAGAGGTATAGGAGTGCTTGGGCGTTAGTTTCCTAACTAGGTGCTAGTGTGTGAGGCCATAAAATATAAATCATTCAAATACCGACAGGGTTGTAGGGTGTGTAAGGTCAATAAAAGTATAAGAGACAAAGAAAAAGGCCCAAAATACATTTTCAATTACTATTTTTCTTTCTTAGGAATCATGTATATATTAGTATGCTATAGAACCTATAAAAGTACCCAAGTGCATAGATTTTGTCTATATTTCCAACTCCGATAGTTTTAGAAACTTACCCAATTTAGTTTGTCTAGTGTTTCTCCTGCTCGGGATGTTTTGAATGTTGTGAAGGTTTTCTATTTCAGAAACTTTCTATTTTTAGAGTCTCACTATTTATAAGATATGTTATTTTTAGTGAGTGTACTTGATCGTGTGTCAGATTGCAAGAAAACTACCATCATTTTGTTTTATTTTTCTTTGAGATCTCTGCTCCAATTTTCACTATTTTTCACTTGTTGAAACTATTTTAAATTAAAAATCAACATTTCTAGGGTTTTTTTTTCATATTGATTTATCAAAAAAATTGGGCATTATATGGTATGCAATGGAATCTTCCCAAAAGTGTTTTGGAGAAGAGC
Source organism: Taxus wallichiana var. yunnanensis (assembly GCA_018340775.1). NCBI lineage: Eukaryota > Viridiplantae > Streptophyta > Pinopsida > Cupressales > Taxaceae > Taxus > Taxus wallichiana. Next base: position 291,557,762 of record CM031239.1, on the reverse strand, counting down.
AATCGACAATTTTTCACCGCAATCAAATTTCCTATTAGAGAGATATGAATAAAAATTGACTTTGGAGGTTATGGCTATTCTAGAATATCTTTATCATCATATATGGTAATAATGGTATTTTTCAAGGTATTACAGTAGAAACCATGCAAGCTTAGGATAAACTTTGGGGTCAATTTTTTTAATTTGAATCCAAAAACATTATAATACTAATTTAATAGGTTTTAGACCTTTAATTTTCTTAAAACTCCAAACAATGGTCCATTTTGTTTATAACCATGAGGGGCTCCTAAACTATTTTAAATGTCTCAAGAAATCTTCATACCTCAGATAAAAAGGATGTTCCCAAAATGTAGATAATTATTCTAGATTTTTGGTTACTTTTTTATTTCCTCCTAAATCCTTAGCGAGCTCTCGAAATCAGCCAGAGAAGTAAAGATTCACAATTGGACTTCCCATTCCTTACACCTGAAATCCCACTTTTGAACAAATTGTCCCTTAATGGTCAAAACTTTCTTAAATATTTATAAAATTATTCTAAAACCTTAAAAGATCCCCAATACCATCTCGATATTCTTAATAAATTTTCAAAACTATCCTAGGGGTTGTACACATGCTACGAAATAGCTAACATCATCCTTTATAGGCTTCTTAGAATACAATTTCTTCACCGCATTTCACCGAATGGAATGATGGAATGTAGTACACATTTATTCACACTAGAACATGTCCACCATATGAATTAATACTACCTTCAAGGAAAATGTGATCATGACACAGGAGGTAGGTTGGCCAGAAAGGTATTCTAGAAGATTTGGAAGAAAGATTTCACATTGTGGCTTAACTCTAATGGTTTAAGTTTTGCATTTTCAAGCTAATCAATTCACATGATAAATGTTGGCTCTAAATCAGGTACATTAGACTATAATTAGAAATAGATAACCTCATATTTCACATGGATGAGAAGACTAGTGTTGAACCCTAGACATTGGTGTTTTTATTGATGTCAATTGTTATTTATGGAAAAGGTGTGAATGGTGAAGTGAGGCTCACTTCAATGATGTTTATTGAGTATTCAAGATGGTTTCAATATGTTGCAGGTTGTATCATTGAGGTAGGAGATCGGTGGAGGTATGGATATGGTTGATAAGATTATATCATGTGTTCTACATATCATACATGATGATTATAGCATGTGCAACAACTTTTGGAATGAGCAACATGTCAAATGTTAGGAATCACAGTTATAGAATCGAGGTCACAACTAAGGTATGTGTAAGTTTTTTCTTTTTCATGTTCATTGTGTCCTTTGCTTGAAACTTTTTTCACAGAGGTCTAAGAAATTTAATACCAAAATTTTTTTAGTTAACCCTTGGTCGGGAGTAAGAGTGGTCCAAAATTGATATGATGTGGTGTTCATCTCAAGGGGAGTTAAGAGACAATGTTTAAGTTTTTCACATGGATAACGGTTGTTTTTCATGTCAAAGATTAAGACAATTCAAGTAGTTTTAGTTAACTATATTTTGAGACCAAAATTTGGATAACCGTTGTTTAAAATTGGTGTTTGAAGTTGATACTTCATCAAGGTTTTTTGCAAAGTTCAATGATGTCATATAAAAACTCGTAAGGGAGTTAGATCCTATGGTAATCGGGATCCCGAAGCTTCCATAACATCTTGTAGATGATAAATATCTTTTCATCTATGTTGTGTCATGATAGTGGATCTTGAAGTTGTAAAATGTGTTTTCTCCAAGAAGGTTAAAGGATCTTGTGGATACATGAAGGATATCAAGGTTGTATGGCTCATTGAAGGAAGTTTCAAGAGGTGATTGTTTCATGAAAATGTTTGGTAAATGTTGATGATTTAGAGCATCTCAATCCTTCAACACACTAAACCAAAGTTAATAAGTTCAACAAACCCAAATCAACACTCCTAGCTTGTAAATTGCTTTTTTTTCCTAACTCAAGATACCTTTAAAAATTTATTACTTAACCCCAAATGTGATAAGGGATGCATGAAAACCTTCCAACACACTAAATATTCTCTAACATTTCCTTACCAACCATCATGTGGATTGGAATTACAATATTTAGGAAGTTTGTTCACTCTTTGTAAAAACTACCAACTATGCTCTTGAGAAGGGTGATTGAGGTGAATGATGAGTTGGGAATTCTAAAAACTACAAAATAAATCCCTAGACATTTTCAGACACATTTTTTCAATCATCAAGTGTGAGAAAAATTGATTGATTTAATTTTTAAGGCATTTTAATTCTCCTTCATAAACTTCCCTCATAATCCTATCTCTTCTTTGTATCCCCGCCCTAGGTCTAATTCAATTGTATTTTTTTATTGGGGAACCCATTTTTTCCAAATAAATTGCATTTCATATACCTATTAGAGTGATTCTTAGGTGTGAAATAATTCAAGGTACCTTTCTTTAGAAATTCTTTCCACTTCCCATCGTATCGACCTCAATTAGGTCTATGAATGCATCTGCCATGTGGTTTGTTCTACACCGATAAGAATATATTTAAATTTAGCCAAATAAATTGAAATTTTCCTTTTGAATAACCTAAGGGACCTCCTCAACAATATTTCTTCCAATTTACAATCTTAGACTCTTTGATTTGAGCTTGCAATGTCAAACCCGAGGTAACAACTCACAAAGTGAGCCCGACAGGTAAATTTCTTCAATGAATGGATTTCACTAACTTTTAAAGATAAAAATCAGTTTGAACATATGGGTGGGATCAATTAGATCCTCTACACCTTACCAGTAGGGTTTTTCTTATATGAATCACGTGTTCACACTCAAGTTGCTATATTATGTCATAGAAGATTAGGGCTTTGTAGTAAACAGTTAGAGTCTTATCTCGAAGCAAAATTGGTTTATCCTCCCGATTTAGGCTCGATGGACCTTCAAAAAAACCTCTAAGCACATGTTTATTTATTGATCACAATTCTAAGCTCACTTCATCTCACTAATATTTGGTTTTCTCCATCTAAAAGCAATTGTTCTTTCACATAACTCGCCGCTAGTTTTCTAAGGTTTTAACAGCTCTTTATCTTCATAATACAACAATTTTTCATCCCAATTGATGTAAAAAAATTCATACAATCTCTCCTCTCACTAGATACACTTTTTCCTAATTAAACTATATGCCTACAATATCCTACAATGATAATATACAATTTTAATATCATGAACATTCACAAAATAGTTCTCTGCGTGCTTTTGGATCTCCAAAACTTCATGCTTTGATTGATCAATGGGAATAAAAAAAGTTACAAAGTGATTTTATACTTCCTTATCTCAAATGCTTATTTGTAACTGAATTCAAGAATCAAGAATCATCAAGGGACAGACTTGGAGTTACACCAAGAAGTGACCTCATGATGACAAGGAATTACAATCATAACAAGGAGTTACAAATTCTCTCAATAGACCATAATAGAGCCCTCAAAATAATAATTTAGACCTTATAACTCCTAAAGAACCTATTTAGACTCCTAGATCACCGCACGTGCTAAGGAAGGAAAAAATGGCTCAACAAAATTCAAAATTTTGAATTATGTTAAAATGGAGGGAAACCTCCTTATTTGAATTCATGATCACTAAATCCTAGAAGAACTTCATAACTACCTCTTTGAAAACTCTAAAGACCTATAAAAACCAAAAATTGACTATTATATACCTAAACTATCCCTTATAGTGATGCCCCTACATCATATTACCAAGGGAAAAAGAGAAGCTTCCATGGTGTTGTGTTTGGCTTGCAAACTAATATATGTTTCTTCCTTTTTTCCAATTGTATATAGGCTTTCGAGAAATCACTTTGACTAAGTTTTTGTCTCAACCCTTCTTAATGTGAATGTACCTTGCTCTTTTCAAGTCTCCTCTTCCTTTAATCAATCCTTTTGATGAGCTCATTGATTGTATTAGGCTTGCACACTATCCTCTTTAGCTTTTTCTTGATAATATGCATTGGGTTCATGACCACTTGTGATGGTTCTAGATGTTCTTTGACTGTTATATCATGCTTAACACTTTCATTTTGCTCTTTTTGATTCATTTCACCTCCAAGATGGATAAATTGTAGGTCTTGTTTGAAGTATGCACCTCAATGTGACTATTCTTTCATGATTTCTAGTGTCGATCCGCATACACATCATCCAAAGCAATGCTGGTTTGAAAAACCTTAGTATCTTCTTCATACTTGGCCATCATATCCTTGTCATGCATGTTTTCCTCTTGCTTTTGCATGGTGTGGTCTTCTTGGACTGTTTTTAGGCATGCTTCAAGACCTGTTTTCACTCCCTTTTAGGTCCTGACGATTTATTTGTTTTTCATGATCTAAATTACATCATTCCTCAAGTACATCACTTCCCTTCTTCTCAACATGATTTTCATATCCCTCTTCATCGCCTTTCATACCCATTCTCTTTTGCAAATAGTTTTTGTATTCACTTTTTCCACTTACCCATTGACACACTTTCTTAATTGTGCTAGTTCCATTCTTCATCACTTCACATTCCTTTCCCTATTGAAATAATGTTTTCAAACCCATGAATATTAATCTTGAATGTTTTTCATGTCATTATTTTTGGTCCCTTAATAGAATCAAGTGTGTGTCTAATCCCATCCTTTCAAAATTTGTATGTGTTTGTCCATCCATCATGGATGGCTTTCCTATCAAATTTCCATGGTATTCCTTACAAAATATGGCATGCACCCATGGGCATTACATCACACAAATCTTGATCATGATATCTCCCCACTTGGAAATGAACCAAACATTACTTATTCACTAACACCTAATGTTCTCTTTATACCCAAAAGACTCTGTATTGATTAGGATTCCTTACTTTATTCAAATTAAATTTTTCTACCATTTCAATGGAGACTAAATTATCACTACTACTATTATAAATAATGATCTTACAACACTTACCTTTTCCCTTTCATATTATTTCAAGAAATGTTCTCCTCTACACTGGTTCCTCATTCTTGCTTGCACTCACTAAGGCTCTCCTCATCATCAAAGCTTCTCTAGTTTCAGGTTCCTCCACCAAGGATGGTGATGCTACACTCTCCTCTTCATATGTATGTGTTATTTATTTTCTTGCTTCATTAACCCTACTACTTCTTACTTGAGTATATTTAGGACATTCAAATGATCTATGTCCAAAAAATTTGATGCACTTAAAACATTTACCAGTGAATTCACCTTTGCCTCTTCCATATCCACCTCTTCCTCTATTTGAGTATCCACCTCTAGAAGAAATTTGTGTTTTTGAACTATTCCCTTCTTCCTCATTTGTTTCCTATTTTTTTTGTCCTCTTCCTGACTACTGACTTCTTCCTCTTATTCCTCTTCCTCTACCTCTCAAATATTGAGTTTTCTTTCTTGATAGTTTCTCCTCTTCCTTTAAGGTTATTTTATATTCCTATTCTACTGATCTCAAATGAAATAAACTGATTTCATCTTTTATATTCAACCTCAAACCATTCACATACATTTTCACTTCTTTAGGATCATCCTGTATATGCCTAGACCTCATAGCTAGTTTGTAGAATTCATCAGTATAATCAGCCACACGTAGTTCTCTTTGTCTAAAATTTTGTTACTTTTTGAATAAACTAGTTTGATAGTCTGTAGGAATGAACTTACCTTTCAACTAGGACACTATATTGTCCCACTTATTGATCTTTTCCTTATTTATTTTGACTCTTTCTTGGTGTACAAAGTCCCACCATATTGCAACATGTCTTGTAAGCTTTGTGCATGAAAATTTCACCCTTTTATCCTTTGTAATGTTCTCAAAGTCAAAATATTTTTCCATCTTGGCTATCCAATCTATGATTGCTTCTAGATGTATACTTCCCCCATTTTATGGAACTTTCATTCTCGACTTTGTGCTTCTCCCACAACTACTTCCAGATTCTAACCTCTCGGTCCTTCCGGTGCTCTCTCTACAGCCTACCACTTCTCCTTCTCTCTCATCATTACTATCATCATCCAGTGCCTTCCTTCTTATTTGAGAAACTTCTAGTACTCCTAACATGTCTTCAATGTTTTTAAATATGGTGACTAAATCAGATTCCCTTGGCTGCCCTCTATTTCCTCCTCAATCCATTCTTCTTGATGGCATTTTGTCAAATTCTTCACTTCTCTCTCAAACTCTTTCCTCTTCACTACTTATTTCTATCTTCATATTAATTTATTCTCGTTCTCATCTCTGATACTAATATGATGCAAAGCATATCAATATTTCAACACACTCAACCAAATTTAATTAGTTCAACAAACCCAAATCAACACTCCTAGCTTGCAAATTGATTGTTTGTCCTAACTCATGATACCTTAAGTAAGGTCATTAAAATTTTCTTACTTAACCCCAACTAAGATAATGGTTGCATGAAAACCTTCCAACACACTCAAGAATCTCTAATCATGCCTTACCAACTATCAAGTGGATTGAATTTACAAAATTTAGGAAGTTTGTTCACTCTTTGCAAAATCGTCAACTATGTTCTTAAGAAGGGTGATAGAGGTGAATGATGAGTTGGGGCACTCTATAAAACACCAAAGAAAACCCTATAAATTTTTTAGCCACATTTTTGCAATCCTCGAGTGTGAGAAAAGTTATTTGATTCAATGTCTAAGCCATTTGCATTCTCTTTATAGTCATGCCCTAGGTCTACTTCAGTTGTATCTTTTGATTGGGGAACCCATTTTTACAACTAAATAGAATTTAGGATACCCATTATGGTGATTCTCAAGTGTGCAATAATTTATGGTATCTCCTTCAGAAAATCTTGCCACTTTCCTCTCGTATCGACCTCAATTAGGTCTATGAATGCATGTTATAGGGTTTATTCTAAAATGATAAGAATATCTTTAAATTTAACAAAATAAATCACAATTTTCCTTTTGAATAACCTAAGGGACATCCTCAAAAATATTTCTTCTAATTTACAATATCAGACTCTTCGATTTTAGATTGCAATGTCAAACCCTAGCTAACATCTCACAGTAGGCCCGAGAGGGTAAATTTCTTCACTGAATCGATTTCACTAACTTTAAAATATAAAAATCAATTTGAACATATGGGTATGATCAATTAGATCCTCTACACCTTACCAAGTGGGGTTCATCTTTATGAATCACATGTTCACCTCGAGGTTCTCGATTACTGTTATAGAAGATTAAGGTTTTTAGTGAACAATTAAGGTCTTTTCTAAAGCAAACCTAGTTTATCCTCCTTATTTAGGCTCATTAAACCTTAAACAAACCTCAAAGAACATGTTTTTTTCTTGATCAAACTTATAATATCATTGCATCTCACTAAGATTTGGTTTTTTCCATCTTAAAACTGAAAGATTTTGCACATAACTCTACCACCGCAGTTTTTCTAGTTTTAAGAGTCCTTATCTTCACGAGAGTAAGAATAATTTCTCATCCCAATTGATGTAAAAAAATTCATACAATCTATCACCTAACTAGATACACTTTTTCCTTATAAAACTATATGCCAACAACCTCCTACAATTATACTATAAAATCTTAAAATCATGAACATTCACAAGATAATGCTCTTTGTGCTTTTAGAGCTCCAAAACCTCATGATTTGATTGATCAATGGGAATCACAACAGTTACAAGGTGAGTTTATACATACCTTCGCTCAAATGATTTTTTTAACTCACTTCAAGAACTAATAATAATCAAAGTACATGCTTGAAGTTACACCAAGGAGTGACCTCATGATGATAAGGAGTTACAATCGAGAAAGGATTTACAAATTATTTCCATAGACCATAATTGAGACCTTAAAACAATAATTTATACTTTATAACTCTTAAAGAACCTATTTAGACTCATATATCACCTACACATGCTAAGGAAGCCAAAATGGCTCAAAAAATTCAAATTTTCAAATTATTCTACCTAGATTTAGAAATCACTATGATGGATGTGTGAATTGCCAAGAAACGTTCTAAAAAATCTTTTCACAATTCCTACAAAAATGGAGAGGAATCACAAGTCACTTCCCATGCTTTATCCCCTGAAAAATAACTTGTGAGCATCTTTGTGTCCAATCTCAATAACGAACTATCCTTTCACATGCAAATTCATTTCCTCAATACTTTTGAGGAAGTTATTGAGAAAGGATCACAAATTGAAAAATCCCTTATTGCAAAATGTTTAATCAAACCTCATTCAAAAGATATGGGCACCATAATAACAATAACATTATTTTTACCATGATAAATCTAAAGTTGTCAATCAAAATCACAATGTTGTCAATGATTGTGTCACTGCATAAACCAAAATATCCATAACGTTCAAAAAATCAAGCTAATCCAAAAATACAAAAACCTCTTGTTGTTTCAAGTAAAGAGGATTCCTCTTCACGCAACTCAAAACGACGTAGTTTTACACTTTTGGAGAACCTGTCTAGAATCCCGTGACAAATTTCCAAGGCCAACATGGTGACATATCCTATTACAAGACCTTGGGTTGAAGGAGAGCCTAAACCCACTTGGTATAAATAAGAGACTTGTTATGACTTTCATCGCATTTAAGGTCACCAAAGTGATCGATGTGTAAATTTACATGACTATATCCAAGACCTCATTTTTAGAAGCATAATGGAATAAGAGGGGGTTGAATCAGTTCTACAATAATTTTCACTTAATTTACCAAACCATGCATTCATAAAAATTTATGTTGTCCATTCACCATTCATTATCATGCATTCAACCATTCCATCATACATTATCCATATGTGTGTTTACTTTAACATTGAATCAACTATAACCATGAGCAAGATCAAGTTACTACATAAGAACACTTGATATATTTTGGAAACCATCAAGGGAAATAAAACCCACTAAAACAAAAACTTTATATAGACATGTTTCAAATTTAGTGAGGCACCAACCCCACAAGGAGAACCAACTCCTAGTTTATTATAGAACTAACCATGAAGGAGCACTAACCCCGATTTAGTTAGGTACAAACCCCACAAGGATCACTAACCCCTGATTTAGTGAGGAACCAAAACCACAAGGAGCACCAACCCTATTTTAGTAGAGCACCGGATAAAACCCCTCGAGATGATCAAGCACTAACTCAACCATCTGTAGATTAAGATATCTAATGATTTTTTCTACCATAACTGATGTAGATCACAATTTCATCTCTCTCTCTCTCTCTCTCTCTCTCTCTCTCTCTCTCTCTCTCTCTCTCTCTCTCTCTCTCTCTCTCTCTCTCTCTCTCTCTCTCTCTCTCTCTCTCTCTCTCTCTCTCTCTCTCTCTCTCTCTCTCGCTCTCTCTCTCTCTCTCAATCTATCTCTCTCTCTCTCTCTCTCTCACACACACTCTCTCTCTCTCTCTCTCTCTCTCTCTCTCTCTCTCTCTCTCTCTCTCTCTCTCTCTCTCTCTCTCTCTCTCTCTCTCTCTCTCTCTCTCTCTCTCTCTCTCTCTCCCTCTCTCTCTCTCTCTCTCACACTCTCTCTCTCTCTCTCAAAGCCTCATTCTCCTAGCTCGCTCTTTATTTCTTCTTTCATGGACTTGATTTTGCTTCAACTCTATTGAATTAAAGCTCTATAACCTTTTATTGAAATTTTCAAAAAAATATTCACTTCTAATTTCATGCCTTATAATCTCCTTCACTCTCTCAAGCAAGTCACATTTTCCCTTCTTGTCCAACTAACTCAAAAGGAACAAAACAAGCACCTTTATATGCTTCTCAAATCAAAAATACATAATAGGTCGGTATAGATAAGTTATCTAGACCATGAAATATAAAATAAATAACAATAATTTCATTACAACACTTTTAATGGACCCATGTAAGTTTATCATACTCAAATGCACCAAAACGCTAAAAAACAACTCAATATCCCATCACCTGGATGACTAAAAACCATAAACACCATCACCATGATTATTCAAGATCCAAAATTCATCACACATGTCAAATATGACATAAAAACATCATCCATTTTCATACGATATCTTTCACCAATCAAATTATTCATAACTCTACCAAGAAGGCTCACATCCTTCTCAAAAAGATGTTTCCAAGAACCCATCTTCACCTATGATCCTTAAGCACACACCAAAACACATTAAATATGGAATGTAACAACTCATGGTAAATTCTCTCACCTATAGATCACATCCATGTTTTCTAGATCTTATGAAACATCCATACATGCAAACCACACCTACTTTCCTCTTCACCAAACTGAGCTATCAAAAAGTGGTTGTAAAAACACAATTGGTTTCCACCCTTTATTCCACTTTAAAGAACTCAAAATTCCTTGAATAGGAAAAACTTAATCCCTCTTCACTCTCCAACTGATATAAATCATCAATTAATCTAAAACATGCATAATATACCTCAATATTTCAGCTTGAGAAATCATGTCCTGAAAACAAGAAACCTTCTTCTTCACAAACTGAGTTGTATAACCTATCAAATATCCTCATCATGAAAAAACCATATGACATTGGAAATAAATTTGAATCTAATTTCCATAAAACCTTACGTTTTCTTCCAATTCTGGTGTAAGGCCTTAGACCAAGTCCATCTCTGAAACAACTCCTTTAAGCTTTTAGGGCTTAAAAACTAAGATTAGAATCAACTTACTCCATCACCTACAAAAACACTTCCAATATTAATTAAATAATTTAAAACCATTATACATGTCTTAAAATCACTCGGAAAACTTTAACCATCATGAAAAAACTCAAAACAATCATCTACCTCATGAAGTTATTTAACACCATGCTTAACTAGGCATCTCCCAGATTTGAACTTCAAATATCAGGTCATAACATCTTCATCCCTTATGAAAATAAAAAAATTATAAATCATTTTAAATCTCTTTGAACTAGTATTACAACACAACTTGAATCAAGTCCTAACTCCACCTATAGCTCCTGCAATTCCACTTTTACCACAAACTACTCCAAACTGCCCCAAAAACTAGTTTTCATAAATAGGACACACTTTTCCATTTAGGACCTCAACCATGATCTAAAAATATTATGGAAATGTAAAACACTCCTTGAATAAAAATAATTTCAATTTATTTCATACCTTCTTTGGGAAACTTCTCCACAAAACTGAAATTCTTCATAAACTTACCTTTTTTTGTAGGGCCCACATACAGTCACAAGCACTATATTATATTTATGGAAATATGGAGGATTCCTCTAAAAATCCAATCATCACTTTGGAAAAAGGAATCAAAACAGGTTCATTATACTCATTTTTCTCCAAGTATTTTTGAACTAGGGTTTATTTAGGGTTTCAAAGCAACTTATCTTCTTAATCATTGTTCATAAAAACATGATGATCAAACCACCTAATTACTTTATTGAAAAATTATTTGTACTAGGAAAAAAATCACTGAAATTCTCTACATTCCATGAAAAACATGCAATCGACAACGAGCATCAAAAGGTCAATTTTTGCCTCAAAAGCGCAATCTAGATACCTAGTTTTTCCAAAAATGATATATCTTGCAATTCCTTCTTTAGAATGACCATGGAATCACATGAGATTACCTTTCTTACCTCATGCAGACTCTTAGACAACTTTTACACATCATAATAAAAATTAATTACCTCATGAAAACCTCCATTCAACTTGGGAGGACTCAAATTATGACCATACCAAAGCTAAACCATGCACCAGACCTCATAGAACATCACCAAACTCAACCAATACCAATCTACCTTCATGTTTGACCATTGAAACACACCTCATAGAGACTTATATGACACCATAACACCTTTTTCCAACAATGGACTTGATATCTTTGACAACACTAATATACAATGGCCATAATCACCCCCTTTGTCATTAATGACAACCACCTTTAGAAACATTAATAGAAACCATGAGACAAAACACACCTACTTGACTCTTTTCCATGTTTTTGATGCTTCTCTCCCCCTTTGACATATACTAAAAAGTCTATAATGACAATACTACATGGAAAACTACAACACAATCATATACACAATGGAAAACAATGAATAAGACTGACTTACTTTCTCAAATAGCTCCCCCTTTGTTTGTACTTCTCTTTTTGACTTCAACGGAAGAAAAATTGATCCATGAAACTAATGAGACTATCCATAAGGATCCCTTGAATTGATGGCCTCCATTTTAGCCTCATCTCTTTTATTCATCACCATTCTTGGTCTCATGTAAAAGGAATAGATCAACAACATTAGACAATCCTGAATAATTTTTTCATTGCTTTCTGCCTATTATCTATCATCTTTTGCATGATATATCAACTACTATATTCTAGATGAGCTCACTTACCAATGTGCATGAAAACAACCATTCATCTTAGCAGATAGTTCATCTAGACACCTTGGATACCTGCTTTGAAGGAATCTTTTGTCTCATGAAGTTCATACACTCCTAATTCAAGGAATAAATCAACCTCCCCTTACATTGGAAGACCTTCAAAAATATTTTGAGATCTTCAATCCCTGGACACTTTTTATTCATGATATTGAACCTTGAACTCCTAACTAACAAAAACACATTCTTGCACATTCTTGGATTCTTCTTAAAATACACTAAAAACTTCTACATGATCTGTAACCAACATAAAGTACTCTATTTCACTCTTGTTACACTTTCTAGGTCCTTGAGAAATTTTGTACTTCTTTTTCCAACCTTGGATTAACTTAATAAACATCTTGGATTCATGAATACTCTGTTAAAGTTTCAATCACTACTTGGAGAAAACCCTAGAGTAAAATGTAGACTCGATTGAAAAAGGTCCAAATTTTTCACAATTATCAACCTTCTCAAGGTTCATTATTTCATCATCAAACTTTCTAGAGCCTCTCAAACCTTCTTATAACATCATAATATTGAGAAAGATATAACTAAAAACTTCAATAACCATTCACAGTCATGCGCCATATTCATACTTCATAAGATACTCATCTCGAACATTTCTTATCATGAATGCACTTTCACTATGTTCTATGCATCCACCATTTACTTGATCTTATATGTTTTCAAAACATAAAATAATTTTCCTTGATTGTACTATGTACCATCTGATACCTTACTTAGCTGCAAAACTTATTAAGTATCTTTTTACATCTTGAATTCATGTTTAAAGGTCATCCTTAGCCTTTTATACAAGATCAACAAATTGAATAATGACATATAGAACTCGAACAATACCGAGAGGAACATCCTTTGTAAACAACTTGGAATAGCCCTTGAGAAACTTTGCAAACCTTGATTTTACCATACAATAATCTTCTAATCTGTTAAGATAAATGAAATAGATCATTGATTAGGTAAATGTCATGAGTAAAGGTTTCTCCCTATTTTAGTGATCCATATAACTTTTAAACCTATGACCATAATATTTGAGCACTTCATACATTTTTTTATTATTGGTAAATAGTTTTAAAGGGACTATACCCTACTACAAAAAGGGATCAATAGCCAGATATAACTATAAAGATGCGACAAAAAGGATCAAAATCTAGATAGAACACTATGTCCATCAGTAACCAAGAGATAGTTACAAACAAGAAACAAAATAGAACAAAAACTACAACAGAACAACAAAAAGAAGAAAAGTCACAACAAAAAGACCAAAAAGATCAAGTAACTAAAACGACTCCCTCCAGCCCAAGTGAGTTTACTTCTTGGATGCTCTTTCAATTCTAGACTAGATCATTTGTAGCGAGGTGAACAACGCCAATGTGGTGATGTGTGTTGGGTCCAAAGCATTCAACTGCGAGATGGTCTGGCTCCTCTCTTTTTCATTCCCCCAAATAGTGCCAGGGATCCCACTAAGCATGGTAATGCTTCAAACTTGCTACTCTAAAAATTCACTTATGGCTTTGAAGATAGCCATGTTGTGATCATGTCTATCTTTTTCTCTCCCCAATCTATTGTCCAGTGAGTTCAACTTCTTATAAATATTAGCAATCTGATCCTTCCCAATGTCATTATCATCATCAATTTTTCTTTTTCCTTTCTACTTGTCCATGCACTGCAGGTCCTTCTTAAGTTTCTTCATCTCTTTCTCCAGAGACTCCAATCTATGAGGCATGTGATTCCCCTCCTAATGTAGGGCCATATCCATACCAGCATTGCTGATATGCAGCAAATTTTGCACAACTTCCAGCTCTTTGGTGCTTCTGAGAATCTAGGTAGAGTGAGGGGTGTCAGTTTTTGGAAGCTTGGGGTTCTTGGTTTTGGATTTGGAAGGGGTGTCCAGAATGGGAGTGGGAGCAGAGGAGGTGGTGACGTGCAGATCACTGGGAGCAGTCAGGAAGCCAGGAATTTGGAGACACAAAGCTTATGCAACATGAAGATGAGGCCCTGGTGGAGAGGGATAACATGGGAGTGCTTCTGAAAGTCTAGAAGCAGCTAGCCTTGAAAGGAATTAAGCAGTAGTACGGGAAGCAACCACAAAATTCCTTCTAAAATTATTTAGAAAGACAAGGTGTTTAACAAGGACCATTTTGTAATGCCCTTCTAGAGAAATATACCTAACCATCATATTTGTCACTTCATCATATGGCTTGGGAATAGAACTTACCCTAATGCCCATAGAAACAAAGTCAAGCTCCTCGCCCTCATCAGAGAATTTCTTAGCCTCGGCGACCCTATCAATCCTTTTACTGAAAAAATGATAACCCTCCATTCGAGGCCTATAGCCTCAGCAATCAGCTCTTCATTGATAGTAACATGGTGGCCACCATATTTGACCCTTTTATCCTTCTAGTCCATTGCAAAATGAACTGAAATATTCTGATCATGGCCCTGAATGCATTCAATAAAATTGGAAATGCCACCCTTATGTAAGAGGTTCCAAAGCTCCTCATTGTTCTTCCAGGCCGGATCACAGCATGGCTCCAATTGACATGGTGCACCTCCCATTTTCTTCTTCTCCCTGCTAATCCTGTAAATTTTCTGCTCAAAACCCTCATTTTGAAACTGTTTCTTCCTTATGTCTGTCTCCGATTTTTAAAAATCCATCCACCTGTGCGAGGCTCAATGGCGTTAATGTGGCTGTAATAAGGAAGATAATTCACACATGTGTGATCTTTCACCTCCGCTAAGGCCCACTCCATGTCATTATTATTTTTACTCCACATTTGGATGTCCATATTTATCCACATTAATGCTATTATGTACCTCCTTAGGGATGTAATTTTCATTATCCCATATGGTTAGATTATTATTGATGCCAACATTGGCCAAGGTATCCGCAACCTTATTCCCCTCCCTATAAGTATGCCTAATGATGATATTCTTGAAATTTTGACAAATATTTCTAGATTCCATAATAAAGTCCTTGATAGTCCAACTAGGAGGAGAAATTTGATTTAGGTGATTGATGATGTTAAGTGAATCCCCTTCCAAAATTAAGTTTTGTATATTATAATCTTTGGAAATCCTTAGCCCCCATAGAGTAGCTAGGGCTTCTGCATAATGATTCATCTGAATCCCCATTTTACCAACATAAGTAGCAACTAAACAACCTTTATGATCCCGAATTACACCTCCCCCAAGAACAAACAAGGTTACCCTTGGAGGCACCATCAAAGTTTAGTTTATGCTAGTTTATCTCTGGAGGGATCTAATGAATCAAAGACCTATCAATGTTTGAGGTATTCCTAATCTGCAAACTAGTAGCTCCTATCTTCCAATTGGAAAGAATATATTCTTCATCTTCAGGATATTTCTTATTTTTGGGAGGTTTGAATCTCCCAATATTATCTTTAATAGCATGACCAATCTTAACAAAGCTGAGCTTGCAATGTTGTTTATTGTTTCTGAAAATGATATCATTCCTATCTTTCCAAATTCTCCAGATAATATGGGGCATGACCAATTTCCAAAGTCTTCTCACAACACAAGTGCTTAAAAGGAGGATTCCATTGGATCCAAAACTGAATGAAGTCCTTAGGCACAGTCTAGAAAACATTGAACTTGGAAAATGCATAACTCCAAATCATGGTAGCATACTCACAATGGACAAAAAGGTGCTTAATATCTTCAGAATCTTTTTTTCAAAGGTGGCAACGATTAGGCATAATGAATCCTTTCTTCATCAGGTTATCATTAGTAATAATTCTACCTCTGAGCACAAGCCAAAAGAAAAATTTAATTTTATGGGTTAGCTCAGTCATCCAAATCTTGCTCCAATTAAACTCACTCTGGATATTCTCAAAGTAATAATTATATACAGATTTAACCGTATAATCCCCATCTCTAGATTTGTGCAAGATAATTTCATCCTTAACTTCGAGCTGATTCAAGGGGATGAGGTCTAGTTGCTCCTAAAGAGAGGACAACACGGAGTTCAAATCAAATCCATCCACTGAGATTTGTTTCCATCTCTTCTTATTTCCATCAATTTCCATGTAATCAATGACCTTAGTACCATATTTATGTTCAAGACTATCCTTTTCTACACCAAATCTATCATTAAGGATAATATTAGACCAATTATCACCCCAAAAATTGATGTCTCTGCCATTTCCCACTTTCCATCTACACCCTTGCTTGATAAAATTCCTGACTAGAATCAAGTTGTTCCAGAAAATGGAACCATGGGGAAGTTGTTCTACATGGAGGAAGGAGAAAGTTGTTTGTTGTTCAAGATATTTAGCCTTGATGAGTTCAATCCATGGTTGTTCCTCCGATAGCATTCTCCAACCCATTTTTGCAATTAAGGCCATATTCATTTTTCTTATATCTTTTATGCCCAATCCCCAATCCTTTTAGGAGTGCACACTTGATCCCAGGAAACTAGGTGATATTTGAATTTTTCCTCCATTCCCTACCATAAAAAGTGTTTCTGAATCCTTTCAATTTTTTCTTTGAAGGTAGAAGGAATGTTGTATAGAGACATAATGTAGATAGGTATATTTTGAAGAGTGCTTTTGATAAGTAGACATTTACCAACACTAGAAATAATGGCTCCTTTCCATCCGGCCATTTTCTTTTGGAATCTTTCCAATAAATCATTCCAAACTTTTTTGAGACTTTTTTAGTACCAAGGGGGAGCCCAAATAAGTAGTGGGAAGTAAATTGATTTTACAACCCAATACTTTAGCAATTCTATTATGTCTTTCCAAAGGAGTATTGAAAAAGAAAATAGAACTTTTGTCAAAGTTGATCTCTTGTCCAAAAGCAACCTCATAAAATTTTAGAATGGACTTGATCACCTTAGCTTCCAGGATAGATGCCACTAAAAGCAGGATAGTGTCATCCACAAATTGCTGATGAGAAGTTGTTTGATTCGTAGAGGTAGGTTTAGTGCCTTTTAGAAGACCATCTTTAACAACTTTGGTAATAGTTTCTTGAGGCTATCCACCATAATAATGAAGAGTAGAGGGGATATAGGATCCCCTTGTCTTAATCCCATACTACTGATAAAGTACCCCATTGGTTCACCATTAACCACCACAGAGAATCTAGCAGTTGAAATGCAAGCCTTGATAATTCTTTTGAATTTGTTGAGAAAACCAAATTTGGCCAAAACTTTGTCAAGAAAAGACCAGGACACTTTATCAAACACTTTATTCATGTCAATTTTAAGGACCATGATTGCCTTTTTATTATTATCCATAGAGTGAATAATCTCATGCACCATGATCACACCATTGAATTATCCTTCCTCTAATGAACCCACTTTGTTGTTTTGAGATTAAATCATTCAAAATGAATTGTAGTCCGGGTGGCAATAATCTTAGTAAAATTCTATAGATACCATTAACCAAGCTAATGGGTCGAAATCGTTGAAATCTTTAGCATCCATTTTTTTGGTAGCCAACACGATGTGAGTATTATTAAGCTCGTTTAGTAAATCTCCAGTTCTAAAAAAAAATCATTTACAGCCCTAAGGAGATCATTCGAGTAAATTTCCAAAAATTTCTGAAAAAAATTGACAGAGAAGTCATCTGGTCCTAGAGCCTTATCTCCTTCAAGAGTAAAACCAACTTTCTGAATCTCCTCCAAAGTAACAACTTTGGTAATATCTTTAAATCTTTGCTCCTCTATTTTATCATGTGGGATAGCTTCTAACATAAAAGAGTCAGCCATATCATTAGTAGCACTCTTCTCATTGAGCAATTTTTCATAGAATCTGAGAGCTTCTTCCTTGATGATCCACGGATATTTTATGATGATGTCATTACCTTTAGAGACTTCTGTAATCCTATTACAAGATCTATGCTTCAATGTGGTCATATGGAAGAATTTCGTATTTGTCACCCTCTTTCAGCCATATAGCCCTTGATTTAAGTCTCCATAGGGATTCTTCCCTGCTACAAACCGTGTGTAACTCTGAAAGGATATTTTTTTCATTAAATGATCCTCCACATATCTCCCCTGTAAGTTTATTTTATTTTCTAGATCTTGGAGTCTCTATTTTAATTCCTTTTTTCGCACAAAAACATTCCCAAAGACTTCTTTATTCTAGATTTTAACCTATTTTTTGACATTTTTAAGCTTTTGAATAAGCCTAAATTGAGCAGTTCCTTCTCCCCCAATTCCATCATTCCTTAATCCTATCAAATATGTCATCATGCTCCATCCACATCTTTTCAAATTTGAAGGAGCTCTTGGTGGGCTTAACCCAATTAACAAAATTTAAAACTATCGAATTGTGATCAGATCCGATTCTGGGCAAAGAGGTGAGATGAAAGTCTTGGTGAAGAATCCAACTTGTAGAGATAAGAGCTCTATCTAGTTTGACTTGAATCATATCCCTACCCAACCTTTGGTTTTTCCAGGTATACTGATTTCCATGAAGGTCCACATCCATGAGATTTAGATTAGCAATGAAATTTAGAGCAATTAATACATTGAGTTACCGGGCCCATCAACTTTTCTCTTCACATCATGTAATATACCGACAAGACACAAAATAACTTATCCTATAACACTTATAGCTTCACCATTTGGAGATAATGAGGGAAAAAATTCCCCTCAACTTATGCAACCAAAATCAGCACTCGAGACTTCAAGTCAATAACAACCCTCTTCACCTTATTGTTATGATACTTATAGGGAAGAATAGTGAGACTTACCATAGTATTTTCATATTTTTATTCATTATACTTACCTTTTAGGCCCGTAGCATACTTCATGTCCTTTTCTTGATGAAAACTCACTGAGCATTTCATTTCTAGAGAACCTTGAACTGTGATGTCTCTTCACTCCATTATACTTTATTCCTTTGAGATAAGCCAACAATGAATTGACACAACATTCAAGATATATCAAAATGTATTATTGCACTTACAAACATGTACTCCTTCAACTTGACTAGTTACTCTTGTTATGCATAGCACAAAAACTCTAATTTCATAAGAACCCTCTGTTTCAACCTTCCGAACCCCTGAAACCTAATCAAATATTCAATATTACCTCAAGCATGAGTTATGAACCAAAGAGACACATATGGGCTTAATACATCTCATAAAATACCTCTGCAAACCCGTAGGTTGTCATTTTTACATTTTTACACTTGTAGTATACTTTTTCACAACCAAATGCAATATTTAAGCCTCCTTGATCACACTATATTTCTTGTTCATTTTCAACAACTTAAACAATATTTAAAACCTTCAAGGACCTAAGGATCATATTTTTATAGTCTTTAATGCTACAAGATCATCACAGATTTGGTTTAGACTTCATATGACCTTATTGCTTTATAGAGACACCGTCTTGATAAGCTATCATCTTCATGATCTATAAATTATATACCCTTCATGATATTCTTTCTTGTGTCCTTCATTAGATGACCTACATTCATATCTTGAACTCTTTGACCTTCAAATCTAATAATCCTTTGTAATCCTAAGATGTACTATTCATTTTTATCACTAACACTTCTATCTTTTCTTAACATGACTTGTTTAAACATTATCTTGACTCATGAATTTATCTTACCCCTATACCAAGCTGATACACTATATTATGCACTATTATCATACATGCTCACACTTAATACACCTACAAAGACCATGCTGCCTCATTGTTATGGATTGAGAATTGGGCCTCTACCTTAGGTTGTCCCATTAAAACCTTGTGATGCATAAATAATTTGACAAAATTCAAGAATAAAACCATATTGTTACATTACTTCACACTCATACCATGAATCAGACCATTCATGACTTCAATATGTATACCACTATGATGACTTTATCCTCGTAGAAAAAGAATTACTCTTTCACCTTGACTCGTAATAATACTCTTAAAGTCAACCTTGACCCTATGAAAAATGACTTAGAATAAGAGCACAGTGACATTAAACCTATTGAAATTACCACACCTATACACAAACATCATGACTTGATGAAAACAAAGAGAAACCTCTAGGGACACATACCAAGTACACTTATGTTATACAAAAAAATTATGACATGGAGCAAGACTCAAAAATACTGACCGACCTTCTTGATGAAACAAAAAACTTAGTGACCTTCATACTCTTTTGTGGAGATAACCAATCTTCTAAACCTCCTTGCTCTTCATGATGGACTAATCTCAGAAGCTCTAACATCTTGATCTAGTAAAATATAGTAAACTTCCACCTTTTTATATAGACCTTATGGAACTAAATCATCTCGAGAAACATGTATCATCCTTCTCGTGATCTGTAGAATATTTTTCATACATTCAACTCTTTAAGTATTTGACCTTCTTTGCCACTTTCTCCATTTATCTTCAGTCCTATGTTTACAAGGCTCAAACAAGAAGGAATATTCATAAGATAAAAGGTTATGCCTTGAATGATAACCTATCCTTTTCTTCTTCCTTGATGATGGATCATTCACTAGCTCCACATTTGAGAATGTCGAGACCTTCTTGGAATCAACCTTGTAAGATTCATAGTGACAACAACATATCTTGACTCAATCAAACTGATTTTATCTCCATGGATTTCCAACCTTGCTTTAAGAATCTCTTGCATTACTTCAAATTTTGTCTTCATCTTTAGAGCATCACGACTTTTTCTCTACTCCGTAAAGATTAAAACCCATCTAGAACATGTCACATCCCACTTTTTCATTTTGTTTCATCATAATGTTAAGTGATAGTATGGAAAGTGGTTTACAAAGGTAGGGGATAAGCGTTGTTGCATAGTTGAGTATGCAACTATACTTGCATATGTATATCCTGAAAAGGATATACACATGCATGCATAGTTTCATGCCTAACCATGTAACAAATCTCGCCATCAAGCATTCATAAAGTACTTGACATCTATAGCTTATTCTTATTGTACTTGACATGTATAAAATATTTATTTACTTTGATGTGTGAAATGATTTTGTAACATCGGTGTGCTATTGGTTGTACCTTTTTATGAGATTTTATTATCTTATTGCTCAAGTTAATAGGGAGTAGTAATTTATACATGGCTTTGATAGTATTATATCAGTATTGATACATATTTATGATTATATAATGCTAACTTTATTTTTATATGCTAGTCATAGACCGTGAAGCATAATAAGGTCTTCTTCACGCTTAAAAAGGGTATGAAGATCATCAACATAAAAGGTAATTATTTAATTATATTTATAAGCAATTGTAAATAACATAAGTTATTATGTCGACTTGATCTTAATGTTGAATCAGTGATCACAAGGCAATAGAATGGTAGGTTAATTTGTAAATTAACATGGCTTGTCATTTACGGGTCATTGACTATGATCGTAATTTTTAATAATCAGTCATAACCATCTCTTGATGTTTAGCTTAAAATGGGTATTTTGCTTTGATTATACTTTTTGGTCGTAAACCATGAGCAACGTCGGTAAGGTTTATGATCAAGTGAAAATGGATTGCAATTGTTAATGATATAGGTCTAAGGACCGTTTGGAAATGTGTGTGTGTGTGTGTGTGTGTGTGTGTGTGTGTGTGTTATATATATATATATATATATATATATATATATATATATATATATATATATATATACACACACACACACACACACACACACACACACACACACACACACACACACACACAGTAATTTTTTTAATTTTGGTTCCTAACCATGTAATGGGGTGGCAATGGTTATAATTACCTTGTTTTAAATAAGGTCTTCGACATCACCCTAGTAAATTCATGAAGTTTAACGTGTTATTATATGGTCTTGGACCATAGAGTGTTGGCAATGCAATGTTGATTTGGATCCTCGACCATATCAAGGAAAATAATAAATTTTGACCATTTAATTATGTCAATGACTAACCTCATGATTTTTTATTGTTTAACTATTAAGACATGGTTATATTTTACCATGAAACTTAGGTTGTATTGGCTTAAATTGATCTTCTACTTGATAGATAAACACCACATTAAGTTGTCAATGTTAATTATTTATTTGGACAAACTCTGCCATGTAAGTTTTGTTAATTATTTTTTAAGGTTGAATAAATATTGGACCTCTCGTAACTTCTCCAAATTTAGAGGGGGAATGGAGGGTGAAAATAAGTTAGGTAAGACACAACGTGGAACTATGAATATTAAATGAAATTAAATGTTTTGTTAGGACAAGTTCTCGAGAGTTGGAAGCTTCTCCAAGAAGCTAAGGGCATGCAATTAATTATTTTTTTCATTTTTCTTCCTTATTGTTTAAAGTTATTCCTTTGGCTCTACATAGAGATTTGATGTTATTTTTGGTCTGCTTAATATAGAGCTTCCGAGCCAAAGATATGAGCATTTTTAGTGGGAAGTCTAGGCATAGATCTCTTGGAATGTTAATATATATTGAAATTTTGGGATTGTGAATTCTATAATTTTTCTGAGTCAAACCTATTAGAAGATTGAAGGAAATATAGCATAAGCTTTCAGATACATGCATAGTTTACCGACATCTTTCTTGGTGTTTACTTTGAATTAATGAATGTTGTTTGTGATATATCAATTCTTGAACTATTGAAGTTTCATTTCCAAATATTATTGGAATATTAAATAAAAAAATGATGTGTTTTTATTAAATGTGTGCCCATAAAAAGTTAAGAAGAAAATTATATTGGGGATATTGAAATCTAGGTTGCTATTATTTGTCTGTTATGATTGTGAGGCCCTGTCAAAAACCTTGTTTGTAAGAAAATAAAAAATTTCTAAGATCTTCTTGAGTTTATATTCCTTGTTTGAATGAAAATTGTCAATTGCATCTGTAAGATTAGATTGTATTTGATCCCTGTTATCAACTATGACGGTGTTTGGATGGATGGACATTTGGGGAGTATGTCACTTTAGTTTGTCATTTGTTTATTTTGGCATGGATTTGGAGTGGAAAAAAATTAGAGTTTTTCTACTATATGACTTAGGTTTGACCCACGGTCCTTATCTTTTAAGTTATTTGTGAGGAAATTTGGATCATTTAAGATCTATTCATGAACATTTCTAGTTTTACTTAGCTGTATAAAGTTGATGTTGTAGCTCGATACGAGTTCCTTATAGATTATTTGAGGTATTAAATAGAGTCCTTAGAACTCTTTTCCATTGACTATCCTTGGGTGGTTTTAAGCTTTATTATTAATTACTCAAGTTGGGTATGTATGGAGTCTTCGGCGCAGGATTATCTTTTTAGGTAAAGAATGAATCAAAGGGATTTCTTGTTTTTTATTTTAAAAATAACTACTTTGTAATATCTTATGTCGGATGTGACTATGTTTATTCCTTTGTTGTTTATAACAACAATATGTTATTATATTATTAACCATGGTTTTATGAGATATTAACTCTTAAAACATCCTTCTGTCAAGTTGGATCTTGTGAATTATTACCTTATGAAAAGTGTTTTGTTTCCTCTATTTAATGATATATGAGGTCATGAAAGATAGATATGGGGTGTATAATTTTTAGTATAAATTATATAAGTATTAAATAAAATAATATTGTCCCGTTTATTATTGTAGTCCTAATTGTAATATGGACATAAGGTTCTTAATTAATGTAAAGAAATTATGTTCACTAAATTTTATGTTGGGTCTATAAACTTAATGAGGCATAAGGAGGACATGTTTTATATCCTAAGTTACATGTATTATGTTCTAAGTATAACAATATGATCGAGAGTTGCTAAATCATGCCAATTCTATTGAGATGGCCATGTATATATTGTTATCTTTCAGCTTGCAGTTTGAAAAGTATTATGAATTGGTTAAAGAGGGATAATGTGGCATGCTTTGATTACTAATGTACTTATTCATATGTAATGAATGATGTTGTACTTGATTTTATTTTGAAGAAATAAACACTTATAAATGATTAAGGGAAAATTTCCTAATGTATTAATTGACTATCTTCATTATTGAGAAAATGTACTTTGCATTAAATTATGAAATTAGCGATGATTTTTAGATCACTATGATTGTATTGAGACATAATTGCATATTTGTATAGCAACAAATCATTTATTATGATTGATATCAAATGTGATAGCATAACTATTTATGATGTCGTTATAATTTAAATGAGTATGTAACAAAAACAATTAGTTAAGTGAGGAAAAACAACATAGTACTTAACGAAGAAAAGTATGTTAGTAAATTATATTTATTTTTCCTAGGTAAATAAGATGATGTAAATCAATCTATATGTATGAAAAAATGATAATTATATTTTCAACATTGTACACATTTAAATTAAAATAATATGGTTGTAAGTAACATACCCGATTCCATTATACTTCAATATGAAAGTAGTTACAACGATATGGAACAAACTACGAGGTAATAATGTGATCATGTGAGTTAAATTACGTATGTACTAGATTAACTCAACAAATTGAAATGTATATGTATCCAATAATGATCACAAATGATAACTAATTAGTGTTATGAATTGGTTATTTCTATACTTTACTAAACTTAAATAATGGTTGTAAAACGCCATAGTTTGACTTATATGCAATAAAAGGTACATATATTAATTCATTGGCTTGATGAGATCGCTTTTGTATACCTCTATCATGATTTGTATAATTTAATGAATCTTTGTTAACTTAACAATGGATCGAATGTATAGTGAATAGTAAATGAAGGCGACATCATCATGACACGACCTTCTTGTTGTTTGAGTCATGCCCATACCACTCAAAGCCGACTACGGGGAGAGGAATGAACACACAATGACTTATGTCATTATGTGAAATTATAATTTCATGTGGGGATCCTAAGGTTCTACTAGCATGAACCACATGACCTTAATGTCAAGTTTTGATATTTGCAGCTTTGAAACTTGATTTTATTACGTATTGAACATGAATACATAAAATGATTAAGCATAAACTTAATAACGGAAAATAATCAATAACTATGTTGAGACTATTGTGCGGTAAAGGAAGACATGTTTTGTAGGATTTTTACAGTCTCAAAATTGGCTTGCTAATGCAAAACCAAATAACTATGGTCATAGTAGTGTGAATGATTGAATGCATTATTTTTCACCAGTCTTCTTGCACTCGGTGTCTAGATTCGATCGATGTTACTTTAGAGACTTTCTCGATGATGCTAAGAATACTCATAGGTTCTCTTAACCTATAATAAGGCTTAACCAAATGGTATATAAAGTATACTTTGGCTCATAAATAGTATAAAATGATGATCTATAAAATTTGGAATCCTTTACATTTGCACATGGTTATCATATATTGTCTAGATGGATTCTGAATATTAATTAATGCTAGAATAATTTAGCAATGGATGAATAATGATGTTAATCATTACAACATTATATGAACTTAAGGGATTTTGTAAACTCTAATATTTGGGATTTTAATCACTATGTGTTAAAATCAATGAAGGCATTAAATGTAATTAAGGAGTTTGTTATAAAAAAATCCCTTAGTTTGTTGAAGCATAATTTTGGTGTTAAAGAACATCCTTAATACCTAATTTTATTTCATCATCAACAACTTCACCATCAATTTCTAGGTCTTCATCCTCCCCATTAGAACAACCTATTTCAAAACACACAAGAACCTATTATTTCTCCTTCATGAAACTTCTCATCGATATACCTCTTAGAGAGGGAGTAGAAACTTCATTGATGGAATGTCATATGTCAAACCTTAAGGGTTTCAAACAATCTCTCAATATAACCTATGGGTTCTCTTTAACTTGAGTCTAACAATCTGCCATACTTGTGCTTTAGTAAAATCTCCTTCAAGTGGTGAAACTTGCATCTCAAAGACCTACTCGATAACAAAATTTGGAACCACAATGGATGAGAAGGGGGTGAATTAGTCCTACAATAATTTTCACTTCATTTACCAAACCATACATTCATCATTTAAGTTTTCCATTCACCTTTCATTATCATTAATTCAACCCTTCCACCATACATTATCCATATTTGTTTTTACTTAAACATTTAGTCAAGTATAACTAATAGCAAGAGAAATCTAGTACAAAAGAACACTAGATATAAGTGGGAAACCCTTAAGGGGAAGAAAAACCAATTTCAAATTTAGTGAGGCACCAACCCCACAAGGAGCACCAACCCTTCAATGAGAACCAAACCATGATTTAGTGAGAGGACCAACCCTATAAGGAGCACCAACCCCTAATTTAGAAAAGCACCAACTCCACAAGGAGGCTACAACCCCCTAAGATGATTAAGCAAAAATCAACCACCTGTAGATGAAGATATATGAAGATTTTTTCTATCACAAATGCTTGGATATCTCAATTTGAGCTCTCACACACACCTTCGAGTCCTCATTCTCCTAAAGCATGTTCTTTCTTCTTTTTCATGGACTTGATTTGGCTTTAACATCTTGAATTTAATATTTCCAACCTTATTCATATTTTTAAACACATATTTTGTTCTAATTTTTCCTTAAAAGCTCCTTCACTCTCTCAAGCAAAGTTACATTTTTCCCTTCTATCCATTTAACTCAAAATTGAACAAAACATACACCTTTATATGCTTCTCAAGTCAAAAATGTATTATAGGTCAGTATAGATCAATTATATTGACCATTATAACTCATAAATATAACAAAACATTAATTACAATACTTGGAATGGACCCATGTAGGTTGGCCATGATCAAATGCACCAAACAAGCTCAAAAACAACTCAAAACCCCATCACCTAGATGACCAAAAATCACAAACACCATCACCATGATTATTCAAGATCCCAAATTCATCACACATGTCAAATATTACATAAAAACATCATCCATGGTTGTGCATTATATTGAACCAATAAAATTATTTATAACTCTACCAAGAAGGCTCATATCCTTATCAAAACAATTGTTTCCAGAACCTGTCTTCACCTATGGGCCTCAAGAACACACCAAAACACCTCAACTATGGCATGTAACCACTAATTATAAATCATATGACTTTAAAATCACATCCATACATGCAAACCACACATACTTTCCTCTTGACCAAACCGAGCGCCTGCATAATGGTTTTAGAAACACAACTAGTTTACACCCTTTCTGCCACTTTTAAGACCTCTAAATTCCTTCACTAATAAAAAAATCATCCCTATTGAATCTCCAAAAATCAACCAATCCAAAACATGTATCATCTACCTCAATCTTTTAGCCTAAGCAATCTTGTCCTGAAAAATAAGAAACCTTCTTCTTCACAAACTAAGTTGGACGACCTATCAAATCTCCTCATCATGAAAAAAATCCATATACCATTAAAAATAAATTTGAATCTAATTTTCTTCCAACTCCAGGTGGAAGGCCTTCAACTAGGTCCATCTTTGAAACAACTCCTTTAGGCTTCTAGGGCTTAAGAACCAAGCTTGAGACCAACTTACTCCATCACCTCCAAAAACACTTCCAATCTTAAACAAAGCATGGAAAACCCTTATAAATTTTTTATAAGAACTCATAAACCTTCAAACATCATGAATAAACTCAAAACAATCACCTACCTCATGAAGCTACTTAACACCATGCTTAACTAGGAAAATCCCATAATTGACCTTCAAAGATTAGGCCATAAATTCTTCATTCCATATAAAAACAAATTTTTGATATTTCATTAGAAATATCTATAAAACAGAGATCACAACATAGCTTGAATCAAGTCCTAAATCCACATGTAGCTCCTGCAATTCCACTTTTACCACAAGCTTCTCTAGATTGCCCCAAAACTAGTCTTCATAAATAGGGCACAATTTTACCTTCAGGACCTCAAACACGATCTGAAACTATCATGGAAATATATTAAAACTCCCTAGATAAAAATAATGTCAATTTATTTCATACCTTCTTTGGGAAAATTCTCCAAAACTAAACTTCTTCAAAAACATACCTTGTTTAGTGGGGCCCACATATAGTCACAAGAACTATATTATATTTATATAAATATAGAGGATTCCTCTAAAACATCCAATAATAAATTTGGAAAAAGGAATAGAAACAGACTCAATATACTCCTTTTTCTCCAAGTTTCTTTGAGATAGGGTTTAACAAGTTTTTAAAACAACTTATCTTTTTATTGATCGTTCATAAAAACGTGACATTCAAACCACCTAATTATTTTTGTAAAAGCCTTTTTATTTCCATGGAAATAAATTCCTGAAACTATTTTGGTCTCATGCAAAACATACAATCCACAAAGATCATCGGAAGGTCAACGTTTTCCTCAAAAAAACAACGTAGAATACATGGTTTTTCCAAAACAGGTATATCTTGCAATTCCTTCTTCGAATGGCCTAATATTTGTCATGAAGCATCATGAAAACATCCTCTAACTTATCATATTCACCATATATCTCAAATATTCTTGAAACTCTATAAGCAATCTCACTTACATGTGCTTACTTAGCTTTTCTTCACCGCTACTTCCCAATGACCTCAAACATGAATTGTACCTCGATACTGACCTAAAACTCGTCATAAAATTTATATATCATGTCACAAAAATTTCCCATTATTTTATAGGATTGATCAACTCTAAAACTCAAGTCACCATACCATTATGCATGCTCTAAGACTACTAATAGGCCTAGAATTACCGCTTCACACAATGACATCACATGAACCGACCTTGTTGATATCATGTAGACTTTGAGACATATTTAACACATCATAAAAACCATGAATTACCTCATGAAAAAATTAATTTAACTTGGGAGGACTCAAACTATGACCATTCCAACTAAACCATACACCAGGACCTCATAGAACATCACCAAACTTGGTCATTATCAAGCAACCTTCATATTTGACAATTGAAAAATAGCTCATGGAGATTGATATGACACCATGATGCCATTTTCCATCAATGAAATTGACATCAATGACAACACAAACACACAGTGGCCAACATCATTGAAAACATGGATATTACCGTTGAATAGCCTTCATCAAATAAAACACCAAATGACAATCTCAAAGTATTTTCAAACCCATTCCCTAAACATGGTGTTGATAACAAGAACATTGACAAAGGCCAATCCTTGAATAACATTGATTTCAAATCAATTATTTCATTTATTGAGGAACTTCCTCCTATGTTCGCCATCATCAAATTCAAACCTCTAAATAATTTTTTTACCACAAGTGAAAATAAAATATGGGTTCCCGCAAAAAATTAACCATCTATGTCTTCTACAAAGCCTCAAACATCCAAATCTACAACTCCCTCAAATAATAAGTTAACTTCCAATGTTAAATATTCTACTTCTAGTCTGTATGACCTCATAAAATAGTTATTTACCATGCATGTGCATATATCTCTAATGGAGATATTAAAATATTCTCCTAACTTCCAAAACATCCTCACTTGTGATCTTCATGAAGCATGTGTTCCTGTAACCCTTAATGGTCAACAGTTTCAAGTTATGATTGCCAAAATTTTGTCTCAAAGTCCCATATTGTCTTTCGGTCCTCAAGATATGTTGAACCCCAATCTTCTTAACAATAACTCTCTCGTACATTAAATCATACATAACAAACCATAAGGTCAAAAGAGTTCTCATAGAAAATGAAGCATCCCTAAACATTTTTTCTATGAAAATTCTACTTTTCTCAGTCATACAATTGAATTACTTAGATGACAATGTCATTGTCATTCATGGTTATGATAATACTTAGCAAAAATCCTCTTGTACTATCACCCTTCCTATACAAGTTGGCCCCTAACTTCTTGACACCCTTTGTCATGTCATGGATGTAGAAACATCATATAACCTCCTTTTGGGTAGACCTTGGATACATATGATGCAAGCTGTGCCCTCCATTAGTGTATAAAATTCCCACACAACGGAAAATATTTCACCATGCTTTTGATGATAAACCATTTGAGTATTTCAAACTCCTAGAAGCAAGGTATAATGCAGCTAATTATTGTCCATCTTCTGATAGCTTAGCCAAACCTCATGTCATCCCTATTACTAATAACCACATTGATCTAGAAACATTGTTACGCTCTCATGCCTCCACATCTTATTCATAATCATCTACGTTTAAGACTTCATCTGACATTAAGTTCTCTCATCAAGGTATTAGGGAGTACACACTTGAAAATGCATTTCATGTTAGTTAGATCCCATTATCACCTCATAGGTATGGACGCCCTAACACTCCCCACTTATGATAACCTCTAATTTACTACTTGGGAAATAATATTTGGATATGATATAGATATTTAGAAGATGAACACATTCAAGGCTTTGACGACTCTTGTCTATACAAGGATCAAATGGATGAATGCTACGAATCCACTTATCATACAAAGGCATAGAAAATGATGAAAAACATGGACTAGAAAGGCATAGGGCTTGGTCCATAAGGAAAAATAACTCTCGAACCTTTTAAAATCAAATATAATCTATACACATAGGGTCTAGGATATGATACCTTCAAAAATATACTAATAATACTCGACGTCTTGACTACTGATGAGGAAATAGACTACGAAGTTAATACCGCCCACACATAGCCTCTTTGAGAACCTTGCAGAGACTACAATATTTCTTGAAGACCTATCCATCTGAACCCTTGACATTTTTCACCATTCCCTTATTGACCAAGAACATAAATTTCATATTTTCATGGACCTCTTTAAAAATGATGAGGCCATCCAAAGAGATCCTCGGTGCTTAAGACCCTTTTCCCTTTTCAAATCACAAGAAGGCTTTCAATATAAACCTTGATGCTACTACCCACTTAGGTGTTGAACTTGAAATATCTAGTCCAAAAATAAAATATTTCAAAAACAAAAAAATAAAAATCATATCTCACATAGTGATAACCTTTTTGAGGTATTATACAAATAAAAAAAATTGAAAACGAAAGAGAAATAAAATTACGCATCTCATAGTGAAAACCTCCCGAGGTGCTCGAGAGAGGAGACCCTGATCCAAGAAATATCCAATGACCTACATAAATATACAACATCATTTCAAGATAATGAAACTTCTAAGATGTTGGTGGAAGAAATAATAACTATCAACATTGGGACAGGAGACCAACCTAAACTATTACAACTTAGTTCTAGTCTCTCATAAACTAAAATCAAGGCATTCATGAAGCTTCTAATAGAGTTTCAAGATGTATTTTCTTGCACTTATAAATATATGCTAGGACTCGACCCTTCTCTTTTGGTTCACCACTTTGTGGTGTGCACAAATGTAAATCCTATCAAGCAAAATTTTCTCGTAAAATACATCCCAAAGTCACATTGTTTTTTAAGGTCAAACATCAAAAATTGCTAAATGTAGGCTTCATACAGTCCATTGAATATTTCGAGTGGATATCAAACATGGTACTAGTTGCAAATAATACCCCTATAATTTGAATTTGCACCGAATTTCATGACATCAATAAGGCACGTCCTAAGGATGACTTCCCTCTCCCTAATATTGACATGATCATTGATTCTCCTGTAGGCCATGAGATGTTGTCCCTTATGTACTATTTTTTAGGGTATAATCAAATTTAAATTTATAAAGAAGACCATCCCAAAACCACTTTCACAACCCCATGAGGGAAATATTTCTACAAGTTCATGAATTTTGGCCTTAAGAATGTGGGTTTTACATACCAAAGACAACATGAATGTTATTTTTCATGAACTTATTTACAACATAATGGAAGAGTATGTCGACGACATACTTGCTAAGACAAAAACTAGATTCTATCATCCAGTTGTTCTCTGGAATATCTTTGAGTGATTAAGGGATACAAGGTTCACCTTAATCCTAAAAAGTGTGCCTTTGGTATCACCTTGGGTAAACTTCTAGGATTTATTGTCTCGTGAAGGGGAATCATAGTTGAACCTACCAAATTCAAAAAAATCATGGATATGTCACCTCCTTAGAATCTACGTCAAATAATAGGGTTACAAGGTAAGATATAGTCTATTTGGTGCTTCATCTCTCAATTTGTGGATAAGTTCCATCACTTTAATCAATTTCTTAAGAAGGATTTCCAATTCAAGTGGACACAGACTGTTAAGAATCTTTTGCAAAGATGAAATAATATTTATCCACTCTGTCGATACTCATGTCACCAATACAAGAAAATCCTATGTTTGTTTACACTTCTACAACAGAACATACCATTGGGGCATTATTAGCAAAACATAATGACAAGGGTTAGGAACAAGTTGTGTATTAATTGAGTAGAACTATTCTCGAACATGAAATTAAATACTCACAAGTCAAAAATGTTTTCTTGGTAGTCGCGTAGGCTTTCTAAAATTTGTGACACTATTTTTAAAATCATACAACTAACCTAATTTTAAAGATCGACCCCTCAAGTATTTACTTTCAAGACTAGTGATGACAAGAAGGATGTCCATTTGGATCGTACTCATTGAATTTGATATTGAATTTGTAAATCAGAAATCTATTAAAGGACAATAATTGGTAGATCAACTGGGCGCAGCGCCACTGCAAAATTATCAACCCTTACAATTTGAGTTTCCAAATGAAGACTTGTTATACATTGATGTTGTCCCTTCATGGACTCTATTATTTGATGGCTCTTGTAACCAACATGGATCAGGAGCTAGGATTATCTTATGCACACTAGATGGGGATCTTATCCCTAAATCCTATCACATCAAATTTTGACATACCAACAACATAGTTGAGTATGAAGCATTGATAAAAGGATTAGGATTTGTTATTTCTTAGAGACTACCAAAGTTGACCATCTTCAGTAACTCTATTCTCATCATCAAAAAGTCAATGGTGAGTATCAAGTGAAAGATGAGAAGATCCTTGTGTACAAGCACGTGGTTGATAGCTTAAAAGGATATTTTCATATCATCACTTTTGAAAAAGTTCCTAGATTGTATTAAAAAGTAGTAGATGTCATTGAAATTATTACATCCCTTATTGTGTTTGAAACAAATCAAACTCACTGTGAGTTCTTTTTAGAACATCTTTTGGTGTCTACATACTATTTTCAAGAATCCACCATTGTATGTGATATTTTTGGTCTGATCACCATAATATCATTATATATACACCTTCATCCAAACTAAATCTTATCCTTTGAACATGAACTCAACCAAAAAAATATCATTAACACAATGTGCTTCACACTACACTATCCTCGCTAATATCCTATATTGAAGAGATTATGATGGGACTCTCCTAAGATATCTCAATTAGGATGAAGCTAATTAAACACTAATTGAAGTACACTCAGGTATTTATGGTGCACACACCAACGGAATGGTCCTTCGTAAAGAATATCTTACGCATTAGATATTACTTTGTCCTACAATTGAAATGGATGCATGCAACTATGTACGAAATATCAAGCTTTTCGTAAGCATGGTAATGTAATTCATGCACCTTCCCACTCTTTGTATCCTATCACCTCACCTTGGATTTTTTCAAAATGGTTACTCTATCTAATTGGTAAAATAAATCCCACATCCTCTAACGGCCATACCTTCATTATAACCGCTACTGAATATTTCACCAAGTGGGTTGAGGCTATGCCTCTTACATATGTCATTGGGTGTAATATCTCCAAGTTCATTTTTAACCATATCATCTGCCATTTCAGCATACCCACAGCCATTGTCACTAATAATGGTACTTCCTTTAAGAATAAGAACGTCAAATCCCTTGCCAAGAAATATCATATCCAACTATAATGAGCCACTCCTTACTATCCACATTACAATGGCAAGTCTAAAGCTTCAAACAAGACTATCAAATTCATCTTGGAAAATACAATCGATAAGCATGAAGGTAACTAGCATACATAATTGTATCCCACCCCCGGGCCTACCAAGCTACCACACATCTTTCCACACTCCTACAAAAGCTACCCATTTTTCCCTAGTATATGGCTTTGAAGCTGTATTACCCATCAAAATTGGACTTTCTTCCCTTCGTTTTTTCCTCCAACACCTTGTGCATGAAGAGGGTTAACACTTCACATGCCTTGTAGAGATTGAGCTACTAGACAAGAGATGCATTCATGCTTTGGATTATATGAAAGTATACCAAAATCGAATGCTTCGCAACTAAAAATGAAATATTTTACCATGACAATTGAGATTGATGACCTGGTCCTAAAATAAAATCAAAAGAACATAACCAAGCCACATGAAAACTTAGTAAAATTTGAGACTAATTGGTTGCGTCCCTATGTCATTACTACAAAATTTGGATCCAGAGCATACAGAATATCCACTGAGGATGGAAAAGAGTTAAAAGATCCTATGAATATCATTCATTTGAAAATTTATACTGTAAGCCTCTAAAGAGTAACCCTTGTGTTGGGGGCATATCAACGCACTTGCTTTCTTCACCATTTTTCCTGGTATCCTACTTGTGTCATTTCACCTCGCCTTATGTCACATGTTTTCCTTGTCAGGTCGTCATGCCCATAGTATACCACTCTTGTTCACCTTATGTCATGCTTCCATTCACCTTGTTCATGTGTAACATGTTGGTTACAGCTTGGAAATACATTTTCCCTCTTCTTTGTCATATGGTCTAAAACTCAAAATGAACAAAAACATTCAAATATGTCTCACAAAACAAAAAAAAATACAAAATTGTTTCAAAAGTAAAAAAATGCAAAACATTTTGAAAATGTTCGACAAAAACATTCTAACTTAGTTCGCTAATTTCATCATCTAATTGTTCCAAATCATTTACATTCTTCAAATCAATCATGTCACCCTTTGCAATATAACTTTTCTTGGGGGCACACTCTTCTTTTTCCTCTTATGATCACTCTTTAAAGGGATCTGACAAGAGTTGTTTTGGAGTATCTAAGCATCACTCCACTCTTCGACCTGATTCAATCCTCTCATGTTCTAAGCTATCGCCTAGGGGAAATTGAAATCTATCCATCTATTCACTGTGGAACACATTAGGAGCGTCTCAGCACGTCATTATTGTGACTTTTGTTATGTTGGTGCTTCCGAGTTAGCTTTAACATTACAAAAAAATTCTTACTTGTTTGTGGCTAACTTGTCTGTTGTTTGTACATGTAAAATGTTGTCTTGTATGTTCTTAGATCAATTTCTCATTATTAATTAGTTAGATTAATCAATGTTCTATGTATCGGAATGTTGTTCGATTATGGACCAACTTCCTTTGAATTACTAGCATCTTAGTTCATATATAACTTTGGTGTGAGTTAATTCCTATTCATATTGGGTTTGTTTGTCTAACTTGCTTTATTTTACATGTTTGTGTTGTTGTCTTGGTTTATTATGTAAGCCATGATTTGTTTTTCCTTATTTTTAGCATGTGTGTGTTTTGGATTTGTTAACTCTTTCTTATACTTGTGTTCATTACTTGTACTTTTTTGTTATCATCATAACATGTATATCATATCACATTATCCATCACATCATCATACATGATCACAAATAAATGCTAAGATATCAACATGTATATTAAGATACTTCATCATCATTAGGTAATAATATCATCATCTACTTTATACATCACATAATATCATCTAATCATCACAATAAAACATGTGACAATACAATATCTCATAATAAAAATGAGGTATAACAATTTTCCATCATATATATCTATATCAAAAACAAAATATCCATATAACAATGTATCTCGACACAATCATATATGTGTCAGTATGCCATCGTGGCCATCGATAAAAAAATCATCACGAGGCATATACAAAAATAAAATACATATATCATCATATAATGTGAGTCATCATCTATGACTCTCTCCCACTCCAAGACTACCTAACCAATGACTCAGTGGGGCCATTTTTAATGATCTAGTTGTTCAAAGGCCACTACGACCTCTTATATCTACTCTCGATCTCTTGTTGATCGTGGGTTATCTATAACCCTCTGGTACTTCTACCTAATATAAATCTCTGTAATAACCCACCTCTCTGGAAGCTTCCATAAGCTCTAGTATAAAATCCTTAGGCCACTATATGTTACCACATGTTGTAGAGCATCACACTCTGTTATGATCTCTAGGACATGTATCCTCAACTGGTTTCTCTCAGCCACCATCTCATCCCTACCTATAGTGACATGATCTCACTCTTTGGTGTGCTTTTGTAACTGTTGCATAAGAGTAATCTGATCTCTGGATCTCTACTATGCCTGCCTCTCCAATGTATGCACTATGATAATTTATACATCTCCCCACAACTTGGCCCTATCTCTCTACCTATAAAGTGCCCACCGATGGTCCACCTACTAATCATGGTACACCTCTCTATAGCGGTGATTGTAATCCATCACCTCAATCTCCTCTATCCCCTATGTCCTGCTAACACACCTATGCTATCTTGTCTTGGTGGCGATGGCGAATATATAAAGTTACATGTCATAAAGCATCTACCTCTCGTAAACCTAGCACCTCATATGGTACATATTGTAAGATGTATTGAAATGCCTATTGTACAACCTAAGCCATCTGGCATCTGCAGTACCCTCGCAATTTGGAATGTGCACAACCTAACCATGTATAGGTGGCCCCTGTGTTTCTTATACCTATGGACCCTTTCCCTAGGCATGTGTATGTTCTTGTGCCTCTACCTCCTTTTTCCAAGTTTTTCCTTGTCTTTCAATCTCTCGTGGTCTACCCTCGTTGTTGTTATCCCTTCTACTATATATTCCTAAGGAATTGTAAACCTCCTGGGCATGATCATTGTGTACCATGTAGTGTAGTCAAAAGTTGTCCCCGGGTCTACCACCTACGTTTGAGAATCCCGTGCCTTTGGGATAACTCCAAAAAAATTGTTTCTAACTATCGGCACTCTAATCCGAGGACTAAATTCAAATGTCTCTCATGCAATGTGTGCATACCAATGATCTACACCTAGTATCCCTTGTATAACTCCTAGATGGTGTTGTACCCTATCTACCTTGTACACTCCATAATGTGGCTACGACTACCTATAATAAAGTGCTCCACCTCTATCATGCTCATCTCAAATGCATATGTGGGCCACTCATATAATCAATATGCCCTTCAGTCACCATCCGCGGTTGTAGATCACCAAAAGTTCATCTATAGAAGGTGATATCCCTGTTAGGAAATCTATGGTGAGTTCTCTCATGGTGATTAATAATTTACGTGTGGTAAATTATTATAAAATGTAAAAGATCGACTATTTGGTTATATGGTTATAACCTATATTATTTTATTATATCGTGCGGTTTGGTGGTTGTAACCAAACTCATGTAGAAACAAAAGAGGTTTCCTTAATAATAGGAAATCCTCTCCCTATATATATGGGTGCCTATGTATTGTAAATTATAAAATGATTAATATATTTTCTATTATATTTGGTTTATTTCTTCTACATGTTCGGCATTCGGCTCTCTGTTGATTAAAACTTGCTCAGAATTTTTCATATGGTATAAGAGCAGTTTCTAGTGTTGGAAGTGTAATTCATTTTTCTTGGGGTAGTTGTATCATGCTTCATCCCTATGAATGGTAGAGTTTCTATTATGAGTATAATGTAATTGGACAATGTCTTCCTTTTTCCATACATTGGAAGCTTCTATCGTTGACTTTTTCTTAGATCAACTCGGTGTTATTTCAATTATGCACCCACTATCTACTGATTTGCATGC